>JAHLJT010002406.1:22188805-22788805 GCA_031308135.1 Acheta domesticus | reverse complement strand
TATTAAATAGTTTTACTAAGCATACTTATTTACATTTAGTCGTAAAATATATTTCTTTACATTCGGAGCAAGAGATCGACCAGAGAAATATTTTTTTACTGAAAAAATTATACCAATATCAACTCTATGTGGCATAAAAGCTGATTAATTAAAGTCAAGTGAAATTACCTTAAGCCGTTCGACCATTTGAAAAAAAATATCTCGTTCTCGGTCTGTGATGATCTGACGAAATGCAATAAAAGTTTGCCAGAGTGAATGTTGAATTTCGAGTTCGAAGAACAATGAACTCTTTCTTGGTTTTCTCTGGAAAAATCGTCATTAATTTCTTCCTTACCTTGAAACGATGAATTGAAGTAGTTACTGCCATACGTTTCTGTAGAGTACAAGTCGATCACGGATGTTTTTTGCCAATCATTAAATTTTGTACAATTTACATTGCCCTACAAACTATATTGAGTTTTTAATAAGGCAGTTGTTTTTAATACATCAAACTCTCTTTTCTAACACTGAAACACTTGGGAATGTATATTAGTTCTTTACAATCCTGATCAACATTTTGCGTAAAATACAGAGAACGAGATGTTATGACTAGAGACCGGAAAAATGTGTAGAATAAAATGTCAAAATAAGTACATAAATATGTAATAAAAATAGTAAGAATATGTAATTAATATGTAAAATCGGATATAATATGTAATATTAAAATTCTCTGATTAAAAACTATTTACATAGCAAGAAATTACATTTAGAAAAACTGCTCACTTTGCATCATACAATTTTTGTCATCAGTAGTAAAAGCGTAATCTATTGTAATTCAGGACCTTAGTTTAGCAGCCACACTCTTCGCAATAGAAGCCATTGCACAAACTGGCGAGATCTACGACCAGCAAACATACACTATAGCATCTTCATCGAAGTGTTACACGTCAGTGATCGCAAATTTTTCTCGTAAATGCAGGTTACAGAACACAAAATGCGGTGCCAGTGATGCTTTAGACACCTAGATTTCCCCAATAATGTAGGAAAAAATGCTAATGTTTTAAAATACATCTTTTCATAAAAAATATGGAATTCAATAGACGAAAATTGATAAAATAAGAAAATATATTGTGAAAACAGCAAAATATGTAAAATATGTAATATAGTACTAAATATGTCAAAATATGTAACGAAAGATTTTGATATTGTGTTAGGAGGGCTATGATTCGTCAAGATTACAATTTGAGAACGGTAGGTAGAAAGACAAAAAATATGTAATTACATAAAAATCCGGTCTCTAGTTATGACGTAGGATACGGAGATAGCGTATTCGCGTGTAGTGGAACAGCTGAGACATCCTTGCTGCGATAGCCTGCAGCGCTGGAGTGGGGAGGGTGGTGCTCTCATAACCTACCACTACTTCATTAGCGAAACAGCTTCTCCATTTACGAGAGGGCAATCCCTGATTACTAGATAGAACGCACGGAGAGCGCATCTAGACGAGACAGAGGCCACGAGCAAATGGGTCCAAGTACACATTAATCGTCACATTTAGTGGGCAAATACAGCGGCGCACCTTCAGAGCGATTCACGAGCAATTTCGTCAACATTTGACGGGGGTGAACAAAACTCACTGAGAAAGTGTAAGATATGATTAAACCAATTTGGTAAAACGCTTCCAAGTGGACGTTCTGCGAAGAAATGAAAGAAAACACGACTTGAATGACGGAAACAATACAACAAAAAATTTCTTAGACCCTCTTCCCCGGTAAATCGTGGAGAGTACGGACCGAAATTTAAGATTGGCCAGTTCTACAAGTTTAAATTAACCCACAACAATATCTTTTACATTCAATTCAGTGATCCCTTATTTCACATTGCGATACTCAGACAATTAGGTGTGCTCTTTTGCCTGACCATGTAAATTTCGTTTCGCTCTTTTCACCACCTAGCAGCAAAAGAAGGTATCACTTGGGTTACAAATCAGGCGATTAGAATATAGCTCTGATGTTTTGAATCATATCTGTAGATAGCCTGAGTGCCTTTAAGTGGCACCAAACGATAGGCGCTTAGAATTCATATAAATGAATGGTTTTCAGGCTAAATCCACCAAAGTCATTTGCATTTCTGAATAACAATGTTAATTCTTACACCAATATTCCGACTTAAATTGTATGCCTTCTCACAGATCAGTTGTGACGTGCTTCTCTAATCGTGGGGGGGGGCTACAACAACAAAACTTCAAGTCGTAACAAAGCTCCTGATTGGATAACCGTGTCCAGCTGACGATCTTCCAGAAGTCACTCTATTTAAACCGCAGAACAGCGCAGACAAATGAAAGGCGACACTCACATGGCAGAGCGGCGGCGACGATGAGCAGCGCGGCGCAGGCGGCGGCGGTGGCGGTGGCGGCGGAGGCGTTGCAGGAGGCGGTGGCGCCTCGCGGCGGCGTGGGCCGCAGGTGCCGCGCGCGGGCGCGGCTCATGGCCTCATAGCCGAGGGGCGCGGGCGGCAGGCGCGGCGCGGCTGGCGCGCCGGAGGCGGAGGCGGCGGTGACGACGGCGACGACTGACGACGACGGGTGGCGGCGGTCCGGCGACGGCCACCGCCCGCCCGGCCCGGCCACGGCACGCGGCGACACCGCGACGACGGCGGCGGACGACGACCGACGACCTCCCGCGCACGCGCGGGGCACGGGCGCGGACGCGGGGTGCCGCAAGGGCCGGTTCTCGGACGCGATCGTGCGCTCGCGAAAATCCAGAGTTGTTGTTTTTTTCTGGAAGTTTGAGATGATCTGAAGCACTTCGGGGGGTTCGAGGTTCTCACTATTCTTTGTTCAAGATCACACGCACTATCGTAGGTTCAGGTTAACACTGATTTTCTTGATTTTTTAATTTATTTGAAAACACACCCAGAAGCTTCGGGACGTGTCCGAATGAAGCTATGTTTGTTTCTTCCGAAAACTTTTCACTTATCCTTTTCTTCTTCGGCGAACAAATTCCAATTGCGTTTTTTGTTGTTAGATCTGCACTACTAGACGCACATCTTCCCAAACAGCAAATTACAAGTACGGTATTTGAGTGAGCAGTCGAGGAGGTGCACGGGTATATCGGGAAATAAGCGCTTTGTGCTTTGCTTGTTCACTTGATACGGTCACTTGATGTGACCTGACGACTCTTCTTCTTTCACTAGAAAAAACACACGCGAATATCTGCAGTAGCCTGATGGGTGCGAAATGTTAAAACTAGTATGAAGCTGGATTCTGTTGATAGTATGTGTTATTCTGTTTATAATAATATATAAGCTCTGTGTTGTTCGGGTGAATTCTATCAAGGGAATGTCACACACGCACATGTAGTGAACGACAAATTGGTAGCTACGTTATATCTCGGTTAGGCTTCTTCTTGATTTTAGGCGAACTATATACAATGTTTCGTTATACAGAAACCACTGAAGACTGACTAAATGAGAGTACAGAACTATAAATTGACACCAAGAACAACGTTTCAAGAGTACGGACAAATTTATCTAGCTTTATTCTATCCACTAAAGCTTCACACAAATTCTTAAATTTCTGGCAGCGTTGTTAGCTACGGTTCACAGTAAATGACTTTGAATGTCTTATACACGTTTACAAAAGTTCTATATCTCGATATGACGGACAACCTTGTACTAAGGAACTTGACGAGTAATATAGAATTCGTGTTTAGTTCTGACGGAACACACAATACCACAATGCATGGGAGTCACTAAGGAGGCACAGTATCAAAAAATTTCAGTCGGGGGTTAATCTGAACGCAGCCTTGACGAGTGAGCACCACAAAAAAGTTATACGAATGTTACAGAATGCCTTGAGTCACTGGTTTGTGGATATGGATAAATAGCTTATATAATTTCAGTTCCTGGCCGTTGACAATTCCTTACTCTCTAAGTCATAAAACTGCTTCAAAATATCTTGTATGATTCGCATAAAATTCTTATCAAATGGGTGATATCAATATTCGAAAATAGGCTTCACTATGTAGAACGAATCGCGTAGCTTGGAGATGCATTCGCAGGACTGTCGACTGTTTGCTAGGCCGCGTATCGCCGAGCGAGGCGCGATGGCGCAGCACTCGAGTTCACTGTAGACCCACTGGCGGAGGAGGTACACGACAACTGCATGGTGGCACTCACAGCCGGGCGGCGCGGGCGCTGGTGATAGCGGCGGTGGTGGTGGTGGGGCGTGGTGCACCGCTGCTGCCGGGGGTCGAAGGCAGACCCCGCGGCATCGCGCGCTTCACTCGGCGGCGGTGGGGCTGGCACGCTGGGGCGGGGGCGGCGGCGGCGGCGACGGCGGCGACGACGGCGGGGGCAGCGGGGGCGGCGGCGGGGAAGCGGAGTCGATCGCCCGCCGCATCAGGTCCCTGCGGGCACGGGAGGGGAGGGGCGCTGTCAGCTCGCGGGGCGGGGCGGCGGGGCGGCGGGGCGGGAAGGATGGGGTGGGAAGTGGGACTGGCAATGAGAGGAGCGCAGGTTTCTGTAATAGGTTTTATAATTATTAACATCATTAGGCCGATAAACCGCAAACAAAAGACGCGGGGGATATGAGCCTCGGCTATCACCTTGCTTTGTAAGCTTCAACTGAGTAGGTTTTTTTGTGTTGTTATAGGCCGTGTGATGTTCAATTCTCTTTGTAATACAATCATCTTACAAGAACTATCATAAAACCATTTCATGGAATGTGTCATTACACACCATCTTTACCTACAAATCATTTTTATTTTCTCTTTACGGAGTAAAGAGAAAGTTATGTAATGCTGCGCGAAAAAAAAGGCGAATTTCCGGCAGAAAAACTTATTGCAGGACCCTGGTAGCGGAAAAAGTGGACAAATCCAGTTGCTAAATATAGAAAAATATCATCTAACACGTGGTGTAGCCAGAATCCATGTAGCCATCCACGAATAATCGAATGGCGGCAAAACGTCCGTCCTTCTGTTTGTCTGTGAACAACGCTAGTGGCTAAACCGTTCATCCGATTCTGTCTAAAATTGATACTACGCAGTCGATCTGCCTAATGGCGTGACTCCTTGTATTTGAAACCGATATTTAATTTTGGTAAGCCCCTAAGACATTTTCCAATTGTTCAAAAAATTGCTCCCTCGATTTTGATTAAATTTTGTTGTTGGATAGTGTGAAGGACGTTTAAGAGAATTGTGCAGGTTCTATGTTCATTAAAACCCTGATTTTTCGAAATTGCAAAAGTTTGAAAATTTGGCGGAGCCTATCTGCAACTAAAATGTAAAAAATAGAGACTTTTCCCTTAATGAGATCTGTTCCTGAAAGATAGATTCTGAAATAAGGTCATGTACAATTTGACGAAAATTTGAGTGCTTTTTGCGTAATTTTGCGTCAAAATACAGGGGAGAAAGTATGTGCTGTTTTAGCAACACTGATTTTATTGTTTTTAACGGACTGCGGACTTTTTGAGCTTAAACGAATGTCGGCCATTAATTAAACCTTTTCATTCCTCGTAGAGATAGAAACAAATAAAAAAAATTTGTCAGCCGAGGTGATGGCAGCCAGCTTCGCTAATTGTGTATCTACCGCGTGTCGTTCGTGATACATTTTGTAAAGAAACATCATTTACACTTGAAATATGTTTTCTTTGGGTACTCATACCCAATATTTAGGTTGTTGAATTCGTTTTTATGATACTTTTAACGATTGGCTGCGAAATTATTCAATGAACTCCGGTCGTTAATAACTGCATTTTATTCATCTGTTTAGTTGTGTCGATATAACAGTACGATATTTCGAAAACTTAACGCCGTCCCTTTTAACACAAATCGTTGGAGGTCATGAAAAGTAACACATCTCAACAACCCTAGATTTTGATTTGAGTGAAAAAATCTGTTTCGAAAAGTATATTTCCTCAGTAAAATTTTCATAAGGGTAGTTTTCAAGAGATACAAAGTGAAACATTTGAGTTTTGTTTGCGGCCTAAACGGCTCTGCACAGAATAAAACCGTTATATTGCAAAATGACAATATTTTAAGTGGGTCATTTTTCTTGGGCTTTTACGACATCTCAAATAATATGAGCTATAGACATGTTGTGTCTGTTCGTTTACTACAGAAACAAAAGCGCACACATGCTACCAAATTTAATACTCTTTCAGTGTGTCGGGATGTATGAAATGATATCGCGATCAGAACAAAGGGAAATTGTGGCAAACTACGCCAGGCAAAAGAAATTTGGAGAACCTCTTGAGCAGTCAACAATTGTATTGCACTAAGGGGGATGGAATAGGATAAAAATCCTAATTATTTGAGATGATAACAACAAAGACGATTTGAGTCTTGTTTCTTTAGGGTTTTCCGTTTTCCTTGCCTGTAGTTCTATCATTACCCCGTATACTAATGTATTTGATATTCATCAACATCATCATCTAATGATGTCATAATATAATCATCCCTGTTGTAATAAACTATCGAGTTCAAGGAATTAACGTAAGTTCACAAAGAGCAATGAGAGAAGTTAGGTCTGGCAGGGGGAGCCCTATGCCTTGGTTCTCTTAGCGTATTACCGAATATTTTACACGATATAGAAATATCTCATAATTCTTATGAACTTTATTTATTAAACGTAATTTATCATATAAAGTATGATAAAATTGATCTCATAAAATGGAAGCACTAATATATTATTTCTCTTTGTGTGCTTCCTAAAAAGTGGAATCAACACTCATCGAGGCAACAAGCAAAACCTGCATTAGACGAACGCGGTTGCCTATTTGAGTACTCAGCGGTTCATTCGTTTAATTTGAAAACAGAATATACTTTTAAAGCAATGAGACAATCACGATAATCAAATCCAAGCATAAAGATTTCATCACGGGAAAAACAAAAGCGAGACAGACTTTGAATTTATTTTCATATTTGATTTTTAACCCTAAATTGATATGCAAATCGACCAAATATTAAATCGTGAAATCAGTAATGTAGAGCATCTAGGCTTGACCATTGGGAATCGAGAGACATATCACTTTGTTTATTAACGTTAAAAAGTGCAAATAATATTGTTATATTATGTTTGAACATTTTCGTCAAACCACTAGAACTATTCATGATCTTTTAAATTCAATAATTGAGCATGAAAGTTATATAAAAACCTTAAAAATTAAATGTACTTTAATTAAATGAAAACACTCCAGATGTTGAAGTAAACACATTATTCGATTTCACATTTTAAAACGGCTTGGTGTCACAAATAAAAAGAAAATTTATTTCAGATTAGCTAATTCAGGTTGAGTGCAACCATATGTTACAACCATATCTTTGTAAATAATAAAAATGTTTGAAATAGCTGTAAGTCATCCTAGATTAAATTCAGTGAAAGATACATTGTGCTAAGTAGCACCACAACCTCTCCATGTTCTTCTCGGAGAACTATCATATGGAACAAGCACAAGAGGAACGCATTATTTCAGTTCTTTTGAGAATGTAAATGCTTGGATACTCTTGCTATGAATTCATCTACTAAGCGATATTCATCAATATATGGAGTAATCAGATTTTACTATCTTTGCCGTAATACGGTCTACATTATTTGCCGTTTGTGTCAATTAGCCAATTTTCTATTTAAAGAATCACAGAACTGAACTTTTTTATATTGTATTTGTCATATTAATGAAAGAGACAGTACTTGCACTTCTATTCAGATCTCGGAAGTTTAAAATAATTGAAAACTATCAATTAATCTTCATTTTGCTGTCTATAAAATTATTCTTAAATTAAAAAAAAGATATTTCGTTACCTTTGTTTAGCAAATATTTATACTATAGTTTAAAAAAGTACTGAAGTTGAAAAATATACATTTCTTACAACTCTAAATTATTGCTTCATCTTTGATAAAAAAAAAAAAACATTTTCATTTCGTACTGCATTTAGAAGCGATAAAGCATTTCTCTAAGAGGAATAAATAAGATTAATCCCTCCAACGCCCTACCGTAACGCTTTTGTTATTACATCTACATCGAAAATCTGAATTAGTGCAAGGATGTTTAAATGCGATAGGAGAGAATGGTAACATTTCAAGATGTTCAAGCCGAAAGGTGGCTATTTTATTAGTATTGTGCTGACAACGCTTAAAAAACTTTTCTGAGTGATACTTTTGAGATAGTAATTAAAATTACTGGGAAGTTGAATGCTAGACATATTTTTATTTTGTATCTCGGAGAGAGAAGAAAACGAAAGATCGTATTTCTTCAACTCTCACATTGGCTGTGACAATTCACGCCAAGAGACGTGAATATGAAGCAACCATTTGCTATTTATTTCTTTTTGAGAAAGAATTTTAAGGATCGGCCAAATGCGCTTCTCATATTAAGTAAATGTCATAATTTTAAAGGCAAAGCTAGTAGTCGACCTATGCTGACTTATTACATAGCTATTCCCAGGGCTTGATTTCTGGTGGAACGCGACGGAACGGAGTTCCGGTACTTCGGGAATAATTATTAAATGAAATAATTTAAATATAACTATTTCCGTAAATTAATAATTATTTCGGGGAGCCTTCCGAGACTTAAAATTTTATAAATCAAGCACTGGCTATTCCTATTCATGTCTCTGATCAAAATTAGGAAAGTTCTAGATAATTGCGGTGCAATCAAAGTAATATGAGCAATAAACATTGAAATTATTTCTTTAAATCGCCCGTGACGAACCTAAATAATTTTCCACACGGAATGTTTAACTCCATTTATTCATTTTACAATGCTCATAAACCCTGACAGACAACAATAATTGGGTAAAGTGTTAATGACATATTTTAAATCGTTATACGAATGTCCCGTACATTCCACCAAAATTCTAAAAGAATTGCATCAATATTGTCAGTTTGATCAGTATTTTACGGTCGAATTCCATTATCTGACGTGTCTCCCTATTCCCACCAAAAATATTTCCCTTTACCTCGCTACTGAACAGTATTTACTCATAATAATTTTATTTAAATTAAATTAAAACCTCTGCAAAAACAGTACAAAAATTGGGTCATCTAATAGTCTAGGACTACGAGCATTGGCACAACAAACGTTATCAACACGTGTCTCAATTTTCGTCAAATTTATCATTTGCTAAAATTTTGGCAACATGCGATCGTAATGACAGTTCAAGTATATTGATTTGTTGCAATATTTGATACATCACTAAAAATAAAAGTCCGCCTTGACAATCTTCTACTATCACATCAACAATCACAGCAACGTCTGCACAAATGAAGATTGTATATTTGAATGTTTAAGCCCAATACTGTGGAGGAACGCCAACAGACGTATCTATACTACTGTCAAAAAATACCCACCGTTGCAATATCTACAATTATCAATAGCTACTTCAGCGCCCTCCAAATTAACACCGTTTATTTGTCAAGTCCAGAGCTGTTCAATCCCGACACCTCCATCAAGGCACTCCCCATGACCACCTTCAACAATTCTCAACAACATTCTTCGTAGAAGCTCTTAACCATTTTTAACAATTACGTCAGTTGCCGAAATCTAGTTTTTTGAATCCACGTTTGATTCATCACTAACATTAAACGCTCGCCGTGACAACCCCCTACTATTACACCAGAAATTACAGCAACGTCTGTACAAATGTCGTTCGTGTATTTGAATGTTTGAGCGTAAAGTATTGGAGAAACTTCGAAAGAATTGTCCACACGACACGACAAAAATTACCCCCCGATGCAACCTCAACCATTATCAACAACCGCTTCAACGCCTGTACAAATTAAGACCGTTTTTTGGAAAGTCCAAGTCCGTAGAACACGCCAGCTCCAACAAGATTTCGCGCGACGTTCTTCGACATTTCTGTGGAAGCCCGTAACAATTTTTATCAATTATGTTGGTTGCTGAAATTTAGTTTTTGAATCCACACTTGATACATCACTAAGAATAAAGCCTACTGTGGCCATACCCATCAATCGTTTTCTACTTTATGAAGGTCTCTACAAATCTTATAGTCTTCTGCGTGCCATAGTTCAAACCTAACGCTAAGCAAGCACATCAGGAAACACCCTTAGCCGCTATCGTCAGCAATCTCGAAGTGCAGCTTCCGTAGCAACCGTCAACAATAAACAATAACGACATCGATATTACAAATTCAACTCGCGCACTTGGAAATTCTAGTCAAGTGCACAAATTCACCGCGACTATTCTAAACATACTCAACCATTTCCGTAAAATAGGTCAATTAAAACGTAGCTAAGCGATCAAACAAGTTTATATCGTGTATTTGACAAATCGGTCGCTGTGCAGACGCGTAGCATCACATAGAAATTTAAAAAATAACATTAACAAATATCTAACCAAATACTTCAAATCGCAAGCCTGTTAGAGTGCAGGACAAAAACAGATATCATTAAAATATACGTCTGCCGTGACAACTCATAACAGTTGTATTCAACCACTTCGACATCCATATAAATTTAAGTCTTGTAGTTGACAATTCAAGACAAGTCCGCACAACTTCAGAAATGACACCCTCCAATCCACAACAATCTCCCTAACAACCCTCAGTATAATAAAAATAAACACATTATCATCTGAACAAATTTAATTCGAAATTTTAAAGGTCCATATCTAGTGCGGTGTAGTCACGTCACCCAACACATCTTCCGCGTCTAGATCCAAAACCGTGACAACCCTCAGTGATAAAACAACACCAACATCCGAACAAATTTAATTCGTATATTAGTCTGTCCTATCACTATTTAGGCACTCAAACCAACACATCCTTCGCAGCCACATCGAAACCAATCACCCCGACAACCTGACAGGCGTAAAAAAGATCACTTGGACATGTGTACGAATTGAATTCGTGAACTTGACAACCCGCAGTACTAAAACAACATGAACATACGACCAAATTTAATTCGTATTACTGTCCATGCCTAGCAAATAAAGAACACTATTTCCGCGACAGCATCCACATCAACCTCCAAGACAATCTGACGTTTGTTTAAAAACACTTGGACACCTGTACGAATGGAACTCGTACACTTGACTGTCACTATTCAACACATTCTGCACGACCACCCTCAACTAATTCCCCAACAACAGATTTATTTTCCCGCTCGCCAGCAACCTCCCACGCAGCGTACCGTTCACACGCGGCGCGCAGCGTCGGCCGGCGCGAGCCCCACGGCGTCTCGAGAGCGACTGGCTGCAGCGACGGCGGCGGCGACGGCGGCGTGGGGGCGCGGACGACGGCGTCGGCGTCGGCGAGAGCGCGGTCGGGAGAGGGCGCGGGCGGGGCCGACTCGGTCGAGACGGCGACTCGCGGGCGACTGGCGGGCTGCGCGCCGCCGCCGCCAGAGCTGCCTCCCCCCACTCCGCGCCACGCCCCCCTTCCCGCCCCCGACGCGCAGCGTCCGCGCGCGCGCCGCCGCGACGCGCACCCAGCGCCGCCGACGCCGACGCCGCCGCCACCGCCAGAGTTCTCACCTATAATCGCTGCGCTGTGCTGATGACTGGGCTGCTGTGAGGTACTCTGGGTCTAGTTAGGAATGTTGGTTTCGTTCAGTTCTATTATGTGCAGATTTGATTTTGCCACTGCCGCCAGAGTTCTCACCTATAATCGCTCGCTGTGCAGATGTCTGGGCTGCTGTGAGGTACTCTGGGTCTAGTTAGGAATGTTGGTTTCGTTCAGTTCTATTATGTGCAGATTTGATTTTGCCACTGCCGCCAGAGTTCTCACCTATAATCGCTGCGCTGTGCTGATGACTGGGCTGCTGTGAGGTACTCTGGGTCTAGTTAGGAATGTTGGTTTCGTTCAGTTCTATTATGTGCAGATTTGATTTTGCCACTGCCGCCAGAGTTCTCACCTATAATCGCTGCGCTGTGCTGATGACTGGGCTGCTGTGAGGTACTCTGGGTCTAGTTAGGAATGTTGGTTTCGTTCAGTTCTATTATGTGCAGATTTGATTTTGCCACTGCCGCCAGAGTTCTCACCTATAATCGCTGCGCTGTGCTGATGACTGGGCTGCTGTGAGGTACTCTGGGTCTAGTTAGGAATGTTGGTTTCGTTCAGTTCTATTATGTGCAGATTTGATTTTGCCACTGCCGCCAGAGTTCTCACCTATAATCGCTGCGCTGTGCTGATGACTGGGCTGCTGTGAGGTACTCTGGGTCTAGTTAGGAATGTTGGTTTCGTTCAGTTCTATTATGTGCAGATTTGATTTTGCCACTGCCGCCAGAGTTCTCACCTATAATCGCTGCGCTGTGCTGATGACTGGGCTGCTGTGAGGTACTCTGGGTCTAGTTAGGAATGTTGGTTTCGTTCAGTTCTATTATGTGCAGATTTGATTTTGCCACTGCCGCCAGAGTTCTCACCTATAATCGCTGCGCTGTGCTGATGACTGGGCTGCTGTGAGGTACTCTGGGTCTAGTTAGGAATGTTGGTTTCGTTCAGTTCTATTATGTGCAGATTTGATTTTGCCACTGCCGCCAGAGTTCTCACCTATAATCGCTGCGCTGTGCTGATGACTGGGCTGCTGTGAGGTACTCTGGGTCTAGTTAGGAATGTTGGTTTCGTTCAGTTCTATTATGTGCAGATTTGATTTTGCCACTGCCGCCAGAGTTCTCACCTATAATCGCTGCGCTGTGCTGATGACTGGGCTGCTGTGAGGTACTCTGGGTCTAGTTAGGAATGTTGGTTACGTTCAGTTCTCTTATGTGCAGATTTGATTTTGCCACTGCCGCCAGAGTTCTCACCTATAATCGCTGCGCTGTGCTGATGACTGGGCTGCTGTGAGGTACTCTGGGTCTAGTTAGGAATGTTGGTTTCGTTCAGTTCTATTATGTGCAGATTTGATTTTGCCACTGCCGCCAGAGTTCTCACCTATAATCGCTGCGCTGTGCTGATGACTGCGCTGCTGTGAAGTACTCTGGGTCTAGTTAGGAATGTTGGTTTCGTTCAGTTCTATTATGTGCAGATTTGATTTTGCCACTGCCGCCAGAGTTCTCACCTATAATCGCTGCGCTGTGCTGATGACTGGGCTGCTGTGAGGTACTCTGGGTCTAGTTAGGAATGTTGGTTTCGTTCAGTTCTATTATGTGCAGATTTGATTTTGCCACTGCCGCCAGAGTTCTCACCTATAATCGCTGCGCTGTGCTGATGACTGGGCTGCTGTGAGGTACTCTGGGTCTAGTTAGGAATGTTGGTTTCGTTCAGTTCTATTATGTGCAGATTTGATTTTGCCACTGCCGCCAGAGTTCTCACCTATAATCGCTGCGCTGTGCTGATGACTGGGCTGCTGTGAGGTACTCTGGGTCTAGTTAGGAATGTTGGTTTCGTTCAGTTCTATTATGTGCAGATTTGATTTTGCCACTGCCGCCAGAGTTCTCACCTATAATCGCTGCGCTGTGCTGATGACTGGGCTGCTGTGAGGTACTCTGGGTCTAGTTAGGAATGTTGGTTACGTTCAGTTCTCTTATGTGCAGATTTGATTTTGCCACTGCCGCCAGAGTTCTCACCTATAATCGCTGCGCTGTGCTGATGACTGGGCTGCTGTGAGGTACTCTGGGTCTAGTTAGGAATGTTGGTTTCGTTCAGTTCTATTATGTGCAGATTTGATTTTGCCACTGCCGCCAGAGTTCTTACCTATAATCGCTGCGCTGTGCTGATGACTGGGCTGCTGTGAGGTACTCTAGGGCTGGTTAGGAATGTTGGTTTCGTTCAGTTCTATTATGTGCAGATTTGATTTTGCCACTGCCGGCAGAGTTCTTACCTATAATCGCTGCGCTGTGCTGATGACTGGGCTGCTGTGAGGTACTCTGGGTCTAGTTAGGAATGTTGGTTACGTTCAGTTCTCTTATGTGCAGATTTGATTTTGCCACTGCCGCCAGAGTTCTCACCTATAATCGCTGCGCTGTGCTGATGACTGGGCTGCTGTGAGGTACTCTGGGTCTAGTTAGGAATGTTGGTTTCGTTCAGTTCTATTATGTGCAGATTTGATTTTGCCACTGCCGCCAGAGTTCTCACCTATAATCGCTGCGCTGTGCTGATGACTGGGCTGCTGTGAGGTACTCTGGGTCTAGTTAGGAATGTTGGTTTCGTTCAGTTCTATTATGTGCAGATTTGATTTTGCCACTGCCGCCAGTGTTCTCACCTATAATCGCTGCGCTGTGCTGATGACTGGGCTGCTGTGAGGTACTCTGGGTCTAGTTAGGAATGTTGGTTTCGTTCAGTTCTACTATGTGCAGATTTGATTTTGCCACTGCCGCCAGAGTTCTCACCTATAATCGCTGCGCTGTGCTGATGTCTGGGCTGCTGTGAGGTACTCTGGGTGTAGTTAGGAATGTTGGTTTCGTTCAGTTCTATTATGTGCAGATTTGATTTTGCCACTGCCGCCAGAGTTCTTACTTATAATCGCTGCGCTGTGCTGATGACTGGGCTGCTGTGAGGTACTCTGGGTCTAGTTAGGAATGTTGGTTACGTTCAGTTCTCTTATGTGCAGATTTGATTTTGCCACTGCCGCCAGAGTTCTCACCTATAATCGCTGCGCTGTGCTGATGACTGGGCTGCTGTGAGGTACTCTGGGTCTAGTTAGGAATGTTGGTTTCGTTCAGTTCTATTATGTGCAGATTTGATTTTGCCACTGCCGCCAGAGTTCTTACCTATAATCGCTGCGCTGTGCTGATGACTGGGCTGCTGTGAGGTACTCTAGGGCTGGTTAGGAATGTTGGTTTCGTTCAGTTCTATTATGTGCAGATTTGATTTTGCCACTGCCGCCAGAGTTCTTACCTATAATCGCTGCGCTGTTCTGATGACTGGGCTGCTGTGAGGTACTCTGGGTCTAGTTAGGAATGTTGGTTTCGTTCAGTTCTATTATGTGCAGATTTGATTTTGCCGCCACCGCCAGAGTTCATATCTATATCACTGCTCTCTGCTAATGACTGGGATGCTGTGAGGCTGTCTGAGACTAGCTATGTCCCATGATTTCGTCCATTTCTATGTGACTCTTTTATTTGATTTTGCCGCCGCCGCCTGAGTTCATGCTATAATCGCTGCTTTCTGATAATGACTGGGCTGATTGAGGGAGTCTGGGGATTCATAGATATCATTCTCCCGTTACGTTTCGTTATGCGATATCCTGCGATTTTGTGTCCGGTAGAGTCAGCACATTATAAATGCTGTGTTGATAGGACTGTTGTTAGGCGACGTGGGACTTGCTGGAAATGTTTCCCTAGTCTAGTTTTTTTGCATGAATATGTTTGATTTTGTCACCACAACGACTGCCAGAGTTCTCTCCTATAACTGCTGTTCGCTGCTGATGGCTGGGATGCTGGAATGCGGCAGGGGAGGATTCAGCCGATCATTTTAATAATAATAATAATAATAACAATAATAATAATAATGATACTTTATTACACAAAAAAGTTACAACGGCGAGTCTCAGTAATTGAATTACTGCTTTTCAGACTAACCACAAGAAAAATACAGAAGATCATAAATATAATCTCAAAAGTGAATAAGCTTCAGTAGAAAAAAAGCAGGAATGTAAGTACATGAGGGTTAGAAATTGAAATAAGTTACATAAGTACATTATAACTAAGTGTATATTAGATAATATGAGACAATATAACATAACAGGAAACACTGAAGTAATGCTAAACATGTACATCAAGAAGGTTGCAAAAAATGTAATATAATACGTCAAGAAGCACTGAAGAAAGATTAAAAGTTAAGTTTAATATATTTACAAAATGATTTGTAGGGAAGCTTATGAGGGATTAAATTGTAGAAGTGTGGACCAAGATAGCTAAAGGAATCCTTCGAATTTGGTAGTACGGTGAACGGGAATAACAAATAGGAAATTGGCAAATCGGGTACTATGTGAAGCAGACTCATTAGATTGTGAAAAAATTTAAGTCGATCCCGAATATAACTGGGAGAATTAGAGGAGAGCAGAGAGTGTACCAGTAAACATAGGTGAAATATCCATCTCTGTCTCATGGTAAACCAGCCTGACTTACCCATGAATGATGATATATGCACAATATGTATATTAAATAACGACAGCATGAGAGTATTGCACAAATTAGTTTAGTTGACTGTGTTAATTGGTTGCGATATTGATATAGGGACCTTAATCTCAAATATGCTGCTCTACATTTGATTAAAACATGATGATCAAAATACCATCCACTGTCCATCCATAAACCAAGATGTTTAGCAAGATCAACATGACCAATAGAATAACCATCAATTAACCTCTGAAAATTATCTGTATTTGCATTTGTTACCGATTTGCTGTGTCTAAAAAGAGATACACAGATTTATTAGGATTTAAAATTAATCCATAATCCATAGACCATTTATGAATATTAGCAAGATCCACATTTAAGCAATCAACAGCCAATGGAAGATTAGATGGGTGAAATGAATAAATAAATTGAGTATTATTTTGAATATATTGAATAATTATTTTGGGGTGGCCATCATAGGTATTTGTAAAATAATAAACATTTATTATTGCATTGTATATTATTTTTAGTGTATACGAATATATCATTTTGTAGAATATTATATTTTTAAATAATTACATATTTATAACACAAATATTAAAATCTATTTTGCCAAATAACAGGCAACAAACCAAAACTATTAGGTGTTTTGGATCGGCCATGGCCTAAAACCCCCCTCACCCTGGATCCGCCGTAGGGAGGCGGTATGGGACTTGTTAGAAATCATGCTCCCGTTCAGTTTTGTTACGCAAACACTCTTGTGTGTGATTTCACTGCACACGTACTAAAACTGTGGTGTCCTGTTGATGTTTGGATGTTGTGTGGCGGTTTAAGACCTGCTAGAAATATTGCTCCTGTTCATTTTTGTTACACACGCGCTCTTATATTTGAGTTTGCCACCATCACTGCAACTAGAGTTTGCACTTATAATCGCTGCGTCCTACTAATGACCGGGCCACTGAGAGGTGATCAGGCTAGGAATATTTTTCCCATTCAGTTTTTTAAGTTCACACACCTTTATTTGATTTTGACGCCCCCACTGCCACTAGAATTTGCACCTATAATCACAGCGCCCTGCTGGTGACTGAACTGCTGTAAGGCCAGTACTCGTGTATCTGGGATTTGCTAGGAATATTTCCTCATTCAATTTTGTTGCACGCACACTCCTATGTTTGATTTTGCCTGCGCTACTGCCGCGAGGGTTCGTATTTACAATTGCTGCGTCGTGTTGGTGTGAGGTGATTTGGGACTTGCTAGAAATGTTGCTCCCGAACAGTTTTGGTACGCGCACTCTTGTTTGTTTTTGCCACCGGTCGCTGCCAGAGTTAGCACCTATAATCGCGGCGCCCTTACAATGCCATTGTTGCTGTGAGGTCAGGTGCTTACTAGGATGTTGCTAGCTTTGATAATCCAGTTCAATTTTGTTGCGAGCTCTCTCCTGTTTTGATTTTTATTTCACGACTGCGAATGTTCCGATTTTTACAGTAGTATGGATAAAACTCGTAAATTATTATTTCCTAATATATTTTTTAAAATTTTTATATTTTATGTGATAAATAAAAAACACTTTTAAATCAAAATACTTCCTAAGCATTTTATTAGACTTTATAAATATAAATACATTATGAAAATAGTTTAAATATTTTATACTACGCATTCGCATGTATTTTTTTAAAAATTGCACATATTGCACGCAATATTGCACGAAAACTACTAAAATTTTGAAAAATATTTACATGACCTGTATGAAAGAACTCAATATGTACAACAAATTTTATTTCAAGGAAAAATCTCTATCTTCAATTTTGTAGTTGCAGATAGACGCAGAACAAAATTCAAAATTACACAATTTTCGAAAATTCAGAGTTATACGTGAAAATCGGACCTATGACATGTTAATAAGTGTATTTTACTCTATTCATACAAGAAATTTAAAGAAAAAATTTGGAGCCGTTTTTGTGAAAATTTTGAAAATCCCGGGGGGGGGGGACTTTATATAAAGTACCCCCAAATTTTGAAAAATATTTTTCAAAATCTCAAAGCTTTGACTAGAAGCAGATCGACCGGGGAATATCCATTTTGGAAGAAATCGTATGTATTCTTTAGGCGCTAGCAGTGTTCATAGACGGACAGACGGACGTTTTCCTTTCAATTGGTTTTTCGGTATCAAGGACCCACAAAAGAGGGTTTCTGGCTACAGCACGTGTTAGGGGATTTTTTTCTTAATTTAGCAACTGGTTTTATCCACTTTTTCCTTTCCACGGCCCGACAATTAATTTTTTTCCGCCGAAAATTGGCCATTTTTTTCGCGCAGCATTACATAACTTTCCCTATACTACGTATATCACTCCGTGTATACATACGTATACGGGAAAGTAAAAAGCATTGAAAATGAGTTGGTTATAATTACAGCATTTACCTTGGTAAATGAGTACGTTTTGAAAATAGTTTTCCTTTTTCCAGGTATTTCTTTTGAATTTCTCCAAACTTGAGTTGGTAAAATTATCACTTGATAAGGGCACTAGACCGAGATCGTGATTTATCCCATTACTTACTGAAAGACTATTTGAAAATTTCGATAATCTCGAGATAATTTTGATAAGAACGAGATGTAAGTACAACAACAAAAACATCTTATTGCGATGTTCTATGAGAATCTTTTTTCAAGAACTCAATAATATGTCACTTTTCTGTGACCTAACTCTAGAGATAGTTGTTTTTGGTTGACATTCTTATTTGTAAACTTAATTTCATCAAACTGTTAAACTATAAATACCAAACCACATTGCAAAATAATGGAGAATTTTTTTAAATTCTACCTTATCGTTTCAGTTTCATTCATGCAAAAAGTGTTATAAATAATTTCCACCCGTTATTTCAACCCGTCTAAAACAAAATATTACGTATTAACAAGTTTTTTCTTTAAATATTAAAATGAAAAAACTTCTTTTCGCATGTGGAGAAAAATGCAAATAATTAAATGATACTAAACAAAACTGAATATCCAAACTGTGGAATTACATCGCCATTGAAAATAGAAAAATGCGCTTATATTATTCTGGCAAATACGGTCAGTACAGAAAAATATACATTTAATGCGTGTGTATAGACGACTGTGAAATTTCCTCCACTTTTACCTACTTCATTATATACTTATTTATCTTTAATACTGTCATGATATTAGTTATCACGGAAATTCTCAATAGTGGCAATTTTCAATCCTCTGCTATTATTGAGTAGAAAGTCGCATCTTAATAGTTTGATGATTTCTTTTCGTGGCTTTGACTTTGTGTAAAACATTAAATCTTACTCAGAGTTTGAAATACTGAAAGACATAATGTTAGGAACTTGTTTAATCCATTATTAAATTTTTTTAAAATATGAATAATTTATACTCGAAAATAAAATGACGAGAAACTCATTTGGCTGGTTATCGAAGAAATCTTTGGACAGTCAATATTCACAGAAATAATAACAGAATACGTATTAGTTTCAATTGTTTAGTGTTTTATTATTATTATTATTATTATTATTATTATTATTATTCCTCTAAATTACGACTAAGGATATAATGTGTCGGCTGAATATAAAATCTACTCCAGGTTGCAACCAGCTACCTAAGGAACAGATCCGGTGACTGTGGGTGCCTCTACAATACTTTGCACAAAATGTGGGCTGTTCCAAATAAAGCGATTTCTTGCACTTCCCAGTCTTTTGAATTACCTGGGAGTTTAGACAAAATCTTACACAAATTTTGCGGAACAAATCCCAGAGCTCCGATAACTATCGTGACGACCTGTGCTTTTACTCCCCACATTCGGCTGATCTCGATTTCCAAACTCTTGTATTTAAGACGTTTCTCTGCCTCCTTGGTAACGACGTTTTGATCGCAAGGTACAGCAACATCGACAAACACGATTTGTTCTCCAAATCCCGGATGACTATATCCGGTTTGTTTGTTGCTATCGTGCGATCAGTTTGAATTTGTTGGTCGTACAATTTCGTACACAATCCAACAGACGTCACCGGTTTCGGTGAGTGTTCGTACCACTTGGGGCATGTGTTCGGATCTTCGAGGGCGGTACAGATCTGCCAGTGGAGGTAGCTACACACCCTGTCGTGTCTTTTCAAGTATTCGGTCTTTGCTAGGATTGGACAAGCTGAGACAATATGATCGATGGTTTCTACGTGTTCCTGACAAATGCGGCATTTATCATCTTGGGAAATTTTGAGAACCGCTTTATCATAATGTCGTGTTCTCAAGGCCTGATATTGGGCAGCTATTACAAGTGCTTCCGATTCTGGCTTCATTCTTCCCCTTTTAAGCCACATAAATGATTGATCTTTATTAATCTGCACCTTGTCCATTCGTTTCAAATATTGTCCGTGGAGTGGTTTGTCTCTCCACGATTTCTTTAACATTTTCTGTGTCTCAAATTTCATGTTAAGTAGCATCAGAAGTTCAGTGTCTCTGTCATTCTGGTTGTCTTGCATAGTCTTGTTCGCAATGCTTTTTGCTACACTTACAATGCCTCTGTTTCCCATTCTTCGGTCAGATTTCATGACCTGCCTCATTAGTGGGTCATCTTGATGGCTGAATACATACTTTCCCATCCCAGTTATTGCATTGTGCCAGGAGGCTTCAATTTGTCTGAGGCCTCTTCCTCCTACCTTATGTGACACATAAAGTCTATGTACATCAGCTCGGGGGTGGGCAACATGATGCATTGTAAGCAATTTTCTGGTTTTTCGATCCATGATGCGAATTTCCTGTTCAGTCCAGTCTTCTAGTCCGAAACTCTATTCGGCTACAGGCACCGCCAAACTACCTATTGCTGATATTGTTTTCCTTGAGTTCAGAGCGGACTGCAGGACAAGTCTCACTCGCCTATAATACTCCCTGCGAATTCTCTCTTTCATTGTGTCGTTCGAGATGGTCTCACATTCTTCAATGCCCAGATATTTGTAAGTTTTACCTGGCTCAAGATCTTGAATCACAGTGTGTCTATCAACTTCAATGTTCTCGGACGTGGTCATTTTACCTCTTTTTAAGTTGACTTTTGCACACTTGTCAAGACCAAACTTCATGCAGATGTCATTGCTAAAATCATTGATGACAGCATTTGGGAGAGAATCGCTTCATTCTTAACAAAAACTTTAAGGTCAACCATGTAAAATAAATATGATACAGGTATTTCATCACCATGGAGCTTGTAACCAAAGTCAGTGTGCGACAGCTGTCTTGATAGAGGAATCAAACTAATGCAAAACAGCAGAGGGGATAGTGAATCTCCTTGAAAAATTCCCTTGTTGATCTGAATACTTCTGGTTTCTACTACTCCCTTTCCGCTGTGGATTAGTAACCTGGTGTTCCACGACTTCATACTAGCCTTGCAAAACTCAAGTCTAGGATGAAATCGATTGATCTCCAGGGTCTTCAAAATCCAATCGTGTGGTACACTGTCAAAAGCCTTCTGGTAGTCAATCCAAGCCATGCTTAAATTACGTTTTCGTTTCTTTACATCATTCAAAATTATTTTATTCAGAAGCAAGAATTCCTTACAGCCATAGGAACCTTTACGACATCCTTTCTGTTCAACTGGCAACAGATGGTTTTTCTCTAGGTGCCTCTACATTTTGTCAGCTATGGCTGCAGTTATAAGTTTGTACATTACTGGCAAGCAACTAATTGGCCTGTAGTTTTTCGCCAAAGAGCTGTCACCTCCTTTGGGTAGCAAATACGTAATGCCGCGAGTGAGCCATCCGGCGAGTTCGTTAGGGTTTTCTAAAATGTTATTAACAGCTTTTCCAAGATGAGAATGTATTGCTGTTAATTTCTTAATCCAATAAATCTGGATCTTATCAACCCCAGGGGATTTCCAGTTTCCCATATTCTTAATTGTTTGGCATAGGTCCTCTTTCGAGAATCCTTGAACATGTTTCACTGTTTCCACGAGTCCATTGGCAGCATCAACTTAAGATTGGAGCCACGATGCGTCTTTGTTGTAGAATCTGGTTTCCTCCCAGATTCCTGACCAAAATGTTTCGACGTCATCTTTTGAAGGAGGGGCAGCATTGCCATTCTGTTTTTCAGTCAGCCTGTGATAGAATCTCTTCGCATCTGTTTCAAACAACCGGTTCTGTAAACAGAAATCGATTCTACGTTTGTACCGTCTTATTCGTTGAGCCCATGCTTGGATTTTTTCTTTTAGCTTTTCAGCTACCATTAGCCTTGTTGTGTCATTGTCAATTAGGTATTTTTGTTCAACATGGAGTATTTTTTGTTGAACTTTATACGTGTGGTTTGACTTAGAAGATGCCTCGGCTAGGAGTGATATTTCACGCCGTGTGTCGGCTATCCGTTTCATAATTCTTTTCATCCACGGTCCCACATCATGTCCTTATCGTGTGACTCATGGCCAGGTGAATTTTAACCACTGACGGATGTTTCATTTGGAAGAGATGAACCTTGAAGTGGATCATCGTTTTCAGGGATATTAGATGGTTCTAAATGTTCGTCATGTGGATGGTTTGATTGATGAACATACTCTGCGTTTCTCTGGATGTCTGCAAGTTGTTCTGCTGTGAATTTTCCACTGCTGAGTATGTATCGTCGTTGACTGGCAAGCTTCTTTGAGTCTAGGGTAGGTCTCGTATCTGGGTTCCGCTCTCTCCATATCTTAAAAACTTCTATTTCTGAGCCCCCATTTTTTGATTTTGCATAGTAAAAGCACCACATCACCTCCATTAATTCATCCCGGGTCCATCTCTGACGATTGCTTCGAGCTACTGCCGGCTCTGGGTCTCTGGGACTAACATCCGTGGGATGGCCAGATGTCGACAAGGTGACATTAGCTAGGTTCCTGAGCAGGTATGGGACATTTGTAGAACAAGGCACATTAAGATTTATTACATTGCTTGTTCTATTCATTTTGCTCATTGGTTTCAAGTGAAGATTCGCAGGTAGCAAGTTCGAGTTCGCAGATCACACTTAACGTTTGGGTTGTTTCCTGCGATCCGTTACTGCGACCCATAGTGGCCTCGGGGCATCCCCCCGCAGGGCCCAGCAAGGGGTCCCTCCGATCGCCAGTCGGCATTACTAAACCCTACAGGATTTTCACTGACTGCTGAAGGCAGCCTCCTTCGCTGGCTAATGCAAGGTTCGGGCCTCCACTCTAATCAGTGGCCTGGTGTGCCAACCCAGTTTCTCTCCTGTACCCTCCATGGGCCGATAACAGGAAGTCCACAGTTTCATGACCCTTCCCTCTCTACTTACTTCCCACTCTCCTCAAAATGGAGTACTTCTTCGTCGGACCCCTCACCTTCAACCTATTCAGCAAGAGAGACCCTACCAGTAGCTAGGCTACCATTGACATAGCTCTCAGGCTCATGGGGGTACTCAAGCTCCACCACCAACTCCAAGGTCGTGTACTCCCTAGGTGGAGTTGTTATTATTATTGTTATTATTATTATTATTATTATTTTGGTCCACCAATAGGTTGCCTTGGACCACGCTTGCATGGACCTTGCATTTACTAGGGCTCCTTTTCAAGATCTCAGTAGCAGGTACATGTAATTATTATTTAGGTATCAGCGTTTTAGCTGGACCCTATTTTTATGAAGATGTGTGAAAGATGAAATGTTGTTGATAATGAGGGGTGAAAAGACGGCACACACACAAAGACAAACACATTCATGCCCGAGGCGGGACGCGAATTTGCGATCGCCACTGCACTCCTGTCTTAGTAATCTCGGTCATCGAATCGGCCATCAAAGGTTTATTATTGTGTTTGTTTTTTACTGCAGCCATAAAGTTACTACGATGTGTGAATATCAGTTTGTTGCTCGCAATTCAGGAGTGATTTATTAATTATTTTATATATTTATATCTAAAGTTTTTGCAGCACTGATGATGTTGCCACTTTCCAATGACTCATTAGAGTAAGAATTGTTAGCTAGGAAGAACTGCATGCTTCAGAACTCCGTTCAAACACTTTTTAACATTTTCAACTTTTTTCATTGACTTATTGTTGCATCGACAACCGGATCATTTGCAATTTTATATTTTACATCGGTAGTGGTGATTGTTGATAATATCTCTAACGTTTTACATTTGCTCTCATAATACATTAAATAACCCAATGTATTTCTAAAACTTCCCTAACAACGAGCACTTTTTCTATGTCGTCTAAATCATTCCTTATGTTATCAGGTTACATTTTTTCTTGTTGTTAATTGCACTTTATTAATAAGTGGTAAAAAGTAATAATTATTGATGCACATTCAGAACATTTATTTGTTGGTTTTTCAACGTGAGGTATCAGTGAGATAAGCTGTAGTAGTCTATCGGGTTCAGATACATTGAATTTTTGTGTTTGATATGTGGTTGGTATTCTCACATATTGTCATTCATCAAGTGTATATTCAATCTTGAGTTTGTTCGTATATTAAACCGTTTTTCCCTGATGCATTTGTTAATAGCCATTTTTGTTCTTCTACAATGATAGTTTCTTGTATACAGCCGATTTCGTGGGAATAGTTACTGTATGTAGTGGCGGTTAAAACATAGTGACGCCCACCGCCACTCGTTCCCTCGGCGGAGCCACGTCATCGCGGGAAGGCGCGCCATGGCAGCGCCGGGGCGGTGGCTGTGGCGGGGTTGGAGGGGTAGCGCACGCCCCCTCTCCCCCCCACGCCCACCCCGGGCGGGGACCGGGCTGGCTGCGACCGGGCGGGCCGGCACTTGTGAGACTGCGCCCGCACCGGAAAGACTTGACTACTCAGATATTCGTTGTGTTCGACTCTGCAAGTTATTGGAATTCGTATTTGGTATTTGGACTTAGACTCTTGACTGTGTAACGACCTGGCAGCTTTTTGGGAACTTCTTTTGAATTACGGCACCTTGGCAGTAAACGCTATACCGGTCCCATCACTTTAGTTTCCCTGTTTTATGAAAAATTAAAACTGAATTATATGCATGTGACAATTTTCATGAAAATCTGAAAAGTTTTAATCTCTCATGGGAAGAATGAGTCTAGAATGCGATCTTTTTAAAACTTCAGATGCATGATTATGTATTCATCATGCTGAACATAAATGTTTTCCGGGTTAACATAATAGAACTTTTTTCCTACAGTAATATTTTGGGACGATTCCCACATTTTGTGAGGATAGTAACCTTCATCCATGTGAGATTTGTAATATAATGAATTATTCAATATTGAATGCTACGCTTTCTCCTCTCAGTTAAACTTACATAATCCTCTTTATATTTTTTGTACTCGCTGGAATTTTATGATGAACGGAGCGTGTTTTCCTGTTTTGTCTACAACGAGCACGCAGTACTAATAGAATTATATGCAAACTGGCCACAATTCTGCCGATAAAGCTTTATACAAAATTAAAATATTGGGATGAAACTTCGTCAGATCTATTGCCATAGTCTTTTATTTCTAATGCCAAAAAGATCTTAAACCCCTCAGCAATTCCTACTAGAGACAACGAAGCACGTCAAAATTTATTAGTTCATATTTAAGTCCAGAGATATTTGTGCATGTGTATGCTTTGATTACTTTCTGCAACACAAGATTTTTACTTTAATTTTTGTTAAGCGATAATTATCGAATTGCAAACTGGCTAAAAATTATGAACTGCTGCATTCATTATTTGAAATGTTAGAATAATTTTTAAACCGATCTTAATGAGTTTTCCCCATTAGTGAATAATATTCTTCTGTAGTGATTGTGATGAAGAACCACATACCATGAACCATCGTGTTCATAACATTCTCAGTGGTATTCGGTAGCTTTACAACAAATCGTGGGTATGATTAGAAATTTACATAATTAATTGCGTTAAAATTCGTTTGAATGCAATGGCTCTATAATGTATTCTGTATTAATTGAATCAAACTCTCTCGTGAATACAAAACAAAATAAAACGTTCGCTGTCGATCCAGTAACGTAGAAGTAATAGACTGTACTGCGGTTGTAATTCGAAATATAAAACGCTGAAAATTTTATATAGAAATATAAACAAAGTAATATATTTCCTTTCACTAGTTGTTTTCTGGTCATATATCTAAAACATTTTCAGTACATCCTTTTAATTTTTGTATATGATGCATACATTTATGCATTTATATTTTAAAACATGTCAATAATATCTGGAAACATTTTATTCCAACGTTGTGGAAGAGAACTTTTCTCGATATAATATATTGTATTTGTGTAGCTTATCGTTGAGTACAGACAACAATAAATATGTAAAATAATTTTCAATATATCCCCTCGCAATTTTGTGAATATGCTAAAGATCTTTTGAGTTTCAAAAATAAAAATGTTTAAAAAAGTTACTAATTGTGCTAAAAAAACTTATATTATATCGTAGTATTTGTAAATGTAACGAAATTTTATAATAATATTTTAACCCGTGCAAAAATGTTGCGCATTTGCACTCGAATTGTACCTCATGTCTTCATGGTTGGTGACCGGTTACTTAACCTAGGGATTTCTTTGCTGATACAATACATTTCTGAATTCCGGCAAATGTTATTTCACAGGCTGGGATTGGAATTCAAAAACCTATTGGTAGGCCCCTTTGAGGAGATTTTGAAAATGCTCTTGCGACTTCATGTAAATACTCCCAAAAATGAAAATATCCATTTCAAGTTTTGAGGATCAAGTTGTCAGGGAATATCACTAATTCGGAAAATACTGCATATAGTGTAGACGGCAGTGTCATGTACAAACAGGGAGAGATACAATTTTTTCGGTATCAGGACCAAAAAGGTTTTCCGTCCGATTTCTTCCAGTATTTCACAACTTCATCTACATAAAAATTTACTAACAAAGTATTTATTCCTTATATATGTATTGCAAGAAATATTACAAATCCAAAATGATGAAATAAATGGCGCAATGTTTTTGGAAACAGTCAGCAAGATTAAATTGTGTGAATAGGTGAATCTAGATGACACGGTGTTAAAACACTGCTTCATAAATACACACATATTACAGAATGTGGAATTGTTGCTGAATAGAGTGTGGTGGAAAAGTAAAGAAATGCAAGAGACGACAGTGTTGGGGATTAATGTATTATTTTGGCGTAAAGTCAAGCGGCACTAGAGATCGCCATAGTTAAGTAGCCATCCTATGTTACTTCTATAATAATTGTTTGAAATGCACTCTTATCATTGATGTTTCATGAGATGAATATATCCCTGTGAGAATTTCGTTTTTTTATGTCAAAAACTGTTCCAATTATAACCGAAAATATTTTTGGAAACAAAAAAGTGAAAAAACACTCATCGAAAAATTGCTATATTCTAGACATTTTTGTTCAGTTAAAATCATGGATGAATTGATTAAGATGGGTGAAAAATTTGGTAGTATTTTGAACACAATCACAATAGTCCACACAATAAATATTAATTTTTTTAAACTTGATAAGCAATTAAACTATTTAAACATAAAATACATTATATTTTTGTTTGTACAAAAAAATCTGCGACCCAGGCACAGATGCCAACGCTTGGGCGTACATATTTCCTCAGAGCAAAATGGAAGATAACAACACAACGGCCGAAACTTTGGCATCTGTTTCTAGGACATCACATCTCTCGGACAGCTAAGTAGATACTGACTCCAGCCGCAAAAGCCTGCGTATTTCATGCATTCATAAAATACACGTTTAGGGCGAAGTGGTTAATTAAGCCACGCAATACGAAGTGGTCAAAGTAAAGATCTTTGTAACGTTATCAAATCGCCCACACTAGGATCACAGTTGTACAAATAGCGACTTTTTTCTCGTAAAACAACCTCCGTGAAACCAATTCTTTCAGTTTGTTGCTCGATATGTTTAGAAAATCGATTGATTACAAAATTTAGCATACTTCACAATTAAAGGCATGTACATTTTAACCCGGAATTCACGGATTGCTGATTGATTTGAGATTCCGGGCGCGTCAATGAAGTTAAGGTCTTTAGTCTCGTAACTGTAGTGCATATCTTATAGTGTGATACGCCGAGGACCTCGCCCTGCTTGCTGCCGAACTTCCGGGCGCGGCAACGGCTAAGGTCATTAGCCCCGTAAGTGTAGTGCATGTCTTATCGCGCGATATGGCGGTGATCTTCCCCTGCTTGCGGTGAGATCCATCGCCGACCTATGGCAGCTTACGGGGATTTTCCCCAATGAGGTATCTCTCACCAGCGGAACATCACCACAGCCGGGACACGTTGGAAGCTCCCGTCTGGTCTCCCTACATGTGCGGTAGTGTAGTGCGTGAAGACTAAGTGAATGCAAGTAAGGGGAAGAAAAGAAGGAAGATGAAGGAATTTGTAGATTTTCAACTAGATGTATTACCATTTTACAGTAATATTGTTGTGAGGAGAGAAATACACACCCAAATGTCAAAGCACTTAAGGGGGGAAAATAACACATTGCGTTATTTATTTAAACCCCCCAATCATTAAGTACATGACCACTTGCCCATTTTCAGTTCCCATTCCGTAAACACCAAGAAAGTTCGGAGTAAAGATCTCGGCATCCAGTGACCTTAATTTCCTCTCCAGTTCGGAGTTCACATCTTAAATTCAGATCTCCCGTTCCACAAAGTCGTTAGTGCACGAGCACGCCGCAAGAGCTCTCTGCAAGCGCACACCTGAGTTTGTTTTCTCGATAAACAGACTTTTGGGAGATAAGCCTCACAAATCGAGGGTAAAGATCTTTGTAACGTTATCAAATCGCCCACACTCAGATCACAGTTGTACGAATAGCGACTTTTTTCTCGTAAAAGAACCTCTGTGAAACCACTTCTTTCAGTTTGTTGCTCCCACTAATGAGTGTAACGAATAGAAGAAGCTTTTCGAGTGGAAAACGTAAAAAGAATGCAAGGATAGATGTGAAACGCCTTTGGGGTTTATTTTCGTTAACTAACGAAAAACATTCATATCTCTCCTCTATTTGCGAGGACGCTTGAGTTTTAATTAGAGGAATATTTTACTTCAGGATTTGCTCTATGGATTTTACGGTAATACTATTTCAAGTTGTAATCAATGGTCAGTCCTTCAATAAAACATGTTTATTGAAGTGAACTTAAAAAATAAGCACCATTTTTTCTTATTCTACATTTAATTAACGCAACATTTCTCACAAGGTGACTCTCTAAAACTTTTCATTAATAATTATATTTATTATTATTCAATGTTTTAAATAAAAAGTAATATCTTGATTATTTTACCTGGCTTATCTCGAAATTGTGGAAATCCATTTCGATGGTTTAAAAATATTTACAGCTGTAAATCCAAAGGCACGTGAATGAAACTCAAGGTTTAAAGCGGTTTAAAGGCGTCCTGGGCAAAGTGGGAAATTACCATTCCACTCAAAGTAATACATTTTTTGGTTCCTGATAGCTTTGTGGTGACAGTTGTGTCCTCTTTCTCTCACCTTTATTACGAAACAATTTTTATTAAGTGAACATTTGGATAATCCTCTCTGCCCGGAAGAGTAGATCCGTGGCGTAGCGGTCGTAACACAAGCATTGGAGATTGAGTTCGGTCGACACATACGGTGGCACTAAGCGGATTCGCACGAGGTTTTCTAGGGTTTCTTCCGTTTCCCGTACCTCTCAATCTTCGAACATTATTTTACCATTATTATTCATCTATACCTTAATAATCATTGATCCAAAAAAATAATTTGCTCATTTCCAGATACGGTCTGAAGTTTCTAGCAAATACAGAGGGTTTAACAAACTTCTACGGCACGTAGAAGGTTCATACAAACAGCATAATGCAGTATAATAATTATTCTCACATTAGGATATCTTGCTTTATTAAAACTGTTTGTGTTCTTTGAGAAAATTTGTATTGGAACAAAGGTGACCACAGTCCTATTTTCCCTTAATACCTATAGGGAGAGAAATTATCATATGTTTACAATCAATCGCAGGGGGTTCGAATATAATCGCTTTTTGCCAATAAACATGTGGTAGGAAATCGCATATTACAAAATTACAGATGTGACATTTCCCCTTTTGCAAGGTAACACTTTGTGTACACTTGTTTGATAGACAGTTTGAGCCAAAGTCACGTTGCAGTCAAAGAGATTTCACAATAGCGTGTTTGCGTAACTCGCTCCAGACGCTAACACTACTACTGCGCCTCCCTTGATGATGATGTCAACAAACGTTTGTGCAACAACGGATACGAACAGATTTTTGACATATAAAAAGAAAGTTATAAAAAATGTATAAAAACTTTCTGCCTTGAAAAAAATAAAATAGATAATAGAAATAAATAAGAATAAATTTAAAGGAAAGAAAGGGAAAAAAGGAAGGGAGAAAAAAGGAGATGAAAAGAGGAAAGGAAAAAAGGAGGGGGAAAATCGAAGATCACCCATCCCCGATTGGCCAATACGGTTAATTCCATTTTTGGTACTCCTGCAAGATTACCAACTGTGGTGAGACTGCATCAATTCCCCAGCGCAGCCTCCAGACTGCGACAGCATCGTACCCCCCGGGTGTGCGAGTATCTGGTAGGCGCCGCCCACTCCAGACGCCCCCGCCGCCACCAGGGCCGCCACGCGGCCGGCGATAAATATTTGAGCGGCGGCCGTTACGTGCATCGGCCTGTTAATTAAGAGCCGGCGAAGCAATAAGTTTGGCTTTTAATTACATTCGGAGCGAGCCTCGCGCCAATTTTGGCCTGAATTATTCGGCGCTACACATTCGTTTTGAGTCATTAGCGAATTAGAACAGCCCGGCCTGGCGATTTGTCAGTACCGATCGCCCCGGTGGCTCCCCCACTTGCCTGGACCGTTCGCTCCAAAACGCCCGTCCTTTCTCTAGTGTTTTCCTTTGTTTGTAGGCTTTTGTTTTGTTTTTCAGTAAAAACGCTAAGATTGTGTATCGAATCGAACTGCTCATTCGTTTCGGTTTGCATACAAATTCCCGATGGAATATATTATTTTTTGAATTAGAAAGCTCGTATTCAACTAGATTTTCCTTTGTTAGTAAATTTTTATTTTTGTGGTTGATTGCAGGGTACCACTCATGTTCATGTTCAGTTTAGGGCATTTGTAGAAAGGGAAAAGGAAAATATTATATTCTGTTTGTTTTGTTAGATGCCGACGTTTCGACCATTTAGTCGGCCTTCGTCTAGGCTTTTAAGTTAGTTTCTATTATCTTCCAATATATATCGGAGATTCATAACCTTGATCAATCTCCATGGAAGTTGGCGTATTTAAGTGTTTTGTTCTCTTTGATGGAGAAAGTTTTTGTGCGGTTCACTTTGTTTTAATTCGTCACTAGATGGCGCTGAAGCACAAAAATGGCTCTCCCCTTAAATGCACTCCACCTGGACTCCACCCGGGCTTCATTGTTGCAGGGCATTACCGTGTGACGTGGGGCGGAGACGAGCAGGGGGCAATTGCGGCACGAGGTCGTAGCGGCGCTAATGGAGCGGAAAGAAGACGGCAAGGTGGCGCTATTTCATAGCGTCATCAATTGAGGTGAGGATAGTTTGCGAATGTTGCAGGGTAATTGTAGGAGTATCCTCTTAAAAATAGCCGACTCGTAGCTCAGTGGAGCTCGTGGCTCAGTGGAGCTCGTGGCTCAGTGTCTCCATGGAGAAAGTCTCTTTCTCCATGGAGTTCCTGGTTTGATTCCCAGAAAATCTTATGTAAAATTTGTTCCAAAAAAACGAGCTTGACTTCTTCATAGAGGCTAGTCCAACACCTGTGAAGTGTTCTGAAACCCTACCACTGTCATAGCTCAAAAAAAAGAAGTGTTCTACGTCAACACAAACTTCTCCATACTTATCCAATTGATAATTCCCACGAATAAATATTAGACAATATGAAAATATATTACAATTTCTTCGATAACACTAACAGCTTACAGAAAGAAACATCTCGAATTAAATTGAGATTTTAAAAAAATAGAATCCAACTCCCATTACTCGTCTCCACCTTAACCATCTATCCTTCAATACCTCACCATCTATAAATCCGCTCATAAATTATTAATATTTAGAGAAGAACACAAATCTTGATTTGGGAGTGACCTTGCTTTAAAAGTTATATAGATTGATTCTCCTTCATGTTTTCGAAAAACAACAACGAGAAACAATAAATTAAAAAAATAAAATAGGAACGGAATTGAAGCGTTCCTAAAACAAGATTATAAAAAAATAATATTACAATATGTATGTGCTAGGAATCTATCTAATTCAATCTATTCGTTAAAACGAATTGTTGTATTTCAGTTTGCCTGGTTATATTACTTCATACCTGATGTATTTTTTGCAGAGATATATTTTTTTTAATTGTCAGCAATTCTTCTAAAATAATTTTTCTAGGGATTCTTACTTCGGAAAGTAAATTCTTACTCTAGGGTGAAACCTTCCATGTTGTCACTACTGGCTTCTTGATATTTCGTACTTAAATTGAATTTGACGGTCTTCAAGGAAAGTAATGCTTTTGATTAAAAGCAATTTCTGGAAGACAGGAAAGAGTGCCTCCGAAATGCTGAAGCGGTATGAGTTCACGGTTACTGAGAATGTATTCCACTGCGCCAGCCATTTCCACGCACATTGTAATATCATTTCTTCCCTACAGTCGAGCATGACAAAGGACAAGGTGAAAAAGGAGTGAAATGAATCTCCAAGAGAATAATTTACCCCATAGAGATGAAGAGCATTAATTGTACCCATAAAAAACGCAATTATCAAGAAACATCACATTTGTTCTTCGATATCCTCCATTATCTGCGAGTCGAAGAATCTGTTTATATCAATCTAAAAAGGAAAGTGCAATATCATGGGTCATTTCAAGTGGTAAAAACACTCCACTTTTTTCATAATATTAGCAGTATATAATGCATTTACTTTTTGTGGTCCCAGATACATAGATTCCTGAAGAAAGTATTTTTTCGAGTTTTTTTTTCAATTTCGTCGCCGACGGTCGGTATATCATCAGGACGTTATGCGTATTTCCAAAACTCGAAGCACTGTTGTAGACTTTGGAGGTAATTGGTGTTATTTGTGAACTGCGAGTGTACTGCAATTCTGACGGTCGACTGGTGAGCTAAGATTTTCACGGCTTAAGTTTGCCAGCGATTGCAGGATCTTGCATGATATATGAATGTCGCAATTAGCACCCCCAAATCCGTCAATCCACAAATTTGCGTTTCTCTACGTTTGCATCAGAAGAAAGGAAGATACTACTCATGCTTAGACGTATAAATGTCAGGAGCTTAGAACGTATCCAAGGTGGAGTAGTGCCACGCTAGGGGAGGGGGACGTGCACTTCAAAGTGGTCCACGTAGAATCTCACGTTCCAGGATGAGGAGAAATATCGTATCTTGGGATGGACTACACTCCCGGGACACGCACTACCCGTACGAAACAAGGAAACTAAATAGTTCGCGTGCGTGTAATCAATACACCCTCTTTACTGCTACGAGAAATGAGCTGCTTTTGTAATTCTTAGAAATCATTTATATTTTTGTCATATCATCAGTAATATATGAATTCATTGAACATTAAATTTGAATGCAAACAATTTAAATTTAGTGATGTTTCAATTCCTCCTCAGTGTTCCGAAATCTTCGAGAAAGTTTAGTAAACGCTTCCAGACTGCTTTAATCAATCGTCGCACCTCAAGGACACTTCCTCCGCCAGAGCAGCAGCTTAGTGCGGGCGCCGCCCGCCCCGTGATATAAGGTCCTCGTCCGAGCGCGCACGCACCCAAGTTTCGTGACGCCGCCGTGAGAAGGCTAAGCCGCAGAAAATCCAGACGGATGACACGGTTTCTCGCGGCGGCTGGCGCATGCAAACAGCCGGCTCCCAAACTCCCCAAGACGAGCCTCTTTGCGGATAACTAATCGCTGTTGCTATCGAGATAGCGGGAATAATCCCCTTCAAGATGGCGCCCCGCTAATACAGTTTGCTCCGCTCCAGGCGCCGGCCCGCGCCGCGCCGCGCCGCGCCGCCCCGGCCCGACGCACGGGAAGGACCGAAACCCGGGAAGGACGCACTTGGCAGCGCGCCTCGGTCAACGCCCCGGCGCGCGCACAGTGGGCCGAAACTAGGGGCGGATCACCTATTCATTTTAGGTTTAGATTTAGATTTATTTAAACTGCAATTGGGCATAACCCGGTGGCAGCTAATTACAAAAACATAAATATACACTGCCTTTCAGTAATATAGAACACTAATACCACTAATAATAAAAAAAATAATAACAACAATAACAATAAGGTAATATAACTAGCAAATTATATACTAATTGTAGTAATAATAATGATAAAATAATGATAATAATATAAAAACTGACTGATTCATAAAACATTAAATTACATTAAGAGAGAAAGCACACACACACACACACACACACACACACACACACACACACACACACACACACACACTGCACTAGTATCACACTAGTATTAGCCTTATCTGAAACGGAGCAAACTGTATTTTCACCTTATACTTTTTATTCCTACGTCAATTATATCAATATGTTGGTCCATCCTTTAAAATACAGAAAAAATCTTGAAATAACAGTTTTATATTACATCGAATGAAATACATATTCTTCACAACGTTTCGGAAATAACTGGTTTCCATCATCAGGTAACAAAACACCTGTTATTTCAGGAATTTTTTCTGTCATTGAAATGATGGACCAACATATTGATATAATTGAAAATATAGACAGAAACTAAAGTTATTAATTACAAACTTTTATTCTTCATCGCCTTCTTCAACTTTTGTCTTCGATTCTACTTTCTATCTTTTTCTTTACTTTTTCTTCTTTTTATGATTTCTTGTATATTCTTTTTTATCCTATCCTTTGTCGTTTTCTTTCTCTTTTTCATATTATTCCGTGCCTTTGTTTCCTTCCATCTTATTTGGCTTTCTTTCTTATTTTCTTTTTTATTTTTCTTCATAATCTTGCAGTTAATTTTCTATTTTCCTTCATTTCATTACCATTCTTCTTACCAACTCCTTCTTCTTGATTTTATTCTTAACATTGTTCTTTTTCGTCATCGTTGTCATCTTATTCTTGCTCCTCTTCCTCCTACGGAATCACAACACTAATCACCAACCATATTCGGACGCGGGACCAGGGTTCCAATTTCCTCTACCTGTAGTAGAGTAAATGAAAAATTTGATTCTACCTGTAGTAGTTGCATTGTCTAATATTAAATTGTGAATTTATGTCTCAGTACAAACTAAAGTGACATGAAACCACGAATTGTTCATTAAATCAGTTTTGCATTCTTGAATTACACATTTTATTTTGAAAACTAGTAATTCAGATATAAAACGCGTATAACCACTTAAGCTTAAACAAAGTGCGAAAACAATCATTTTATTTAACAAAATCAATCATGTGGCAACTTGTGATGTTGCAACTTAACTCCAAGCATGACCTAATATTCAGAAGTCTTGGGAGTATTTCTGTAACGGGAATTCATCATGTGGCGATCGAATATGACCCTAACGCCTAAACCGTATGGTAGGATAGGAGGAAGGATCGGATTAAAAATATAGTGCGAGATCGTGACACTTCCTCACAAGTACTGTACCGGCATTCGGCTTGAAAGGTTAGGATAAAACTAGAAACAAATATCTGGAGAATTCTCATTTAGAGACTGCAGGGAAATCATTTATGCCACTCGAATTATATAAAAATGTCTCTGCCTTCTTCCTCCGTCAACCCCTTTATTTTATGGTGCAACAGCGGAAATGGTAGGTTTAGGCTTTATGATGGGAGGTTACAGACTAAATACAAGAGTGATTGGACTCTTAATATTAAAGAAGCATATTTTTAAACAAATTTACCTTTTTTACCTAGGGAACTTTGCAAACCGATAAAGACAGTGAGTTACATTTAACGTCGCAAATTGTGTGTATATTTTGTTGCTTTTTCGGAAAATATAATATCGATTGTGCTAAAAATAGCTATAGGGCAGACCTGCACAGCAATTTGCACTTTCACTGACGTCAGAAGCTGCGCGCGGGCAACTCGGGTGCAAATGCGAAAATCGATGAAGGGTGGGGATGAGACTCACTCTAGGAGTGGGGACCACCAATCAGAATGCACAATTCAAAAGATAGCGCGTAAATTTAAAGAGCAATCGGCAAGAACATGACGGTCATATGCAGTTCTAGTAATATTGCATTTTGTATTATATTGCAAATATTTCTTGTCGGTATATGACGGGACGAAATATGAAACTTCAACGAATTATGTATATTAGATTTGGACACCAAGTATTATAATTGCTTGTAGGGCTGATAATGTAATTCGCTTTGCTACGATGTAATCACAAATTTAGTATTGTGCTAAACACAAAATTATGATACTGAATTGTTTTTGTTTGATGATGACACCAATAAACTATTTTTCATTAACTATGGTTAATTGATTAAGACGGTTCTATTAAAGCAAAAACATTTGTTCTTGAAAAAAATCATGATTTTTTTCTGCTCTAATTTCTGACAAGAGTGCAGAGTCTTTCACGACTTCGAATAAAAATACAAAGCCCTTTTCAATCTATTTAACAATATCCATGAAAATCTTATGATTGTCCGCAACATATCGTCACAGAGGTTTGCTCGTTGATCTCTTTTATTCATTTTCGTAATGGGAAAAAATGGTCACAAATGTGCTGTTAAACATTACACTTTTTGGAATTACCACATATTTTTTTATGTCAATCTTGATGTGAGAGAATGTTCTCATGATTTTCTTCATTTTGCTATGATTTGAACTCTATAAAATTTCTGGTGAACAATCAATTATTAAATTGCAATTTTTTCTTAGTTAGAATTAAATAATATTTTTTTCTTATATCTAAGCATATATTGTAAAGCTATTGCTTTAAAATATTGTTTAAGAGTCACAATGAGCATGTCATTTTCTTTAAAAAAGTAGAAAAGGAAAATACATACAGTGGTAGATACAAAGGTGGATATAAAGAGATGTACAGAACGTAAAACAGTGAATTATGGCCCTTGCAACTTGAAATACTTGACATAATCCATTTAAACAAGTTGGCATATAATTTTGCAGCATTGATCAGTTAGACGCCCGGGCATTCAATCTACGCGCCGCGTCGTGCTACGTCAGACTTCTCCCCTCCCTGCAAAGCTTCCTACTCCCCACTACTTGCACTTTCGGCACCGTCGCGGGCAGACAATCGGCTCGCAAGTGCAGAATGCCCGCGGGCACAGGCGTTGTGCAGGCCTGTTGTAGGGTGTATAATCTATCACGACCTGCCCCTGACTGAAACCGGTTTCATTAGAGTTTAGCTATAAGGTCTGATCTTGTGTGAACAAATCATACACTCTGCATTAATTCCAATTTAAAATTTCCACACTAGCTATATAACCACGTCGACGCTATATTATTCACCTCCCAGTCGGGAGGAGTATTCCGGCAGCAGTGATAGATAGTTTTCCGAATATTTGCCGATCAACACTAGACAAATACCGTAACAGTACTCCCAAAAAATTGTCCGTGGACAGCGAGGCGATCTTTCCTTCCTGTTTCTTTTCCGCACCTCTTCCTTTACACACTCACACATGTACACCACAACAACACGTATTGGAAGACCATTTGGGAGCTTAGTTTATCCCCGCGAAAGCGATGGGTGGATGAAATATCTGAAGGACGAATATTCCGACGTAGTTTGACGCTAATCTCACTTGTCAGCGAGGAACGATGACCGTCTCCCCCTGGCTCTAACATGTACTACACTCACGGGACTGCTCTCTCGGGTGGTTCCTTGGTTAGCGTTCTCGGTTTCCACGGTGCAATCCCGCGATCGAATCGAGAAAAATTATAACGGTGCACTTTCTTGACAAACATTCCAGTATCTATTGCTGTGTGACAGTGAGAAAGCCCACCCTAAAACCTTAGAACCCTTAAACCTTAGAAGACCCGTACATACGGTGAAAGAATGTCATCGTGCTAACCACACGAACCCCTTATCCCATGGCCGAGAGGCTGGGCCATCGCCGCTTCTCCAAGGCCCATAGCTATCGGCATAGGCTGTCGAGCCAAAGGACAGGACAGACACTCACGCAACTACTAGCCAATAGACGCGCTCGAAGACACGAAATACGCACTCCCTTATTATTTTGCCGAGTTTTTTGGCCTGTTTCGGACTACTGTACACCGCGCCCTCGGGGCGCCCCCAACAGAGGCCACCCCGATCCTCTCTTGTTTGCCTTCCCCCTCCACGGCTCCATCACTCCCGCGTGCCACCCGTACGCGGCCTTTTCTTGAATGCAAGACTTCCGACGCTTCGTGCCCGGGAGCTGCCAATGTACTGCACAAACATCCCTGAGAAGGTTTTGTTCGAAATTTCTCTGACTCTGACGGTTTCTCTGAAAAGTCTATGCAGGTGCACATTTCTATCGTTATCGTGTTATAACCAATCTTTCCAGTTATTCAGAGCAGTGCAATATTTGGATTATATTGCTATGATCAGAGGGCGGATTTTAATTAAATATAATTTTTTCTTTTATCTTTAGAAGAATGCATTTTTGAATAGACATTAATTTTAAATTATTACTAAAGAAATAAATTTTTTGCATGTTTCGTCGATTTCGAGTAATAGAAAATAATTTACCTTTTCCGTAATTTTTAAAGCATTTCTTGCTGATTTCATGATTTTAATATAATTTTAAAGGTACTTGCTTCAAATAATATGAACGAGATGTAACGAATGTTCTCCACAAATTCATGAGTAGCGTATTCGATTTCTTTGCTCAGAAATTGTACAATTGTAATTAGCTGTTGTATGAAACATAAGGTTCCTGGGACGCGTTTCAGCGCCATTGTCGGTTCAGCCTCTTTTGGGATATCTAGATTTGGGATAACAGACAAAGATATTGTGTTAAAGAACAGCTAAATAATCAAAAATTGGCAAGCTGAGTTCACTTGAATGAAAGGAAGAAGCCTCAATAACAAGAACATATCCAACAGCTTCAGTTGTTCATCTGACCTGGTTTGATAATATTGAGTCATTTTTCTTTACTTTTATTGCATTATTAAAACAGTTTATGATAATTTAATTGATATTTTTTGGCGATGTTTTAGGTGATGAAAATCCGCCTCCTAGTTATCCTTAGCGTGGCGCATCCGCCAGTGGGTGTTTTTATGTCATCACTTTTTCTTTTGGTTAGTAAGTTGTCTTAAAAATAAATGTTAAACACAGTAAAGTTGTCTGGTTCTGTTCTCAGAAACAGAGAGCTATTTTAAAATTTTCACACGAGTACATTTGTAAAAATGCCTGTAGTGTCGTACATTAGTGTATGTTTAACTATCGTCAAGGTAATGAATCATGTCTTAAGAATTCATATCAAGCCCGAAACACAGCGTGGTAAAGTACTGTGTTTCAGCACTCTATATACCTAAAAAAACAAAAAAAAAAGGATTTTGTTTTATTTCAATTCCGGTAGAATATTTTAAATATATCTGGCTAAAAATATTGAATTGATTCACCTGGTCGAGTTCAATCGAATGCTATCATCTCCCTAGAAGGCTTTAAAACTCTCACAAACGGATTTTCGGTGCGTAATCGACCCGCTCCCCTTGCCACCAAACTCGCTTTTCGACAATTCATTACACAATTAGGTTTAATTATCGTCAATATGATGAATGCATTCTGATGATTCATTTATTGCCGGGAAGACAGTATGGTAATTGATAGTGTTCCCGTAGGTGCATTGTGGCGCGTGATTTTTTAGAATTCTTCCCCCACTACGGGGCTAACCGATGGTAATGGAAGAAGAAGCTCACAGACGGATGCAGGTTTCTTCTTACTATATTAAGATTTCTACATTCAATGTAACTAAGCGTAAACATTAAATAGTGGTGATACAGAATGGCACAGACTTTCCCGTATTGGTTTTCTATTTCCTTGGAACTGGGCTACCAATTCGGAATTGTTACTTACTCGAGCCAGCTGCCACCTATCGCCACCCCGAAGTACATTTTTTGTATTTTCTTAATTTTTCGTTTTCCTAGTGATAGAACGGAAATATTAATTTTAGAATAATAAATAACGGTAAAACATCGTCCTAAATGGCAATTTCTCTGAAAAATTTGGAGCCATTTTTACGAAAATGACATTTAAGTGTTACTAAAAATGCGAAATTTGTAGCTCTTTTTCAAAGAAAATTTTTGAATTTTCGAAAAAATTCATTTGAAGCATATGGACTTACAAAAAGTAGTGCTTACTAATTGCTGGTAATATGCTTATTAAAGGTGTGAGAGATCTTTTCCAAAAATTACATTTGTGTAATTTTTGAAAAAACAAAAAATACCCCAAAAAGAAATTCACGTCATATTAAAAAGTGTAATTTGCACTATTCGTTCGAAAAGTTTGAAGAAAAAAATTGGAGTCATTTACGAGAAAATGGCGTTTGAGCGTTTCTGGAAATGCGGAAGTTTGAGCTAGTTTTCATAGAAAACGGTTGAGTTTTTGAGAAACTTACGTTATTTAAAGCACGTGCATTCATAAGAGTAATAATGTTAATAAATCGCCGCCAATGTAAATATTAACAATGTGAGAGACAAGTCAAAAGAATTATATTTTTGTAATATTTGAAAAATCAAAAAAATACAGAAATTTGGTGTTATGTCACCTCACAGAGTACATTAGGCACTATCCTTACTAAAAGTTTAAAGAAAAAATTTGGAGCCGTTTTTGAGAAAATTTTGTTTTCGTAATTTTTTAAAATTGCACATATTGCATGCAATGATTCGGGAAGACTACTAAAAGTTTCAGAACAATGTACAAGACCTTAATGAAAGAATCTACTATGGAAAATCAATTTTATTTGAAGGAAAAATCTCTATCTTTAACTTGGTAGTTGTACGAAGAGCCCAAAAAAATTAAAATTTTTGCAATTTTTAAAAATTCTGAATTATCCGCGAAAATCGGATCTGTGCCGTCTTAATAAGTGTATTTTTCTCTATTCTTACACGAAATTGAAGAAAAAATTTGGAGCCGTTTTTGAGAATTTTGAAAATGTCCGGGGGTCTTCATGTAAAGTATCCAAATTTTGAAGAATGTTTTTCAAAATCGAGGTGGTTCGAGTGTAATCAGATCGGCTCGGAAATATTCATTTTGAAAGAAATCGTACTCATGGTTTCGGCGCTACGGTTGTTCACAGACTGAAAGATGGCCGGCCGGCCGGATAGACGGACGGACGTTTGGAGAGAACCTCTTTTTCGGTATCAGGGGCCCCAAAACGTGTATTTCCGCTGAAATCTCGAAATCGATTTTCCACAGCATAGCATAACTTTCCCTATACTACGTATATACGTATAAAAATGGTAACTTTGATAAAGCATAATTTTGTTATGAATGTTAAAATTGTATCAAATGTTTCAAGAAATTTAGTTCACAGAATTTGGTCGGAATGAGTCTCCTGTGAACCCGTGAGCTACATTCCCCCAGCCCCGCGAACTACATTTCTTATTACATAATGGTCGTGAATTCTGGTCAAAATGTTTCAATATCTCTGAATACTAGACTTCTTGCGTTCTACCTTGTATGTCGATAGTGCATTTAATCGGCAAAGTAACGCAATGTATTTCAATGTGCTAAAGCATGTACAAATTAGCAAGATTCTATTTATGAGTTTAGTGAATACTCTTAAGCATATGCTCACGAGATTATTCTTTTCTTCCCATTTAATCATTATAGATTAATTTTAAAAGTACCTGTGCGCTACAAATGAAACACATATTTTCTCTTGGTGTTTCAAAAATATATATTTCAAATATATTTCCTTAAAAACTAGTCAATAACGTAACTATTCCCTTACATATGAGCCTTGTTGCACATGTTCGTTTCTACCACATGATCAATTTCGGAGGATAACCGATGGGAGCAGTTCTTTTAACATATTGCGAGTGTCCCACCATTAATCCTCTTATTTACGTTGTCCTCTTTTATTGCACAGTTCACACGCTCGTTTCGTACAAGGAGACCGGCACCAAGACTATTTTTCTATCTTGATTTATTAGACCTCTGTAAGCTCTGACCCTTATCGGCTCTTGGCACTAAAACAGGCACGCCAGATTTACACAAGAGAAACAACATTTTTGAAGAGGATATTTTCTCTTTGGCAATTTAAATGGAGCTCACAACAGTCGCAAACCCATTGCATGAAATGTTGACTTTCTAAGTGGGAAGTAATTTTTTTTTTACTTATACATAATTTGTTTTTGTAACCTCACATCCAATATGAATTTTTACTTTCAAATATGGGAAAACTTGAAACGATTCATTCTTTTCAAATTAATTTGATTTCAGTATTCCAGCAAATATACTTACAGTATTTATATTCGGCACTTAAAGAAAAATTATTTTCATGTAAAAATGAACTATCAAACTCATTTGGATGAAGTTCCAATGTTAAAATTTGATAGACATTGGTACAGAAATTTGTTAGCAATCGCATCCTGCAGAACATTAAAGGATTTTAACAGAAGATAAGTAAGGAGGAGTACTACTTATTATGGAATTTAAATCGTTTTGGACACTTTTCGACTTATTTTTCTCAATAACTAAGTTCTGAAACTTTCTTCTTAATAATACTACAATTACGACCCACAACATTTTGGAACAAACGTGTTATATTGTTGAATACATTGAATTATATTGAAATAAAGTGCATGATTACACGTTTAATTAGTATTAAAAATAATTGTAACCAACATTGTTTTCAATATTGCATGTTCATAAAGCTTTTTTTACATTTACAAACTCAACAATTATTCCCCAAATTTCTACACTCAATTTAGCTTGTAGGACACTCTGTAGCACGTCCCTTTACTACACATACTATCTTGGCACTATGTCGCGCACGTCTTCTCAGAACGATAGCAGATGGCTGGCCGGCCGCAACACCATTTGTCACCTCGTGTTCCATCGACCGATCTGTCTACAGGCTTCCGGAGAAATGTACGAGCTGCTGCTGGATGCACCACCTGCCCGGCTGCGACCAATACAAGATGTCAATCGGCCTGACGTCATAATTGGACGTTTTCGTATCGCGAACCGCATCACGCGTTGAACTTCCGTTCCCGCGGTGAGCGGTGAAAGAAACTGAACACGCGAAACAGCTATTATGCCTCCGATAATCGCCTAAATACCTTCTCAGCGCCATAAATCTTGCAAACGAAAACGCAATTAATATTATACACAAATTGATGCCGAAAGTTTTTGCTTTATAATCGCAACTCCCCTTTCTCAAATGTAGCGAGAAGTCGTGATCTTTTCAGCGGCGTGTTTATCAGATTGGACAAGCAATTAAAGAAAAGTATTCAACGCCTCTGTAAATATTTCTTTCGAATACAGTAAAAAACTTCGTATTTTTTTCGGAATACACTCACGTTTTTGTAATAATAAATCATATTTTGACCAAAGTTGAATTGTGTATTATAGTGTAGACCTGACTGTATATTAAAGTTGTTCTATGAAAATATGTTCATGACTAGTTTCAGCAAATTGAGTTGTAACAGAATGAAAATTTTAAATTCACGTAATTTTTAGCGCGTGGATGACTAGCAGTACATATTCCAAAAAGTAGTGTAGGCTTTCCACCAGCATCAAACTACAACCAGAACTTCATAAATTGTCATTCCAAATGCGTTCTATAAAATGCTTTGTTTAGTCAATGTAAGGTAAATGATGCACGTAATAATGATTGTTTTTCCACATTTTAGTACTCAAAACTCCTTTACTCACACCTTTAATATTCAGTCTCAATGTCCCTAGTAGAATGAACTACATTAAAATTCTGGGAAGTTGTGCAATTACTCTAACTTACCTTCCTCACTATGACTCATCTACTCTCTGGTTCCTATTTTGCAGAGTAGGAAAAAATGAAGAATTGCTCCATTACGCCTTACTAACACATTTGTCAAACGAGAGCATCCAACAGGTTCCCGAGATTGTGAAGAAATTAAATATATCACCCAGAAAAATCGTGAAACTTTTCTAGACCACACAATTTTCCTTCCTTATTTTTCATCATCACCGTGATATCTGATTACGAAAAGGGTTGACGCGCGAGCTGCCACAGTATTTATACGCAGTGGAGAAAATCCGTGGACCCCCCCTCCCTTCCACTCCACCACCGCCCTCGTACTTTTGCCCGCGTGGAGGCTGTATATTTGCAAATCCAATTAACGACGGCTGCGGGACGAGGACCCGCGGTTGCGCCAAAACTCACGAACTTCGTGAGAACCGCCCCCTTCCCGCAGTCAAAATAGGGAATATATATATATTTTTTGCTTTCCCTCGTTGCATCTCTTTCTCTTCCTCTTCGTTTCTCTCTTTTTCTTTCCTTCTCTCTCGCATTCTCCCTCTCCCTCCCTTCCTCTCTCTCCATCCCTATCTCTCCCTATCTCTCCTCTCTCTCTCTCTCCCTCTCTCCCCCCTCTCTTTTACTCTTCAGTTTCCGTACTCCACTACCTACGGCCGCCGCTTTGCTCGCCGCCTCACTTCTGCGTTTCTCTGAGCTTTAATAACCCCTTGAAGTGGATTAAAGTTGCCATTTCTCTTGTTGGATATCCTCACTCTGATTAACTAACTTGGCGTTATAAAAACATTACAAGCGCGCCGGCAGGTAGCGGGACTGGGCCGGTCGTTATGCCGCGATCGTAAATCGTGATCCACGGGAAGACGCTGAATGCAAAACGAGGACGCGGTTTACGATCCTTCCCGTCCTCACGCGCCCTCACCAGTCCTCACTCACCCCCGATCCTCGCGGGAGCTCTGTGACGACTGATCCCGGTGAAGTCCGGTCGGGAGAATGGAACCCGTTTGATTCGTCCTCTTGATTAAAAGTCCTCGGATGAGAACAGAAAAATGATATAAAAGTAAAGAATGGGGAAGGAAATTGGAACTTGAAGTTTGCTCGGCCATAATTTATATTTTTGTTTGTTTCGGGTGCTTTACGATCACGACGTCCGGAGTTCTTAAGGGGGAGTTGGTGTGGTTGGGTGAAGATATATGTCCATGTTGTAAACATACGTGGGAGATTGTCGGTCCGTCTGTCGTGTAGTGTGATGAGACCGTGATATTGTAGTCTGAGAGGAGAATGTCGTCATATTGACAAGAAAAGATGTTTGCGCAAGTCCAGAGACGTTTGTTGGACCGCATATAGTAAATCTCAAGTTTTTCCGAGTATTCCATACTGGGTTTCTTGAGTGCATCACGAACGGAAAAAGGAAAACCGGATGTCTGAAGAGAATGACAGAAGATTGCCTTGGGCAAGGGTATGCGAATGATGCATGCAGATTCGAATGAAGGAGCCCACCAAATGTATAAATCATGGCAAATCATCTTTTTTACAGGCTCCAATGTTACCTGGTTAACTGTTCCTACTCTTACAAGGCAGTGTTGTTGAAAATAATCTCTTCCCACATATAATAAAACAGAGTTGAAATGTCAAGTGTGTATGTGTCTTCCGAACGGTTCCTAAATTTTGAGTTGGTGAAATATTACAAGATTCATTCAGAAGCTTGAGTGATCATTGTGTGATATAATCTTTAAAGTTTTTTGAAAGATACTTAGAAATTACAACTAGAATTAATAAACAATTTTCAGCAACTTCCACTCTTAACTTCCAAAGAATGTCGCAGATCAGATCAAGATGATCACATTAAGATCATATCAAGATTTTATTTAGTTCTCAATTGACCGTGTACATTTATAAACGATAAGACAGAATTTCATGATTTTGGTAAAATTCACTGGAAGAGATCTTCTCACTGCAACTCTTTGTAAAGCAAAACATTTGTAGGTGCATCCAAAAATTAATTCTGGTAGAGAGTATTTGGTAACCTCCAAACGTTAAAATTATATATCGTATGAGTTATCTTGTAATAATAAATCAAACAGTAAACAGAAAAAATAGTAAGAAATCAAAGGGATCGTTGATAAACTAATTGACGCGAAGGCTGGTGGCAGGGGGTTTCAAGGAGGGTTATGCGTAGGGATAGATGTGTTAGTTTCATGTTACCTACTGCTGATATATTTTACTTTCTTGCTATCGCTGACGCACTAGCGAGAAACTTGTGTAATGCTGCACGAAAAAAAAGCGAATTTGTGGCAGAATTGCCTTATTGCATTCGTACAAATTTGAAAACTCTCACTTAACGTCGCTCGTTTCAAAACCTGTATTTATGCAATAAAGATAAACATTATAAACTAATTTCTTAAATTATTATTCCATGTATGACATGTTCTTTTAATCTGATAGATTGGGAATAAAACATTAAATACTGTATCTATACTACATTCTAGAATGCGTTTAAGTTGGCGTAGTAGCATCATGTGCCCATTCATTATCCACAATGGCGTATGCACGGATTGTTGTCAGAAATGTCACCTGTAGGTCACCATCAGAAAACGTCATTCTTTCGCTCAAAATTTGTCTTCAATTTCATTGTTAGGTGCAGTCGGCTTCGCCAATTAATTCTGATTTTAATTCTCATACATTTTAAAATACAACACAAATAAAATTAATTCAAATTGTTTTTGCTGTTATATAATTTACTTTCATTGATTGTATATGAGGGATGTGTTGACGCAAGCATTACTTTATTATTTATGGAGGAGGTCAATCATGCATTATGGGGAAGAGGCAGCATTCAAAATACTCCAAACTTGGGGTTCGTAATTTATGGACGGGAACAAGTATCTGGTTCTAAAGAAGATTGTTCGTTTTAATGATTTCTTACGAAAACACATTTATTTCATTTATTTAAATTTAATTATCTTAGTATTGAAATAATTTAAGCTAATAATGACACATTTATTGTTTTTAAAATAAAATTATTTTTTAAAAATAAATTCACAATTTGTTGTAGTATTTGTAATTAAACAAAGTAAATTTCAAATAGTTAATTTTGAATGAGATAGTAAAAATAAAACAAGTAGAGTATTTCCGAGTAAATTAATGTTATCTAGAGAAACACAATTGTAAAATAAATCAGGAAAATTAAAAGTAATGAACTGAAATTGCTTTGTGTTTCGTTGGGATTTTCTCTAGCAGAATAATTCCTTTCGACGAGAATCATTAAGACCCATGTTTTCGGACAAGTAGCGTGATTATATTTATTGGCCATTCTTCTGAAGGGAAATTGTCCGTGGTTGTGGGGAACTGATTGTATTGACTGCAGGAGATACAGTTTACGTGTTCGTTGGGCAGAAATAGACCGTTATGCCCTTAAAGTCCAAACATCTTAGGACACAATTTATATTCTCACGCCGAGTATCTTATTGATTCAATTACTTACTTTGACGTAAATAAAATATTTCATACTGACTTAGCTTCACGCCTCCGGCGATGGATTCTGTGACTGAAAATTATTTTGTATCACTTGAATATATCCAGTTATATCACAGGTACCATAAATGGAATATGATTTAACCTTTTTTAAAAATTTTAATTCTTTTTATTGCGGTGAGTAAATCAAAATATTGTATTGTTTTTGTTCTAAAGCTGTTGATAATCAAAAGTATTGTAGATATAGGGTAAGCTTTATCAAAATGAACAAGGTTAGACATTATTTATCTGTACGGTCCGCAAAAAGTGACTCAGTTTTCTAGGAGAGATGGGGATACCTTTTTGCTGTTTTATGCAACATGTGAAAAGATTCAGAGAATAAATGCACGAATTTAATGCGTTGGACAAAATTGATTCGTGTAATGTCGAAAACCAATATTTAAAAGGATATCCCGAAAAGTGTGGTCAAATGAGTGAAGTTGTGGAAAAACATTCGACGATTATCTATTCCATTTGGAGAAAATATTCATGAATGTCTTTAAAATGCATTTGTCACCAATATTTAGGGCTATTTTTTGTTATATTGGTTTACTTTGGTTTTATTAAACACTAATTTATTTCTGGAGAATATACTATGCATCCATTCCACATTATGACATACCAACCGGATATTGAGCACTGTTACGCAGTCAATAACGAGTAACTCCATCAAATTGACAGATAGCTTAACGCATGTGGCATTATTAGTGCATTCTTTGCGTTCTTGACCACGCCGAACATGGCTGTCATTATCGTCCTATGCGGCCAAGCACGCACCCAATGTGGTCAGTGAAATGAAGTTGCTCGCAGTCTCATTAACACATCGCAACGTGGACTGGTTATCACATTAACACTGCTTAAACGAGAAGCGATTCATTTGAATCACTTCAATTTCCCGAAGCACTTTGTATTATAATATTTGAACTTTCAATAAAATCTTGGCCACATGAAAAACATAACGGAAACACGCAAACATATTAACAAGAGAAAAAAGTACTTCTCATGATTTAAATATATATTATTGAGTAACGTATTGCATTGGAAATAATAATATCTTGAACATTAACGGGAAAAAACAAGTTTGAACAAATTGAACTTTGCCACCATATAACTCAACATTGTAAAAAAACTATTAATGTTTTTTTAAAAATGTGCATGTGGCACAATTTATACCGTGTATACAATTTTCAGCAATATATTGCATTAAAACATTTTTAGCTTCAGTATTAAATGGGTAGTATAGATTCACTTTTGAACGAATAGATGATACAGATGAACGAATTAACTTTTGCAATTTTCGAAAATTCGGATGTTTTGTAGAAAATCGAACCCATGCCATCCTTTTAAACAAACGCAGCTGTATTGAAGCAAAAATAGACATTTTGTATTTTAGCCGTTAGCAAAATCACATATTTTTAAAAGCCAAAGTATGTCATTATTTAAATATCTAAACTGCAAAATCTTTCTTTTTAAAAAACATCTTTCTTGAAGAGTGCGATAAGAGAACATCAAACAATAAGTCTTTTGCAGTTTTTGAAAATTAATGGATTGCACTGTAAATCCGACCTCTGACATTTTGGTGAGTAAAAATATAATTATTTCAATATGCAAACGTGTTGTATAAACCAATTTAACTGGCAACTCGACCAATGGTTAGAAAAATGGCACGTTCTACATTACGCTAACCGAGGAACTAACTTGAGTACAAGTTCAATGTCGCACTCACAAAACTGACTCGTACACCTTCAAAACCTAAGCAATTAACCGGGAGCAGTAGCTCCGGGCATCAACCGATGTCACGGCAGTGAATCTGACGGATGAGTTCCCAGGTTCCAGTGGCGACGGTGGCAGGATTTTTGACACTAGCTGCATAGCTATGTAGCTGAATTATGTAAATACCATCATAAGAAAAACCATAAACAAAAAAAGCTGCATAGAAATATCAATTCCTGTTGATGTATGGAGGATAATTCTACTCGGCTGCTCGGATCTGTAGTTTTCTGTAGTTTCTCCGATCAACACTAGGCGAATGCCGGAGCAGTACCCTAACAAACAGGCCATAGAGCGCGAGAGAGCTTTCCTTCCTCTTCCTTGTTCTATTCTCGCCCCTTATTTACACACACTTATACAAACATACATTTCACTATCACACGTGCCGGGTGTTATGTCGCGCTTATTACGGCGCGCATAAATATTGTATTTGGCGCGTGAGCATCCAGACAGCGCGCTCTGGTGGCAATCGGCGGCGGCAGCGGCATGCTGTGGCCACGGTCCGGCAAGCTCGAGGCGTGGAGCGAGTCTCGCCAACTAGATCAGCCCTTTAAAGGGAGCCGGCCGGCACCCCGACAGGAGGCTGGAGAGAGCCCCGAGAGCGCCACGAGTAGCGGTACGCGCCGAGTCCGGAGAACCAGCCGCCAGATGTATGTCGTCGTGGGGTGACGATTACAGCCAGCATCAGCAGGAAGCGTCCAGAGGCGGACGCGTCACTATACTGCGATTTTTCTAAGAGCGACTCTCAAGGAAACTCAAATCCCATCTTCGCGATGGAATATGTCACGGCATTTCGCGTCTTTTCTCGGTCTTGCCGGTAGAAGTCGCATGATCGTAAGCACTGCTTCATACGGTCTCGATCGTGCGAAATCTAGCGGAGGGACTGAGAAAGAGGCGAAATGACATATTCCATCGCGAAGATGGGATTTGAGTTTCCTTGAGAGTCGCTCTTAGAAAATCGCAGTATAAGCAGGGCATTGGAGATTGCCCGGGATTGGCAATATGACTGACTACTTTTTGTAATGATTGGCTTAATAAATTATTGTTAAATTATCGTGCTATTCTTATGTAATGGACATAACACCGGGACACTGGTCGGGGCATAGAACGTGTCCCGTCTGGAGCGGTGGCCCACTGGTGGCAAATGCCTGGTGGGGAAAACTCGCTAGCGGACGATAGATTGCCGTCGGATCTCACCATTCAGCGGGGGAAAATCACTGCCCCTCCCTAGAAATACAACATCCACCACACTTACGGGACTAACGACCTGAGCAGTTGACGCGCCCGGAATCACAAATCAGTTGGTGTCAAGGTCTCCTACTGGTGGCAGTGGCACGCCTCGTGGCACCGTGCCATGCCACGAACGTCTCTGTGCCACTAGCGTCGGGAGATGAAACTATTAGTAATCCCGCCGTTTTACAGTAGTGATGGCTGGTCTCTTGGGGCGGGGTTATGATCTGCATGGAGAAGCGATTCCGTAGCGACACTCGTGCAACCGACTGCCGCTCGTGGCATCGAACTTGACAACACTGCACTAATCGATTAATCAACCTAAGCGTTCGGATGTTTGTTGGCGAGGGGCTCACTGCGCCTTCCGCAGCCAGCACGCGCCCTGGAGGCCGTTCATCGCCACGTCGCAACGCGCGAGCGCCGCGCGCCAACGGCTCTTTGCTTCGCTTTACGACCGGGCCGTAAAAATTTCTTCTTCAATGCACTCCATCTAAGCGATCACAAAAGGAAACCAATCGCATACGGCCGTTGGGGAAGTCGATGTGCTCTACGTACACCAGGCCACTCGCCTCTACTATCCATCCAGATTTAAACGACCGTCTGAGTTTCGATCGGAGCCGACATTGCCGCGGTTGCTGTAGAGACTATGACCGGGAGAAATTAGCAAATATCAGAAACGTTTGAAGTCGGTAAGCAATCAATCATTGTTCGTAGTTGTATTGTTTCGCTGAATTGTGTGTAGATGTCGAGACAACTATTACCCGGGTGACGGTACACCACGTATGCTCCCTCCTCTTTCCGAAACTCAGAATAAAATAAATACTCAAGCCACCTTCGGGAACTGTATCAATTGAAGGGTTGTGGGCAATAATATGGTAACCCACATGAGACTCGTTTTGCACCAACAGTGACGCTGTCTATTTTAAACAAAGCAAAAATGTAATTTTGTTTACAAGTTATTTAAGAACCACTTGGCTTTATTCTCTCGAGAAATGTATCACAAGACGAAAACTTTCGATGCACGAGGGATTCCTAAGGCACTATTCATAACTGCTATTTTCCTTGTAAATTGTGGGTTACCAGGTTATTGCCCACTACCCTTTAATTATTAAGCTTATACGGAATAAGAGCACATAATGAACAATGACATTTCTTTAATAAATTGAATATTAATAAATGTTCTAATTTCTAGTCAGATTGTGTTAATGCGCTACCAGAGTCATGTGGTACACCTGAAAGAGAGTCCGGTAGGTGACACTGGCTAAATACTGCGTACTTACCGATCAATATAAAATTTTAACTTGTGAAAATCATTATTAGTTATATAAAAAAGTGTTTTATGAAACTCGACGTAATGAGTGTCGATGTATTCGTGTAAAATTTACGATGCTCAAATCGTAATTTTACTTCACACACGTTCATTAATATCCATTTTGATATTGTCGTTTCCTAATATACTATTTATTTCAAATTGTTTTTCTATACATTTGTAAAATACACCAACTCCTATACCAGCGTGCACAACATTTTTCCCGAAATGAATATGCCACTATTGTTCTGGCTCTACTGACGGAAATACTGTAAAATGTAATTGGATAATTCTGTAAAATCTTGTAATAATGATAATTCATTATTATTTAACATTAGTGGTATATAATTCTTTACATATGTTTTGGGATCTTTAACTCGGTTTTTTACATTAACGCGAATTGTATTGAGAATAATTTATAAGATTAAATAAATCCATAATTGAGTAATTTATTATTTTGTCTTTTTAAACTTTTCTTCCCGAATTATCAATTACATTTAATTTTATATAAAACGTACATAAATATAATAGAAATTTTATTACAATATCTAATGTGTCTCATCAAAGACCCCGGTGGCTTTCATATTCATTTGGCATTCATAGGAGAGTTTTCATTGTCCTCTAATTATGTGTGTGTTTGGGTGGAATGATAGCATTGATGAATTGCCTCGTACGTATTTTCCAGCTCTAATTAATTGGTGCATTATTGGTGATTGATGTATTGATTACTTTACTATTGATAGGAGTCTTTGTTTATTACATTCGTGCGGCAAATTAATAAATCACCGCATTTTATATGTGAATTCTCATTTCGGGTCAGATGTTCAGGTCAAACGTTGACATTTACTAGCGACTCCACTCAAAGTATTTCGATGATCGTCGCTCAGAAATCAAATGGATCACAATGAAGTAAAGGTGATCTATAAGGACGTGAATTTTAAATTGTAACGGTGAGATGATTCAAATTTTCTTAATATAAATGTCACGACGTTGTTTCTGGCAAGCGTGCCGTTTTCGTTCATTATGAGTAGAGTTTCGTTTAGTATCTAGGGAACGTGATTTAAACATTTCCTTAACTGACAGGTACAATGAGAGAGGAGTTATCAACATCGTATTCCGAGTTATCAACTCGAAACAATTTTTTAAAAATGTTTCTGTTGAAGTGTGTGTTCAACGAGAGGCAGACACGAACTCTATATAGTTTATTTACACAGTATTTTCAGCAACTGTTTACCATTTCTAACACATCCCGACGGTCAGCTGCGATCAAACAACTCATGAACACACTACTTGTACCGATTGATCGATTAGTGTTTCCGGACGCGTCAACGGCCAAGATCATTAGTCCCCTAAGTGGAGTGTATGTTTTATTACGTTTTATTACGGTTATATGGGAGATTCGGCACCAACATACACGTCAAAGTGGTGTGTTTCCCCAACCAGGTATCTCCATCCTTCCCCACCCCTGCTGCCCGGACAAGCTCTAAACTCTCGAATGATCTCCCGACATGTGTGGTAGTACAGTGAATGTGGCTGTTCTGTAAGTAAGGTGCGAGGATATGACAAGGAAGGGGAAGGAAATATTGCGCGGGGATTCGACGCCCACCTATCATAGGGTAGCCAACGTGGCGCTACAATATCTTAAATTCAAAACTGAGTTACCGTTTCATCATATAGGACTTTTATTATTTGAATTTTTCTTAACCGTCTCATAGTTTGGTCTTTCAACTCTTATCTGACGTATACAAATCAATTCCAAATATTCGACATGCGTAATCGCTTGGAGGAAACTCTGCGTTCTCTTACAGCCAGGCCTGTCCTTAACAACCACCTGATAATCTTACTTTAGTATATGTGGATGTAGACAACAGTAATCCAATCGGAGCAACGTATTGAATGTTGGACTAGTTATTCAAAACAAGGAAGTGACCATCTGTGCCCCTGCATAAAGGACCGCAAGAGCAGAAAATGTTAAAAAATATATGCCCTTTCCATTCGTCAATATTTGAACCTATTTTTACACGAACTTGGATTTTCTTATATTTTAAATAATGGTAGAATAAGCTCTTAAATGTATAAAATGCAGCGGAGGCTCCAGCCGATCATTTACGAGGGGGAAGCATAGATTTTTGTTACATAATAAGCACATTTGTAAGGATACTATACAACACTATAGTATATTGCTTCTACAGCATGTATATGGTACTATACAATATTATTTTTTTAAAATAATGACATAACTCTAACATAAATATTTATTTATTTATTATTTGTTTATTTATTTGTCAAAAAACAGTAAAAACTGTATGTGACGTGTGGGGAAAGAAATTTATCTGCGTACATTTACTTGAGGGCCAGAATTAAAAAAAAAACAAAAAAAACACGTAATTGAACACATGCAATCTAATAAATTATTTGATTGATTAAGGAGTCCACAGAAGTCTGAGTGCATTGTCACCACTTTGTGTATTTTGTGCCAGGTTCGATGAAACATCTGAAGATTATGCGCTTGTTCGCTCAATACACCAACAATTCGAGTGAACAAACGTATCGCTTCTTCTGGTAGATGTCGTTGATCCCAACGAATGGTTAATTTTTAACTTGAATGAACAGCAATGCTTTTATTTAAAATATTTAAATCAATTTTGTCAAATAAAGGAAGGCAACAAAGGAAACCTCTAGGACTTTTGGGGGAGCCATGGCCTCCTGGTGCCCCCTGGATCCGCCCCTGCAAAATGTTCCTTCAATAATATAGCAATTTATTCTGGCCTCCGGCGTTGACCTCCCCTCTCCCCTTTTATCGTTTTTTGAGTTGGATGCAATAGCATTGGTTGGTCAGTTCATAAAAAATACGTTTTATAAGCTATTCATTCAAGTTAAAAATTAACCATTCGTTGGGATCAACGACATCTACCAGGAGAAGCGATACGTTTGTTCACTCGAATTGTTGGTGTATTGAGCGAACAAGGGGCGTAATCTTCAGATGTTTCATCGAACCTGGCACAAAATACACGCAAGTGGTGACAGTGCACTCAGACTTCTATGGACTCCTTAATCAAACAAATAATTTATTAGATTGCATGTGTTCAATTATGTTATTACTTCTTATCGTATAATTTTTAAACTTCAGAAAGGAAATTAACAGCTGAGATACTTGGGGGAGCTGTTAATTAGTGCTTTTTATTTCTCAATAAAAGTGCGAATGTAATTTGAGGGTGAAAATCAAAGTGACGTTGATAGAGATTTGGAGGTATTAAGACGGGTACATCGAAAAACCCTGCGGAAAATGTGCAAAATCAGTTCCACCACCACAAATTTTACATGCAGAAAGATTTGAACCAATGTAACGAGAAATAGGCGGGCAAACTAACAAACACATTTCCGCGGTAACCGTAGTGCGAAGTTTACTTTCACTTTCACGTAGTTTTGTTACCAAACATTTTCATTAGTGATTTTGTTCTTTTGCAGTTTTAAAATGAAACTGAGGGGAGAGGTGTATTTGATGTATTCGATGTTTTTCGATTCAATAGAAGAGAAAATCTTGTTGCTATCAATCTGTTGTCGAAGTTTTTAAAATTAATCGAAAAATACAGTTTGCATTGTATAAATAACTAGACGGTGTCAATTCACAGTGCTGGGAATTCAGCACGTATACTCGCAGGAACCAGATGCAAAGGGAAGGGTGTTTGAATGCAGCCATAGAGGTCAATGACCTGCAGAGATAAATCCCTATACTCCTGGGAAACGTTCATGCAAAGAATTCAAAGGCTCTCTCCCGATATTTGCATGTATAAATTGAGTAGCTGGTGTACCACCCTTGTTCGGGTTGCTCCTCAAAGCTCTGATGGATGGAGCTCAGTTAGTGTGTATATCACCAGAGTTAATTATTTCTGATGATCAAAGAGTGGCACGAAGCAAAGTGTGGATTATATTGCATCTCAAAATGGCGGGAATTCAACACGAAAATTAGAAAGACCACTCACAGGACACATATCAAGGTAATTTAGGGTATACGCATGCCAGAAATTACAAATCCGCAAGTGAATTTCAAACAATGTTGGTCTCGTTGGTCAAAACATTGCAAATGTTTAGTTGCGAGAATTGACGAGCGAATGAACTGCATTGCTCGAAGCTGTTTTGAACCAAAAACAGCAGTGATTACTTATTATATCCTTAACCAATATTTCCGTACATGTGCCATTCTGAAAATCATTCATATCGTCATTCAATCACATCAATGGTTCATTCAATATCACATCGGTTGTATCATTGATTAGAATTCATTTTCTTATTTTCTAGAAGATATCACTCGAATGCTAACTTACAGCCTCTACTTCGGTAAATTGCTACTTTTTCTTTAGTAGAAAGAACTGTTCAAGTCTATAAAGTGATACGTGGAAATATTTTATAACAAAGATGTTCCATTTTTGTGCCTGTATGTACCGAATATGTAGAAGAGGCAGAAGTGAGTTGACGTATCTCTACTTTTCAAGAAGAAAGCATATTTTCTGAGGCTTAATAAGAATTTTACATAACACTGCACTTTTCTCAACTCCTATTAACGAACTTAAATATAAGTATCTCTATCATCATTTGTTTTAAAAAAGGGAGTGAATAAAGTCATTTTATTATAGTCTCAAAACAGTATGCAGTTTTATGAAGGTGTAGTTTTTGTTTTGTGTAGTTTGTAGTTTAGTAAAATGTAGGTATAGAAAAAATTCAACTAATTGCAATTTTCGAAAATTCAGAGTTAACTCTGAAAATATAACCTATGCCACTTTTACACGTGTATTTTACTACATACTTGCAAAATAATTAAAGAATCAATTTTGAGTGAATTTTGAGAAAATGTATAGAGGCTTATTGCGAAGAACCCATAAAATTATAAATAAATCGTTTCAAATTAGAAGGGTCTCGAATCAGATTGAACGAGGAATATTAATTTTGGAAAAAGTCTGTTGTGTTTTAGGTTCCAGTGTTGTTCACAGACGGACAGAAGAATGGACAGAATCACAATCAGGTAGACGGACTGAAAGACACACCCAACCGATTAGCCGACAGACACACGAACTGACCGACGGACACATGAACTGATCAAGAGACACGCGGACTGAGCGAGAGGCACACGAACTGACTGATAGGCACACGGACAGGTCGACAAACACACAGACTGACCGACAGACTCACAGACTGGCATCGACAGACACACGGACTATCCAACAGGCACATGAACTGACCGACAGACACACGGACTGACCGATAGACACACAGGCTGACCGACAGACACGCGGACTGACCGACAGACACACGGACCGACCGACAAACACACGGACCGACCGACAGGCTCACGGACTGGCCGACAGGTACACGGATAGACGGACAGGCACATGAATAGACGGGCAGAGAGTGACTGACGGGCAGTCGGATTGATGGGCAGATAGGCTGTCTGATGGACGTACAAACGTACTAACGAACCTAACAGGCTCTCAGAGGTAAAGATAGTCTGATGGACGGATTGTCCGAGAGACGGAACGTCGGTCTGAAAGACGGACTAACAGACTAAGTCTGGCCGACAGCCGGACTTACGGACACCCGCCCGGAGAACAGAACGGACCCGCACGGACAAATATTACATCATAATACACTCTGCCTGAATGTTCTTACTACCAAATATATAATGACAGCTTCCATGTCTTGTCAAATGTGGATTTCGGTTATATGTTGTAACCATTTTATTTTTCGAATTTTAAAAAGAGAAATAAAAACACGCATATATTAAAACCTACGTGTTATACAGTTTGTATTTACGCTAATACTTTCCAATATCTTTCAATGTTAGTTTCAAATAATTTCCCGTAACAGTTGCTTGGGAAAGTTCGGAAGCCTCTGTTGTAGGCAACGGCGCTACGATGCAGCAAAGGGCTGCGGATCGTCTCACGCCCTAGGCTCCTCCGCCTGCCCTCAGAGACCCCAATATCCTCGTCCCCCTCCTCCGCCTCCCCCGTCCCGCGCGCCGGCGGCCATCGGGCGAGGCTCTGTAATAGCTCTCCCTCCGCAAGTGGGACAATGTTTCCGCAATAGGGCTGTGAGGCCCGGGATAAATAAATCCCGAGGCGCCACGCCGGAGCGAGAGGCGGCCCCCGGGCTCCTAGCAGCACCCCTCCCACCTCACCACTACCGCCCTCCCCTCCTGCCGCCACGCCACAATCCCCGCTCGGCCGGTCTGCACCCTCATCCTCCATCCCCGCCATTCTTTCTGTCAACGAAATACGCGATTCTAATGTTGCCTCGTCTGTACGACCTCGCCTCTATCACCGCCCTCAACGTAGACTACAGCCGGTACGTTACAATCCACGCCACTTGAGCCTCTTCGTGTGCACAGTGTATACCATCGTTCCAGCTCTATTGCCTCTACCGGGTGAGACGCCTCAGTGCATTAAGCATGCTGCACCGAGAGGTCCTAGGTTCGAGTCCCGATGGTGGCAGGATTTTCGACACTAGCTTGTCAGCTAGGTCGAATTCAGTCGCTGTCTGGAGGAGAATTCTAGCGGACGGCTGCTCTGATCGGTAGTTTTCCATGGTTACTCCGATCAACACCAGGCGAATGCCGGAGCAGTACCCTAACAAACGGGCCACGGACCACGCGCGATCATTCCTTCCTCTTCCTTGTCCTATCCTCACCCTTACACACACACACACACTAACATGCACCACACTACCACAAATGCCGGGAGCCCAGTAGTGGGCTTAGAGCTTATCCCGGCTGTGGCGGTGCCCCACTGGTGGGAGATACCTGGTTATGGGGAAAACCCTGGTAGTCGACGGTAGGTCGGCGCCGTATCTCGACATCCAGCAGGGAAAAGATCATCGCCACTTCCCGAGGAAAACACGTACTACACTTACGAGACTAATAACCTCTGTAGTTGACGCGCAAGGAATCACGAATCAATCAATCAAACCGCTCGGTTTGTCTAGACGCCCCCCATGCTCCATCCCAGCCATCCTTGCTGGGATGACGAAATCAACGAAACTCGCGATTCAAATGTTACCTCGTCTGTACGACCTCGCCTCTACCACCGCCCTCTACGTGGACCACAATCGATACGTTACAACCCACGCCACTAGCACCTCTGCGTTTACCCAATGTTTACCACCACTCCAGCTCTACTACCGACCCCACTGCCTCGTCTCCTGCTCAGACACCGTTCCAACCCAACCATCGTCGCTCCCACCCCTTCCAACGGTTCGTAAACGTCACACACAATTCTACTGTCACTCCCTTCTACGGCCACTCCGACTGTATCGCCATCTCCTCCATGAAACACTCCCGCTGCGTTGCAACTTTTGCCACTCGCGTCTTTTGGTCTAACCAGAGTCTACCGCCTCTACTGCGCTTCCTCGACTAATTAGTTTTCTCTTGGTTCTAGCTCTTTTCATGCGTTTCTGGATCTTCTGTCACGTTTCTTCCTTCTTGATTTCCAAATTCTCTCTGTCGCCGTATTTTCCTATACTGGTTTTAACCTTAGCTACTAATGCTAAGCTGTCTCAGCTTGAAATGTGTCCTGCGTAATCTGTACTGCCTTTTGTATGGTTTGTTGTGCATTTTCATGCATTGCTGTTCACAGCGTTTCTATCAAACGCATGTATCTTTCATGCTTTCGCATTTAATTTATTCCTATACCTTCTATCATATTTCACATTTTAAAGTCCTCCTGTACAGAAACATTTCGTCTCACCCACACCCTTCATTCTGCTCTTTAAACGTTTCCCTACCACACCTGCTCTGCCTCGTTCCGCCTCGCCCAGCCTCACCCAGGCCCCTCAGTGTCGCCCAGCCCGACCGCCCCACTCCACCTCGTTCTGTCCTATAATGATCCACACAGCCCGTCCCGCTTTCCCTCGTCCTGCTTTCCCTCGTCCCGCTTTCCCTCGTCCCGCTCTCCCTCGTCCCGCTTTCCCTCGTCCCGCTTTCCCTCGTCCCGCTTTCACTCGTCCCGCTCTCCCTCGTCGCGCTTTCCCTCGTCCCGCTTTCCCTCGTCCCGCTCTCCCTCGTCCTGCTTTCCCTCGTCCCGCTTTCCCTACATCCGTTCTACCCAGTAACGCCTCACCGTGATCCTCCCCACCCAGTTTCGCTTGATCACATCACATCACATCACATCACACACACACCACACACACCTCACATACGAAACCTCACACACCAAACATCACAGCGCACACCAAACCACATCACATCACACCACACTACATAGCACAAACTACTCACCACATCACACTAATCAGCACACACCACACCATATCACATCACACACAAACCACACACCACACACCTCACACTATACCACACCTCACACCACAAACTACTTCATATACCACACCTCCACCTGCTCCCTCTGTCTCCACAACGCTCAGATGGGCCTAGGTGGCTCAGTTCATCAATTGACATCACAGCAGCGTCTCTGACAGGGAGGTCCTAAGATTCCAGTCCCGACGGTGACAGGGTTTTCGGTACTAGCTAGATAGCTAAATTGAATTCCGCCGCTGTCTGGAGGAGAATTCAACCGATCAGCTGCTTTGATCGTAGTTTCCGTTTTTCTACGATAAGCATCAGGCGAATGCCGGAGGAGTACCCTAACAAACGAACCACGGACCGCGCGCGATATTCTCTACTTCTTCCTTGTCCTATCCCCACTCCTTACCATATACTTGCAATGAACATGCACTACACTGCCGCACATGTAGGGGGACCAGACGGAAGTTTGGAGCTGGTCCCAGCGGGGTCAGTGCTCCGTTGGTGGGAGACACCTGGATGGAGAAACCCCGCAAGCCAACGAGTCGGTAGGCGGGAAACTCGCCATCTCGTGAGAAAGATGAACGCCACCTCTCGCAATAAAACACGCACTACGCTTACAGGACTAGTGACCTCAGCAGTTGACGCGCTCGGAAACGCTTATCAATCAATCCACCCCGCTCAGACCCACTCCGCATCGCTTCGTCCACCCCTCCACCTGCTCTTCCCATTCCTCCCTCCCCCGCGCGTCTGCCCGCCCGCACATACGACTGACAAACAGCCTCCCCGTCTCTCCCGGCCGCCCTGTTTGCCCAGCCGCCGCCACCGCCGCCACCGCCACCGCCACCGCCACCGCCGCTGCCGCCTGCGCTACGCCTCTGTTTTTGCCGCCCCTCAATATACGCGGCGCGGAACCGGGCCTGCAGAAGCTGTTGTTGCAGGTTTCGAATCGCCTATTACCGTGGAAATGGGCTGAGAGTAAAGGATGGTCGGGCGGACGCGGCGCTGGAGCGAGTGTACGAGGGAGGGGAAGGGAGCACGAGGGGGGAGAGGGAGGGGGAAGGTAGGGAGGGAGGGTGGGTGGGAGGCAGACGGCTGTGTCAGCCTCCCGTTGAACATAGCTCCTCGCTGTGCTCTCTTCTGCCCCTCTGGTTCTGGGCGACATGATGGACTCGTGTTGCTGGCTCCCCATTTCTAAACTTGGCTTCCGCTTTCGGTTTTACACTTGCTGTCTGTTTCAAGGAGTGACTTTTTGTGTATTCATATCCTGAAGCTTTTTAGTTTTAATTTTCAAACGCTCTGAATTTAGCGATAAATCTGTCACCTGACACACTCATATTCGTACATGGGAGGATCGATATAACAGATTACATTGTCTTTTTCTGGTAATAATGGCATCAATGCATTATATTCTTATGATTTGCAACTGTTTATTATTATGTCTCTATAAATACCTTCTCATTCTCTGTAGTTTAAAAGTTCACGTATGTTTGTCGTAAATATACCATGGAAGGCAAATGTAAGTTAGCCAATGTTTTGGGCAAAAATTCACGAATGAATTACGTTTTAAGGGCATTCTTCTATTTAAGTAGTTTAAAGTTTTAGACATATACCTTCATATTGTATAATTTTGTTGTGTCTGTGTTTCCTTCTGTTATTTTGGAGATTTAATTTATGTTTTTACTCGTAAGTCTCAAATGCAATAACTTTTGGCGTTCTGCTCAGTCATTCCTTACCATCCATCTGCTGACCCCAGCTTCAAAGAGATTGTTTGCTTCCTCGCTCATTTGAGAGAAGCTTTTGTTCTAGTCCCGACATAGGAGAATATAAATATTTCATGAGATCAGCTTTGGTGGTCGGTATGCATCAGGGTTTTGATACCGGAATTACCAGGGCATTTGACTACATAAATTTCTCTTATTCGCTATGTTTTCGTTTCGTAACGTTTCTCAACGCCGCGCATCGTTCCTAAGAGATGTATAATGGTAAATGGCAAATCTTTTATATCATAATGCATACTCTTTACATGATCACAGAAGGTAGATTTTTATTGTCGGAAACAGAGAAAACGCACATGATTTATATTTAATATCTTCATAAAAGTATAACCGACAAAAGGCAAAAATTTAATCCATTCACTAATGTTTATCAGAAAAACTGGGAATTTAAAGAAATTTACCTATTTGTATAATCACTTGGAAAATATTTTATCTAAACAGAGTTTACTCTACTAATTATATTTTTAGTTAAAAACGCTTAATTGATGACATTGCTTAATTTTCCAGAAATGTGATTTTGCAGAACAATTGGCTTCTCCGGGTTTAACTCCTTAACAACTTCTGAGCATTGTACTCATCAAAAAGTATTTGTAATATTTTGCTAATACACTCTCTGGTGACTAGCTTATTCTTTTGAAAAATATCATTTGTTTGAGGAAAGCTGAAAGAAATCGCTTTTAGCAACTAGTAAGCATTGTTTTAGAAGCAGATTCTGACCATCACAGGCCATGAAAACGTCATGGTTGGGAGCGTACAAAATTTGGAACCTCGGATAAATCAACATATAGCTTTTAGGAATTCCAAAACTTCCTTACATATTTCCTATTATGTTTTTGTTGTAAAGAATATAACTCGATTGAAACGGTCTCTTTTAGGTGGCAATGGGCAGCAATGGGATCCACATCGGTGCCAGGCGATAGACGCAATACACATCGGTGCTTCGCGAGAAGCCTAACCTGATCCTTGTTAGGCGCAGTACGGAATGTCACGTAATTTAAATTCTTAACGCGTAAGTAGGACAATGATTTATTCTGTCTTGGCTACTACAATGGGGTCTTCGAGACCCTGAGATATTTTTATCAATATCTTCTGCATTCTCGTACTGGAGGTACACTTTACGCATTCTTTATATTTAAAGATAATTTCTAAAGAGTAGTATGCAGTGAAATATCGATACTAATGTATACAAGTGTAAACACTTATAATAAAATATAATGCTACTCCAAACACTTAGTGGTTATTGAGATTTTCAACTATATAAACCAATTATATTTTATACGGCCGGTCCTCTTTTGTGATGATTTTTTAAAAGCTACCATTTTTAACACACAACGAATTAAATTCTATCAGAAACTTATTTTTACTTATTAAAAGAAGGTCAGTGTCAGTGCGCATTTTGTCTCTTAAACCGTATCGTTGCAAAAGCACAGAAAAGTACGAACTTTTGGTAATCTAACTATTATTTGTGTAATATCTTGATCAAATGACCATCATCAGTCAATGCAATGCAATACATTCAAGAGATCATTCATCTTCTAGAAATTATTCTCATTGCCACTAACAACGGATTTGGGCAAATCAACTTCATCATAAAAACGACCACATCTACATGTCATCGAATTCTGCTAAAATTACATTTCAGGTTACGCTTCCAATTCACAAATACTCGAAATCATCAGAGAAACTTCATGAATCATCGTGAGCGTACACCAAGAAAATGGTTCTCTCCTTTCTAAGAACCCTTCAGAAATATAATCGGCTATCATTCTCAGAAAGAAAAAGCCTTTAAAATGTCACTTCTTGTGAACTCTATAGCCACTCAACTTACAGGTAGACGAGACGGCTCATCTGAGTTTCGAAGATAAGGCGACTTCTGCGAAAGAAAGCAATATCGAGGGTCTTGTACCAATTAAGGGTTAAAAATCATTGTTATAAAAAACTATGAATATACTCGTAAGAGGAAATGATCAATGAGTATTTCGGTTAAAGTTCAGTTACGAAACCTTCGGAAGAGCGTTTATGCTTGTCCATTAAAAGATAGGTCAACATGACGTCCGCTCCCGCAATCAATGTACGCATTTCCTGCATGTTCTGGAGCAAATTCCAAAACAGACTCCTAGGAAGACGGTAAACCCACTTTAGTTTCATCAGCATTCGAACAATTACGTTGTGTTCATTTTTATAGAATGTTGATTTAACTGAGGACATTCTTTATATACTCCTTCGATGTTTTGCCAGAATTAACTCGTGTTTTGAATCCGAAACGATAATAACCAAATATATTTTCTGTTGGTGTGGAAAAATTTCATTATTATGATCTTCCCATACCTCTCCGGTCGTACTTAGGATGAATGGTGTTGGGAGATTAAGCACAATGGTGATGATAATTTAATTTGGATAAAAATGGAGCAATAGTAAAATGGCAAATAGGGAAAGCGGCAGAGCCCTGGGATAAAAACTTGCCGAGAACACTTTCTCTCTACCAGAAACTTCACAAGCTCTACGAGGACCAGGGGCGTTAGGCGTGGTGATGCCTAAAGACCAAAAGTTCATTAAACATCTCAAGGTGATCCACATTCACAATATATAATGTTTCACATTACTAGAATACAAAATAATATGTAAAAAATTATATGTTGAGTTTTCTCTCAAATATAAGAAGTAAGTTATGGTGCCAATTGTGTAATATAATATTTGCTTTTCCGCCATTTTCACAGGATAAAGAACTTTCGTCCACTTCTGAAATTAGCGGAGCGCAGTAGTTATCTTCCGCTTTTTTTTTGTACACGCAATGTTCAACCAATTTATTGAAACGAATGCCAGGTAACTATCTCAATATTAAAAGGAATACCAAAAAACATCAATTATTTTTATTGCAGATGTGCCCAAACTCGCATTTTACACAATTACCCTCCTCAAGAGAACATTACGGCCTGGACAAAATACGGAAATAGGAAGCGATGCGGCCAAACGAGATGGGTACACATTTTCACTTACAATGGAGCATCATGCAGATCTTTAAGTCAACATTTCCATCAGAATGCAGCGTCATTATCGAGTGTTATCTGTAGAAGTGTAGAAAAAATATTTCCGTAGTTTACGAAATGTTTTAAATATTATTGTGAGTTTGATACTACACGAAAATATTCTGATATTGACAGCGGATTGTGAAAAGTTTATCTAGAATATAAACATCGGAACTCAGAGGTTGATTGGTTCATGTTGTCAGGTGCTTTAAGTGATAAGGTCATTAGTTCCATTTGTGTAATAAATGTTTTGTCGCGAGAGCTGACGGTATGCCTTCCCGTTGGATGATGCTATATAGCGCCTATCTCCAAGTCGATTCAAGAGAGATTAGCCTTTACAGTATATCCCCCAAAGCACCACCACCGCATACAGTATGCGCTCTCTATTGGTCTCCCGATATGTGTGGTAGTGTAGTGCGTGTAAGTGTGAGTGTAAGGGATGAGGAAAAACCCAGAAAGCGGTAGAAAAGACAGCACGCGATCCGTGGCCCTTAGTTCGGGCACTACTCCGGCATTCGTGTGATATTTATCGGAGAAACCACGGAAAACTAAGGATCAGAGCAGCCGGCCGCTGCAATTCTCCTCCAGGCAGTGACTGAATTCGACCTAGCTATCTAGGTAGTGTCGAAAATCCGCCACTGTGGAGACTCGAACCCGACGACCTCTCAGTCAGAGGCACTGGAGACACAGTGGAAATCTGTCTCTGAGGTGAACTCAAGCGGTCCCACAGATGGGAGTTGAGCAGTTTCATCAATACATCACCGGTCGTTTCGAATGTGGGGAAGCGCTCACTGTGTCTCCCATCCCAAGGCCCCTTTTCGTTTCATCTCTCCGTCTAATGCCCCGCCTAATAGGTCCGGATCAAATGGCCGACCCGCTAGTGGAAGTCGGCGGGAAGCGAAGAGCCCTATCTGCTCTTTTGTGTTTGTTGCCTTTCAACATGGCGATGCCGAGTGGCGTCTTGTCTGGATAAATTGGATGTTTTTTTTTTCCTTTCGTTTTTCTCTGTATCAGCCGCGTCTCTCCCTTTGAGACTTAGTCGTAGATGGATAATGCGGCTTCCTGCGGCATTTGCCGTATTGGTGGTTGTTTGTTTGACCCGATGTGATATTATTAGAGAGAAATTATATCGAGACAGAATCTGGGGCACACGTTTTATTCATCATCAAAAGTTACAAAAATATTACTTGAAATATTACGCTTGTACGACTATCATAATAAACATTTTAAAGTGCTAAAATTAAGTCTTCAAGTTAAAGAATCTTACTTCACCAAAGTTCTTTTGAATATCGATGAGAAAATTGTCTTTAAATTTGTGTTCAATTTGCTTCCAGTAAGTAACATGTTTCTAATTTGAAAAATGGGCGCTTCAGAAGCATTTTCGTCTTCTTTGTAAATATTCTTTATGAAACATGATTCAAAAATATTAGAGTGGGTAATCAGGATTTATTATTCTGTCCAGTTCATTTAAATGATAAACATTTCGAAAAACTCGTCTCGAAATTGAAAATATTCTGTGCTATTAGATACTAATTTTATTACATATTTACATTCAAGAAATGCGTTGCTAGAAAAGCTATGTACAGTTCAATATATTCCGCCTTTTCGTCACAAAATTATTTTATTTATACAATTAGTTACGTTATAGAGTACCAATAATTAAAAGATTAAAATAATTCTTGGTTAACATTTGTGTGGCAAAACTTGAAAATATTGACGGTTGACTGACGGTTGTAATAACTATTACAATCAACTTCTGAGGCAATTTCAACTATCTCAATTGTCCAATTTTCCTTAGGTGTACTCATCTCTATTGATCAAATACAAAGACCCTTTGCTTAGCCTTTAAACATTAAACCTAGCTATTCTGTTCCATTCTAAATAAATAAAATGTTATTTTTAACACGACACATCCTTTTAGTACAAATATTATCAATGTAAACAGAACAAAACAATTCCTTCTTTTATTTAGTCCTACCCCAAATTCATAAAAGTTTACAAAACTGACTTCCGACATTAAAACACTCCGTTTGAAAATTATAAGGAAGCCGGGAGATCTCATTCGGTTAATGAGCATTATTCATGATTTCTGTGCTTCATGAGTACCGTCGCTAGCCTATTTAGCGTAATTGCGGCCTTCAGAGGTGGGGAGAAGGGAGGGCGACTGACACCGAGATGGCGGCGGCGGTGGCGGCACTGCAGCAGGAGGGTGCGGAGAGGCGAGGAGAGAGGAGACGCGAGTGGAATAGGAAGTGGCGCACAGTGAGCCGAAACGATACAGAAAGCCCACGTTCTCAAAAACTAGTGGTGCTACAAAAGCACGTACTTTCCCGCATTGTCTCTAACTGATTCGCTCTATTATACCAGGAAAACCTGGCAGACGTTGTTCTGCCCTTCATCTCTCTCTTTTCCCTCCCATCACCATTTCTCACTGTCTCTCCGCCCCTCACTCACCCTGTCCCTGTATGTCTGTCTCTTCTGCTCTCTGCCCCTCTCATTCACATTTAATTGCATATTCTGCTCATCTCTGAGCAGGTGAGGTAATATCGGGAAGCGCCGGACCAGCAAAAATGTAATGGAGTGTTCACGAAGGTTTAATCCTGTAGATTACGGTGTGAAAAACGTTTCTTTGAGGCCTGTAACTCAAAATTTTAGTTTTTAAGGCCATAGAACGCATCGTTTATGCGTTATTTAACAATATAGATTCAAAATCCTGCCGAATGCGTAGCGGGTTGCATTAGACGTAAATATTTAGTTTAGTTCGATAGCGCCATGTACTGCAGTTACAACAGATTTAACAGCACATAAAACTTCTGGGTGGAAAAGGATGTAGAACTGTCAACTTTCATGGCAATTTGGTCTCACAGTGTCGGAGTTTAGCCCATATATAATAATTATATATATATATATTATATAATAAGAGATAATGAAGACTACTATACAAACCTGCTAAAGTGTTTTCAAAAAGCGATTTTCTTTTCGTTCTGAGACTCGAACTCAGATCCTCAGAGTTAATTTGGTGACGCTAGTGCGCCACGCAAACGCGTTTCATTCCTCTGCCCGAATCCAACTCGTGAATGTCCGCTTCGTGTAACAAAATCAAAATATCCGTTTAAAACTACCAAAGCTTGGAGTTCGTTCAAATTGGTTGGGGAATATCAATTTTGATGAAATTCGGCTAAACTGTTAAACAGCTTGGGTTGACCACAGGCGTCAAATGTACAGATGTTTTGCCGTTAATCGATTTTTCGGTATCAAGCATCCACAAAACATGGATTCTGGCTACACCATGAGTTAAAGATTTTTTAAACATTTGTCAATAAGATTTATCTACTTTTCCTTTACCAGAGCCCTGCAATAAAAAAATCTCCACTGACAATTTGTAGTTTCCTGGCGCATGAATACTACAATATATATTTGTTCCGTGTCTGACTCTTAAAGCGTGAGGGTTTGGATCAGCCGAAGAACGCATTTGAGTCCCGCCTAAGGCTTGTGTGTTTTCACCACACGTTTGTAGTGTGGTTGGCTTCTCAAATGTTACATGCCTTATCTGAACATTATTTCATCCTTAATAATTTAACGTTATCGTTCCGTCTTTTTGAATAACCCTCCATCTTTCACACAGCGACAGGAAAAAAGACTACATATAATCATCTCAGAAGAGGACAGAGCATAAAGGGATAAACTCAAGTCAGAGACGAAGAGAGCATGGCGCTCAACATTTTGTGTAATGGTTAGCGTTTTGCGTAAAAGTCAGCACATAAATCCACTGGAATCAACGTTATATCCATAACCTTCAATCGTTGAAAATAATATTTTTTTTTAAATCTACATTCTTCTGAAATATCTCTATGTCCGAGTTTATATAATACGTTTCTACATTTCCCACATGTTTTGATAACGCCAGTTTGGGAAATTAGCTTTCAAGAACATGTAAGTCTTGCGTAAAGCAAGAATTTTTTCTCTACTTGTGTGTAGCGAAGTTTGCTTCCCGAACCAACGTATATCACATTGGAATTATAATCTCAATGCCTTTTTCAAAGTTTTTATTTCAAAAGGAAGATAGGGAAATTTTTAAAAAATATTTTCTACAACGTGAATTAATACAATATCATGTAAATTTATTAATAATTGAGAATTTTCTTATTGCAAATGACTGTCATTGGAAATGCATTATTTTAAATTTCTCTTTCACTATTACAGGCATATCATATAAGGCTGTAATAGAGAAAGTTACATGGCCCAGTGCTTCAAAAAATAGTTGTTGAGATTTTGACGGAAATACACGTTATTGATCTTAGATACCAAATAATTGTGTTTTTAACCTCTGTTCGCTGGTGTGTGAACCCTTATCCTTCCGTATATTTGTGAATGACAGTAGTGATTAAAAAGCCCTCGGTGGCCCGTTTGTTAACGTACTAGCTTTTCTCGGCGAAACCTCGGGTTCGATTCCCGGTTGGGGCAAAAGTTATCTGTGCGCTTTCCTTGCACTGTCCCAACCTCTGTTGCTGTATGACGATGATAAAGCTTACTTCTCAGGCTGCGAAGACCAGAGATACGGCGTAAGACTGGCTATGTGCTAACCGCACGTACCGCTTAACCCACGGCCGCAAGGCCGGAACGCTGCTGGTAGACCGTAGCTTGTAAAGAGCTGGTGTGCCAAAATACATTCATACAATAGTGTTTAAACCGTAGACTTTCCAAATATACATATTCCTCAACCGACCTGGCTGAACACTCTTGAAAAATATTGGATAAAAATTATGCATTTTTTTGAAACATTTTATTCTTCATAATGGTAATTTGACTAAAAAATTACTCTGTAACTCGTAAGAAGGTGGGGGCGCCAACTAGGCAACTATGTAATTGCGCTAACTATGGACCGGTGAGGGTCGGGACTGTGGTTAGAGAATTGTTGTGAGGTGAACAGAAATGCTTTAACATAATTACCGCGTTTGAGGAGACAAAAATTGAATAAACAACTAAATTATCTATTTAAAAATATCTAGTATCCTACTTTGTTGGAATATTTTGAATATAATATTTGCTTTTGTTTTAATTTTTTGTAATCACAATTTTCTTACTTACCTGTTTTTGAACGCAGTCAATTCTGATAAAAAATTGACCTACCTACAATACAAGACTTGAAGACCGACACCTAGGGTATATTTAAATTATACATACTAAAATAAAACTACAAATATTTCTCATTTAACTAGCGTGTTATAACACATATACATCAGTTATATACACACCTAATGTTTACAATCTTTATAAAAAACGTGTAAAAATATATGAGAAAAATTAATTACACGAGAGGGAAAATACAGTATTAGTTTTCCTCGTGAATATAAGTATTGTTTGTCAGATGAAAGGTTGTAAATGATTTAGTCTCCCTTTTTATTTATTTTTCCGCAACATGAAGATATATTAGGGAATACCAGATCTCAATTCGTATATATCGTAAAACAGAGCTTCATATTTGATAAGCACGCCAACAATATTTATTACAAAAAAGGATAAAAGCAGAAACCTATATTTTCCATTGCCCTGCTATATGTCGGGACTAGTCCAATGGGACTAGTCAAACTTCATTCAGGGAAGAACCGAAGCACATTGACGTCCTTGACCAACAGTAGCTTACTTATTCTACTAATTTACATTTAATTTTGCCGTCATTTAGTCAAGACTTATTTAATATGCCACAAGCGTGACATTGCACACTGGGTGCCGGCGTCCTTCCCTCAAAAATCCACCATTGCCAACCGAACTTTAATATTCGAATTCGAGTATTTGAGACCGAAAGTTGTAACATCCACACGACTTCTTTGATCAATATGCAGAATGTTATCAGAATCAGATGAATTTCGGAATTAGTCATTGAATTATTTTTTAAGAATCTCATTTTAAGTTGAAGCATTTTTAGGGAACCAGTTTGATTGATTAATAGAATTAATTGATTGGTGTAAGTTATTTACTTATTTATTTACTCACATATTTACTTATTTACTCATTATTTATTATTTTTTATTTATTTATCCTGTTATTTATTGTTTATTGTTTATTTATTTATTTATTGTTTGTTATTTATTTATTATTTATTATTTGTTATTTATTTATTATTTATTTGCACCTCCAGTGATCTATTTGGGAGCAGTGTGTGGTGCGGGGGCAGGGCCAGGAGCCGGGGCTGAGCCGTCGCTGTGTGCCGGGCGGGCGCACTTGCTATCAGGAAATTGGCCGTCGCGGGGCCACGTCCTCGCTTTGTCTCGGCGGCTTCATTAGAGGAAATTGAGACCGAGTTAAGACCCGCGCCTCCTCCGCCTTCGCCGCCCTCCCTGCTTCGCTTCCCCGCCCCCCCCCGGCTGCTCCTCGTTGCGCCGCGCCACCATCTTGGTGGGACGCGCCGCTCGGCTAGGGAGCGGAGTTACTTTGGGCTAGGGAGCGTCTTGAACTGTGTTCAGCCGGAAGGCGGTCGCTAAAAATAATTCGCGCTGAGCTACTCAGCTCATCGGCCTTTGGCGGTTTCTATCAGTTTATCGACTATTGTATCCTTTTCGTTGGTAATTGCATTTTCTATAATGAAATAATATTCAGCGAGTGAGTAACTTGTTCATTATTCTGAAATACACCTGAGTGGTATAAACAATTTTGAAAAATGACTTTTGTTCAGGTCATTTGTTCATGTTTTAACAATTTTGAAGACATCTGTTAATCAAATATTGACCGACATAAATTCCGTGGTGGCAAAAGAGATATTGAGGTAATCCATAATAATTATTAATTAATGATCAAAGAAGTTCGACCACAAAGTATATTACAATATAAATTTAGCCGACTTAAATCCTACGTGTTTTAGTCCTTGATTCTTGGAGCCAGTGAAGATGGGATAAATTTGTCCCAAAACAAGAGTACGGTCCACAACCACCTTTATTCTTTATATTAAATTTATATTTTAATATGCTGCGTTTTTGATACCTCCGGGATAATTAATAATCTTTGACCAACATATTTAAGGAAGACCTAAGTAGTTTTATTTTTCAATAATAATATTTGTATATGTTTTCACTACGATAGTGGCGCGGCTGGTATCACATAAGTTTGTCGATATTTTTCGTTTTAAAGAGTAACACCTGTTCGGTTGTGATATGAATTATTTGTATGTGCAAAAAACATTGATTTTAAGGCAATAACATTCTTTGATATTTGCGACAGTTTTTCATTGTTTTTTTCTGAATTGACAAGTCCAACAAAGATGTCAATATTGTGTGTTCCAAGTGACTGACGTACAAGAAAGGAAATGCGTGAATCTGTCCACTCGATCTCTGTATGCTTATTCCCAGGCTGTCAAAATGTTTGAGGGGCTGAGCTGCGTGCCAGTTTGAGTCACTTCGTCGACTGTCTTGGAAATGTTTCTGTATTCTACAAGCATGGGCCTGTAAGACTGTAGTTAAAGGCAGGATATATCAGAGCTTAGAAGGCCCATGCGTAATGTGCAGGAAAATTCTGTTTATGTGAATAATCGTTAGAAATCATTTATAATTATATCATTTTTAGCTTGGCAAGTAATCAATTACCCATACCTGAGGAGACGCTTCTCAGAAAATAAAATTTCTGTCGAGTTAAACGCGATCTATCACACGAATCAGATAATATAAAGGTTTAAAAATCTCATCACGTACTTTTGACACATTTTTGACATTTTTCTAAAGTTTTTACAAATATTTCGACAAGACATAATGCGAAACTTCTAGTTACATTGCGATTTCTCACCAGCGAAAAATTTTACATCACGCTGAAAGAAAATTATTTTCTTCACTAAATTCTCCCGTAACTCTGTACAGTATAACTTTTACTTTTAGTGCGTATTTATCATTTGTGTAGGTTATTATGTTGTGTATTCCATTGTGAAGGTTGTTATGTAGGAGTGTAGGTTGGTATTGGTTTTTTGGTGACATGTCGTTGTCATTTAAAATTAATTGATCACAGGTGTTGTCATTGCCAACAATGTTATTTATTTCAACAATAGCAGCAGCTTTCCAGACAGCAGCAACTGATAATGATGATGATGATGGCTAAGCCATCGAAAGCTGCTATTGTTGAAATAAGTAACATTGTTGGCAATGACAACACATATGATCATTGAATTAAGTGTAGATTGGTGTCAATAAACAATTTCAATACTTGCAAAGAAGAAAACTCCAGGGAGAAACAATTTTTAAAACTACTTAAGGCCATCTTGGCTTGAACACTGCGAGAATGTCTGTACGCTCCCCCTACTCTGACATTCTCCCACAAGTGATGGTAATGCTCGTACATAATCACGAGCGGTTTCCTGCTCGCAGCACTTTCCGAACGCCAGAACGCATGTATTTTGAATAGGCCTCCACGCGCAGTGAATCCGCTGGCTTCCCGCCTCGGGACGGCTCCGCGCGCCAGGGCTAATTTTTAATATCACGACTTCTCGCTGCCGCTACCACTATTCGAACGCCTCCCCACACTTTCGAGGCTGCCGTCTCCCTGCCTAACAATCACCGCCGTCCGTGCCTCGCTGGCTTCCGTGCCGGCCTCATGACTTTTCATGTTTGCCTGTCGCCATTACCAGCTTTCTACCGCCCTTCTTACACGTCCTATCGTATCTTCCGTCACCCTTCCTTACCCTCTTTCCTCTACCTGTTTTCTGTCATCCTGCACCGCTTCCATTTTCTACCCAATGCCTTCAAACCTACCATCTGCATCCCTTCACTGTCATGTCTAAAACGGGCGTTCCCTCCCCCGATTTCCGCTCTATATCTCCGTGCCACTCACCTGGCCACCACCCACCTCCCCGCTATACATCTCCCAACCAAACACACACACACACACACACACACACACACACACACACATACGCCACACACACGCTCGCCACACACTTCCCTGCCACACATCTCCTACACACGCTTCCCCGCCACCCATCTGCCCACTACACCCCACCCGCCACATAATCCCACTCCAGCCTTCCCCTCCATTTGCCTCCCCACACTGTCTTCCCGCGACCATTCCTCGACATATTACTTTGATTACACCACATCTCCCTGCTACTTTCCCCGCACCTCTCCACTACTTCGTCATTCCACCTACCCCTTCCCACCATCTCGTTCCCATGTACTCGTCTCTCCCATTCCCAATTAAACTCGCCGTTTCTTCCGTATCAAACTCTGTCAGCTGAGTTGCCGCCCCTTTATCCCCTTTCTCCCTCCTCACCCACCGCCTCTACCTTATCAGCCGTCCAAGTTTCATCTACCTCACTACTGCCTGCCAAATCGTTGCATCACGCCGCGACATATGTAGGTACTCTCACTGTTCTGCAAATTCCATTACTTTCTCGCTTAACTTCACCATTCCAATTGCCTTTCCCAATATTTCCGCATTTGCTTGAAATATCCAAGAATTCCCTATGCTCACACCCTGTCATTAGATCTCCCCCCCACATACTTAATACCCACCGATCATCTCCGTCAAATATTCCGTCACATATTTAGCTCAGAACCACCTCATCCTTCCTCTTCTTCACATTTAAAATCATTCCCTTCACTACTTTCCTCCACAACAACAAACCTCTTCTCTTCACCCACTTGCCTTCAGACACCCTTCTCCTTACTCACCACCCATGTCTCCCCAACAGCTCTACCTTCTCCCCGCACCGCCCACACCCTCCACGCGTTGGCAGCGGTGGCGGGGGCGGCCGCTGGCGGGCGCGTTAAAGTTGCACGGGCGCGCCACAGCCGGCGCGGGAGCAAGCGCCGGAAAAGCGCCCTGAATAACGCATGAACGCGCTCGCGCCGCCGCCGCCGCCAACCGCGGTCGATGCCATTCGATCGGGAATTATCTCGGAACAGGTGGTCGCCCGAGCGTAGCGTTCCGCTTCTTTACGACGGAAGCGTGCGTGTGATCGACACTCAGGGCCTTCAAGTACTCGTGTGCGGGGCGAGGGGTGTAGGGGCAAGGGATGGATGGGTAAGGTGTGAGGGAATGTAGGAAGAAGGTGTGCTAGTAGAGAAGAGGTGTAGAGGTAAGAAGCATATGGTTGTTCGATGTAAAGGCTAAGGGTATAGAGACATGGTGCGTAGGGGCAATGTGCGTATGTAGGGGCTAAGGGGCGTAGGAGAAAAGAGTTTAGACACATTATGAGTAGGGAAATGACCTGCAGCATTGGCGCATGCGATTTAGAGGCATAGGATGTAGAGGTATGGGATGTGGTAGCATCAGGTGCACTTCGGAACTAAAGCCATGGGGTAGAGAGGAAAGGAGTAGAGTGGCATGGGGTGTAGGAACAATGTGTGAATGGAATGAGGACACAAGGTAAAATGACAAAAAGATTGTGTGAATACAGGGGTAAGGTTTATGGGGTTGCACTATGGCGGGGATGAATTTAGTAGCAAGTGACTACAGAGAAATGTTGAAATTCAGTACATGTTTTTGTTACAAGAATGACTTGTTTAGACGAATTCTGTATTTATTACATCGTCCATTAATTTATTTTTCTTTCATGGAATAACTGCATCTTTCACAACAAAACTTCCTTACGTAAAAAACCAAACATTAGTTGGTTCTTTTATGAGTCGTGTTTTTATTTTCTTGAGTAATGTTTCACCTGATTTGAGAAATGAACATCTCAGAATTGCATTTTAATGTCGCTCTCTCAGAACTGAACTTCGTATTTCAAATACTTTCACATTTATAGAGAATCCGCAAACAAAGCCCTTAAGTTCGAACCCAAAAGCAGCTCCAACTTATCCACAGAAATAGATCTCACTAAAGGTCTCTTGCTTACACAGAAGGAAACAGAAATTACTTTCCAATCAAACTTCATTTCTTTGAATTTCGTTAGTACTTATTTCAATTATTTTTTCTCAGAAGGGTTTAAAAATTCACACCACTTTTCATTATGAAGGACCTTAAAAATGCACAGATTCGTCAAAATCTCCAGAGAAAATGTCTGCACAATTATATCAATGAACCCTTTTTAATTTGAACTTAATGAGAACCTATAAAATATTCTAATTTTTAAATATGGAATAAAAAAGCGCGTTCCTTCGGAAAGATGTGTACATAAATGTAGTACGTACGGACAAATGTCCAAAATTCGAATAATTGAAAACAACTGCGTTATATATTGGCAAAATATCAACTCTTGTTACGTTCATTTCTATTGTCATGAAAGAAGAGTTATCTTTCCCTTTGGTTTGTTTATTTTGCGAAATTGTAAATCGTAAATGATTTCAAACGGGCAACCTTAAGATAATATTCAACAAATCTTAAAACTCGGATATGATTTTCTATGAAAAATTATTGAAATCTTGCTTTGATTTACGCGGTAGAAGCATTCGAGTGTTAGTAAAAACATGAATCATTATTTAATTAGAAATTTCAAAGTCACAAATACTTCTATTCAGCTATTTCTTGAGGCGATTTTCTGATGATTAGAATCACTCACAACCTACCGCACGCTTTGTAAAGTTTAATTAGGTAATTACGTACAATCTACTGCAGTTGGTAAAGGAGGAGGTGTCGTTGACTACCCTGTGGGTTGCATGCAATGGCGCTGGTGGACAAGGGCTGGAGTAAAGCGCATCTGCCAAGTTCTGCGCGTCCCCGTCCCCGCCCCTACCCATCACTATCTCCTTCCCCCTCCCTCTCCCTCCCTCTCCTTCTCTCTCTCTCTCTCTCTCTCTCTCTCTCTCACACACACACACACACACATATATATACACACATACACACACACACACACACACACACACACCTTCCGTCTGCTCTTCTCTCCCTTTCGCCCTTTCATCTGCTCTTCTCTCTTACTTTCTCTCTCTCCCTTCCGTCTGTTCTTCTCTCTTTCTTTCACTCACTCTCTCTCTCTCCCTTTTCTTCCATCCCAGCCTTCTCCGCCGCCCTTGTTCCTGCCCGTTCCATCCCTCTCCATGCACATCTCCGCGTTCCCACCCCTGTCCTCCTCCCCCCGTCACAACTCTTTCCCGCCGCTCGCCTCCCCGCCCCGCCCCGCGTCGCGGCGACAGCGCGCGGGGTGCTCGGTCGGGGATTTAGCTGGGCTGCGTGACTGGTGAGCGCGGGATTACCAGCTCGCCCTCGGCGCCCCCTCGCGGCCCCTGGCGGGCCCGCGCCCCGCCCCCTCCCCTTCGTGCTTGGGGCAGCGGAGCCCGGCTCACGGCCGGCGGCGGGGCGTCGAGCACGCCGCTGCACACGGATGAGGCTGATGGGCGACGCGGAGGCGTGGTGAGTGGCTGAAGAGAGGAGGAAGTGGATGGTGACGGGTGGAGAGCTCTGAGAAACACAAAAGGAAGGTAACGGGAGCTCGATGTCGAAGAGGTTGTGGGTTTCATAAGGTCAGGAACTAAATGAATTCAGTAGATGATGATTTTGAGAATGGTAATTTTAATACGACAATATCGAGGGGAGGAGAAAGTACGTGTATATATTATCAACCGGTACCAATCGTATGGTGTGGTCTATGACAATACTCTGCTCGCAAAACTCTCTTTACTCTATTATCTGTTCATTACTTTCTTTTCACAATTCTCTTTCACAACTTTCTTTTCACAGCTCTCGTTTAACTAGTCTTTTTTTCATAACTCTCTTTTCACTACTCTATTTCCACTGTTCTCAATATACTCTCTTTACAATATTCTTTACATTATTCACTTGATATTAATATTACCCTGAATCCATTTTTTATTTATTTCTTTTTTCTTCCTTCTTTCTTGCTCTTCATTACTCTTCTCTTTTCTCCAGTCGTATTTGATATATTCCATTCACTTTTCACTCATTTTCTATACTTCTCATTCAGGCATGTGAACTCTTCGGTAGAATTACACTTAAAAATAGGCTGAAGTAAAGATAAATATGAAAGGGAATGCATATCAATTATTTATTTGTACTACAATCATTTAATTATATTTCATCTATACAAAAATGACTCCTTCACAAACAAAATCATCAACTTTTCAACCGAAAATAATAACTTAAATCAACTGAAGTGCAAATTGAATTATGATGAAGTACCCCACCACAATTACCACTTGTATCGGACGAAAAACTTAACATGATCTCAGCGATGGAAGTTGACAACTCTGTCCGCAACAACGTGGGTTTGAAAGAAGTGTAACGAATATCTGATCATGTTATAAAACAAATTCAGAATTCATTTACCTGTCACTGTACATGAGCTACGAGTTTCACGAGAGTGAGATTATCTCCGCGTATGTCCGTTCTTTCTCCCTTATTTCTCCTTTTATGTCTTGCCGTAGGGGTTGCAGAGAATGATAATGAGTAACAAGCACTGCAAGTTAAAAAGAAATGAATATCTTTAGGCTTAACTACATTTTGAGCCTTATATAATTGAGGAGATAATTATATCAGTAAATGGAGTCGTAAAATACATTGGATTCGTACTACTTAAATATGACAACCTTGTGTGTAGTGAGTCCTAGTGAGAATCAGTGCTTTTAAGCTTCACAGATGTTCCAAACTTAGTAAATATATCATTATTGGCAACCTCAATTTAAAAATTCATACTTTTTCTACGAATGTTAGCATGATTTGGTGGTTTTTGGAGAAATTCAGACTTAAAAAATGTTTGGACATTTTGTCTATTAATACTACATATTTCGACTTCTTTTTAGTATATTATATACTTTTTAAATTTATATACGCGGCGAATATTAAAATTGATTATATTTTGTATAAATAGCATATTATTCTTAGGCCCTGACAGTTCCTAGACAGTCCAACATTTGTCTTTGCTAATTGTTTTACTACAAAGTTTAACACTCCGATATACTTGCTAGGATTTCTGAATCTAGTAAACGTAGATCGTTTCTCATATTCCCTACCACTTATTCCATCATTTTATTATCCTTCGTCACATCATTACAGTTATTATTTATGCGTTTTGTCTTTAACTATTTCCAGTGTGATATACATCTCATGCAAAGAAACCTTTGTAATTAGTGGCGACGTAAATAAGTACCCTATAGACGGCGGTTTGTTGCTGTTGCCACTCTGGGCAAAACAAATAATTATCTAACTAAGAGGTCGTACCAGCTAACGTTTAACCCTCGATAGGTCGAGCTCATTCGCGTCACGCCGTAGGTCGAGGGTGAGCGCGGCGCTCACTTGAGAATAAAACTACTTTTACAAGTTAAACAACAGTGTATTTTTCATATTTCATTTTTATTTAGTTTATATATCACAACGTAATGTTATTATTTCGAATTTTGTTGTATAATATATTTTATTTCTTATTAATGTATATTTTTTAATTAATTACATTGTCAGATTTTTGAAAAAGAAAACAAACAGGTTGATTACAGTAAAAAATAAGTTAAGACAGCTAATAAAAAGTAATTTCGTATTATTGAGAAATGTTAAATTTCATCATATTCACAAATAAATTATAATAATTTTATAGTTTTAAATATTCAATTTATTCCATTAATCTATGCTCTCACTGTCTTCATTTACTCCATGACACTGATTACATAAACTTATAGTATGTTCTCCACAAATTGGAGAAATGCAGACATTACACCTCACGGTCGTGAACCGATTTTTTTCTTGGGGCAAAACGCACACTTGATTCTTTCTTTGTTTGGAACAGGATTAGGTGAATTCTGTGTTTCTGGCAAACGAAGGTACTTCTTTATCCGAATGCGTAAGTCATTGTGAATACCTTCCTTCAAAGATCTTGCCACCATGTGGTTCCTTGTCAAATCAAATGACAGTTGTTTCAAGAATTTCCTTCGTGCCATTCTGTCGTTGATGTTGCAATAGTGAATTATCTGCGCGTTTATCGCGCCCACGTCGAGAAGTGTGAAGAAAATTCTCAGAGGCCACCGACAGCAAACTCTTGCAACACTGTACTGCGACTTCATTTTATCAACGACATCCACCCCTCCTTTTGTTAGATTATAGAATGTCACAATGGTAGGTTTCTCTTTTTCACCGTAAGTCTCATCGATTTCATCTGAGTCGTGCATACTGGACACAAGAATAACATTTCGACTTTTTTTGGGAACGTAGGAAACAACAGTGCACTCTTCGCGAAAAGCGAACAAACTGCTGTTTACTGGCCGTGCCTTCGTATTTACAATTTCTGGTGGTAGCTCTGCTTTATTCTTTTTCAAAGTTCCTACAACAGTCAAATTGTTTTGAAGCAATTCTACTGTAAGAGGAATGGACGAAAACCAATTATCCATTGTTACATTGCGCCCTGAATTTCTTATAGATTCGGTGAGCCTCTTTACCACTGAGCTTGGTCTGGTGTCTAGCGAATAGTACCCTGCAGGCTGATTAGGCACGTAAACTTCCATGTTTGATGTATAGAACATTCTACTATCTACCAATGAAAATATTTTTATTCCATACCTGGCGGGCTTCTTAGGCAAATATTGTCTAAATTGGCATCTGCCTCGAAATGACTCAAGCATTTCATCAACTGTAGAGTACTCTCCAATACTATAACTTTCTTCACATCTTTGGACAAAATGTTCGAAAATTTTTCTAATAGGTGCAAGTTTATCTAGTGTCTTCCTTTCATGTCGTGTCCTATCATCATCAAAACGAAGAGCTCTCAACAATAAAAGAAATCTTCTATAGCTCATGACAAAACGAAAATACTCTGGGGCAGTTCCATCCGTACTCCACAAGTCTTGCACAATTTGGTGCGATGACTTTTGAACACCCGCCATATACAACAAACCTAAAACAGCTGTTATTTCTACAGGATTTGTATCAACTACATCATGCTCCCTCCTATAATTAGCACGAATCTTGCGGAGACGGTCATTTGTGTACATCGTTATTTCTTCAATTATTTCATCAGGGAAAAAACTTTCCAAGCCTCAAAGATAATGGCAGTACTTTTTGCAGCATCTCCTTTGTCTCCAGGTGGATGTAGAATTATATTTCGGCGCCTCCTTCGTGTCTGTTGACGTGGAGGGTAAGCATTCCACGTTGTAGTTTGATTCTTTCCTAAATATTGCACACGATATTCGGGAACTATTTCATCTTCACCAGCAGATTGCTCACTATCACTTTCATGGTCACTGTTATTCGGCTCATCTACGTCCGAATCCTCTGAATATTCAAATTCATCAGGTAATCCAATATCCAATTCCTCATCAGTTTCATCTAGCAACCACTGTGCAATTTGTGCCTCGGAGCGATTCATTTTTCTAAAATTAAAATTAGAACATAAGTCAAAATTAATTTTAAAAAGTGCAGTGATAAACTATACGTTTAATAAATAATCTAATTATAAAATGTTGTAATAAAAAAGACTTACGCGGTAGGTCGAGGGTGAGCGCGCCGCTCACTTCTTACGTAGACTGACACATTCGACACTCTATCTCGGACTGAGTGTTTCCAGCAGCCGTGTTATCGCTTTCCTTTCATTCTCAGTATTCCAAACAACAGCTAGATCCCGCCACAGACCGTTAGAAGATATACATGCCACATTGTGGCTCGAGAAATTTGAAAGTGAGCGCTGCGCTCACCCCTCGACCTACGGTGGGTTAACTGTGTCGTATAATGGAGCAATATACACGAGTTGCGGCGAGTTAACCCAAACAAGCTGCAGAAACATAATGAGTGACATCTACATACGTACGTAGAAAATTAAATGGAGAATACTTAGCTGTGGTTAATAATTAGTATGCGAATAATCAGCATGGAGTCAAATAATGGCATAAACCCGTGGAAATGGACAAATGAACAAATGTTGCTGTGAAAAAAGGACAAATAAAAATGAGTAAGTCGATCTTCAGCTTGGAGGGCGGTAAATGCTAATGCGCTTGGTAGTGTACTAGCGTCGGAGATTGATCTGAATGCAAATGATAACACATGACGATCGAGACGATGACGAAGTACGACGACACATGACGAAGTAAAGTAGACGTCGATGATTGCAGCGGCCATAAAATAGGGAGAAGGAGAAAAAAAGTAGTCTTGTTGTTAAGTGAGGAAGTTGATGGAAGAGACGAGTGTGACAAAGATATCGGAAGTCGCGATGCGTCTTCTATGACGATATGGAACTGTATAGGTCGTCAGAGAACGGACGGGTTTCAAGGATGATAGTATGAACAAAGGACGAGACGACCGGTATGGAGGTCACGAGTTGCCAAACCGACTGCGGTAGCTCCGCCATAACTAGTGCACTCGGTTTCATCTTCAATTAGGAGGACCTTTGATTATAGTTCTGACGGAAATGAATTTACAAAGATACTAGTTATATAACTGGGTCAAATTTAATCACTCGAAGGTAATTCTAGCAGCTGGCATCTTTCAACAGTACTTTTCCTTGTTTTTTCTCTCAATGTAAGGCGAATACCGGAGTAGTATGCTAACAACGGGACACGAACCATGCGCTATCTTCCCTTCCTAATTCTTGTCCTATCTCCTCACCATACACACATCTTACTTTTATAGGCATCACCGCACATATTAGATGTCCAATGAGAAACTTGTCCTGGCTGGAATGGTGCCACTTTGGAGGAGGTACCTGGAAGTGGAAACCCAAACCTTCTAACACATTGAAACCCACCCTCACATACCAGGGGGAAGGTACACCGGTACATACCATCATATTACATGCATTGCACTTACGTATCTAATGATCTGATTTGAAGATGCGCGCAGGATCACTCACGGCTCTGCTATTTGAGTCCACCGAGCTCGCGATACAGCAGGTGATTGGGCCGAACACATAACTAGGTGGTCACTGTCGGCCATACGCACCGGATAGTAGAAAGTGCTGCGCCGTCGGGTATCGCCGCGTGTCGCAGAGCGTGGAGGGGGCGGGGCAGGGTGGGGTGGGCGATTTTGGATTGGTGCCACGCTGGATGAAATACCTGGGAGGGGGAATCCCAATGTCGACATGTAGGTGGACGCCGATCCTCACGTTTCAAAGGGGATAAACACCGCCATATCCCGAGATACAACACGCACTACATGTAGTGTATTTGGAGAGAGTGTATTCGCAGTAAACCGTCTTAATTGTGGAGGTCGAGAAGCACATTTATTTACAAAAACATATTACAGTCTTATCTAGTAACGGAACTGAAGTAAAACAAAATACGAGCAACTGGCGCTGATAAACTACACTACACTTACGGGACTAATGTCTTAGTTGTAGTCGCGCACGAAATCAATAAATGCTCACTCACGGCTCTGCCATTTGAGTCCACCGAGCTCGCGCTACCGAGCAGGCACTTGGGCCGAAAAGACAAGCCGGCCTTAGGCACCGGGTCATCGAACGTGCTGCGCCGCCGGCCATCGTCGCGTGTGGCGGAGCTCGGAGGGAGGGGGCGGGGGTTGGTGGAGTGGGCGGAGCGGAGCGCTCCATCTTGTGGGGCGCTTGGGCGTTTGTCACCGCGCAGTGATGGATCCGCAACCCACCCACCCCCTCTGTCTTTCCTCCCAGCCCACCCTCCTCCTCCATCGCGGGCTGTCTGCTGCGCCGAGCAAGACGTTCAAGTGAGAACGACACACGCTGTGACCAACTAGCATAAACAGGGCCAAATGCTTAAAAATATCAGATTTGCGAGAATACTGAAAATAAATATCAGAATACTCGTTTTTGTATCTGATTTATCTCTGTGCTTTGTGCTGAACAGTCCTCTAATCTGGAGGAGAAATATTAAGCTGTGATATTACGTACAAAAAAATAAAGGGTTTTACAAGAACCAAACTAGTCCAAATTCAAGATTTTTGAATGCACAAAAAACTTCATAGCGAAGAAGTGCATAGTAATGGATTTTCCCCCTTCTTATATCGTCCAATGTGTTAAACACTTACCAAAAAGAAATGTCCCAACAGATAGTGCCAGTTGGAAGGTATAACGTTGGTGAAATATCTCAAAATATGAAATTTTTGCCCTTTTTTAGTACTTGCAGGAAATCCCTAAAATATTTTGAAGGTATACTTGCACAATATTTCAATAATAAATGTGTATTTTAGATTTAAGTAAAATAGATGTTTCATTCACCTCATTTGCACTTTAAATCTATTGCTCTACATTTCATTGTGATAAAATATTTTCTGTAGGAGCTTAGATTCCCAGAAATATTGTATCAGCCTTTAGATTCATTAATTATATTTGGAATAAAATAATTCCTACATGTGATCGCGGATTGGAATTTTATGATCATTTTTAAGAACATGCATCACTCGACACGGCCCGCTACATTTGTAAAGTCAACTAAGCGAACTGCCCCCAAAGGTATGAGTATCGCAAAAATAATTGCATCCTAACCTACCATGTTCGAACGAAGTAATTTATAAATATAATTTTCAGTATATTTAAAATTAAATATTATATTTAAATTAATATTATAAATATTATATTTAAATTAAATATATTTAAAATAATTTATAAAAATAATTTTAAATATAATATTAAATAAATACTCACTATATCGTGATACTAAAATTTTTTACTATTCTTTACTTTGAAAATCGAAAACTATTTTAATTTCTATTCTCAGGGCTTATGTTGCAAAATAAGTAAGAGACCTCTGAATTTACACTAAACACTAAATTTACACTACGTCAATTTTTATTACTAACATTCACTTAAATAATCTTCATAACGAACTATAATATCTCGTGTAATGAATTACATGCCAAGGTATTTATTTTATGTTTAATATTTTCCTTTATTCAAAAAAGCAAGGGAGCGCCGTAACTTAAACTCTTTCTAAATGTGAGCTCTAGTTTTTTCTCATAAAATAAGGATAATAAAGCAAATCATTATTTTTAGCAAAAATAGAATGAACATGTAAATGCCATTGGAAATAAAAATTCCTCTGAAAAACTAGGTCGAACAGGTGGCTAGTCTAATATATAAAGCAAAATTCTCCTTCTATAACGTAATATAAAAGAAGGAGGTTTGGAATTGGCGATTTTTACATAAGAGTTGGTAATTGAAAACCAGGTTTTAAGGAATTTATTCGTTTCGAAAATTTTAGGCTCCATTTATTTTTTCCGTTTGGACGTCTTTAGGCGTTTTCGTTCCGTGTCTCCCGTGTCGCCCCACTGCGCGCGCGCCGCGTCGACCGGCGCTGAGGCTGCCACCGAAGACAGTGCGCGAGTGGAGAAGCGGGTTTTGCCTCAGTCGTGCCAACTTCTCACTCACGCGGCGATGACATTGAAGAAGAAGGATGCCGACGAACGGCAGCGGGGGCAGCGCACGGGATCAGAAAAGTATACCCTGCGAAGGGGAGCGTATGGTGGCAAAGAATGGGATGAGGGGGAGAAATAATAAGTGATGAGGCAGAAATAATTGGAAATGTAAACACGCGTTGATGTCAGCCTGTTGTATCTTATATACAATGTCATTTTCTCCTAATTAACTTTTATTTGGAATTTCTTCAAATGTAGACATTAGTCAAACTGGATTTATTGTACTGGAAGCGTCTAGGAAGAATTGCTTTCTTGAGTCTTAAAAAGTAACTAAAATATATCACTTGGATTAATAAGTTGTTATAAAAGTAGCTTTTCTATACCATCAGCTACTCCTCATCGTATGTATGATTTACTTTCTAAATCATTATTTCGTAATATATGACTTTATGCGAAATCAAACAATTACACTCGTTGTTTACAAAGGTTGAATTATTTTGGCTCCTTCGCATCATTATATAGAAAATGTAAAAATTAAGGTTACATGTTTTTACAGCGCAAATGGACTTTATCTGATGCCACAGGTTTTCACGTAAAACGTAGCATTTCACTATTTTTGGTTTAATTTGTTTTCCGATTTAAGACAATTACTTATCACTTACGTAGAGATAAATCAAACAGGCACTCTCTATGGAATATAAAAATTTATCTCTCTTAATATTATACATTGATTGAATAAATTAATAAAACGAAAATAATTATCTCCCTTTTAGTAAATTCTTTTGATTATAAAAGGTAAAATTTCAAAATCACATTTCTCAGTTCTTGTTCTTCAATTAAAGCCAAGAAGCCAAGAACGTCAGTTATAGCAAATATTGTTTTATTAAACAAATTCTCACGTGTTCTCAATTACAATTAAATAAACCGATTTGTAGAATACATATTTTTCTGTTCCCTTTGTGCAATTCTCTGATAAGAAGGCTGCTACCCGCTTGATAACGATGTCATAATGAATCGTGTTAATTATGATATTCACAATTTTGTCCAATCACAGCAAAGTTTACAAACCAAGTACTGAGACGATATTAACCAGGGGTCATCGTCGTAGTAAATGTTTGGTTCGATGTGTATATTAGAATTGTAGTTCCGAAATAACCTTCGGGGAAGGGACGGAAAGCGAGGAACTAAAATGTCTAATAGAGGAAAATATAGGCAAATACTGATAGGAATATTCATTCGCTAAAGACAATGGAACAGGAACAAGTAACGCATATTATTTATGTAGTCTGGTTTTACTGCATTTTGATTCACGAAGTAAAAGTCGTCAGTTGACTCCTTATTAACTTATTTCACTTCATTTTCGAGTATAACGTAATGAACGAATGTAAAGAGGTGAGACAAATTTCTATGGCTTGTGAATCCGTAAATAATTAATGCAAAAGTAAAAAGAAAAGTAATGCGCGAATACGTTAACGGTTACATTATTCCAAACTGAACATCAATGACATTGAATGTAGGGTTCACACATAGAGATCGACACCTCGCACATCCCACGTACGACGCCAATCCCTGGACCTCGCCTCCGCCTCCTTTAATCAGCGCCCCGCGCGGGTGTAATTCTAACGAACACGTTCTTCTCCAGATTAAATCTTGCCTCGTATCCATATTCACTTGCAAATGGCGGCGGCGGCGGTGGTGGGGGAGGCACCGACGCGACCGCGGGCAAGGCCGCCGGCAACAATAGCACGCCATTGTGCGTCTTCTTTTGTTCCAGCGTTTAGTTCGTTAGGCAGTCGCCAGGGCGCAGGGGGAAGGGGGCATCTCTCAGCGTGGACTGCGGTGGACCACGCCCACCTCACCCCCCATCCCACCTCGCTCCGTTTCGCTCTCGCACTGCAGTGGACAGCGTGGGGCCTGGGCGAGGGAGGGGGCGCGTGTGTGGATGCGTTGGTGCGTGCGTGTGACTGTGCGCGTGTGTGTGTGTTTGTGAGTCCGTGCTACGCGCTGCCCAGTCCGGCCCGGTCCGGTCAGACCCAGTCCCCTCGAGCAAGTGTATATGCGAGTGAGCAACGGAAACAAAAGCCGGCTGTCTTGCCATAATGGACGGTGTTCCGCCGAGTCGGTTTATCGCTTTTTCTTCTCCTGCTTCCCTCCGCGAGCTGCTCGTTTCCCTTCCAGGGCTTGCGCGACTGGTGCGCCAGTTGAGCGTGTTGCTGCAACACCACACACCATAATCGCACTGGGATGCTTCTTAGAAGAAATTGCGCCCTTTCGCCATTCCTTTTTGCAATTCCGACCGACTCTATTCAACGTAATCAATCTTATTAATTTTTCCGTACATTTTTGTTAAGATTGGAAGCTACCCTCAAGTATAAGAATGAGTTCTAAGCAAATAATAAAATAAATAAATTCACCCTTATGTCATTGTAAAGTGTTAATGAAATATAACAGTTTTATATATGACATTTTTATGGATAAAAATAATGACGACAAAAAATCCACAAGATATGTATTGTTCATGTGCATCAAACAGTTTCATGAAAAAAATAGAGTACCTAGATTATATCGTAAGGAAAACTGTAGCTGCATAAGCAACCCATAACCCACGTTACGCTGACTTTGCGCCTAATCGTGGCACTTATTAATGAATTAATTATACATTTATATATATATATATATATATATATATATATATATATATGAATAAAATAATTTATAACAACCCTACTATTTAAATGGTGAAAATTTTAAAAAAATGCACCGAACCATGGCCAAAGATTTTACACGATTGACATTGGGTTCTGTACAAAATCTGTCGTCGCTGTCTTCTTCCCAAGACCGTGAGTTAAACGCTAGCAGAACGCAAGCGCGCGCCTATGTTTTTCACTGCCGCCGTCGCCGGTGACATTACGAGCCTCGTCTGCCTTCGCTGCTTTCGGGCGCACGCGCTCCCTTATGAATATCGGAATGCGCCCGGGTGCTCTGTAAGCGCAGAGTCCTCCCGTTCCTTTCTTTTTCTCTCTCCCCCTACGCCCTCTCTCATTTCAGCACTCATATTCTTTCTCTTCCATTCTGCCCTCCGCATACGCCTCGCTTTCGCCTCTTCCACCGCTCTCCATCAGCGCTCCTGGCCACACCTCAGTTTCTCATTCACTCACGCCGCCAGACTTTTGACCTTGCCCTGCCTCCGCCTCCGTCGCCGCATCCATACCGTCCTGTAACCCGCCCCATTCATTGAGACACCAGTATATTCTTCTGTTCATGCTTCAGTCTGTCTACTGTGTCCTCCGTCTCTACCTTCACCGTCGTATCCACTTTACACCTCCACCTATGCTTCAACATGATCTCTGCTCTATTCTTCGCCTCCGCTCACGCCCTCGTCTTCTACCCCAATCTTCTCTGCGTTCTCTAACACGCTTACCCCTCCTCCTCCCAGCTTATGAGTCCGTCTCACTCCATACCCACCTCAGTACGCGCTTACTCCCTCTCGTATCAATAACTGGGTCTCCGCCCATGTTTCTGCCTTCACCTCGTGAACACCAATGCAAATGCTTCTGATTCTCTTCACAATCCCACATTCATACTGCCTCACCCGCATGAGTATCTTGTATCTTCCTACTTCCTCACTTCCACCCTACCTTTGCACCATCTCTGTTCTTTCTCTCTCTCTCTCTCTCGTCCCCGCCTCCTACCCCCCACCCTCGCCATCACCTATCTCTTCTAGGTCTGTACCACCTCTTGGCGCTACCACCTCTCTCTTCTTGGCCTCTACTAATACCGCTCACGCCCTCGCCTCCCACCGCCATCCTCGCCTCAACCACCTATTACCCTCTCCCTCGCCTCCACCATCTATTTTCCTCTCCCTCACCTCCACCACCTATTCCCTTCTCCCTCGCCTCCACTCTATTCCCCTCTCCCTCTACGGCCTCTACCAACATCCCTCACACCCTCCTACCCCCGCCCTCGCCTCTACCACATATTCCCCTCTCCCTCGCCTCCACTCCCTGCACGATCTCCACCACCACCACTCACATCCCCGCCCCCCACATCCACCCCATTCTCCGCTTCTTGAAGAGCTCGTTGTCTGCCGCTTGGCAAAGGCCGTTCGGCGTCCTTCAGTAGCTCGACGAGCGAGCACCCCCTGTGCTGCATTTGCTGTTTGGCTTGTTGGAGGCGCGGCGGCGGCGGCAGGATAACGCGGAGCGCTAAGGGATGCGAGTAATAAAGCGCAGTTAACAACCAGGGCAAGGGTTGCGCGGGACGCGACAAGCCGACAAATGAGATGACGCCCCAGACTCTGCGTCGGAGATTTCATAGACACGGCGGGGCTGAGCGTGCTGAAGCTGGCTGAGGGTTGCTCAGTGTTGGAGGTGGTTTCTTGAGAAGGAATGCACTAGGAACTTCGTTTGCTGTCTTTCTTTGAGTGAGTCAATGTAAATTTCTCGTACTTTTATTACGAATTCCAGTCGAAAGAATTTCATTGTTTCTTTTTGTTTTTTTCTACTGTGCGATATGAAGGAAAAACTATGATTATCGTGTAGTTGGAAGAATGCAAGTGAAGAATGTCACATTCTTAAAGTTATAAAACTTAATTCTCATAAATTCATCACATTTTTCATGCATAAATTAAAATATATTTTTGTAAACGTTTGGTTTGAAAATAAATATCAAACGTTACGTTCAAAATTAGTAGTCCATGCGTTATCTTGTCATCATTTTGTGTTTGTAATACATAAAAGAAGCTCTTCTAACTTAAAGAATCCATTTTCGTGATTGAGAAAGTACTAAATATCAATATAATAAACTGCGTAAAATCTAATGTATTCGTTTTTCTATCAGATCTACGGCGCTCATTAGTTTTGTCTTGGCTTATTTTATTATAATAGCCTAATTTCTTCTAACTTCTGATTTCCTTCACCAACTTTTATCACAAAGGTTTCTCAAATCTTCCTCCATCTCATCATTCCATATTAAAATAGGCCAACCTATTCCCCTCCTACCGGCTACGTATAACTTTCTAACGACTCTCTCTTCGTTTATTCAAATTAGGTTGGCCAACCATTCCAGTATTTTCACCTTAATACAATCATGTAATTGTATTGGCTGCTTTAAATAGTTCTTACAGTTCTGTGTTGGTTCGACTTATCCAGATTTCATTTTCTTTCATCGGCCCAAATATTCTTCTTAAGGTTTTCCTCTCCCATATTTGCTTTTTTATTTGTTAGGATACAAGTTTCACTACTGCACTGACTTATTGATGGTGTTATATAATTTCTACATAGCGCTCTTTGAGTACCTTCTGTCTTTGAAGATTTGGTAGAGACTACCATAACATTGATTACCTGCGTCTATTCTCTATAACTTTCTGCTCTATAACGTTGTATCCTGTGATTAGGGAATCTTACGTATTTGATGGAATTCGCCCATTTAATATTTCTGTTTCATGTCTTCATAAATGTTGGTTTACCGATACTTCGTCTTGTTGTTCTCATATATTTTGTTTTCTCTTCATTTATTTCCAAACTTATTCCTTGAGCTCCTTCCATTAATTGCTGCAATGCTTTTTCCTTGTCATTCAATGTTCTTCTAATTATCACTACTTTATTGCGTAAGCCAAACGTTGCACTGCTCTGCTCTATTCAAAATTGTTCCGTTAGGATTGATCTCAGTTTCCCGCATAATTTTCTCAAGGCATCTGTTAAACAACATAAGAGAGTTCATCTCCTTCCTTTAATTCACGTTTTGTTGTGAATTGTTTAGATATTTGTCCTTGAAATTTAAGAACATTCTGTTCTTAAATTTAATTTAAGAGTTCTGAAGGGTAACTTGAAGCAATTAAATCACTAAATGGTACTTGAAATTCATATAATGCCTTAATCATTTCAACCCTATCTATAGTTTCGTAGGCTTGTTAAAAATCTATATATTGTACAGTTCATATATCTCTACCTTCTGTTCGTATTCTACCTCTAACACTTGCCTTAGGCGAAATATTTGGTCCGTGATGCTTTTGCCCTTTCTAAACGCGCTCCTACGAATTGATTAAGTCTTCTTTACTGCGTAGCTAGAATTGTCAATTGTCATTTGTTCATTTTTCAATTGTTTGGCTTCCTTTCGTCTCTCTATCTTATACATATTAAATTATGTACACACTTTCATAAAGTTCCGGGTTTCTTTTTTAGAAAATCTGCCGCTATACAATCTAACCTCCGTGCCGTATTATTCCTCTGTTTTCTCAAAGACGTTTCGCTTCTGGCGGGTTTGTTATGTTCAGTTTTCTGATTTTCTCCACTCAAAAGTTGATGAAAATGTCCTGTCCACCTACTTATTACTTTATTTTCCGTACCAACTAAATTTTCTTCTTTGTCTCTACACATAAATATTTTAGGCTGGTATCCACCTTTATAATTTCTAATTCTTTCATAGAATTTTCTAAACTCACTCCTTCCATGTAATTTTTGTCTATCATTTAGGCTATCTTCTTCTCATTGTCTTTTCCTTCTCCGTATGACTTTCTTGGCCGTACATCTTGGTTCCTCATATTCCTTTACATTACTTCTAGCCTTTATTAACATATTATTTCTCCTTTCTTCTCTTCCTTGTATTACCATTCTACATTCTTCCTAAAACCATGTTTTTCCTCTTTCTTTCATTTCTTTTCCTAATACCTTCTTTGCTGAGGTTATCATACTCATTTTAATTTTATACCAACTATCTTCTGATTCTCTTTCGTCTGCCCCTGGGGATTGTCTTCGTTTGAAGTCTTCTATTTCTTCCTCAAATTTTCCTACTATCACCACTTCATTATCACTTAATTGAACAAAGAAAACTGTGTTGTTAGATGTGACTTAGGAAAACTTAATATATTTGTAAATACAACAATAAGAAATACACTGATTTGTTTAACATAAACTATGTATTCAAATAGTACATGGTTGGGAGGTGTCACGTAGTCACGTATATTCTCCAAAAATTAAAACCGAAATAAAATTTACTTTTTCGACGTTCGATGTACATTCAGTTATCATGAAATACAATTTTGCTAGCAACTCATATTTCACTCCTTCATGAGGTGAGTTTTTAAAAGGTCTGCCTCACTTTTTTCTTCATTGCCAACCTGCCATGTTTCATTCTTGGATGCAAACAGTTCTATTTGTATTCATGTTCGGAATTAAAAAATATAGTTGCATGAGACATCCTTTAAATGACAGTCTTCCATTGCTTTGCCATATCTTGAGACTTTCACAACATACCATCCATACCACCAGACGTATCCATATTTTGAGACTTTCACAACAACCTATCTTGTTACTTGTAAATCGTTCAGAAATACGCTGCTTGTAGAGCTCCCTTCGCAATTTTTTGGTACTGACAGGGTTTTGTGTGCGATTTTTGATTAAGCAGTCGCTTTGACAGCTGAAGCATATTTATAGTTCGTCCTAATTCTAATAAATGGTTGTTTCTATCGATCAACCCACTTTTCCGAGCCCGCTTTTGTTTAGTGGATGCAATTTTTACGGCTATCATCGGCGGTCATTACCTTGCCTACTGTTCATAATGAGTATATACACTTTATACATAAGGATGATATACACTTCTGCTGTCTGGGTTATGGAAACTCAGCATAATATGACTAACAAGTGGTGCTACAGCAGGACGTATTTTCTCGCGTTGTTGGAACGTAATATTGAAGTATTGCATTTTCTGCGCTACTAACACTTCGGCTATTACTTCAAAACGTCCAAATCAAACAAAGAGCCTTTGATGCATACCTACCTTCATTTTGATAGTCAGGAGCAGAAATCATTTCTTACTTTGTCAAAAACGAAACAAACATTTGGATGTGCTCAGTATCCGCAGCAAATTATACAGAAGCGCTGTTGTCAGCGGAGCGTTGTCAAAACTATGTGCATTCATTTGGCGAATAATATCAATTCTTTGCAAAAACGCTTATTTCCATCATTATTCAGATTTCAATTTGTTTATCGGTTATTCATAGTATTCTACGCACACGTCTTGAGCCACGCAATACCTACCTCCACTTATTTGCCATCGTTAGTTGAATTAACAATAAATTATATTAAAAGAGAGTTGTAGAGAAAATCTGATAACCAAAAATGTTCACTCCCGCGAAATAGAAATTATTTTGAATCGAAAAACGAATTGCAAATTTGAGACAATACTATTTTTGTCAAAATATCCAAACGCCCCACTCCTTTCGCAACTAGCGAAGCAACAGCTCAGGAAAACGTGCGCGGATAATACATACACACAGTTGATAAATATCTCGAACACAAATAAACTAACTAAATGACTAATATTCTACGATTTGTAATATTTAATTAATATATTAGTAGCGGCTTTTGTATGTACTACGGAAATCAACATATGAATTTATTCTAAATAGTTCATTGTTAAACTGCTTCATTCTTTGTTTCCATATCTCTGTAGAGAACATGAGAAGGCTGTGTTTTACAACCTTTTATGAATCAAGAATTGAAAAAAGTGCAAGTCTCTATATTTTTTATTTTTCATTCACTTGAATATCTATTTTTAATTTTAGTGTAAAAACTAGTTATTGAATACAGATCTCAAAGTTTTTTCATCCACTGAAACACGAAAATTAATTTAATTGAATAAAAGACCTCAAAGGCAGGGCTCATAGCCCCGGGTGATGCATTTTAGGGACATCCCTATTGTCCAAACTCGTTTCGTAATTGAAATCAACAGTTAAAATCGCTTATTTACAGAATAGTAGGCAAGCGTTCGAATGAGAATTAAAGCTGCTTCCATTCTACGGACAGCGTTCAACACAGCAATTGACACCAAGTGCATTGCTTTGGTGTGACTTCGGACCAACACTGAAAAACAGCGTATTTGTCGGAATACTTACCCGAGTCGTTGTAAATGTCATTAGTATTCAAAAGCTGTAATTATTTTGAGACTGTACTATCTAAAAGTAATATCCAACAGTATAATGTGGGCCCAAACTTTACACTTTTCTTCCATTATCCTTTCAAAATAATGGGATAAATTGTCACTAACAACAATTATTAATTTTACTAACTTTGATTATCTAAAATAAAACTTTAAAAATCCTAGATCAGTGTGATCACAAGTGTTCTAATAATCCATGGCCGCTATTAACTATTATCATCATCAGTTTGTCCCTTTTATTGTGTAATATTCTCTAATATATTCTACGAATAGATTTGTCTATAATATAATGTACTAATAAAATTTCTAAAATAGAATATACACTCATCAACATAACAAAAGCTGCCCTACTGATCCGCTGCAAATTCGGTGGGTATTTTTCATGACATTCGCTATGCCAATGATTTCGGTTTCACTGTCGGCCGCGCATTGTGGGGGTCAGTGGTAGGTGCGTGACGTCGCGCCCATCGGTCTAGATAAGAGGGATTCAAAAGGCCGCGCCAGCCATTGCGACATAGAGTAGCGCCGCTAGAGCTTCACCTGCACGTACACTATGCCTAGGGGACGCGTTAGACAGACAGTTGTCCAGTTAAACGCTTTCGAGTGGGGCCACATCGTGGGTGTGCGGGAGGCGGGTTGGTCCTATGGCCGTATTGTGCGCCATACCGGTCGTACGGACACCATCGCTCCCTGTTGGCGGCAATGGATTGAGGAAGGCACGCACATACGAAATGCAGCATCCGGACGTCCGCTAAGCACCACGAGGAGGGAGGACCGACGGATTGTCCACCACTTGCGAACAGTTCCAACAGCAATGTTCGTTGCTATTCAGCGGGTTGTGCACCCTGCACTGTCACATCCTGTGCCAGTACCATTGACAGGTGATTGCACAAGGCACGGATCGCCGAACGTCGGCCGTTATGACGCCTGCCACTCACACCTCAGCAACGTCGCTACAGACTCGCCTGGTGTCGGGAACGACAGACCTGGGGCCATGCAGACTGGCAACGGGTCATCTTTACCGCTTCTGCCTTGATGGCGACGACCACGGGAGCCACGACGTCCACTGCCTTGATGGCGACGGGTCCGTGTGTGGAGGCGTAGTGGGAAGCGCCACGACGAGCAGTTTGTGGTTTTCCATCACACGTCCCGCCAGCCTCATGATGGTGTGGGAGTGCGATATCCCATGGTGCCCGTTCACCGTTAGTGTTCCTTGGAGGCACCGTGACAGCCTGACGGTACATTCAAAAGATTCTGCAACCGGTGGCTCTGCGGGTATGCGGACAACGCGTGTCCGCATACCGAAGCCATCACCCGAGCATGCCTTGCAGTCGTGGATACTCTGCCACGGCCAACCGCATCGCCAGACCACTCCTCGATCGAAAATGTTTGGGGTACTATGGAGTGTGCGATTAGAATACACCCCTACCCACCAATCTGCAGGAACTGCGCACTCAGGTGCAAACTGCATGGGATGGACGAGCACAGGACTCCATTCGAGACCTCTACAACTCCATGCCGCGACGTCTAGATGCCTGCCAATAATGATCGCAATCCTCCTCGTCCTTCTGGGTGAAGGGTCTTCTTTTTATGACGATGAGGGAGTATTTTGCGAGATATGCGAGTAGAATTTTTTATGCATATGCATTTAAAATATAATAAAATAAACAGCTTGCCCGTCCTAACAATAATTTGGATGAAATTATTGAGAAATTGGTTATTGTTTTTATTTTTTAAATATAGCCCGCTTTTCACTCAAAATTGCTCAAAACCTATTAAAATTTTCCAAAAATTACATGATGTTAATAAAATAATTTATTACAAGCAATACATTTTACTTGAAAAAATGTGATCCTCGATATTATAGGAAGGCGTCCAACAAAATTTATACTTTGTAATTTGTATTATATTTTTAAGCATTACGTAACTTTTTACGTACTATGTATTTTACTCCAAATATTCGTACGTATACGAGAAAGTAAAAACTAACAGTAAGCAATTAATTCTGAGAAATGGTTGCCTTCAATGATTGCGAAGATATCAAAAATGAAAAAACTTATTTTGGTCGTGATAAACAGTGAGGGTAATAATGAAAACCAATCTATATAAAGAAAAACGATATCTTTTTAAGAAAGTACAAAATCGTGAATTTTATATGTATATATGAAGTTAGTAATTAATGAAATGAATACTAGTCATTCAAACGCCATAAAGTTATTGATTCTTTTTCGAAAGAAACCAAAGGATACATTGAGAGACGAAATTCTGAGAATCATTTCCGGTGTGGGTAATGATATAACTCATTTTATAAAGATGTACAAAAGACCAAAACTTGTTCTTTTGGCGGTGATAGAAGACATCTGTCAAGAAAGAGTATGTGGCAATTCCGTATAGCTAGCCAAAACCCAAGGGAATAGAAAACTAATACGGAAAGTCATTGTCATTCTGCAGCTCCACTAGTCTTTCTTTTAAAATGAATTTGTTTTCCAATTATTTAAATTTCCGGTAAATTCTGTAAGAGAAAGCTCATACATCATCGGCGTAAGAGTCGCTGATACGCAGAACACATTTCAGAAATCTTTCCAGTTTTTTGAGTGTGTCCATTTTTTTTATGAAAACTTGTTTTCGTTGTATTTCATCGAGTGCGAAAGATTTGATACAATTTATTCACTGTCCTCACACTATTTTTTTCGCCTGAAAATAGACCTCAGTTTCTTATTTCGTTCTTCATCAATTCATCATCATCGGACGTTTTAGTCAACTTAACTTTTCGGATATCAGATGCATGATTCGAATCCGTACATTTTTCTTATTTAGTTTACCATCCTTATGATTTGATCGTTGAACATCCTTACCACCCTTATTTTCCTTTACCATTAACTGGAATTCCATTGTTCCAAAATCTTCAATTTTTTTGCCGGTTTCATACACTAGGTCGTTGGCTGAAGGGCACGCCATTTACCGTCACCTCGCTTTCGTCACCACTGCGTCAGTCATAGCCTCCTGCGTCACCGTCGGCCCCGCATCCACGCCGGATCTTCTGCAACCACCAACGCCACCATCGCAACCCCCCACTCCCGCTTTCATCGAATCCTCTTCCTTCAGCATCTGCCGTCATCACCCTCGCAGAGATTCCGTCGTTTCCACTGTCACTACACTCTCCGACTGTACCACCGCAACAGACTCATATGCGTTCTTTTCTACCCCACTGACGCCACCCCCTGTCCTTGTTTCTGCTGCCACCACCAACGCCAGTATCTCCACCACCCTCCACCTCCGCCATCTACACTGCAACGCACTGCACCATCGCCTCCGCCACCCACACAGCCGCCTCCGAACCGGCCGCCGCGCCGGGCCGCGCCAGTTCATTACCGAGCCATCGAGCGGCCCCTGGCAACTTGGCAACCCGCCGGGCGGCCGCGCCCGGCGGCACAGCGGCGGCGTAGGCGGCACCGCCCGACCAGCCACCCGCACCCGTTTTTGCAAGGCTCGCGGAAATACGCGGCCTGCAGAGACCGAGAAACCTAGGGCGCGCCTTGCCCCGCCCCCTTCCCTCCACCATCACTGCTGCCCCGCCGCCGCCCCTCTTCTCTGCCGACTCGCGCCTGACAAAAATATTGCGGGGTCGGCCGCAAGGGCAGATCGAGCAGTGCGGCAACGGTGATTAGGGTGGCGGTAATAGTGGTGATGGTGGTGATGGACTTGGCGGTCATAATTTGGGAAAGGGAGAAACGAGTGAACAACGAGATTGAGTCGTGTGTGGTTGGTTGACATGGAACATTCCTTGCACGGAGTTTGATCAGATTGAAGTATCGAATCATTGTAGATCTGTGTACACGAGAAGCAATGGAGTTCAATAAAGAGAACGAAATAAGAGTCTGGAGAGATGGCAGACAATTCAAGGGCGAGAGAGAGAGAGAGAGAGAGAGAGAGATAAAACGCTGCTAGGAACGAACGTAGTGGTGGAGACGGACAAACGGATCGAGAGAAAGGGGAGGGGCACGACCGCTCTTACCCTATCCCTGCGGCCACCCACATCGCGGACAAACTCCGAACATTGGCATGGCACTCGTGCGGAGCGAGCTGCCGGCGGGCTCGCTTCCCACAGCAGGGTAGGGGGAAGGGGAGGTGGAGAGGGAAGGGGAGGAGAGGGGGTGCGTGTGGCACGAGGTCGCCCACAGTCACCTTGCTCTGGGAGTAAAACAAGGGCTTCGCAGCGAAGGGAAATCGCGTTTAGCGGGTTCGCGCAGCCCCAGGAAAATCTGGCACTTCCCGTGATTCATGGCCAAGCGCTGTAGCCAGTCAAAGGGACACTAGCAAGTGTTTTATTCGGACTTAATGAATGTTCATAATTTTTTGACGTTTTTCACAATTTAAAAAAATATATTTGTTGTTTTGAGTCAATTGAAAGGGAGCTTTGGTCCTGTTTTTGATTTAACGATTTTTTTAATAAATTTGAAACTGTTAGATTATAATTACTAAATATTCTGTGTCAAATAAATGTAGAATAATAAGTATTGATGATAATGCTTGATAAAATGAATAGAATGTATCAATATTTTCTCAACTTTATATTCATTAGGGTTAGAATAGTAATTTCTTTACATATTGCTTTTGCTTCTACAACAATTATTCTATATCTAACAAAATATAGACAGCTAGTGCGATAAAGTGAATTTCATGTCACAGTTTTCTTTTTTATCTTCAGGTTAAAATCGAAGGAATGTTACAGTCCTCTTTTTTGGAATACAATGAATTTTATTGAGGTATATGAAAATCGTTGGTCCCGCACGTATATTTGCGAATTTTTAAATAAACACATTTTCAAATATTAAATATACTTTTTAACCATATATATTTTCAGTCCGTACACTGATGTTAGGATATTTAACCACAACGATTCCTTAAAATATTTTTGAATCTAAAATTTGTTATTAACGGACGAAAAATATTATTTTTAGAATCAAGTTTCCACATAACGAATCCCATATTATTGGTAAATGTATTTGATTCCCTTCTATTTCATTGTGAAAAACTGTTTACAGTTTTGACAACATCAATGTATTTGAAATAGTTCACGTACCTGTATTAAAACTGTTGTAATGTAAACATATTAGGATTAAATACTTTTCATGTATTGTCACACACAAAATCTCGTTAAAATATTGTATTTCTCATGAAGTTACATACTCGTATACTAAAATAAAAATCTAAGTAAATTTAGGACTTGTATCTGGAATTATCAAGACGCTTTTATTGAAAGTTTTTGAATGATATGACGCAGTACCAGTGCCACAATACGAATGGGAACGAAATTAATACACCGAACTTGAAAGAGAATTCCTTGAATTATTTAATTTTTCTCTCTTCTGCCACTATCCCCTGGAGACTTATTTTTGATTAAGAAATAAATTAACTTTAATGCCAGGTGGATTGTGACAGAAATTATTCGGGAAAAAGTACTTCTCAGCTGTGGCAAAGGTTGTGGCTTGCCACAGAAAACGAGCAGCATGTAAGAGGTTTTGTAGAGTCTCAGCTAATTATGTAGTGCAAAGGTTGTTAAAACATTTATTTCATACTTTTGTCGTGGAATGTTTGAGAAACACATTCACGTTCGTTTCATTTTCCTCCTAGAACGTATTTCGTATTTTTAAACATTTTTTTCTGGATCCCATAATTAATTTATATTGCTAAAAACTTCATAATTTTGGATACTTATTTTTTTTCAATTTTTCAGTCAAAAGTGCCTCGATATTGTAAGAATGGTATTTTAACATAAAACTGAAATAATTATACTTCACAATAATTAAACATTTCTTCTACTTTTCATTAATGTTAAACGAAGTCTTTCTTTTACTAGATTTCTGTACAAATACAGGCGAAGTTCACCATTCTTATTGTACTAACGGTTGGATGCCCGTCAATTCAGACTGCTAGTCCGCTGTATGTTCAATGACATACACGACAGTCGAATGGCAGTGAGCTCCTTTTACCTCGAGTGGAAGATATACCACTGCTGTTGGGAGCAGAGCGGCGAAAATTTCGTATGTGTTCAACCTCGGATATACAGGACATGAGCATGCACAATCTAAAGCAGGTAGGGGTCTACTACATGTTGGGTTCCCATTTCCAATTAACATTTTTATATTTCCATATAACATACTTCACTAGTAAATAAATAAAATATACTTCAGAGAGAATTAAACTAAAGCATTAACGATGTAGTGTACAAATCTTGAAAGGATTCATCGTGGGGCTGCCTAATTTACTTCCAGGGACAAGAAAATGACATGGTGGTATTCACCCCAAAACAGGCGATCCGTAGCAAGACACTGTGCCTACTATAAAGCTTATATCAATCATACAGCTTGGAAAGAAGTTAATCGGCGACTAAGTATTCCTATATACTTCAGTAGAGGGTATTGCAGGCACGAAATAAATTTAAGACTGCAGAGAACGGATGTCAGGAAATTTTCTTTTACCAATCGAAGAATAAAGGAGTGGAATAGATTTCCTGTAAAAAATTTAGACCCTTACCTCAAAGCGTTTAACAGTTTAGTAAATTAATGTAGAATATTAACTAAATGAGGTAAAATAGTAGGTTATATAGCGAAGCATAAGTGTTTCTTTTGGGAAATGAGATGTCTTGCAGTGGGTAGCAGAGAAATAACAAAAGATGTGTTTTAAGGACCTGGGTGAAGTGAAGTGCAGTGTGGTTTTAATTGTACAAACATTCAGTGTAGATGTAGATAATAGACGTTTTTTTCTGTTAATGTAATTTAATGTTTTATGAACCGGTCAGTTTTAATATTATTGTTATTATTATTTATATTATTTTACTATTATTTTTATTATTGTACCATTATTATTATATAATTTGTTAGTTATATTATGTTAGTTAAATTACCTTATTTACGTAATTAGCTCCCACCGCTTTATATCCCATTGCAGTTTAAATATGTTTTTCTTTTATCTTTTATTATTAGTATTAACCATTTATTTTTATGTTGAGCTATTTACCGGACCTAGAGAATCGCCAGACCTGGGTAACCTCTTGCCTGAAAGTTGTATGAAAAATGTCCTTATTTACTGGGTTTGAAAAGTTAAATTATTGTGAACAATTATTGAAATTAATTTTAATGTTGTACATTTTTCTATGTTTTAACTTATTCATCAAACAATAATTATCGCTAATGACCTTAACTTCTTCAAATGCGAAATAATTCCTGTCGATTTTAGAAAAGAGAAAGTCATTAAATGAAAATATATTTTCTAAAAAAAACGTAATATCACATACTTCGAAAATGTTTGGAGCTCCATGGGCACCCTACGTCCTCTGCACGCGCTTATGACAACGTACAATCCTTCAGCTGCTGAGAGAGAAACACGATAGCGCGCGCAGCCATGCACGGGGCTCATAGATTTACGTGATAAATTTTGCAGAGGACGCACGGGACTTCTGCTGCTCCGGGTGAGGAGCGTTCCTCGACGCAGCAGTACAGTCGCCAATGATCCGATGGGCTTGGAGACAAAGAACGAGCCACTCGGCGCTTCATTAGTGCGGCGCTTTTGAGAACGTCCACTGAAATATCAGATCCTGCGTATTTGGACAGTGTAAATTATTAGCGAGACATTTGCCGACTGAGATAGGCCGGTTCCAGGATTCGATTCTCGTCTGTGACATGTTTTCGATTGATTGATTGGTATTTCCGGGTGCGTTAAATGATATGGTAGCACTCTAGTACTATAGTGCAATGTCAGATTGTCACTTAGTACTAGTAGTACTTAGTAGTACTCAGTAGTACTTAGTACTATAGTACTGAGTACTATAAGTATAGTACATGTTTGTGAAGGGAGAGGAAACGTTGATATCCCCCTGGATGCCAAGATTCAGCGCCGACTTACACGTTCGGTATGCGGGGTTTTCCCCAACTAGGTATCTGTCATCAGCGGGGCACCAAGCTGAGACAAGCTCTAAGTACTTGTCGTGTGTGGTGTGTAGTACATGTAAGTGTGTGTAACTAAGGGGAGAGGATAGGGCAAAGAAAAGCAGGAAAACTTTACGCGCTGTCCGTCGCTCATTTATTAGTATTCTCATTCACTCTCTTGTTGTGGGTTGGAGAAACCTCGCAAAACGACCTCTCAGGGCAGCATCCGCTAGAATTCTTGTTAGGCAGCGCTTGAATGCGACCTGGATATCCAGTTAGTGTTTAGAATCCTGTCACGGTCGGCATTCGAACCGTAGAATCTCGCAGTAGGAAGCACTACAGTGACTTTATGAATGCACTCAGCCCCCTAAGCCGGTCGGATTTTCGACTCTAACTAGATAGCTAAATCCTATTCAGCCGCTGTCTGGTGGACAATTCTAGCGACCGCTCAATCAACAAATGGGCTACCGCGAGCGATCTTTAATTCCTCATCCTTGACCATCCTCTCCCAATACACACTTACGTGCACTACACTACCACCAACTTCGAAAAACCAGTATGAAGTGTGACGTCATGAAGGTTGCAATAATACACAGACAAGAGTTGGTTTAACTTATTGCTAGTTTATTAATAAATAAATAAATCCACCGAAATAAACTTTATGTACAATAGTTAAATAAACGAAATAAATCAACCTAACTACTACTAGGAGTAATATTGATTCTACGGCTATCACACTTAATTATCGAATAAATCCAATCGTGTCAAGCACCACAGAATTCCTACACGACTCGTCACTTGGGTCTCACTGCATCACGACAAAGTACATGGCTGGCCCTAGCCTCCGCGCACGCGGTCCGAACCCCACCGGTGGCTGCCTCCTATCTGTACAGGTCAGCTGCTTGAAGCGAAAAGGGCCGGTGGAGCGACGCAGCCCGCCTAGCTTGTCTGGCTGCGCCCTTCCACTTTTCTCTCAGAGCTTTCTCACATCCTGACGCCCCACCTTTAAAATCGGTGGTGCCAGGCGGCGAGCGAGTGGTCACCTGAGCGTCTCTCCTAAAACACGCGGTCCCCCTTTCGTCACATCTATGTTTGTGCACAACGCTACAGGAGCTTATAACTAGTTCCGAATGGTGAGGAGTCTCTCTGGAGGAGGTACCTGACAATTCGGCGTGTTGGTCGGCTCCGAATCGCACGTACTAGCAAGGAAGAAACACTGTCCCCTCGCAGGATACACTTTCATCACTAATGAATATAGAAATTAACGCGCTCCGAAACACAATTTAATCGAACAAGTTTGTTGGCGCGTGGTACTTTATAAGGTAATTCAATTAAAATTAAATAAAGTAAATAAGTGTGCATCAAACGTATATGGCGGACTGTAATGAGTGAAGATAGACGCTTGGATTCGCCGTAGAGCAAGTCCCCTAGTAGCCCCGAAGCCTCTGCCCGGCGGGCGGGTGGTCCGGTCGGGCTGAGCTCCCGAGGTGCTCTTTTAATTCCGCGGAGTACGCGCTATCTGCGCTCCCTGCGGCCCCTCCACCCGCCGGCCGCTCGCCCGCGATATCAGCGGCGCGGCGGCCGGAAGAATGAGAGTTATGAAGGACTGCGGCCGAGGAAGCGGCGGGACACGCCGGGAGGGGGTAGACGGGGAAAAGTGGAGCAGAGTGAAAGTAAGGCGAGACCTTGCGAAGCACCGTAGACGTGCCGTGAAGACCAGAGAACGCGTAAATGAACAGGCCGACTGACATGAAAAACAATATGAATCAATTGTTAAAAAGAGACGTCGTTATTTGATCTGTAGGAACTAAGACAATCTGGCAACTCTAATAATAAATAATAATTTTAACTGTTTTAATAATATAATTTAATAATATATTTAATGAATAAATAATTATTGTAACAGATCGGTCAATTGAGGCGGTTAGAACCAAAGGGGTATAAGTGACAAAAGCGTAGTTTAGAGTAATTAGCCTTAAAGTTTGGATCGAAATAAAAATTCTGGAGTGTTCTAGAAGCATTTGTAAAGTACTTATTCTTTCTGTTAGTTATTAAGGAACTTATATTTACAATTTATATGGATTTTTTTAATACACATTGAAATAGGATCTTTTTTCAAAATGCTTACGTGTACTTACACCCATTTGCCACCAAATATGTCCCTTAAATCCGTTTTTCCATGAGCTTATTAGATTGGAAGTGAACTGAAAATACCGCTTTTACATTCAGAACCAGTATAATGACAATAAATTATAATAATAATAATAATAATAATAATAATAATAATAATAATAATAATAATAATGTTCGCTAAGAATGAAGCGATTCTCTCCCAAATGCTGTCTGTCATCAATGATTTTAGCAATGAAATCTGCATGAAGTTTGGTCTTGACAAGTGTGCAAAAGTCAACTTAAAAAGAGGCAAATTGACCACGTCAGAGAACATTGAAGTTGATAGACACACTGTGATTCAAGATCTTGAGCCAGGTAAAACTTACAAATATCTGGGCATTGAAGAATGTGAGACCATCTCGAACAACACAATGAAAGAGAGAATTCGCAGTGAGTATTATAGACGAGTGAGACTTGTCCTGCAGTCCGCTCTGAACTCAAGGAATAAAATATCAGCAATAGGTAGTTTGGCGGTGCCTGTAGCCGAATACAGTTTCGGACTAGTAGACTGGACTGAACAGGAAATTCGCATCATGGATCGAAAAACTAGAAAACTGCTTACAATGCATCATGTCGCCCACCCCCGAGCTGATGTACATAGACTTTATGTTTCACGTAAGGAAGGAGGAAGAGGCCTCAGACAAATTGAAGCCTCCTGGCACAATGCAATAACCGGGATGGGAAAGTATGTAGTCAGCCATCAAGATGACCCACTAATGAGGCAGGTCATGAAATCTGACTGAAGAATGGGAAACAGAGGCATTGTAAGTGTAGCAAGAAGCATTGCGAACAAGACTATGCAAGACACTCAGAATGACAGAGACACTAAACTTCTGATGCTACTTAACATGAAATTTGAGACACAGAAAATGTTAAAGAAATCGTGGAGAGACAAACCACTCCACGGACAATATCTAAAAAGAATGGACAAGGTGCAGATCAATAAAGATCAATCATTTATGTGGCTTAAAAGGGGAAGAATGTAGCCAGAATCGGAAGCACTTGTAATAACTGCCCAAGATCAGGCCTTGAGAACACGACATTATGATAAAGCGGTTCTCAAAATTTCCCAAGATGATAAATGCTGCATTTGCCTGGAGCAAGTAGAAACCATTGATCATATTGTCTCAGCTTGTCCAATCCTAGCAAAGACCGAATACCTTAAAAGACATGACAGGGTGTGTGGTTACCTCCACTGGCAGATCTGTACCGCCCTCGAAGTTCCAAACACATGCCCCAAGTGGTACGAACACTCACCGAAACCGGTGACGTCTGTTGGATTGTGTACGATATTGTACGACCAACAAATTCAAACTGATCGCACTATAGCGGCAAACAAACCAGATATAGTTATCCGGGATTTGGCGAAAAAATCGTGTTTACTTATCGATGTTGCTGTACCTTGCGATCAAAACGTCGTTACCAAGGAGGCAGAGAAACGTCTTAAATACAAGAGTTTGGAAATCGAGATCAGCCGAATGTGGGGCGTAAAAGCACAGGTCGTCCCGATAGTTATCGGAGCTCTGTTCCGCAAAATTTGTTGATTTGTTCCGCAAATTTTTTGTAAGAACTTGTCTAAACTCCCAGGTAATCCAAAAGACTGGGAAGTGCAAGAAATCGCTTTATTTGAAACAGCCCACATTCTGCGCAAAGTATTGTAGAGGCACCGACAGTCCCTGGATCTACCCCTTAGGTAGCTGGTTGCAACCTGGAGTAGATCTTATATTCAGCCGACACATAACATCTTTTTTCGTGATTTAGAGGAATAATAATAATTTCACAAGTGGTGATTCATTCTGACTCCCATGTTGTGTCTTCGCAACTATCTGTACTAGGCTCTTCAATGGCATCTTGAAGCACTTTGTTTCTGTTTGTTCTATTGTGTGTTTTAGATCCCTGTAAAACTGATGGTGGACAGGAGATATAATCTGAAGCAACTGCTGTATATTCTTATATTTTGCAGTTGTTATTGCAAGCGATGATACATACAGTAGCTGTAAATGTGTGAATGAACGTGGTCGTCCTTTCTTGCTTTTCCTGAGGTCGACTGATTCAAACTGTATGTCTTCGTTTAGAGTATTCTCCTAATACAGTGTGTATGGATGATCCTTTTCTAGATGAAACCATTGAATATAGCGCATCCCTGTGACGTTGTCTTTGGCAAGATCATTCATAGATTGAATTGATACAAACTCATCTGTTGACATACGTTTGGCACTTCACTTTCGGCTGGAACTTGTCACAACCTTAACCCAGTCATTTGGTATAAACACATACAGCTGATATTTCTAAGCCTTTTCAATTTGGCCGAAATCTTGATCACATTCCATATAGATTTGCCCTGAAACCAGGAACTTGTTATCTATATTTTGTAGAGATGTATTTTGTAATAAGAACATCCAGAACAGATATTTTTATTTTTTGTCCTGCAGCATTATCACGTAAAAGCGACTAGATGAATTGTAGAAGCAGGACGTTGCTGTACACACGTAACTAAACAAGACCCAAATTCTTGAGATCCTCTTGAGGCCTCTCCTTCAAGCCACATATACATTGTAGAACTGTCGTTAGCAAGATCATGAGTGGCGAAATTGCACGTCCATAACTGTCGAAGCTAATAGATTGTACTACTTGTTAACATAGGTGTAGGCAATGTTTTTTGCAAATCAAAACATATCGCTTTAACTCTTGTAGGGTGCTCTTTTGCCAGTTGTTTAGCATTACTTTTCGCTGTTCTGGCTTTCTCTGACTGTCGCAAATGATATTCCTTATTTATTTTACTTCTTTCTATCTCTTGCAAGTCTCCTTATCAGTACCATCTGTTCAATGTACATGTAAAATAAGATACTATTAATTTCTCATTTAGCTTTTGGTAACATGAACAATCGTATAATACATGACCGGAAAAGAGAAAGGTTACATTCAGAATCAGATTCTTTTCGGGTACAAAATGAAGTAATATTACCTTCTGTATCAGTACTTCTGCTTCCTGTTTGTTCACTATTTTCTTCTTTGGCAAACTCATCACTAATTTCCATTGTAAATGTACAAAAATACCACTTTAAGTAATGCAGCTAAAGACACGTCAGTAAAGTGTGAAGGTCCTTCGCGTTGAAGAGGTGCAACTACACTTGTATCCCTTTGCCGCCAAATTCTTACGACGTTTTGTTAAGTAGTTTTCAGAAACACAATTAAAACGCAGCCCAAATCAATGAATGCTCTTGCATGCTTTTGCCTCCAAACAAAATCCACTTCAACGTGCGTGAGATACTTCAGCGTGAGTGAGATACCTTATATTTCTCAATTTTGTCACTTACACCCCTTTGGTTCTAACCGTCTCAATTATGAACAGCAGACTAGATCAGGTTGTGATTAACAAGAGAGAGAAATATGTGACTCTGGTTACCATTTCTATCCCCAATACTAGCAAACTACAAAGTAAAATACACCGAAAAAATTAATAAGTACTCAGAACTTATTGAGACCACACAGAAACAACGGCATATTGAAAAGTTTGATATTTTTCCAGAAAATATCTCAAGAGCAGGTGTCATTCCTGTAAATCTAATGTGGGGCCTCAAACATCTGGTTTTTAAAATGGTTATTTATAAACTTTTGCAAAATACAGTGGTAATAGCAACGACCAGAATATTGCGGAATTTTCTGGGAAATAATATATTTTTTAATTTAAGTTTCGGGTTATGTTAGTATATATTGATTGTGCTTTTGATTTTATTTATCTCTACAATTAATAAATAAAATGTGCAAAAATGAGAAAAATCAAGAAAATTAATTGTAAAATACGAGATAAAAATACATTCTATGGAGAACTGAATCAAAACATTCCCCTCGTCAGAAATCCGTTTTAAAGAATAATTGTTTTTTGAAAGCGTTAGAATGAGTTCTCAACTACTTCTCCAGCGTCAGTGGGGTCATATCGATTGGTACTGAACTTTAGACCCTTAGCTCTTGATGTATTACACTAATTGTACGTAACTTGTACAGAAACAAAATGTTTCGTAATTGTAATATCTTTGGTCGTTTCAATCATGAATACCTTGCGAATTCTGTGTTATTTATTGTTTTACTGTTTCTTCAAATATTACAGTAACAACAGCATATATAGTAATGCATTAAATATACCACAAACTACGCCATCTGAAATTGGTAACACTTTCCGTTCATATTATCGGAATAAAGTATTCCCTCTAATTCTATTGCCTTTGTAAGATATTTTTTAAAGCTAGTAAGGTACTACTTAAAACTACAACACGTATTTAAGATGATACATTTTTCGGCTCTAATGAAGAAAAACACGTGACATGGTATCAGCATTGATAAATCTTAACCATCTTCATGTTTACCTGAAAGCAAAATTTACCTAAAGCAAGAAATATGTGTATTATTATTTCTGAAATTATGAAGGTTTTGTTACTACACTACGCAATGTGAATGATTTATCAGGTTTACTTACGTATGACGTTGGTGCATTGGTAAGAAATTTTTGAGAGACACTGCAGAAATGGCAAATATTATTCAAATTTATATTTGGTGCAAAATACAAATGTAGTATTGTATATTGCAATAAGTGAATTTTATTACTACAAATTAGCATTATTTTCTTCAAACAGGAAATATTTAATGTTATACTTGAGCATACATTTTATATTTAGTTATTCCATTTAAAAATTTTAGCTTCCGTTTACACAAAAATTGTGTGATATCCGAGAATAAAATAATAAATAATGAGAATAAATATGAGTTCATTAATGATAGACATAATATAGCTCCCTGAGTAGCATTAAGAGCTCTGGAGGCTAATTAACATGACTAATTACTGCAGTTGGACTTCGATAATTTTTAATTTTTTCGTATGTTCTTAACTTTATCTCAAAATACTAAAATACTAATGTTCTTCTAATGTTTCTTGTGACCGTCCTTACACTATAAGAAATAATTTGTAGTTACCAAGAAAATTAAGCAATTATTTTGACTAGTTTTCAAATGAAAATCGCATTCAATAAAGCATCTGGATTTGCAAACTTCATTATAAGCTTGAACCTCAAATAGCATTCTGTAGAGTTTCAGCTGCTGAGAAAGGAGTTGCTGAGTTCTTTCATTCTGTGAGTTATGCTAGTAAAAGATATTGCGTAAAACGTCAGAGTATTAGAAAGAAGAATTAATGTCAGATTGTCAAGAAATAAATGTATAAATTAAAAAAATAATTTATTGAACATTTCTAAAATACTTAAAATCGTAAACTGTGAATTTTGCTTAATTGTAAGACTTTTTTTTATAAAATTGGGTGTTCAAGGTAATTGTAGTTGCTCGAAAATGGCATTATTGTATAAGGTTATATTTTTGGGCGTCAATTCTTTTTTAAATAGTCTAAAAGAGTTTTACGTACGTTTGCCTACGGATTTTTCTCCAGCCAACTGCCGGTTATCCTTCTCGTCTTGATGGTTTGCATTTTGTATTCGAGTACACATTAGACATCAACATACCTGCAGGCTCCCCTGATCTGGGGTCTGCAGAATGCGAGGCCCTCCGCGACAACTCATACATGAGGGACAAGAGACAAACAACGGTGAGAAAGGAGGGACGCAAACCCGCGACCCTTCAGAGCGAAGCGCCGAGTGAGCACATGTTCTTAGCAACCTCTTGTCATCCAGATCGGCTCTTTACGTACTTAAGAGCCAATATAAAATTGTGTTGAAAATTGTATCATCCAACGGAGGCAAGCACTTACACTTCTTAGGAATTAAGCAACTGCTGATAGCGAGTTCAGTATAATAGTATTAAGTATCGGAATGTTCTGATGCTCGCGTGTTGAGATGACCGTGGGGATTGGGGAATTGGGTGGGTGTGGAGGTAAGGGGGATGGGAATTCGTCTGCGTGTTGCACGTCGTTCTTCGCCAGAACCGCAATCTCCGCTCCCATGGATATCTGCTTCCGTGTTTGGGGCCCTAGCTGAACCACTCACCTCGTTGACCTACGCTTGGCCTTCACTGCGAAGTTGGATTCGATCCTCATCTTATGAAAGTTTTTTTTCATTCTGGGCCTCGAAAAAATGTGCGCAAATAATCTCTTTACTCCATACTTCTTATACAGTTTTAAATGTTTTTGACCAAATAAATAAATAAATAAAAAGTTTTCTGATCAACAGCGAACTTACTTACGAACGAGAAAAGTCTGAGAAAGATTTTTTTCTTTTGAATAAACATATTTGCACTACCATCCTGCCACTTTGCAAAATGTTGAGTGATTTATTATGTTGTGCTTGCGGACGCGTCCAGTGTAGTAATTAAACTCGTAAGTGTAGTACATACTGTTTCTCGGCAGGTTGCGGTGTTTTTTCCGAGTTGGACGATGAGTTCTCACGTGTCGGTTTGCCGGACAGTTCCATCTCTGGGTGTTTCCGCCAGCCGGGACAAGCTCTAAGTGCAAGCTCACGACTGGTACTCCCACATGTGAGCCATCTGCTCTAATCCGTAGTTTTTTGTGGATTCTCCGATCAACACTAGGCGAATGCCAGAGCAGTACTCTAACGGGCCACAGACCGTGCGCGATCTTTCCTTCCTCGTCTTGACATCTTCCCATCAACACACTAACATACATTACACTACAACACATTCTGGGAGACCGGTCTAAAACTTTGAGCTTGTCCCAGCTGGGGCGGTGCTCCGCTGGTGGAAGATACCTGGTTGAAGAAACCCTAAAAATTGATGTGCAGGACGGCACCAGATCTCGTCATCCATAGGGAAAATCACTGCCACCACTCGCAATAAGAACATGTATTACAACTTGTATGAGGCGAATGACCTTAGCGGTTGACGCGCCCGGAATTACTAATCATTCAATTCCCACATTTTAGATAGAGAGGTACATCTGAGAGTGCTCAAGAAGAAAGGAGAGGAATAAGAGCACAAGTCAACTTTTCCAGAAAAGGTACTCTCCTGAACCGTGCATTGAGAAACGATGTAGGAGTGGGTGCAAAGGAGGAATATGTGATTTTAAATGGAGGCTCTCTTTAAATGTAAAGAAGATAGTGATGCGAGAAGAGGGAGAATGGGACGAGACGTTGGCGGGTATCGGAAATACAATCAAGTTTCGCTGTCTCTCGCAGGCAGCTGGAACCTCAACACCATCCTCCGTGATCCCACCGCTCTATTTTCTTTCTTTCCCCAACTTTCACACTACGCCCCGACACTTCGGAAGCCCAACACTATGTCCTAATACTATGGGTATCCGCACGATCCTGTATGAATCGTCTCGTCCCACAGATCTGGGCGAACCCAGTAACTCTCAGCCTCTGGGCAGGCTATCTTTATACACCCGGCACCTTTTACATCGCACAGTATGAACATCCTCGCTTTGCCCTGGCCCCTTTTGTTTTCTCCACCTTGCCCTCTCCGACGTGAAATTGCCACCCCTGCCCCGTCGCCACCCCCGCTTTGCCGCCACACCCGCCTCGCCGCCACACCCGCCTCGTCGCCACACCGCCTTGCAGCCACCCCCACCTAGCCACCATCCCTGCCTCGCAACTACCCTCGTCTCACCGCCACCGGCGCCTCACCACCACCACCAATCGTCGGCACCACCCCCGCCTTGCCACCACCCCCGCCTTGCCATCATCTCCGCCTTGCCACCACCCCCGCCTCAACCCCGCCGCCACCCCCGCCGCCACCCCCGCCGCCACCCCCGCCGCCACCCCCGCCGCCACCCCCGCCGCCACCCCCGCCGCCACCCCCGCCGCCACCCCCGCCGCCACCCCCGCCGCCGCCCCCGTCTTGCCATCTCCCCCGCCTCACCACCACCACCCCTCGCAACCACCACCCCTCACCGCCACCACCCCTCACCGCCACTACCCTCACCGCCACCACCCCTCACCGCCACCACCCCCTACCACCACCACCCCTCACCACCAACCCCCGCCTCGCCGCTTCGGCGAAGGGTGGTGGCAGCGAGGCGGTGGTAGTGGCAAGGCGGGGGAGGCGGCGAGGGGTGCCTCACCACCACCCCCGCCTCGCCACCACCACCCCTTGCAACCACCACCCCTCACCGCCACCACCCCTCACCGCCGCTACCCTCACCGCCACCACCCCTCACCGCCGCCACCCCCTACCACCACCACCCCTCACCGCCAACCCCCGCCTCGCCGCTTCGGCGAAGGGTGGTGGCAGCGAGGCGGTGGTAGTGGCAAGGCGGGGGAAGCGGCGAGGGGTGCCTCACCACCACCCCCGCCTCGCCACCACCACCCCTTGCAACCACCACCCCTCACCGCCACCACCCCTCACCGCCGCTACCCTCACCGCCACCACCCCTCACCGCCGCCACCCCCTACACCACCACCCCTCACCGCCAACCCCCGCCTCGCTGCTTCGGCGAAGGGTGGTGGCAGCGAGGCGGTGGTAGTGGCAAGGCGGGGGAGGCGGCGAGGGGTGCCTCACCACCACCCCCGCCTCGCCCCCACCACCCCTCGCCACTAACCCCGCCTTGTCATCCCCAACTTACCGACTTCCCCACCTCGCCACCATCACCTCAACACCCCACGTCTTCCTCTGCCACACTCATCTCCACCTTGAAATCTCTACTCTCTCTCCGGGTTTCTCACATCCTTCTTGCTAGGCCAGCTCCTCCCTGAATCTCCCTCACCCTTTCATTGCCGTTACACACTTGCCATCTCTTCGCTCCGCCCCACCCCGCCCGGCCACGCCACGCGTTGTGCGGCCCACTCGCTGCCGACGCCGACGAGGCTTTTGTTGGCAAATTTTTACGGCAGTTAGCGGCTCATCCAGACGCCGCGCTGATGTTTCCAGTTTCCGGAAGGCCGCCTCCGCCCTGCCCCGCCCCCTCGCCCTTCCCCTGCTTCCGGCGCGCCGTCCGCTCCCTCGCCGGCGCCGCCGCGCTGTAAATCAGGGGTCTGCAAAGTGTTACCAGCGAGTCTAATCTAGTTGGGGTTCAAGTCAAGGTTGAGGTGGCTCAGGGCGTCAATTGTTGTCTACACCGGAGGTAGACGAGCGCCACATTTGAGCAACTTCTTGGGGGCGCCGGGAAGCCCGCGCCTCACGAGAACCAGGAAATTGGGCATAATCCCCGACAGCCGAGCTGTCCCTTTACTTTACTGATCAGAATCGTCGGTTCAATGCCAAGTGCGAACACGAATTTTTATTCACGGAGAGAAATGGAGCAACGACGTATCTCGTATGTCAGAACAACAGCGTTACGTCCCGTGGCAAAAACATGCATTGCATGTACGGGACTAGTGATGACAACAGTTGACGTGCCGGGCAACACCAAATAATCAGTCAAGCCAAACTCTGCAGGAGAACTTGGACATTTTACAAATCGCCGGGTGCTAGGAACTACATTATTGTGACTGCCGTGACATAAACGATATTCTTACGCACTGTATAGCAGAGCAAAAAAAATGCAAGAATTCGGGCCAGTGAGCTCTTGGTGTCTTGCTACAGTCACCCGCTCTTGCTTTTCTAGAGGCGACGCGCCCGACCGCCTCCCTTCCCAACATGTTGGGCTGACATAATAAGCAGCGGACTACAGGTGATCCACTGGACCAGTAGCCAGTAGCGGATTCGATGGTGTAACGGTTAGCGTACCGCTGGGACTGTCATACCCAAGTTTGCGGGTTCGATCGAAGCCGTGGATTTTTAAGGGCGAAAAAATCCTTCGTACGCCTTCCTTCGGAGGGGAAGTAAAGCCGGCTGTCCCATGTTAGTAGAATTACTGCATGTGAAAGATCCTCAAGCCTAAATGACGCCTCTGAGCTAAATTCAAATCGCCTGTTTCGTCACCCGAGATAATACCTTCTTTCTCCGCTAGGTGGTGAAGGGTCAGGCGGAAGAGCGAGCCTGATGGCCCGAGTCTCGCCACGCAAAATAAGGCATTAACTATAACTATAACTAAACTACTTGGCTGTCTGGGAAACGCCTTGTCCTAAACACAGGTGCCAACAATTCGTCCGCCATCTTGCAGCTTTCCTAAGGGCAAAACGCAAAGGGGGAAGGTCGCGAGGATGGTCGCAGAATGGTGACGGAAACTTTAGCTCCTGTGCTTAGATCGCGGCGTCTCCCCGACAGCCATGTAGCTACTGACTCCGGCGAGTACTCCGTCAAGTACTCCGGAAGTCTACGCTCTCAACCGCTGGGCCTGTGCACGCCAAGCTGGGCCAATGCTCCTCAAGTGGGACACCCACTTGAGTCCTGTTCTCTAGGACAAGCTGTGCCGTCTAGTCTCCGCAGTCCTCCGTGGGCACCCAATAATCCACAACCAGACAAGAGGGCTGCAGACGAGAAGGGCCTGGCCGCATCCCGTATTAATATCTGGAGAACGAAGGTCAAAGAACGCTTTTCATTTTTACTTTCTCACCCTTATGAAGGAACTTTTCCTTTGTTCCACGGGACTGGTACTAGATGTAACGTTGCCTCAAAAGAAAAATGAATGACTTAGATTCTTTACAAAAATTATTCTGCAGTTTTTAATTCTACGAGGGTCAGTCAAAAAGTAATGCCTCCTATTTTTTTCTACGTTTAATTGTCAGGATATTTAAATTCAATTACATAGGTTGAAAACCACAACATTGAGGATCATTTTTCAATGTAATCTCCGCCCATCTCTACAGTTTTGGTCCATCTTTTAACAAGGGCATGTATCCCAGCACGGTAAAAATCACAGCCCTGCTTCCTAAGCCATTGACGCGCGGATGTTTTGACGGCCTCCTCATCTTCAAAATGAATCCCACGATGAGCTTCTTTTAGTGGCCCGAACAGATGGAAGTCTGATGGTGACAGGTCAGGGCTGCATGGGGGATGAGGCAAAACTTCCCATCCAATTTTGACAATCTCGTCAGAGGTGTGACGACTGGTGTGTGGTCTTGCATTGTCATGCAAAAGAAGATCTGCCATTGATTTTGTTGGGCGAACTCGCTGAAGACGTGCTTTAAGTTTTTTGAGAGTTGTGACGTATTGAACAGAATTTATTGTGCATCCCTGCTCCAAAAAATCAACCGTAATCACACCCTCTGTATTCCAAAAAACTGTTGCCATAACTTTCCCTGCCGATCGCACAGTTTGGAATTTGTTCTTCCTCGGCGAGCTTGTGTGACGCCACTCCATTAACTGCCTCTTTGATTCGGGTTCAAAAAAATGCACCCATGTTTCGTCCCCGGTCACAATTTTTGTCAGAAACTCATCTCCCTCCAAACGGAAGTGCTGCAAGTGTTGGGAGGCTATTGTTTTCCTTGCCTCTTTATTCTGATCGGTTAACATTCTTGGAACCAATCGTGCACAAACTTTTGAGTACCCCAATTGTTGAATAATCGTGATCACACTGCCTTTACTAACAGAAATAATGCGACACACTTCATCTGCAGTCACCCGACGGTCATCACGAATGATCTCATCAACTTGCTGAATGTTGTGTGGAGTCACTGCACTCACCGGCCTGCCGCTCCGCTTTTCGTCAGTCAACGGTGTTTGCCCTTCAGCTTCCTTACAGCGACGAATCCATCGTCTAACAGTGCTGACATCCACTGTCACAACACCATACACCTTCTTCAGTCTTTCATGAATGCGTATTGGCGTTTCACCTTCTGCATTCAAGAATTCAATCACACAACGCTGTCTCAAACGAACATCGATGTCGGCCATCTTACAAACTTCTGCTGTGCTGCCACCTGTTGACGCAGAAAGTTACTACTGCAGTGGATTGCAGAAGAAGGTTTGAGGAATGGCGCCAAATTCAAATTTTTCACTTAAATGAATTTTTTTAAGTAGAAAAAAATAGAAGGCATTACTTTTTGACTGACCTACGTACGTTGCATTTTTTAAATGAAGTCTTTTTAAGCCTCGATATACTCTACAAAACTAAAGCTAACCGTTCCTTGATTGGTCTCATTAACCTTATAGTATAGGCCAATTCGGAAGACGAGAGTTTATATTTAACCAATCTCTGTCAAAGAGTAATGACTGCAGGGCTCGCGGGCTAAAGTATCTGCTTGCTACCACTTGACCCGGATACACTCCAGGCTCCTCCAATACATATTCTGACCCATTCTAACCTGCGTATCCGTAAGGTACTTCAGTGGAAGATCCATCATTCGCGGAATGTTGCCTCCTAGATCCTCACATTTTACTAATGCGATTTTTCTATGTATATAAGTAAAGGATTCAGGCTTTGTATGGAACTCACGACAACATCCATTAGAACGTTACAAATCACAATTCTGTCGTTTCGTATGATTTTCAGCACCATGGGAAAGCATTGTGCCTATCAGGGTAGCCGGAGCAGGGCCGTGTCCGGACGCGAGATCTATTTTGACAAGCAGCAAAACCTTATGGATAAATGAAAATGGGTGAAATGCTCGTTTGCAAGTACTTTAACATGAATTACTCGCGGGGAAGTCAGTCAAAGGCAAATTACTCGCGGGAAAATTTTGCGTTGGGAAACACTAAAGTTATAACTCGCGTTTATCATGTTCACGTACATGACAGTGAGCTTTCTATGATCGATTGTTAGTGATTCCGGGTGCGTCATTACTAGGGACATTAGTCCCGTAAGTGTAGTGCATGATTTTGCTCAGGAGGTGGCGGTGGTCTTTCCCCGCTGGATGCTGGGATACGGCTTCTACCTAGAAGAGGTATCTCCCACCAACCGGGCATCGCCCCGTCCGGGACAAGCTCTAAGCTCCCAGCGGGTCTCCCGGCATTTCTAGTAGTGTAGTGCATGTTAGTGTGTGTGTAAGGGACAGGATAGTACACGGAAGAGGTAGGAAAGATTGTGCGCGGTCCGCAACCCGTTTGTTAGGGTACTGCTCCGGCATTCGGCTGGTATTGATCGGAGAAACAGCGGATAAATACCGATTAGAGCAGCCGACCGCTGGAATTCTCCTCCAGACACCAAATGAATTCGACCTATCTATCTAGTGTCGAAACTCTTTTCACCCACGGGACTCGACGGTGGCAAGATCCTTAAGACCTCCCGGTCAGAGGAACTGCAGTGATATCATTTGATGCCCTGAGCCATCACTCCCAGTGTGAGCTCCCAAAAATGTTTCGTATTTGTCACGGTGACCGAACACTATAGTCTCGCCGACGACTGGATATGTGAGAGCGCAAAGAAGCCTCAGCCATGTAAAACATCTGAGTTCCGGAAAGGAAAGAAAACCCTGAACCAATGAACCAATATGTCTGCTAACGTGAGAATCCCAAGAGTACTCACTTGTAAGTTTCCGTGGATTCGTTCTTAAAATAATGAACACAACTTACACAAAAGTGACTTTGGCATACTCAATTTAAATCGCCGAAATCTGACCCTACCCTCGTCCGTCAACATTTCATTCGTTAGCTATAGACTCACTTTGTGTACTGGCTACGTAAATAGCTATTCTAGTCTCTGTTTCTCTTCCAGTGCACACAGTGATTCAATTAGTTGGTGCAGTCCGCACTGTTTTCTTTCTGGATGGTTTACAAAGTGCATTTGTATAATGACCCCACTCTCCAGAATAGCTCACGAAATATTGAGTTTCGATTGTAAAATCTGACTTAGCATAAATTAACAAATATCAATACAATAGATGCATCAAATCAAATAATTTTATATTATATGTTTATGATCTTTCTGATCTATTCAATATTAATATTTCTACAATTCAAAAACAATATTTTTCAGTATTAACGCCTTGGTCAACAATTAAATAACAATGCATTTGGAAATGCACTTTTCTGTTATGGTATTTGCACTAGTTTCTTTCTCATTATTGCAACAAATTATTATTATTATTATTATTATTATTATTATTATTATTTTTCCATTACATCACGACTAAAGATGTTATAAGTCGGCTGAATATAAAATCTACTCCAGGTTGCAACCAGCTACCTAAGGAGTAGATCTAGGGACTATCGGTGCCTCTACAGTACTTTGCGCAAAATGTGGGCTGTTCCAAATAAAGCTATTTCTTGCACTTCCCAGTCCTTTGAATTACCTGGGAGTTTAGACAAGTTCTTACTCAAATTTTGCGGAACAAATCCCAGAGCTCCGATAACTATCGGTACGACCTGTGCTTTTACGCCCCACATTCGGCTGATCTCGATTTCCAAACTCTTGTATTTAAGACGTTTCTCTGCCTCCTTGGTAACGACGTTTTGATCGCAAGGTACAGCAACATCGACAAGTAAACATGATTTTTTCTCCATATCCCGGATGACTATATCCGGTTTGTTTGCTGCTATCGTGCGATCAGTTTGAATTTGTTGGTCGTACAATATCGTACACAATCCAACAGACGTCACCGGTTTCGGTGAGTGTTCGTACCACTTGGAGCATGTGTTTGGAACTTCGAGGGCGGTACAGACCTGCCAGTGGAGGTAGCTACACACCCTGTCGTGTCTTTTCAAATATTCGGTCTTTGCTAGAATTGGACAAGCTGAGACAATATGATCAATGGTTTCTACGTGTTCCTGACAAATGCGGCATTTATCATCTTGGGAAATTTTGAGAACCGCTTTATCATAATGTCGTGTTCTCAAGGCCTGATCTTGGGTAGCTATTACAAGTGCTTCCGATTCTGGCTTCATTCTTCCCCTTTTAAGCCACATAAATGATTGATCTTTATTGATCTGCACCTTGTCCATTCTTTTTAGGTATTGTCCGTGGAGTGGTTTGTGTCTCCACGATTTCTTTAACATTTTCTGTGTCTCAAATTTCATGTTAAGTAGCATCAGAAGTTCAGTGTCTCTGTCATTCTGGGTGTCTTGCATAGTCTTGTTTGCAATGCTTCTCGCTACACTTACAATGCCTCTGTTTCCCATTCTTCGGTCAGATTTCATGACCTGCCTCATTAGTGGGTCATCTTGATGGCTGACTACATACTTTCCCATCCCGGTTATTGCATTGTGCCAGGAGGCTTCAATTTGTCTGAGGCCTCTTCCTCCTTCCTTACGTGACACATAAAGTCTATGTACATCAGCTCGGGGGTGGGCGACATGATGCATTGTAAGCAGTTTTCTGGTTTTTCGATCCATGATGCGAATTTCCTGTTCAGTCCAGTCTACTAGTCCGAAACTGTATTCGGCTACAGGCACCGCCAAACTACCTATTGCTGATATTTTATTCCTTGAGTTCAGAGCGGACTGCAGGACAAGTCTCACTCGTCTATAATACTCCCTGCGAATTCTCTCTTTCATTGTGTCGTTCGAGATGGTCTCACATTCTTCAATGCCCAGATATTTGTAAGTTTTACCTGGCTCAAGATCTTGAATCACAGTGTGTCTATCAACTTCAATGTTCTCGGACGTGGTCATTTTACCTCTTTTTAAGTTGACTTTTGCACACTTGTCAAGACCAAACTTCATGCAGATGTCATTGCTAAATTCATTGATGACAGACAGCATTTGGGAGAGAATCGCTTCATTCTTAGCAAACACTTTAAGATCATCCATGTAAAATAAATGTGATACATGCCTTTCATCACCATGGAGCTTGTAACCAAAGTCAGTGTGCGACAGCTGTCTTGACAGAGGAATCAAACTAATGCAAAACAACAGAGGGGATAGTGAATCTCCTTGAAAAATTCCCCTGTTAATCTGAATACTTCTGGTTTCTACTATTCCCTTTCCGCTGTAGATTAGTAACCTGGTGCTCCACGACTTCATACTAGCCTTGCAAAACTCAACAAGTCTAGGATGAAATCGATAGATCTCCAGGGTCTTCAAAATCCAATCGTGTGGTACACTGTCAAAGGCTTTCTGGTAGTCAATCCAAGCCATGCTTAAATTACGTTGTCGTTTCTTTACATCATTCAAAATTATTTTATTCAGAAGCAAGATTTCCTTACAGTCATAGGAACCTTTACGACATCCTTTCTGTTCAACTGGCAACAGATGGTTCTTCTGTAGGTGCCTATACATTTTGTCAGCAATGGCTGCAGTTATATGTTTGTACATTACTGGCAGGCAAGTAATTGGCCTGTAGTTCTTCGCCAAAGAGCTGTCACCTCCTTTGGGTAGCAAATACGTGATGCCGCGAGTGAGCCATTCGGGGAGTTCGTTAGGGTTTTCTAAAATTTTATTAACAGCCTTTGCAAGATGAGAATGTATTGCTGTTAATTTCTTAACCCAATAAATCTGGATCTTATCAACCCCAGGGGATTTCCAGTTTCCCATATTCTTAATTGTTTGGCATAGGTCCTCTTTCGAGAATTCTTGAACATGTTCCACTGTTTCCACGAGTCCATTGGCAGCATCAACTTCAGATTGGAGCCACGATGCGTCTTTGTTGTACGATCTGGTTTCCTCCCAGATTCCTGACCAAAATGTTTCGACGTCATCTTTTGAAGGAGGGGCAGCATTGCCGTTCGGTTTTTGAGTCAGACTGCGATAGAATCTCTTCGCGTCTGTTTCAAACAACCGGTTCTGTACACGGAAATCGATTCTACGTTTGTACCGTCTTATTCGTTGAGCCCATGCTTGGATTTTTTCTTTTAGCTTTTCAGCTACCATTAGCCTTGTTGTGTCATTGTCAATTAGGTATTTTTGTTCAACATGGAGTATTTTTTGTTGAACTTTATACGTGTGGTTTGACTTAGAAGATGCCTCGGCTAGGAGTGATATTTCACGCCGTGTGTCGTCTATCCGCTTCATAATTCTTTTCATCCATGGAGGTACGGAGCTTTTTACTCTGTCTGGCTGTCGGCCATCTGTGTTCTTGGCTGGCCCCAAGATTATCTGAGATACTAGATATCCAGTTGCATACACGATGTGATTGATTTCAGTAATATCTAGATCTCTACTTGAGGCCTGTACAACCTCATTTAAGACAGAATTCGCTGTTTCTATCACTCTCTTAGCTTTAGCATTTTCGTAAATTCTCCTCAACGGTGCACGAGATTCGAATGGAAGTAGACGAACTCGCTCTATCTCGCGTCGGAGGAGGTTCCGCATCATGTCCTTATCGTGTGACTCATGGCCAGATGAATTTTCACCACTGACGAATGTTTCATTTGGAAGAGATGAACGTTGAAGGGGATCATCGTTTTCAGGGATATTAGATGGTTCTAAATGTTCGTCATTTGGATGGTTTGATCGATGAACATACTCTGCGTTTCTCTGGATGTCTGCAAGTTGTTCTGATGTGAATTTTCCACTGCTGAGTATGTATCGTCGTTGGCTGGCAAGCTTCTTTGAGTCTAGGGTAGGTCTCATATCTGGGTTCCGCTCTCTCCATATCTTAAAAACTTCTATTTCTGAGCCCCCATTTTTCGCTTTTGCATAGTAAAAGCACCACATCACCTCCATTAATTCATCCCGGGTCCATCTCTGACGATGGCTTCGAGCTACTGCCGGCTCTGGGTCCCTGGGACTAACATCCGTGGGATAGCCAGATGTCGACAAGGTGACATTAGCTCGGTTTCTGAGCAGGTATGGGACATTGGTAGAACAAGGCACGATAAGGTTCATTACATTGCTTGTTCTATTCATTTTGCTCATTGGTTTCAAGTGAGGATTCGCAGGTAGCAAGTTCGAGTTCACAGATCACATTTAACCTTTGGGTTGTTTCCTGCGATCCGTTACTGCGACCCACAGTGGCCTCGGGGCATCCCCCCGCAGGGCCCAACAAGGGGTCCCTCCGATCGCCAGTCGGCATTACTTAACCCTACGGGATTTTCACTGACTGCTGAAGGCAGCCTCCTTCGCTGGCTAATGCAAGGTTCGGGCCTCCACTCTAATCAGTGGCCTGGTGTGCCAACCCAGTTTCTCTCCTGTACCCTCCATGGGCCGATAACAGGAAGTCCAAAGGTTCATGACCCTTCCCCCTCTGCTTACTCCCCACTCTCCTCAAAATGGAGTACTTCTTCGTCTGACCCCTCACCTTCAACCTATTCAGCAAGGGAGGCCCTACCAGTAGCTAGGCTACCACTGACATAGCTCTCAGGCTCATGGGGGTACTCAAGCTCCACCACCAACTCCAAGGTCGTGTACTCCCTAGGTGGAGTTATTATTATTATTATTATTATTATTATTATTATTATTATTATTATAAGCCTACACATCTCTTAGTAGTGCAAAAGCCTCCGGCTTAGGGCAGGGAGGTTTCTCAGCATCTGAACGGAATGTCCTTATTTTGAACTTAAATAGTTTTCCACTGTTTGCCACTCTAGTCCTTTCCATGCCTTCACCACTCTCAACCTCTCTACACCTACTGCATTCTGGAAATAGTCAGACAAGCAAAGAATTACTTGCTAAGCAAATGTAATGTAAGCAAATATTGGTAAAGAATGGTAAGTGTTAAAAATACATCTTTGCGATTCCCACACGTACCACCTTTGAAATGCAAAAATGTTTATATTTATGTTAACGAGAAAGAGATAGTGGATTTAGAAACGCAAAATCAGAGCCCTGAGCTACTCCGCTCGGTGAGTTTCATATAAACCTCTTGCAAACCCTATTTCCTACCACTTTTCCGTCGGAGGATGCGTTGCCCACCCCTGCTCTAAATCTTCTTGTTGCCTGGCGCGCATCTGCATGTTTTTGGCTCGGTGAACGCAAAAGGAAGGCTTTTTAATATATGCGTGCGTATGCGTTCCCTCCCACACAAGGGTTGCTGCGTCGGCATGTGTAGCACTGCGCGAATATTCGGAGACATCCATTAATCCCTTATCACCTGTCCTTGCGCCGGCTTCGACATTTTATTTTTTTTTAAGGCTCTTCTCTTTGCCTTAAACGTTCTCAATAAAAAAAATGGAGAGTAATTCGTTATTACTGCGTTAGCATGTTTTTTAAAGAAAATAATCTTATCACGAATATCGCCGTTCCCACATGGTTTTAAAATTAATGCACGTAACTAATGAAAGTGACATACATGACAGTTTTTGGAATATTCATTGGAGATATCAAGAAATTTTGAAACTAGTGATATGTCATGGAAAATTTAACCAACATGCTGATTAAATAATTTAGTTGTATATTATTTCTGTTAAATAAAAGTCTCAAAATACATTTTGTTGAATCTTTGATCCCACAATTATCTTCGAACAAAGAATTTTCTTGTCCGTAAATATACAATTGATCAATTAATAACAGTAATGCATGGTATTTCGAGGGAATTCTGTGTCTTTGTTTGTTTGTCTATCTGTCTGTCAGTCTGTCAGTCTGTCTGTCTGTCTGTCTGTCTCTCTCTCTGCACCCACTTTGTGACTCCTATCATTATTCTCTTTCTTTAATGTCTCTCTTCTTCTTTCTTACTACTTTCTTCTGCCATCAGTTTCAAGTATGTGCTTTGTACGACCAGGAAACGAAATTTTAATTTTCTCCAAACCATTAATTCTACTGAATAAATAAAGACGACTCAGTATATTAGATTTCTCAAAAACTCCTCATATCATTTCTAAACAAGTTTCGTAGAAAAAGAGCATGCTTGGAGAATACGCAGTCGCTCGTTCTGTGCAAATCCAGAACGACTCCTTCCGTTCCGACGAACACCGCTCTCGCAACGTTCTGGGAAGCGCATCGCATGTGCGCTTTGGCCTGGCAGGGCTCGCTCCCGCGCCACTGCCTCAACTACAAAGCAGATGCATTTTGATTCAATTGATTTATTCTTTTCTGTCCTATTTTTCCAGCCGTAGTTTAAAGAAAACAAAAACGTAGTCATAAATGGCAATTTTCTTTTAAAAATTATGTGCCGTTTAAGAGAAAATGGCGTTTTAGCGCTACTAAAAGTGCGAAATTTGAAGCTCATTTTCACAGAAAATTTTTGAGTTTTCAGAATACTTTATTTGAAGTTATTGGAAGCAATTATACTCACAAATATAATAATCTTTACAAATTGCTGGTAATGTGCATATTAAAGATGTGAGAGATCTTTCAAAAAATTACAATTATGTAATTTTTGAAAAAACAAAAAAATAACTCAAAATAAACTTAGCAACTGGTTTTATCCACTTCATCGTTTTCATGGCCCGGCAATGAAATTTTTTCCGCCGAAAATTGGCCATTTTTTCGCGCAGTATTACATAACTTTCCATATACTTCGTATATCACTCCGTGTATACGTACGTATACGGGAAAGTAAAGATCTAGAGATAGAATAAATACACCGCTAGCATTTATAGGAAAGGACTGACAGAGACAAAAATATATAAATAGGTTAATTATTGTCGTATCACCAATGGAATTTTAGGTTACCACCATTATTAAATAATAGATATTCGTTCGCAGTTTCATGAAGATTGTTTTATTAGATAAACATAACCTTTAGGCACATAATAGTTTGCTTTTCTTTGCTTTTTTTTTCTTTTTTTCTATGTTCACATTAAGTAATATATGTCTAAGTTAAGTATGCATTAAGTAATTGTTACTGTTTTAAGAAGAATACTTTTAAAGAAATTATAAGGAGTGTGTAAAGAATTCGAGATAGTATGGATACAGGTCAATATTTGAACAATTGTGGGTTAGCATGTTATTGATTTGAAATCTGCAGTTGAAGGTTTCGGCTAATGTAGTTACATCATATGTTTAAAGATAATTGTTTTTAAATCCAGTGGCGCAATTAGAATTTTTATAGGGAGGGGACGATAGGGCAGACAAGCAACGCCCGAAGTGACATCTGGTGGCGAAAGTTATAAGTTGTCCGGTGACCGCAGTTGTATTCCACCGTAAGTCATATATGTTGGAGTGCAAGTATTCGAGTAAATTGATGCATAGAAAGAAAAACTTGAATGAGTAAATCCGCGAATAAAAAGGAGAGGAAAGGCGGAAGAAATTGTTGTGTTCATCATTGAGCAAAATTAAAAAATCTCAATTTGGAATTTTATTGTTTTCGAAATCGCGAGTGGGAAAGAGAGCATTAATGACACATGTGGACAAAATAATGTACGTGGCCTGTGTTCTAGCAAATAAAGAACCGCTTCTGCGTCATAAGTAATTTAATTAAATTTTATTAGGTTTAGGTGATAACATTGTAAAGAAATGTGTAATCTAAAGAAAACACTCTTATATAGAGTATCATGTAAACTTCGTTAAAACAAAATGGTCCTTAAATTAGGCAGGCGTAACGATTTTTGAGATTCATAATTTAGCTTCAGGAGCTGGAATAAAACAAGTAAAATAGAAATTTTCAATTTTGGGAATAATAGATTAAAATTCTTCATCCCGATGAAAAAGAATATGAACTTGATCGACTGATGAATAGACAAAAAAATGACTAATATGTATTGCAAGTATGTGCATAGATACTTGAAGCCGAGTATAATGACCATGAGAAACTTTTATCTTTAAATCACCGTTTTCATTAAATTCCAAATATGGAAAAGATACAATTTATTTCTTCCGTGTCCACTACTGCACCATGTTTACATGTGTAAGGGCCAGCGACGTAGCCTCAGCTGGTGTCACCTGGGGCAAAGCTGATGGTGTCACCCCCCCCATAAATTAAGTATAAAAATATCAATTGCTGCATAGATTGTACATTATTTTATTAAAAATACAAACATATTTGCACATAATAGTTATTTATAGTATATTGAAAATTCTATGAAATTAAGAATAATTGAAATATAATTTTTAAATAAATAGTTTACAATTAAACATAACTTATCAACAAATGTTATTTATTAAACCTGTTTACGAGATTTTAGGGCAGCAAACACATTTATAATTTCATTAAAAACTATCTTATTGCGATGTCATTTTCTATTGACAGTAGAGCCAAATCAGATAGTCTTGATTAATATATAAATTTTTTAAGTAAATGATTTAAATTCCAAGTATAATTCCAACTATAAAATATTTTAATTAGTGTCATCCCTAAAATGGTGTCACCCGGGGCGCACCGCCCCCCTTGCCCCCCCCCCTAGATACGCCACTGGTAAGGACACTTGGTTTCCAAGAATTCAAATCCTTGACCATTCTTAACTATCCCATCAGGACTGCAGGCTAACTATGGCTGCTTAAAAGAAATTATAAGACCCGTCTTATTCCCATCATGGACTTCCTTTACACTATATACATGAACACTTTATACTAGTTTCTGCCATTTATTTAAACTTTTCTGTTGGAATATTCCGACATCAACAGGTTGAAAACTGCAAGTAATAGTTATTAGCATTATGTCTAATATAATATATATTAATAATATGTATGATTCGAGAATTCTGTGCGATATACCTATTTTCACTGTACACGCGGCAATACTCACTTCTACTTTGATCACCGGATTATTGCGGATTGCTGCCGCTAGAGCGCAGTATCGTCGGAAAAAATTCAACTTGCCTGCCCCATAGGTTTAGTGATTAGTCTGAATGCTTTCTTATAAAGAATTTACTTAGAATTCGACATGTATTTTATTTCTTGATTATAGTTATTTCTTACGTTTTGAATTGTGATATTTCATGATTTTAGGTAGCATTGAAAATTAATAAAAAATATTTTTTATATCATGTCATTAGCTTTCTTGGGGGAGGGACTGAAGTACCCATAAGTCGCCCTACCTTTGCTTTGCCACTGATTAAATCACTTAAACCAATGTATTGGCCAATGTATTTTAATATATTAATTTGCTTTTATTTGTAAAGCATTATATCAAGATACGTAGACTACATTTCAATAAGCACCTTTACCAGTGATTCATATCTTGTCTTGAGAAGAAAAATGTAAGGTATAATTATTATCGTAAGATATTTATTTCATAGTATACACAATCTAAATCATCCATAATTTTAACACAATATATAATAATTTTGTTTTTTTGGTAAATGAGAAAAGAAGTCTAGTGCAAAAAAGTATTCAGCAAAGTTCTGCTGCTACTACCACTCAGGTTTCCGCATCTCAAAGTCTGTCGTCACACATTTGTTTCGTGTTCAGTAAATGTGACGTCACGTTTCTCATCGAAAAATAGACTCGAAAACGGATCGATCCAGCGAGGAGCTAATGAAATAATGTACTGATCGGTGTTGCCATGGGAACATCGAGGCTTTGATTTACACAGATTAATGGAGATTTTAGTGATTGGTTGTTACATGTCGTTCTCTTTTTAAATTACCGTAATCGTCAGTTAATACTGAACAAATGACATCACCAGATTACACGCTCTGATGAGGCAACGGGTTCAGGAATTTTTCAAATATATCATTCCAGGAACGGAAGAAAATAAGGAGGGCCATTTGGCGCAAGAAAGACTCAGAAATAGCTTAGCGAGATATATTACGACGGTTCTTGCTTAACCGAGTGATATCAATAAACCCGCAATATTTACGTTGAAATTTATTTTTCAACGAATGTAACGATGGATTCTCTGAGATATATCCAACACGTACAAAATCGTGTCTTCGATAGCAGAATTCATTCGATAGTCAGAATTATTTCAAATTCAACAGCTTGGATATTAGTTTAAAATCTCTTGTTATGTTTATTTGACATTCTAGAGATTATAACTCCATGTTGAAATTCATATATCCTGAAACAAAAATGTGATGGAAAAACTAGTATTTTTTGACGAGCGATGTAATAGTGAAATGGGTGTTCTGATATTAAATAATACATTATAAGTAACATTACATATACTTCGGAAGAAATTATTCGATGTTTCATGTTTTTATTCATGGTGGCATTCCTAAAACTCATTTTAATTCAAAGGGTTGCCAAATTGCGTAACTTTACAGTTATGCACATCACTCATATATAACATTACTTGATATATTGCCCATGAAGTCTCAGTGCATCGTCAAATGATCCATAAAATCATTGCAGTGAAACATATTTCGTGTTTAAAAGATCTGCTTTATGACCAACTAAACTTGAAAAGTCAGTCAATACTTTAGAGTAAGATTAGCATCACGATTATTACAAACCATCTTCACTATAAATGACCAAGACTTGAGGAAAGTTTAAAAAAACATGTTTTTTGAAAATATATTTTATTAAGATATAACGCATAAGTTTCAAGCATCATGCAAAATCTTTGATCTAGTGAAAACGCATTTAGTAATAGAACAGAAATAGGATTCATTAATTAAACGCGTTTAATACAACATTAGCTACATTTTCTTATGAAATCATTAATAAACGTCGTAACATGCTTTAAAAAATTAAAGTAAACCGCCCATTTCTTCACGGGCAGTCGTAGCGTCCATTATAATTTTGAGTTTTTTGTTGCGTTTGATATATCTAGAAATATCAAGATTTCGTAGCATCTACATTGGATTTTGTTATTTTGCAAACAGATATTCGCAAGTTAAGAATTACAAAAACTTCGTAAGGGTAATGGTTATTTCATCAATGAAGTTAACAAAATAAATGACATTTTTTCTTTTTAAGTCTTTTGAAAGACAACTTTGAAATTTTAAGTTGGCTTATTGGCTCGTATTGGGTTTTCTGATAAGTCGTTGTTATAATAATAATAATAATATTTATTATTATTATTATTATTTTATAAATGCCAGATAACAGCGACATACTATTGCCACCAATATCACGTTGATGTGAAGGTTACCTGCACGCCCAATGTTCACCTGGAACCGATAACTCAGGGTTTCCCGCAGGGCGACTGACTGCACCACCTGAGCCGGCCTACGACCATTCCAAAACCTCGGCGAGACGACCGCCATAACGGCGTCACTCGTCTTACCTAACTGGGCTGCGGCGGCAGAGACGACCTGCAGCAAATCCGCTCACGCACAGAAGTGTGCGTGGGGCGTTGGGCGTGGAGCGCGAGGTGCGGGCGCGGGGCGGAGAGCGTGGCGGGGCGCGAACCCGCAGGCGGTGGCTAAGCCGTCGCGCCGCGGCACCAAAGCCCCGATAAAGACGCGGTTATGGCCCGCATTGCAGGGCACTCCCTCCGCCGCTAGACGTCGCTCGCCCCGCCCCTACTCCTCCCCGCCCCTCCCCCGCTCCGCCCCGCCCCGCCCCGCCCCACCCATTCCAGCCCGCCTCATCCCGCCCGCCCCCGCCCCGCCCCGCCACGCTCCCACCTCGCCGGGGGAATTGGCCAGACGGCGCGCGGCAGATAAGCACTCCTTCCCCCTTCCCTCACCGCCCCCGTCCTCGCACATCTTCCCTTTCTCGTCATGGCTCTTCATGTCTTCTTTCTCTCCACACGCACCGGTTGAGTTACCTCTGAGCTAGCACTGTCACTGTCTCTGGGTTGACTCTGAATAGAAAGTTTTTGCCACGAACGTTAAGCACTATCGATCTTCTACGCATGCGCAGATGCACAAAAGTGATGCGAAACTTGAACTGAGCATGAGCAGAAGATCGATAGTGCTCACCGTTTGAGGTGGAAAAACTCCCTAATAAGTGATCCTAGAGTTTGTATCCTGGCGGAAGTAGGATTTTCGTATCTAGTTAAATAGCAAGTCTGAATGTAGACGTTGTCTGGAGGATAACTCAAGCGACATGCTGCTCTAATTGGTAGTTTCGTGGTATTGGATAGGTTTGTGCGATGAGGAACACGCGAATGACGGAACTATACTCTAATAAATCAGTCACAGACCGTGCGCGATCTTTCCTTCCTCTTCCTTGTTCTAACCTCGCCTTCACCCTTACTTTCATACAGATACATTAACATGCACTACACTAGTACACGTAATGGTAGACCAGACGGGAGTTTAAAGCTTGTTCCGAATGGGGTGATGCACTGCTGTGGGAGATACCTGAGGTGGAAATTCCCAGCAAGACGACATAGAGCTCGGCGCCGGATCTCACCATCTAGTTGAAGAGGTTTCTTCATTACCTGGAATTTAAAAAAATCTCACTTAACTTAGGGAAGAATTACTACAGTAGTTGACGTGGCCAGAAACATCAATAAATCAATATATCAGTCTATTCACTTACCTGTACACTTGTCTTTCCTCTCGTTCTCTTATTTCCATTTTCTTTTTCTTTTCATATTATCTTCCTCGCAATATTTCTCTATTCCCCCCTTCATCGCCTTATTACTTGCTATGTCTCTCCATTTTCCAAATATATTTATTCTCATTTTCTTCGTCATATTTTCTAGAATTTTGCTCGTCTCACCGTTCTCTTATCTCTTGGCTCATCTATAATTTCTATTATTCTTCAGTTGACGACTAATTTTTTTGTCTTAACTCATCACATTTTTTTCCTCTTTCACTCTTCTTCGCCACTTTAGCACATTGTTCCTTTTTTCTCGTACATTTGTTCATTGTCCATTTTTCCTCTCCATAACTTCCCTTACTTTCAGTTTCTTCGACAAATCTCTGCATTCTCTTTTCTCCTCGTCGTGTCCTTCTGGTTTATTTTTGTCTTATCTCTCCATGCTCATTTTTTCTGGAGCACGTCTCTTTTTTTCATTCGTTTCAGTGTTTTCTTGCGGCTAAGTTACGCTACTGGCAATACGTATGTATACGGCAATGGCAATACGTATGTAGTGGCAACCGTAATGTAGCGTATGTAGTAGCAACGCTACTGGCAATACGTATGTAGACAAATGTTTCAAATTTTTTTGACTGAGTATTGTCGGGGCTACAATGAATAATTTTTAAATTGAAGGCGCAGAAAAAATTAAAATTTTAAATTTCAAATGAATTCATGTGCTGCTGGTTACTGTTTGTCAATTTATTATTTTACTGATTATTCTTATTAGATATATTATTGATTGATGATAAACACAACTAGCCCTTCTCCGGGCAATGTACTATTGTAACGTATCCGGGCAAGCAGTGTCCATCAGACACTGTTGGGCAATCAATATTTTCCACGATTATCTTCTTCAACTTTTCCACACCTATTGTTTTAATTGTTTTAGAATTTCAGTATAATGACGTAAAATGAATAATTAATGAAAATAATTCGTTTATTATCCCAAAAACTTACAAGAAGTGATGGAGTGTAAGGTTTTTCGTATGCTGAGAATAGAACGCACATTGAACAAGTTAAAATTTTTCTTCTCTATAAATTCAGATATTTTGATTAAAGTAGTTCATTATTTACAATCCTTGCAAAGATGGCTTAAATCACTCTGCTTGTTGCAGACTGACTGGTGACATTTGCTGCAACATTGAGTGCGATCTCGAGCGTAGCCACGCAAGTGCCACCTTTTTTTTCTTCCCTGATGAACACGGTGCACTATACTAGTCTGGTTTAGTTGGTATGTACCGTTTGAATGGGCATATGTTCTTTATTGGAATCAGCATTTCGTTGGCGGTAAAGTCTGTTCCAGGATGGTAATGTTTTTTCAAATATTCATTGAATTTTTCCCACACGTCCTTCAAAGAGGCACATTTATCATTCCGACGTCTTGTAGACCGCGTGGTTTTGTCATCAAATCGTAGAAAAATAATAACTTGAAACGTGTGAGCCCCATTGTTGCTCCCTATCCAGGTGTGCCATAAAAGGAGCATTCCACGGTCACGTGTGGGACATTTGTACGCATTTTCTATTTAGTTGTTACCGCATAAAAATTAAGTAAATAGTTATATTTTTCTGAATAACAGGTGAAACAAAGAGCAAACTATGACTTATTTTTTGACATATAGAAAGTTGTTATATCTTTCTAATTTTTTGAGTGAAAGCAAAAAAATATATTGTCACGTGCGGGACAGGTGAATATTACCTCATTAACAAAGACTTCTATTCAGATAATATTATCAGCCCATCTGCGGGTGCAGCAAGCGTGTATTATTTTTTTCTAAAATCCTCGTACATAAATCTATAGTTTCAGGTAAATACAACCATGAAAACATCAGTTCCCGGACTTGTATGTTTTTCTTTATAATGGTCACGTGCGGGACACTAAGGGTCACGTGCGGGACATTTACTATCCGCTTGCCGAAAAAATTAATCAAATAACCATAAAAACTATAATTTCAGCAAATTTTACCATATTTGCTGAATGGCAAATGCGGTAACAATACGAGGATATAAATGGACACAATACGAGACTGATAAAAACATGAAAACATTACGATTGCAGATATTTATTGATAGCATGCTTTTTTGTAGATAGTGCATTTTTCTTACATGCGATTACATTTTTTTCACCAATGAGAACATTAATTTTTTTATGCCAGGAACTGCTACTACATTTTTCCATGGCTTTTCTGAAGCAATCATGGTCACTATGTAATCATTTGCTAAATAAATAATTCGGGTAGCGCTAGCAACTTCAGAAGCAATTTCAGCAACATCTTTTGCTGATTGAACGTTGTATCCTTTCCCTTGAACCATAATTTTCTCTCACTCGACGCTTTACATTGCTTCCAATTCCATCAACGACACTTTTACCATGGGCAGTTGCAAAATACTTCCAAGAAAATTTTCTTTTATATTTTTCAGAAAATATGCGAAGTACCTTCATTGTAAATTTATTTTTAAATTCTTGTGATGGCCCATCGATCCATATTATTTCTGACTCTGGCTGATCATCACTTGCCCGAATGATTTCCTCATACAAAAAATCGATGAACAAGAACACTGTTCTTATATTGACGGAACAAATTACGTAGGTTTTGCACTTCCCTTTATAGAAGACTGCCGCAGTAAACAAAAGTACACTTTTGCGTAACCAAAGAGCACGTTGGATTTCATTCTGGTATTCACAACTGAAATTCCTTTTGCCGAATACGTTTTGTTTCATGCTTAATCACATCAGGTAGATCAGCTGTCTAGTTCATGTAGTTCTCCTAAACTGGTCTCTTTAAAAGAGAGTTGTAACCTACCATCACCGCTTTTTTCCCATACTTTCCAAATCACAATTTGCTCTGGTTGAGTGGGACAAGCCATAAGGTTTCCCATAGGAACACTGATCACAAATGTTCTTCTAATAACAAATCTAGCTTACTGTCACAGAGTACACTTTCCCAAAAATCATTTGAGTACGTAGCTTTAGGAGAAAGTTAAGTAAATTTCAGTTTGAAATTTTCGTGAATTTTGCATTGGTCAGCTGGAGTGTCTTTTGGTCACAATACATCTTTTGGACGAAGAGAATAAAATTTTGAAATTGCGGTTTTCTTTTTTGAAAATGAAGTATGGTTCTTTTAAAAACATAGTCAAATAATGTTTTTGCAATTTTCCTCTTTTACGTTCGTTCCAAACTGTTACATCTTTCATTCCTGATATACAGGTATAAGTAATGTCAGGGCGGGAAAAAAATTGGTAACTGTCATATTTTCATTTTCCTCATGATTGGTTGACTTATCTTTGTGCACTTCTTTAAGCCAATGCGTTTCTCTAAACTTCTTTTTACAGCTTTTTGTTTCCTAGACGATTTTAGGAGAATCCGAGGTATCTTTCTAAACGGTTTTGGATAATGTTGTCTCACAGGAATAATATGTGTTTGGCGAATTTGTTTGGTCATTAAAACCTATTTTGGTATTTAGCTTTTTATTTGCTCTCTCCATTCTCTTCCTATGTATTTCATATCTCCTGAAGTCCTGTTGCTCTTTTTCACACATTGCACTCCTCTTTTTCCCTCTTCAAATCTGAAATTTTTTTATTTTCTTCTTTTAGATTGTTTGGATTTTTAGCTTTCTACCTTTCCCTCATCTTGTTCATCTTTCTATCACTAACAGATTTCTTTGGCATTTGCATTTCTGAATTGTAAAATAATATAAAATCAACATATTTAATAGTAAAACGTTTCAATGAAGAGATGTTACGGCGTGCAGTGACAGACGGTCACGTGCGGGACAAAAACATAATTTGTTATAATTGCGTCTAATATTAAGAATGTGATTTAAAACTATTTTAACCCAATACGTAGACATTAAGTGAAGAAAAAAATGTATTCACAGATCACTTGCAGAATGTATTTTCTCTGTAAAACAAAACTTAGCCTATTTCGGGTCACGTGCGGGACATTGAATTTGATTAATTTCATCCGGTTAGTTAATTACTTGTAGACATTTTTACAGAGCTGTAAGAATAAAAACATATTCTTATGTATACTTGCATTGTCCTGGAAAACACAGAACCTTCACAACAATGGTTGTTATGCAAATTACAACCTCTGAAAACAGTATCGTTTCGAGCATGCGAAAAACCGCGAAACAATCTAGCATGACAGTAGGTGTACCACTCTTGGAATTAGAAACTAGTGAAAAAGTAAAACATTTATGACTAATTTATAGTTTCAGGAAAGGTTTTATACGGTTTTTAGTTGGAAGAAAAAATAAAAGATGTAAGTATAAAAGTTCCTGATTTTCATGGAATGCCCCAAAAACTGTTCCACAATACTGTTCGCTCATACCCCGACCATGCCTCCAGCATTGGAGCTGAGTCTCCTTCCTAGAGACCTCGCGGTTGTGATAAAATAGAAATCGCCGAAGGTTCCTTCTTACCCAAAGAATATATTTGTCGCTTATCAATACAAAGTGTCCAGTTTATGAAAACAGACAGGTTTACTAAACAAAAAACTAACGTTGGTTCGACGTGTCAAAATGTAAATCAGAAACCGATCCCTCTTATCGAAAGAACACAGTGTCTTTTGGACACTGTGTTACGTTACTTTAAAACAAATTTTTTGTTTCACTTCTGTTTATTGACCAAAATTTGTGAAACTTCATACAAAGATGCTCCAATAGATTGAAGACAAAGTCACGAAACCGTAATCACAGAAAAAGTTTAATTTACATTATATGACTGTGAGAATGTTGCTGCTCCAGCGGTGGACTGTAGGAAAATGGTTCGGTTTTGGGGCAGCTAATCTCACATTCCTCGATAGCTCAGAATGCAAATAAATAATCTGGAACCTTTCATCTAGTTTAATTGTACCAAAGTGTTCAGATTATACAAACAATCTGCTGTATGATCAGCACTCTTATCAAGTGAGGTGTTAAACTTATAATGCAAATACACAGAAAACATATACAGAAAACATATACAAATAATTAGGTTAAAGATTACAACTTTGTGCAAGCTGTGTAACTCCTGGAGGTTGCCAGTTGTATATACGCAGGCTGTAAATCTCGCAGTCGTCTTCTATAGCCAGTCCATCTTGATCCTGGACCAGAAGATGCCACACAGAGCGGAAACATCAAATTACAAATCCGCACAAATGTGAGTCTTGAGAGAGAGTTAATTGTAAGCAGCAAGAGGAGAGATGCCTCCTTGCCATGTGGCGCACACGTGCTAAACCACTTTACACGTTTTTAACGTTTTCAAAGGGAGGAGCAAAACCAAATATTGTCTCCGTACTTGAAAGTTTGCACATCAATAAACATATGGTTAGCGTCTCACAGAGCAAAATTCCCCAGATGCCTTGGGATAAGAGGGAGCACATTGACTAACTCGCCACGTCGCCATTTTTCACACAGCACATGCTTCTGCTCGCCACGACTGCACGAGACTGACTGTTACTTCCGGCTGGCGGAAGTAGCGGCTCCTGGCCCGTCCGGTGGAAGATATGACACTCGGCACGGGCCAAGGAGGTTGAAGGGGCAGAGGGGTAACTTCGCTATATTCAACAATGACAGTAAATATAACCCACAGTGTCCAACAGACACTGGTTGCCCGGATAAGGGTTAGTGGTGCTACAGAATGGCACAGACATTAACTTAGTAAAGTTTTCCAATTTCTTTGGTGTTGAAATATAATGTATCCGCTTGTGTGATGAACAAACAACCAGCTTCCTAATGATAATAATAAACATAACGTCTTATTCGTGAGCATCATTTCCATTAGAGCAAGTACGACCCTTGCGAACAATGAATTTTACTCTCCTCTTTATGGATGGAATGGTGACGTGAAAGTGTGGACGTCATAGAATCGTCGTATCCCAGCTGCATGTTCGCCACCAAAACTGTCATCTGTCAAACATATCGAAGGAAGGTCTATTGCGATGGGTACCGCTGCAGGGTTATACGGAACCAGCCAATCGGAAGCCCTCATCAAACACTTTGCCTACCTTTGTTGCCCCGTGAGCCCTAGAATTGACGCGACAATCGGGAAATCGTTGCCATGTTACGATACCGTGAAGGACACAGCATCACATCTGATGTTCCGGCCAATGAACCGTCTCGAAGGATAGAGGTGGGTTTATTTATTTAATATTTGTGTATTTATTTAACATACAAACAATTAAATCTGCTTATGATGATGGGGGCGATGTAAACATGTTCGAAGGAAGCTAGGGTATAATCTGAGTATTTGCTCAGTGGTCATTGACATAAGAGCTGCTTGCAATAAAAGCTTTAACGGACATTATAACCAAAGAAGGAGATGGAAAGAGCAGAAAGACAGTTTCATGGTTTCCTTTATTCAAAAACCAATAGAAACCATGCGAAATTCTTCTGATGTAGAATTTTTGAGTTCTTAATATTTTTTCTTGTAACATGATTGATGCCGATTTGGCAAGGGCTCACATGAGACAATGTATACAAAGGTGGAGGTCGACATCTGTCCCTGATATCTTTACCATTGAAAGATATTCACCATTTTTAAGTGCTGTTGAAAAATAAGCTGCCAACGCGCAAAAAATAAAGAATTTTCTCAGGATAGGACACGATGTGTTCGCTATTCCGTGGTCAGCCCTTGCTACAGCGAGCTTTCAGCGACCTCGAAGGCAATGATTGCATCATTTTTTGTAATTTAAATCAATCACCCTGGCTTTAAAGTTGCTCAAAGCGACCTTGTTGAATGAAACAATGATAGTCATTAGTAGTTTTGTTTTTCGGAATAATTGACCAGATGACACCAGCACGTATTGCAATATCAAATTGGATTAACGGTTTACTGGGGTGTATAACAACGCATTCAACAGAACCACCATTCATTGAAGTGCAAACAATTTTAACTTTATTTGCGTGCCAAGGACGCATTCTGGGATCTCCTAGGGTTTTTGTTTTGCAATGACGAAGAACTAGTGCCCGGAAGAATAGGTGCTGTGACGTTCGGTATTGAGGGCTTCAGAAGGGCTTGAGCAGTGTCATTAGCTTGATGTTTCGCTACTCTAAATTGAACGATGTTATGCATCAACCAGCTAAGCGCAATTTTTGAAAAAATGAGATATGAACACCATCAGTTGCATTGGACCATGTTCTAAATGTACGCGAAAGTTTAGCGCCAAATCTGTAAAAATGGCCTTATAATTAATTAAAAATGTAAGCGCCATCAGTCACATCAGGAATTTTGTTTTGCAACAACCTGTTATAAACTTAGATCTTCAAATCTGCTGATCATAATTTCACATTATGCAGGTAAGCGCCCGATATTGCACTCGTTTGTGTACTTTGGCGTTTCCTTCAATGAAATAATAAAATTATAGTTTTTAGAGCTGAAAATGCAATAAAACCTTTGAACATGATTCCCTCGAACTTGAATAATGTCGCTTAGCCTGTTGATGCATAACACCGTCCAATTGTAGTTCCTACCCATAGGAGCGCTTGTTCCCTCGGCGGACGTTCAGAGTAGACAGAGCTGCACAAACCCTGCGCGAACAAGGTTTTGCGATGTGAAAAAGGGTGGAACTTTTATATTTTTTCTGTAAATTCTAGTGGATGTACGTTAGGTATTAGTTTTACAGCACATCAAGGTATTAAAAATCTATCAATAGAAAAATAATGAGTCCAGATTTCAATATGCACCTGTTGAAAGATCCCTGGGTCGAAATGCTAACACCTTCTCTTAAAGCCATCTGCATCAGAAAAAAAATACGTAGAAATCATTATTGATTTTTTTGTACAATAACCAATGTCTATTATAAAGCAACTTTTGTAGACGCCTTCTACATTGAATAATTAATTTACCCTGACAGGAAGGTTCTCGGCTTGAGCCTCGACGGTGGCAGGATTTTCGACATTAGCTACGACCAGCTACCTCATCGGTACTCTCATCAGCTACCCTCATTGGTAGTTTTCCATGGTTTCTCTGATAAACACCTGGCAACTACCTGAGTAGTTCCCTAACACAGGGGCAACACGGACTGCGCGCGATCTTTCCTTCCTCTTCCGTGTTCTATATCCTTACCCCTTTCTGACACACACACGTTCACTAAACTTCCAAATCTGTACATTTCTGAAAATCGAAACTTAATTTTTCTACATGGCTCATTATAAGGAATGGATCATTAGATGAATTAAGAAGGATCATTAGGTGAAAAGTAAAATATTTAATTATTATAACAAATTAATAATACAAGTTAGTAATTAATAATACATCTACAAGTATATGAAGAAACCTTAAATCTTAAAAAAGTGTGAAAATGTTAATACAGAATAATTTTCATAATTGACATAATGATAGCGTCTAAACTTTATTTTTTTTTTAAAAAAAGCGTTTAAGTATTAACTAGCAAATCTTGTAAAGTGCTTTTGAATTCTTTCTATTTCAAACGTTCGGTTGAGAACGTGGCAATAAAGTAAAGGTAATGCTTAGCGCGATGCTGTAAAAGACAAAATCCTTCATACTACACTGCGTATAATATTATACTTCGTCAGGAAATTCTTAAAACTTACAAAACATAAAATAAGTGTTTTTTATGAACAAGTTTGGAATTAAGTGTTTGATATCATTTCAGTTCCTTCCTCAGTACATATACCCTCTCTCGTCATGCGCTTGACTCCAATCTTCCCACGTTACGATTCAAACACACATGGAGCATTGTCGTATCACACAAATCCCTCCTTTCTCTCTTGTGTGGAAATGACACTTCCACGCACACACTCTTGTAAGCACATATACACGGTGTACATATGCACGCACATGTGCAGAGTTGCACGCACATAAACACACACTCACACATGCAGGAACATACACAGGTTCAGGTACATGCGTACACCCGCTGGTACAACTATTCACTCGCATACAATCACACGTGACCTGTTCGTCGCCTAATCCATGGATCACGGACATATGCATTTTTGTACGTGTGGTTAGTAAACTTGTCAGCTACCAAAACATGTTAATGGCATTAAACACATTCAAAACTTTTGCATTTTTTACATCTATAGATTACATTAATTAAACGTTTTCTGTTGCTAGGATCAACAACTCAGTAATGACATCAAATATTCCCATGGTTCTGGTAACCAATGAAAACTGAAACTCCAACTCTTGTGGTTGAGCACTGAACCATAAGCACACCACCGAGCAGCTACACACAACAAGCGCTTTGCAGGGTTGGGCAGTATTTTTAATTCGTATTTTAAATATATTTTGTTTTTGAAAAACTGTGCTTTTTGGGGCTTTTGGACATGTATTTTAGTAATGTATTTAAACACATAAAATAGATGTATTTAAAAAAAGAAATACTTAAAATACTTGAAATACAGATGAAGAAGATAACGAAGATAGTTTCCTTTTGTTTGGTTCTATCTGCTAGTGAATGGATCTCATTGAAACAAAAATAAAAGCTCCTTTGATCTCTTGAACTTGAATTCTCTAAATGATAAATCTAAATCATTAAAAATGCTGGACAATTATCCGACATTAAAATAAGCGTTTATTTCTTATAACACTAGTTTATGTTCGTCAACGCCAGTTCAACAATTGTTTTCCTTGAGTTTCCTCCCACTGTTTGAAACATTCGTCAACTAGGGTTTTATTGTTTGATGATTTGTTTGAAAAACTAGTCGTTTTAAAAGGAAATTCCATTTCTTTATTTTAAGCATTTTTGGTATCATTTTTTATTTAAAAACGCTCATACATATGATTACATTTCAGTAGTTATTGTTGAGAAATTTATGTGACTGTCATTTACTAATTTACTGAAACTGACAATTACAATATATTGTTGCAAATATATTGAAATATATTGAAATAATTATTTTTTTTACATTTACAGTATTTTGAGTATTTGAAGTATTTTAAATATGTGTGTATTTGCCAATTCAAAACCTAATGTATATTGAGTATGTACTTAAATACTTATTTATACAGTATTTTTGCGAAGTATTTAAATACTAAATTTAAAGTATTTTGCCCAACCCTGGCGCTTTGTACCTGTTTGGAGGCTCAGAGCATCAATTGTTGTCACAGCAGTGTCAGACCGGGAGGTCCTAGAATTTGAGACGCGACGGTAGCAGGAGTTTCCACAATAGCTTCATAGCTACGTCCACAGCTAAATCATAGCTTCATACCTTCATAGCTAAACACAGCCGCTGTCTGGACGAGAATTCTAGCGGCAGACTGTTCTGCTTTGTGTTTTTCTGTGGTTTCTGCGATCAATACGAGGCGAATGTTGGAGCAGTACTCTGACCTATGAGTCATTGATCGCGCGCGATCTCCTTCCTCTTTCTTGTCCTACCCTCTCCCCTTACTGACACACATACACACACATCTTAAATGCACTACACTATCCTATCACGTGTGTCGGTAGACCGGCCGGGAACTTACAGCTTGCCCCGGGTGGGACGTTAATTCGCTGGTGGGAGATACCCGGTTAAGGAAAACCCCGACATGCAGGTCGGTGCTGGATCTCACCGTCCTGTGGGGGAAGATCACCGCCACCATCCACGATAAAAACACGCACAACACTTGCGGGACTAGTGACCTTAGCAGTTCTCGCGACCGCAAACACTAATGATTCAATCACCGAGTGCTTTCGTCCACCGGATAGAACACTCTCTCAACGGAAGCACATACGACGCGTTTACGGTTTCCTCCGCCAGATCGCTCTCGCGTCGCGCCGCGGCGTCACCCGCCAGCGCATGCATTTTTCATGGCGCCGGCCTCTAATACCCCAGGTGCAAAACAATTGCGGGCTCCCTTCCTCGCTCCCAGCGCGCTCGTCTCGCAATTATACGGGAGCCTGCGAACTATTCGACTCGGTAATTAGTCGTATGAGCTTAAAAATTTCAGCTCCGCGTTTCTGTGCCCGGCGTTAATATTCATTACGCGAATGCAATTTCCCCGGTCGCGCCGCGCGCCGCGACGGCACAGGGCCCACCACCCCTGCGACCTGCAGGAGGGGAGGCGACGGTCGAGGTGGAGTAGACGGTGGTGGAGGTTGTACTGGTGACGATGGTGATGATGGTAGTGGAGGTGATGGTGGTAGTGATCGTGGTGATATCGGTAGTGGAGGAGATTGTGATCGCTCTCACGTCGCAGTGATGATGATGATGATGATGATGGCGGTGATGGTAATGATGTTAAAAATAGGGGTGATTGTGGTGATGGAGGTAATGGTGGATGGTGGTAGAGATGGTGGTGGCAGTGGAGGCTGAGGCAGGACAGACGGTGGTTGAGATGGTGGTGGTAGTTGTAATGAACATGGATAATGTTATGTAGTGGAGATGGTAGTTGTTGGGAGAGAAGATGGTTATTTTGCGGTAGTGGTGATGATTATTGTGCTAGTGATACTCGTAGTTGTTGTGGTAGTAAAGATGATAGTTGTGACGCTACAGATGGTAGTTGTGGTAGTGGAGGTGGTGGTGATGAGAAAGGTGGTGGTGCTGGTAGATCAACAAATCTGAAGACGCTGTGTCGGTGCCAGGAGAAAATTGTTGGAATAGAAATATCGTTTTTTCATTATTCATGTATGTCGTCTCTAATGTCCACAGTCTTTTACGTTTCCATGAGTGATAGAGATAGTGGTGACGTCGGTGGAGTTAATGGAAGTTATGGAAGTTATGGAAGTTATAACTAAATAGCTAGGCTGAATTCAGTCGCTGTCTGGAGGAGAATTCTAGCGGCCGACTTCTTTAATCAGTAGTATTCCGTGGTTTTGCTGATCAACACGAGACCAATGCTAGAGCAGTACACAATTGGACAGACAATGTGCCTCGCAAGATCATTCTATCATCTTTCTATACTATTAAACTATAGAAAAAAGTCTTAGTCTGAAAAAACAAGACAATTTTGAAATTTAAAGCTCTCTCCCACAGCCACCATTGTTGCACTCCTGTGTTAAGAGGTTGAGATGCACATCGATACGAGACGCTGGACAGGAAGCATGTTATGTTGAAGTACTGAAGAAAGGCACCATGCGGATGTTCAGGACGTCCTCGTCTTCATTGAAGAGTTCACAGAGTTAAAGAGCTTATTTCAAAAGTGATGTATTGCCGTGAAACAGTTTTTTCAGCAAAGGAAAGTATTCATGCACAGCCTTATAATTCAGGATAGGATTCAAGGGTTTTTGGATAGAGTTTAACACTGTAGAAACCTCATTTCTATCTCAATATTTGGAAGTATAATGATGACACGTCTTAAGAATACACAGACAGTATTAAAAACTAGCAAACTCGTTTGTCAATCTAGAAACGACGATTATTTGTAAACAACCTCTTCAACTGTATTTAATGCGAACAGCTTCGGTTATACTTTTAGTCGCAAATGAAGAACTGTCTCTGATCAAAGTAAACGCAATGAAAAAATACGCACTACATTAAATTTTTTGCACGTGGTTTCAATAGCATTCAGTGTCTGAAAATGTCTTTGTGAAGGAAATAAATAGCACTGAAGAGTCGTTTCTAAATTGCAGTAGGTAAAAGGATGAAACGTCTCGTAGTTTATAATAATTAGTCTTTTCTGAATTATATCAAAGGTTTGTTTAAGAATTTTCTTTCACTAGTAATCGCACTTTTGATTCGTTTCGAATCCTTATCTAACTCATCAAAATAATATCTAAGAATTCTTGAACAAAAATCTTACTGTTCCCAACAAGACTATAACTACTTCTCCCCTAAATCTGTAACTAACATTTTTCTTCGACTTCTTCCATTAAGAAACTTAGCTTTCTTCAGCCGCTTATCAGCCCGTTCTGGTTTCTTATCAACTATGTTGTTCTCGTGGTGAGGTAATCTACAGCGATCTCCGAACACTTCCGAAGTTCGCCGATTCGTTACGAAACGTATAATTTCAAGTCGTTCCTAACTTTTCTTGAAGCACCATTTGCTCTATGGCGGTAGTATGTGTGTGAGCTTTGCGAGAGTTTCCAGCACTCGGTGAGGGAAGGTGAGTCAAGTGAATACTACAAGGATAGGAGAGTTGTCACCAGATGAGGCTTTGAGTAATACTCGTCAACTATGGAAGATACGAATTTGGTTAATTTGTGGAATACATGAAATACGCGAGCCAATTATTTAGTTATTAGACCCCAGAACTTCATGCAAATGTTAAAAAAATATGCATGCAATCATGCACTTAAAATGAGCAATAAATGCACTTAAAATAGCCAATACATGCGCTTAAAACTAAGAATATGCCTCAAAACAAAAATAGCAGCATTTAACATTTATGTTACCTTCATTTTACACCGTAATACAAAATTCTATAATAAAAATATATTTTCAAACATTATAATAAACCAAACAATATTAAACGAGTGAACCAATAGCATTGTTAGAAAATGCCTAACGTTCAGCTCAGTGCCCTATGTTTATGCGCACGAAAAGTTACAGATATGATTTGATTCAAGCGAAAACACACTTACCAGAAGACCATCGGAAATACTACGTAGTTATTGTGGTATTTGCGCGGTTTAAATCACTTCAACCCACTTCAACAGAAAAATCTGTAATATATGCCGCATACATTAAAATATGCAGTTAAAGAAAAAAATCTCAAAAATATGCAAATATGCAAAATAAAAACGGACTAGATTTGTTTTATGTTTGGTGATAGGAAAAGGTTTCAATAAAAATATACAATTTCATGAAATAAAACAATCTATTTATAATAGTAATGACAATAACTACAATAATACTAACTGAAATATCCACGAATGTATAAATATTATCGATATTTTCCTCCGGGCGCAACTATTTATATCTGTCACACCACGCCTGACTCGTGCGCCTTCTCAATAAATTAGCAGCATTTTACCTTCCAGTACCTCCGAGAAAGTGCAAGGATGAAGCGCGCCATTAACGTTCATGAACGTCAAAAGTCCCTGGTATTAAACGCGCACGTTTTCTTAAAACACGGAATACCTACCGCCACTTCTTTGTTATCATTAGTTGAATTAAGAATTAATTACAGCAATGAGCGTTGTAGACAAAATCTGATAACCAGAAATGTTCGCTCCCGTGTAATAGAAACTATTTGGCATCGATAAACTAACTACACATTTGAAACAATATTATTTTTGTCAGATAACAAAATTCCCCACTCTTCTCGCAAGTAGCAAAGCGAGAGCTGAAGAAAGCGTGCGCGGATAATAGCTATGGTGTCGTTGGTGGCGAGGAGAAAGTTTGTTTTTTTAATTTTATTTTACATTTAAAGACAGTACAACGTTCACCCGCGAGGCTCTTCAGTTGATTGGCCGAGCAACTTTGCATCAGAAAATTGTGAAGGGGGTAACTGTTTGTTACCTCCCTGATAGTGATTACATGTTGTACCTTCAACCAAGGTTATTGCGAGGGAATTATGTTAGAGCAAAGAGAATGGGTTAGCGTCGGAGGAGGAACGGCTAGTGGCGACTGAGGTAGTAGTAGAAGCGCGAGTGTGCGTCCCAATCTTCCCTGCAATTTTCCTTGGGGGAATCCAGAAGGTCGTGCGGAACAAATGGCATTCGATAATTTCAGGAATATATCCCCACCGAAAACTGTATTTACAAATATCGATGGCAATCCATACAGAATTCACAAAACACTGAACCACTTTCCCTCTCGTGTGTGTAGGTTTTGTACGTTAGTATTAGACGTTCTGGAGACAGCTGTTTTGAATGTTTTTTTTTTAAATTTATTATTAAAGTCGCATCGACTACTGAGGTCATTAGCGACTACTTTAAGTACAACTTTACAATATTAACACGGCAACTTTACAATAGATATGAAAATTTACAAATTACAATATATGTGAATATGTAGAGACAGACATTACAGGTATTTTGATGTTACAGAATTAGTTTCTGGTATCCATACCAATGCACTTATTACAATTAGATTTCTTTAAGAATGTTGCTGTCTTTACAGAATTTTAATATCTTATTTTGGTAGTCGATGGATGATAGCATCAGTTCAGGGTTTTGCTCATCTTCTAGGTACGTGTGTCTGCTGTACTGAAACATAGGACATTGAGTTAAAATGTGTTCAAAGTTAAGAATGGTATCACAGTGCTGGCAGGTAGGTGGGGGATTTCCAGTTAACAAGTGTTGATGACTGAACTTGCAATGACCGGTTCTTATTCTTGTTATTGTCACCTGATCTTTTCTTGAAAATTTTTTGGAGGTTTTCAGGGAGTAAAAATTGTTAACGTGTTTGTGTAGAGGGCTGGATTTCATGTTTTTCCAGAGGTTGCTCCACTTTTCATCCATTGCTTTCTTGATGTGGGTCCATAAGTCCTTGCAAGTGTGTGATATTGTTAAAATACTTCCTGTTTCAGGGCTTACATTTTCTTCTTCAAGACTCATTGTATTATGTTCAGGGGTTGTTTTGTAATCTGGTATCCAGGCAATTATGAGACTTCTTTTAGATTGTATAATGTCATGATATATTTCATGAATATTGTTTATCATTGGTAGGCCAGGGTAGTTATTGAGAATGTTGTTTATTGCTTCAAGAGAAGTAGAGAATATGACAAACTTGTTATTTCTGAGTTTCTGTGACAATTTGAAGGCTGTCATTATAGAGCATATTTCAGCAGTAGTAGTACTAGAGTAGGAATGCAGTCTGTTTATAATTTTAACATCTTTGGTAATTGTAGTTGCATATTTTCCATCTCTCTTATTGGTAACTTTAGTATAGATTTTATAGGAGTCTAGGTATTTATTTTCTATTTCATTAAGTTTAATTTTCCTATCGTTTTTAGCCATTTTGTTTATTTGAATAGTGTCTAGTGTTATATCTGTTACTATTTCAGGAATTGTCCACGGTGGTATACTATTGTTTCTTTTTTCCATTAGTATATGTTCCTGAAGGTTTAACTGTCTCAGAAGGTTTTTGACTTTGGTATATACTGGTGAAAAGCATTTTTGTTCTTTGTAGTAATTTTGAAGTTTTGGGTATATATCGTGGTAGATTATAGGGTTATTTGATTCTGCTGATTTGATGGCATATTTGAGAGTTAGCATTTGTCTACGGTGAGCTAGGGTTGGTTCTTTGGCTTCTATTAGGATGCTACCAATGGGACTGGTTTGAAAGCAACCAGTGCTTATTCGTAGAGCTTTGTTGTGTATAACATCAAGTTTTTGTAGGTCTTTTTTGCTAGCTGAATCATATAATATGGATCCATAGTCGATTTTGGATCGAATTATTGCTTTGTAGGTCATCAGCTGGAGATGTTTATCTGCTCCCCAGTTATTATGGGATATGCACTTGAGTATGTTGAGTCTTTTTTTACATTCCTCAGATAAGATTTGTATATGCCTTTTCCAGTTCATTTTTGAGTCAAAATGCATGCCTAATATTTTAATGTTTTGATAAAATTTTAGGTTATGTAGGCCCATTTTTAATGTAGGCTGACTCTCCATATTTTGTCTGGAGAACACTATACATTGGGTTTTGGAAGCTGAAAATTTAAAGCCTGATTTGAGAGACCATTCAAGTAGATTGTTTAGGGCAGATTGTATAATTTCTTGACTGGTTGTAATAGATGATCCTCTGCAGAGAATGGTAATGTCATCAGCATATTTCCTTGTGATTACCGGATGATTGATTTCAGAGCCTGCATCATTGATGGCCAACAGGAATAGAGTAACACTAAGTACAGCACCTTGTGGTAGTCCATTCTCCAAGTGTTGTACTGATGATAGGCTACCATTAACTCTCACATTAAAGGTTCTTTCTTTGGTAAAATTCTTGATGAATTGAAATATGTTGCCTTTAAGTCCGTATTCCTGTAATTTTGTCATGATTATATGGGTCCACACCATGTCATAAGCTTTTTCGATGTCTAGACTCACTGCTAAAACATGTTGTTTGTTAGCAAGGGCTTCTTGGATGTAATTATCAATACTTACTAGGTGAGAGGTAGTTGAGTGTCCAGCTCTGAAACCAAATTGATTGTTGGATATGATGTTTTTAAAGTCTAGAAACCATCTGAGTCTTTTGTTAATTATTTTTTCCAGGATTTTGCACATATTGCATGTTAAGGAAATGGGTCTGTAATTTTCCGTTTTAGTGGGGTCTTTCCCAGGCTTTGGTATAGGTATAACAATAGCTGATCTCCATAATTCAGGAAATACATTTTAATTCCATATTATGTTATATATTCTTAGTAGAATTTCTTTTCCTTCCAGGGATAGATTTTTTAAAAGAATATATGGAATATTGTCTGGTCCAGGTGAGGAGTTCCTAGTCCTGTTGATAGCAGAATTAAGTTCTTGAATTCCAATAGGGTCATTAATATGGTAATAAGTAGCCAAGTCTTGATTATTTGTAGGTTCTGTAAGGTTCTCTTGCTCTTTTTTGTGCTGTAAGAAGGCTTCTGTATAGTTTTTTGAACTAGAGTTTTTGGCAAAGCTACATGCAATTGAATTTGCTATTTCATTATGGTCTGTAATGATTTGGTTATTTGACAGTAAAAAATGTATTTGTTTACCTTTCTTTGTTCCTTCGATAGCTTTTATTTTTGCCCATGACTCATTTATATTATTGTGTATTGATAGACTTGAGACATAATTGCGCCAGGTGTTTGCTTTACTTTCTTTTATGGTTCTTCTTGTAATAGCTCTCATCTTTTTGTATTGTATTTTATTTTCTTCTGTATTATGTTTTTTATATTTGTTGAAGGCATGTTTGGAATTTTTAAGTGCCAATTTACATTTCTCATTCCACCAATGCACTAGTTTGGGTTTCTTTGCTAAATTGATTGTTTCAGTTGATCCGTTTGCAGCTTTAGTTATGACATCGTTAAATGAATTGATAATAGTATCGATATTTTCTGTTTCTAGAAGGTCGTTAATTTTAGGTAGGTATTTTTTTATCAAATTATTATAAAGGTTCCAGTTTGCTTTGTTGTAATTCCGTCTTGGGATTGCTTGATCTTGGTTATGAGTATTGGGAGTGTTGTTTATGTTTATAAAAATGGGGAAATGGTCACTATCATATGGGTAATCTAAGATGTTCCATGAACATTTATAGGAATATTGGGTGGAGGAGATGGAGATATCGATGGCACTGTAACTGTTGTTACTGGTATTGATGTGAGTAGGTTCTCCAGTATTAAGAACAATTGTATCTAGTTTATCAAAAATTTCCTCAAGCATAATTCCTCTACTGTCAGTTTTATTAGAGCCCCAAATTCGATTGTGGCTGTTGAAATCTCCCATAATGAGAAATGGTTTTTGCATCTTGTTAATAATATCAGTTACTTCTTGTTCAGCAAACTTGTAGCTATTTGGTAAGTAGATATTACATATATTAATTTGAACAGGTGACAGGATCCTTATAGCACTAACTTCAATGTTTGATTGAATAATCACTTCTTGATATGGAATATGGTCTTTAATGTATATAGCTACACCACCACTGGCATGATTGGTGTTACATCTGTTTTTGAAGGAGCAATTATACCCTTTGATATTACCATGCTTGGAGTCTTTGAAGTTGGTCTCTTGGATACACAGGATATCAGGGTGTGTTAAGTTACATAGGTACTGTATACTTTCTAGTCTGGGGTAAAAGCCATTTACATTCCATTGAAGAATTTTCATTGACTGGTGTTGATTTCTATACTGGAGTCTGTTTCAGTACTTGATTCATCTGCAGTATGAAGTACTGAGTTGATTTTCCTGATAATCCTGGTGAATCTGCCTTTTATGGTTTTGTTGGTGAGATGCGGATATAAACTATGCATCATTTTGGTGATGGATGATATGTCTTGTGAGTAGTTACTGGCTACAAGTATAGGATCATTAGCACTGAAAGAGTTCTCTAGAAAGGATTTAAATTGTATGTAAGTAAGGGGGAAGTTATTTTGAGAGTCTTCAATGATGTGTTTGATAGGGGTTATCAGCTCTTCCATATTTTTCTCTTTCTTCTTTTTTTTCTTTTTTGGCTGTTTTGAGAGTTTTTCCATATTATTTGTTTCAGTTGTGTTGCTTACTGACATGGGGGGTGAGGAGGAGTCAGTCTGGAGACATCTTTTATTGGTATTAAGGGAGACTATGTTGTCATTAGTTGGAATTTCTTCATTGTTTTTAGCTTCACTAGTAGAGAGTAGAGATTTAGGAAGTGGTGAAAAATCAGTTGTGGGCATTCTTGTAGTGAGATCATGGTTACTTTGTATATCTGCTACTTCAGTGTTTGTTCCATTGGTTGTTGGATCTGGCAAGTCACAAGGTTTTTCCCTAATGTGTTCAGATTCCATGGGAGTACTTATTGAATTGGTACTCTTTTGTTGATTAGAAGTATTAGGTGTAGGGCATTGTCCAGCTAAGTGTCCTGTTTGGTGACAATTAAAGCATGACATTTCATCTGTTGTGAAAAATATCCTGTATGTTGCGCCATCATAATACACGGTAGTGGATTCAGTTAGTCGATCTATATCTTCAGGGGAAACATATACTTGTCTGCGGAAACTCATAATGTGAGAGAACCCCTGTCCAGGAATACCAGCTTTAACAAATGAAATTTTGGATGCCAGTTTGATATTGTTGGTGGTGAATACATTCTCTATTACTGAGTGTGGGATGATGGGACAGACGTTTGAAATAATTATTCTTTTGGCCTTTGTTAAGAGTGGTCTCAATTTCAATTCATGGTTTTTGATTTTTATGATTTTGTGGTTGTTCGTGAGGTTATCAGCTATAGTTTGGGAGCTTAGAAAGATGCACACTCTGTTGTTTGTTATTCTGGATATGAACCTTATTTCACTTGGGTCAATAATATCGGATAAACTGTTTACGTAATCTTTAATGGTGAGGCCTTCTTGTGAGTCAATGATTATGGCCTGGTCCTTGGTGGGAAACACTTCAGTTGACATAACATTTGCGTAGGTTTTCATATTTGGTTGGGTAGATACCTGAGGTTGCGGGGTTGAGGTTAAGGGAGCCCCGATGTCCGAGGGCTCCATCCTTGCGCAGGGTAGCCGCTGCACCGGCTGACCATACACTTGATTTCAGGCACACACAACTCGTGGAACAAGAATATTGCCACTAAGTAAATACCACTTAATTCACTGACTGAAAGACAATATGATAAAAACAGCGTTTCACTGGACGCGATCGGAGCACGATGTGTCTCGGTCGGCTGCCACAATGGAACTGCCACAACTGGAACAATGGCACAACTGCCACAATGGAACAATGGAATGGTTTTTTTACGTGTAGACTTTATTTTGAAATTTAGATATTGCTGATTGATGAAATTCTTATTCAGATGGACTTGATTAAGAAAGTTCGCTGTATTTTTCACATGTTCACTTACATCTAAATTGTTCCAGAATTCAGCTCCTATCTTCGTTTCAGTCTCCTACAGAAATTATTAAAGAAAAAATATCAACTTGAAAAGAAAATCGTGTACTTTTTGCTTATATGATTTTTTCTTTAATATATCAGTACAAACCTAACTGTACTCAAAATGATTTTTTGAAAACTTAAAAAGATATATTTGTGGTAGTTACTATTCTTTGTCTCATTGACTTTGCCTCGTTAACTTAAATTTTATAACAGTTTTATCAATAATTTATAGCACCTTTGTTAAGAAATTGGACACTGCCTTTGTTTCAGTGTAGTCGTGATTTAGAGAGATTTGGCTGCGCTAGTGAAAATACCCAGAAGTCCATTATCTGAAAGGAGGTGAGCCAATTCTTACTCAGCTTCTTGTCTGCTCCCATTTGGTAGAATTTTGTATTCATATTTAGAACTGGCAGTAATTATAATAGTTTATTTTTTTATATAGACTTGAATACAAAAATCAAAAACTCACTATTACAAGTATATATAGAGTATATGTAATTCTAATAAGAATGTGAAGAAGATATACCAGAAAATAAGAGTTTGTGTTCTCTAAATCATTAATGGAATCTACTTTTAAGAAGTGATAGTAATAGTATAATGATAATAAATTCAATACATTATATGAAATAACCTGCATTTAAATATTTTTTATTAACACAGTGCCACTGAGTATTTTACATTGCGACATATTCCATATTTTTCCATTTGTATTCTTCACATATCTCATTAGCTTAATGTAATCTGAGATTTATAATAAATAAGCAAGGGAAACCGAAATGATTTTACCCTTTAATATGGTTCCAGAGTAATATTACACTTGAAATTGCAGTAAAGGTGACATATGATGAATGACATACCAACACTATTCGTGTTACAAAAGGTTCGAGAATGCAAATTATTTATACAATATTTCCAATCATTAATTGTGTCAACGGTGAGAGTTAGTTTGCATAAAATTGTCAATTAAGCTTAAATATGAATAGTTATTACGGTATTTTAATGCCAGAAAACTGATAGCATGTTTAGAATTCTGTGAAATTAGGAAGCAGCGAAACATTTTGTACGATCACTTTCCAAGAAAGAATTAGCAAAAATATATGCATTTGCATACAAACCCGGGTTCTACGAATGACTGTGTGCATATTGCAGCTAATCGGCATCGAGTTGATAGGGTGGAACAATGCGGTGGCTGCCCTAATGATCGGGAGAGGTAGTTCAATGCATCAACTGATGTCACTGCAGTGCCTCTGACCGGGAGGTCCTAGGTTCCACTCCCGACGGCGGCATGATTTTTGACACTAGCTTATTAGCTTGGTCGAATTCAGTCGCCGTCTGGAGGAGAATACTAGCAGCCGGCTGCTCTGATCGGTAGTTTTTCATGGTTTCTCCCATCGAAACCAGGCGAATGCCGGAGAAATAGCCTAACAAATGGGCTACGGACTGCGCGCGATCTTTCCTTCCTCTTCCTTGTTCTATCCTCACCCCTTAAGGCCTCATTCACAATGCAAACTTAAACGTAAACGTAACGTAGCCGCAAAACCTAGAAATGTGTTATTAAGCGAGACCATTCACAATGCCTTGACGTCACCGTTGACTTAAGACCGTAAACTTAAGAGTTCGCAAGCTCCAAGCTTTTGCGTTAAGTTCACGTCGGAATACTACTGAAGACCAATCAGAGAGCAGCATGGAAGTTCGATTTCAGATTGTGTTCAGGCAGTTTGTGGTTATGTCATTGTTTTTGTAATGTACAGAACTAGTTTACGAACGCTTTTCATGCGTGTAGAGAATTCAATGTAAGAATTTGGACAATTTTTATTGTGACTTTAACCTGAAATGGCGAATAAACTAATTATGTCGGACGAATTACTCGTGAATTTGGTTCAAGAGAATCCTTGTTTATAAGATGAAATGTGAGCACTACTACAACATATACTCGCATGTATATAAAAACAAATCAATAGGAATCTCGAAGTAAAAGCTAGAAACCATGGTGGAAAGATCTTTTCACCATGTTAGAGACGAATCGATCAATCAGTACATTGAATTCTGATTGGTTCAGGCGAAAATTACGTTCCAGCTTACGTTCGTCATTGTGAACGCTTGTTTTTACGTGTAAATTTTGCGGCTAAGTTTACAGCATTACGTTACGTTTAAGTTTGCATTGTGAATGAGGCCTAACACACACACACACACACTAACATGTACTACACTACTCCACATGCTCGGAGACCGGTCGGGGGCTTAGAACTTGGCCCCGCTGGTGGTAGATACCTGGTTGAGGAAAACCCCGCCGGTCGACGGGAAGTTAGCGCCCGAACTCGTCATCCAGCAAAGAAAGATTACCGCCACCTCCCGATGAAAAACGTGCACAACACTTACGGAACTAAGGACTTCAGTAGTTGACGTGCCCGGAATGACTTAACAATCAATCACTGCTCTAAAGGTTGTGGCCTCTGCGTTGCGCAGACAACGCAGCCTCGCGAGTGGCGGTTTCTGGGGCGGCCCACTCCAGCTAAGCAGGCCAGATGTCTAGTTAGTTCCACTGATTTAGAACAGGGGTCTCAACACGATCACCGACGATTCAGGAAGGGATTTCTTTCTGCAGGCTATAAGAGCCATTTCAGTGCACAGCACAGCCTGACATGGACAGTCTTGTTCTTGAAAATCGCCGCTTGGAATTGCCCCAAATGTCAATGTTTCTTGTTTTCGTTGTAGGGAAAACATTAACTAAAAATGATATAGCAACACATAGCCTACTTTTCGTATTTTTAAGGACCAACTCTGCTCGTTCGAGTCAACATGCCGAGCACGTTACCGCTATACCACAACAGACAGGGCTATGCTCATCTTTACCGACATTTAAAAAAATAGTGGATCCTTACATTAATTCTAAATTATGCGATTTTTGAAAATGCAAAGAGTTTAACGAAAACGAGATTTGCGCTATTTTTAAGCGTCAGTCAACCGAAGAAAACATTCAAAGAAAAAATCTTACCGATTTCCGCCGCAGCACTTCTTTCCCTTTACTACGTAAACATAGTAAGGCGAGAAAAGAAAATTACGAATATCACAATCGAATTTATTTTGTAAGGTAATGTGAGAACAATTCTCTAAGTGAAACGAAATTAGATTGGCTAAACTGGTTTCATTTAGCGAATTGTTCTCCGAAACCCTTCTCGACCTTCCTCTATTTACCCATCCATCTATACATTATTTTTGTCCCTTCACTTCTGTATTAAATTGAGGAGGTATCAGGAAAAAATTTGCCCATCAAAATAAAATGGTATTCTCCAATCTACGTATCTTAGTAAAAACTTACGTTATGGCGGCTATATTATCTCTTAAACTTAAATTATGGTGTCACGATAACATCGTACGTTCCGTACCATGCAACATCCATTGTACACGGAATTGCTATTAAAATAATGTGCAATATTATTATCTCACAGAGAGGATACTAATTTGTGATGTCATTTATAAATGGGATGAAAAGTCTTCGTGCGTCATGTTGTTTTGATAAACTGAATGGGGGAAACACGAAAAGTGTTCTTTCTTAATAACTAGAGCCCGGAAGTTTAGGAAACTATTTTGCGTTAAAAAGGCCGGCAGACGAAATATTAATTCTGTCTAATTCTGAATTGGTAAAAAGACCCAACGTGCCGGTACAAATACATTTTCAAAACTCCAGCCGTTAATCTGCTCCACTGTTGTTTTTATGGAACTAATATTTCCATAACTATTTTAATCAAGTAGTTGGAATTATAGAATTAATCCATATTGCCAGATAAAAAATTACAACGGAAGAAAAATTGCCGTATGAGAACAACCGTAGCTTGAGCATTAGGCATTGCACGTAGTTGCAACGTTCACATCTACATATCTCATGTACGAAACATTACAAATCTCATATATTTCTTTCTCGGTATTTCACGAATAATTCATCAAATGAAGTAATGTAGACAGAATATTTCCTCGCTGACTCGCTTAGAATGAGACCGTTTAACATTTGTAAATCGTTCAGGTGACCGGTCTACGTCGTTTGAAATATCGTCTCTGGTCTTTTCATTACTCTGGTCTTTTCATTGTACTCTGGTCTTTTCGTTACTGAACGTTGTGCCAACAAAGTCAATCACTGCGCTAGTCATTTCTCATCTCAGTTTGGGCGAGGAGCGAAATATTTAACGTATGTAAATACGTGTTCGGTCACAAAACAATCTCAATTTTATTTATTTTGAGGGTTGGTCTTTTTCTGTATAACCCGTTCCAATTATCAGTATACAATGTAAGCTTCTCTCTTTCTGAGAGTACACAACCGAAATCACCCAATTCAATCCGTCCGTTGGTCCCCGAAATAACATTCTAAGTGCCTGCTGCGCCGCCAGCGGTGGCCGACCTCGCGTGACTGCCCGCGCCGCCCTCCCCCAATTATTTGCCCGCCCAGTAGGTGGTATGAATTGTCAAATGAGAGATGAATGTTGTCTGCATTATGCAGAATCTTAACAAGAGAAATCAAACGGCGGATGGACCTTCTTTGCATCGTGCAGAATATTGACTAGGGAAACCCAATTACCTATAATCTCAAATTTACTTATTTTGAGGGTTGGTCTCTTTCTCCATAACTCCGTCCAATTCCCTTTTATAAGTCTAGAAAGTAAGCATTTCTCCCTGAAGAAACACTGTCGCAGTCATCCAAATCAATCCGCCTCAAGCGCCTGCTGCGCCGCAGACGTTGTGCTGCCCCGCGAGAACGCCCGCTCCGTCCTCCCCCAATTAGTGGTCCCCTCAGTAGATGGCAATGATTGTCAAATCACGGATTGATCGTTCCTGCATTGTGCAGAATCCTGCACTGTTCCTGTGTTGTTCAGAGAAACCAAAACTCGGATGTAACTTTTCTGAATTGCTCACAATCATGTTCAGTAAAACTTAAAATCCCAATGTTATTCATTTTGAGTTGGCCTGTTTCTCTGTAACACAGTCAAATTATCGTTTCCTAAGTAAGCATTTCTCTCCGAGAATGCACACGAAATCACCCAAATCAAGATTTCTTGGCTGTTCTGGTGTCTCCGCGTCGTTGGCTGAAAAGCCGACGTTTCACCTGTCATGTCGCAGGCTTCCTCAGGGCAGTGAAGAAGCCTGCAATATGTCAAGCAAAACGTTGACCTCTCAGCCAACGACACGGCGTCACCCGGACAGTCAAGAAGTCATGGACTCGAGCCGTGGAAGCTTACGTTTACATGCGCCCAAATCAATCCGTACATCGCTGAAATCCGTCGTGAGCGGCCGACAGGGCAGTGAGGAAGCCTGCGACATGACAGGCAAAACGTTCGAGTCTCACCCAACGACGCGGCGTCACCCGGACAGCCAAGAAGCCATGACCTCGAGCCGCGGAAGTTTACGTCACCCACATCAATCCGTCCATCGCTAAAATTATCGTGAGCGACCGGCAGAGCCAGTGAAGAAGCCTGCGACATGTCAGGCAAAACGTAAGCCTCTCAGGAAACGACGCGGCATCACCCGAACACCCAAAATGACATGGAATCGAGCCGCAGAAGCTTTCGTTTACATTCACCCAAATCAATCCGTCCTCCGCTGAAATCCGTCGTGGGCGACTGGCTCGCCGCTGGCGTAGTCCGGCCCCGCGCGTCCACCCCCGCCGCCCGCCCCCAATTAGTCGCGGGCGGCGGGGGCGGCTCGAAGCAAGACCTCCCCCGCCGGGCGCCGCCGTTGCCGGGTGACGGGGTCGCGGGCGCGGGGGCGGGGAGCGGTGGCGCGGCGCGGTGGCCGGCGCAGGTAATTAGGGCAATGCGGGCGCGCGCGGCGCGTGCTTGTGCGTGAGCGGACGGGCGTGCGTGCGTGCCGGGTCGACCAGGGCGGGGGGTGATGGGGTGGGGGAGGATGAGGGCGCGTGTGCTAACGGGCCCAGCCCGCGCGACCGGAGGTGACCTCACTATCGGAGCACGAGGGGAGGCGAGTGGCCGGCGCGCCCAGGCGAAAGCGGTTGGTCTGATGACACACTTCCCCCAGACGCCTGAGGCTGCTGGTCGATGTGTTAGGGAAAGTGCTGTGTGGTGGAGGTTTGGGTTGGAAAATGTCAGTCGAAAAGTTATTTGGGTACGTACCGAGCTTAAAAAGAGTTTGAATGAAAGTATTTTTGGTTTCTCTCGCATTACATTACTTTTTCACTTATTTAAGGTCGCTTTTCAACTACTAAGGTAATTTAGCGACCACATGGAGGGTAATGGTATAAGGACAAACACACACACACACAAATCCATGTCCCAGGTGGGATTCGAACCTTTGACCTTTCAGCCACAAGGCAGATTCGACTCTTTGCACTACCTTCTTTGTGGCTCATATATGATTTATTTATTTAATAAGCCATTTATTACACACTGTAAAGCATATTACAGGGCACTATGTGGCGATTCTGTAGGTCTTTAAGCCTTTACAAAGTCTACTTCCTACAATTTAAACACTGTGTTCCACCCCAAATGGTCTCTCCATCATATTAAACCTGAGAAGTATAGACCATTTGGAATGTCTAAGAGAAAAAATGATGTAAAATCTGGCATCAGAACACTAATACATGCAGCACCTGAAACGATAGCATCAAGGAACACGACGGCAAACCGACACCAACACATCACTATTCTAAAAAAACATTTTCCCCTACCGACCTGCACCATCTTTTACCTCATAGTATAGGTTGCGATCTGTACGGAAAATATTAAGAATTTGATTAACACTCAAGATTTTGGAGGTATACAATGATTGCGGTGTAATATATTTCAGTGATGTAATAATGGATTTATTTGATATCGGACGGGTAATTCTCAGAATGGGAAAACAAGAGATTTTTCTAGCTGCTAATGTAACGTAGGAGTAAGGGGGATAGTTAGTATTTACACCCTGGTTGAATTGAATCACTTTAATTAAAGGATTCACTAAACTTACACATGTACTACACAGAATTTATTCACTTTCAATCTTTGCACATCCACACAATGGTCCATTAAACGATATCGCAATTTTATTCCCCTTATCAACTACTGCATCTTTTTCGCATTTATTTACAGTTTCACATTATTCAAAGTTTTGCATGAACATTCACAACTTGGGCATCACATATTCATCTTTTACTGATTAGCCATTTTAAAAGCGTGACTAAAGTACGTATACATCTACGCCGGTAATTTTCTACGCTGTTCTGTAAACCTGATTGCGACTGTGAAAAGACGGCTTTCCAAATTTAACACTTATATGGAATCATGATTTTTATAACGCAAAGAGAAACAGCGGTCTGAGAGACCGCTATTTGTTATTGAAAGTTGAACGTGGAATGTAAAGTTAAAATAAGTTATAGACCTGTTTCAATCAATTCTTAAATTTCTTGCGAGTATTCTAAAATGTATTGTATATGATACAAATATTAAAATAATTGAAAAATTATTGAAATTGTTGAAATATGTCAACATTTTGAAAAACATTGAAATTGTTGAAAACATTGATATTGTTGAAAAACTGCTTAATTGTTGTAAAACATTTAAATTGCCTCCAAATCCGTACAGCCTCTACTGTCCTCTAAACCCGTACAACGTTGATCCAACTGGTCTTTGTGCGCTAGCAAGCAATTCCTCAGGAATCATTTTTGTCCTTTTTTCTGTCCCAACAAGTTAATTTTCTCTTCAGCAGTTTAACAATAACTTTTGAAGAACTAAATCAATTGTATAAAGTGTTAGTAAATATCCTCTTAGATCCTTCAATAGGTTTGCATCCACGAAGCATAGCTTGAGTAGGGTACTAAATTTTTCTCTTCGTGAGCTGGGATCGTCAGAATGATTTGGGCGATTCATTACAATACTTCGAAAGTAACAATATTAAATAAATATTTCAGAAATTCGCCCAAGAGCATGTATGGAAACACCCGTCCAAAGACCACTTACACACTAAGGGAAACAAGCGGCCACACATTACGATACGAAAAATACGGAAAGAGAAAAACAGACCGCCACAATATCCAAAAATGCCCCTTAAATGCCGACCGCTTAGCAGAATTAAACAAAACTTGGCAGAGTGATAGAAGAGGGTCAGGGAGGAAGCTATTATGACTGTCAACGCTCTCGCCCACTCATATCGCCCATTATTGCATAAACCAATTTCACTTGGTGCCTGTCAAACCTATGTTTCCATGTGAGTGTGAATGCCACATTATTAAAAAACTGCATCCATAGATGCCAATTTCACTATTGCTAGTCTTGACTTGTAATACAACTTTTTGTTTTATTGTAAAGTCGCATCAACTACTAGGTCATCAGCAACCACTATTGGATTTAACGTTATGGTATGAGGGTGAAACGATATGATGATGATAGGGGATGAAAGGACGAACACATACAACCTTGCCCAAGGCGGAATTCGAACCCGCGATCCCTCGGTCCGAGATTACTATGACACTACTGTCTTATCGATCTAGGTCACGGGGCCAACACAAGTCCTTTCTTAAGAAGCTACTGCTCGTCTTCTCTTTATGGAAATCACGGCATCACTGCCTTGTTCAAACGCTGCAATTTGACTGATTCTCAAGGACTTGGAGGCGAGTAATTGGTGAAGACAAATTTATTCCTACACTACTTTTAGACGCTAATTACCCCTTCTATAATAGCCCAAATTGTAAAACAATTTCTAATTTTTTGTTAAAGAGAATCTATTATATTCTAGGAAATGCTGGTGATAATAGTTTCTCACTCCAATCGTTTATTCACTCCATGTTTGGTGGCACATCAATTTAAGATCACGTATATCTAATTTTCATTGTCCGCAAATCACATTCATGTACAAGGTGTGTGAATTAGTTTTGAGGGATTTACTATAGATGGCGTAACTTGGACTATATGGCATCAGACTCTTTTCTAACTATATTCTCGTGTAAGCTTTATGAATTGGCTTTACTGTTTTGTATGTGACTTTATGCTGATGTGTAAACAACTCACATGTTTGCAAGTCTGAAAATGTCGAAGTACGAGTCAACAAAACGCCATTTGCGGGAAGTGTTACTTTTTCTGTTTAATTCGAAGAAAAGTGTTGCTGAAAGTCATCGAGTGCTATTGGAAACTTATGGCGAACATTCTCCATCGATAAAAACGTGTCAGAATTGGTTTCGTCGTTTTAAAAGTGGTGTTTTCGATACAGTTGACAGAGAACGCCCAGGTCAACCGAAAAAGTTCCAAGATGCGGAATTGGAAGAATTACTCGACAAAGATTAATGCCACACGCAAGATGAACTTGCTAAATTGTTGAATGTTGATCGCACAACCGTTTCTAAACGTTTAAAAGCTCTCGGTATGATTCAAAAGCAAGGAAATTGGGTGCCTCCTCCTTTATTTTTGTTATAGTATTAAATTATTTGTGGTTTTGAAAGTGGTGCGGATGTAGAATCATCACAGTGTATTGTGGATAAAAATATAACAGCTTTTTTTCTTCTTTGGTACAATGGTCAAATAACTCATATGTAAATCTATTTATCTTAAGAAGACAGCATGCTGTATTTCTCATTCGTAAGTTCCTGAAATTCTTCCATATTTCAACAATGGATGAATAAACAAAGATACACAGATGTTAAAATATAATGATGTGAAAAAGAGGAAAACAAAGACGTACAGAAGTAAAAAACTTCCGATTCACAACAGAACATAGTACGAAAATAACTCGTCACGAACTATTTTTTCAATTGTTTCAAAGGCTTCCAACAATGCAAGACAGTCACCCCAACATAATGTAATGAAATACAATTGATTTCTAATAATGACAAAAAACACATTGATACTCATAGCAAAGGAGCATATATTAAAAGCCGAAAACACACGGGTTACCCGGGTAACCCAAGTGTAGACTAAAGGATATTTCTTTTACCGTAAACACAAGGGATAGTCGAAACAGCCCCTGAGTGGACGCACCCTGCCTCTACATCACGAAAGTCATAAGAATAGTTGAATTCTTTTGATTGATTGATTGATGACTACGGGCGCGCCAACTGCTAAGGTAATTATCCCCGTAAGTGTAGTGCACGTTATAGTGAGGAAGGTGGAGTGATCTTCCCCTGCTAGATGGTGAGATCCGGCGCCGATCTTCCATCGGTAGCCGTGTTTTTACCCAACTAGATATCTCTCACAAGCAAGACACCGGGCCAGACGGGAAAAGGTCTAAGCACCCGACCTGTCTCCCGGCATGTGTGATAGTGTAATGCATGTTAGTGTGCAAGGAGAGAGGGTAAGACAAGGAAGAGGAATGAAAGATCGCGTGCTGTCCGTGGCCTGTTTGTAGGGCACTTTTTCCGTCATTCGCCTAGTATTCATCAGAAAAAACACGCAAAACTACCGATTAGAGCAGCCGGCCGGTAGAATTCTCCTCCAGACAGCAATTGAATTCGACTTAGGTTTTTCGACACTAGCTAAACAGCTATCACCATCGGACTCAAACCAAGGACCTCTCGGTCAGAGGCACTGCAGTGACATCAGTTGATGTCCTGAACCACTTCTCCTGGTGAAAGTAGATCACATGTCCTACTCCTGATCACACAGTTCACGATAACCTGGGTGGATACAGTTTTAAAATAGCCCGAGAATTTCTAAATAAGAAAACGTACTCCTATCCTGTCAGGTGACTAGCGCTGACGAGCGCCTTCGGAACCGTACTCTGAGCGGGTTAGATGGCTCCGTGACAACGGCGCTGCAGCATCTCAGACTAGTAGGTTTTAGGATTTGGGTTCTGACGGCGTGTATTTTCGACAAAAACTACCCCACACGGCTAGGTCGAATTCAGTCACCGGCTGAGTTGAGTTCAGTAAGCTCCTCACTGCAGAGAGACACTGCAGTGGCTCTCATCGGGAGGCCCTAAGTTTGAGTCCCAACGGGGGCGGAGTTTCGGCTCTAGCTACATAAATAGATCGAATTCAGCTGCTGTCTGGAGGAGAAATCTAGCGGCCGTGTGCGCTGATAAGTAGTTTTCCGTGGTTTTCGAACAATATCATGCAAATGCTAGATTAGTGTACTAACAAACAGTATCCTACCCACGGATCGCTTCCACTTCGTTATTCCATCCTCTCCTCTTACACACACACATACACACACACACACACACACACACATACACATACACATACATACATACATACATACATTACACTACCACTCGTGTAGGGAGACTAGTAGAGTGTTTGCTTGGGCAGGGGCGAAATTTCAATGGTGGGAGATACTTAGAGGGAAATTGTCCCTCAAGTCGACGTGATTGTCGACGCCGGATGTTACCATCTTGCGCATAAGGAATAACCCCACCTCCCGGGGAAGACTACACTATCGGCTGTAATGACCATAGGAGTTGGCGTGACCGGAAATATCACAGTAACACGGTCTAGATGACAATAACGGCGGGCCGGTTGCTCTGATAGAATTTTTGATTCTAGTAGCGGCGTATGAAAAGCGCTCGCTTGTAATGCAAACACTAATCGAGTAGGAGGATGAAGTTACTTTTTCGCACTTGGAAGTGATACAAAACGAAGTTTAAAGTTGGGCTATCGGTGCAACGAAGATTGAAAGACATGTAATGGCAATTACATGGTGTGTGAATTAATTTTGAGGGATTTTTTCTGTAAATTTAAGGCTTTATTATGAACACGTGAATACTTAATCATGTTTCAAAGTATTGTCCATTGCTAGCCACTACTTTCTCCCATCTTTCTGGTAGCACAAGGATTCCGCGTCGAATCAACAACTCATCATTTAATGCAATCCACGAATCAATCCAATCTTTCGTTTCTTCGTAAGATTGGAAGCGCTGCGTAGCCAGGCTGTGTTCCATGGATCTGAACAGGTTGTAATCAGTTGGAGCAATATCTGGTGAATACGGCGGGTGCGGGAAAACATCTCATTTCAACGTTTCCAAATATTTTTTCACTCCACAAGCAACATGTGGTCGAGCGTTGTCATGTTGAAGAAGCACTTTATCATGTCTTTGTTCGAATTTTGGACGTTTTTCTTTTAATGCATGGCTCAAACGTATCAGTTGTGTTCAGTAACGTTCACCAGTGATTGTTTCATTCGGTTGAAGGAGTTCGTAATACAACACCGAGCTGGTCCCACCAACTACAGAGCATAAGTTTTGCACCATGAATATTCTGTTTTGCCGTCGATGTCAATGCATGACCAGGCAAACCCCATGATTTTCTCGCCTTAGGATTATCGTACCGAATCCATTTCTCATCGCCAGTGATGATCCAATGCAAAAATTCGTTCCTGGTTGGCGTTGAAGCAATTTTTCACAGGTGAATAATGGGTATGGGTCAATCCATTTTAAGTGGTCCAGCAGTGGTCGCTCGACCATCTCGAAAAAAATTCTTGTTTTGTACATAAATTTCCTTATGTCTTGGCTGTTCAAAACCATCCTAAACTTTTTTTTATTGTACCTGGTTTACAAATGGCGGCCATTTTTGTTTCGCGCCGTGCGCTATTTTTCGCGTTTGCAGACATTTACTCTTTCCTACATTACTCAGCTCTAAGTTGTTCTAGCATTCTAGAATAAACAAAATTCGATTTAGCATACTCTGGTCTGCAAATTGAAATATTATTTACCTATTTTCTATGTTTTTATTTGGAAAATATCTGCAACTAAATCTATGGAACGCGAATGAACGAAATTCGATTTTCAGAGAGTAATTTTTCAAAGAAGGAATAGAATCTAAGTCTTAATTTTTTCTGTGCATTTACACACAACAGTATAGTTACTTTTTGTAAAATATCATTGGTATATAACGTACCCCTTAAAAATTACATCCGCTTGAAAATTGAAATTTTGGATTTTTTCCCAATTTTGAACTTTAATATCTCTGTTGGGGGACCAGATAAAAATCTGAAAATTGTACACATGCTAGACAGCTATCATACCAAAGGTCAGTAAAAATTACAACTTTTAGATTTAACTCCAAGTATTTTTAAAAAAATTGAAAACTTACGAAAAATTGGGCTTCATTTCCCCATTGAGGATACTTTGTACCAAGTAGTAATCACATTATTTTGAAGCTATTTTAAACTAAAATATACATTGATGTAAAATAATTAATTATACGTAATAATTAATTACGGACTTAGATGTCAAATTGTAAGTTTGTTTTAGAGTAAAGCATACGTAATATTGGAAATTATATATTAGGCCACTTTTATGTATATTAATTATAATACCAATGATATTTTACAAAAAGTAACTATACTGTTGTGTGTAAATGCACAGAAAAAATTAAGGCTTAGATTCTATTCCTTCTTTGAAAAATTACTCTCTGAAAATCGAATTTCGTTCATTCGCGTTCCATAGATTTGGTTGCAGATATTTTCCAAATAAAAGCATAGAAAATAGGTAAATAATATTTCAATTTGCAGGCCAGAGTATGCTGAATTGAATTCTGTTTATTCTAGAATGCTAAAATAACCTAGAGCTGAGTAATGTAGGAATGAGTAAATGTCTGCGAACGCGAAAAATGGCGCACGGCGCGAAACAAAAATGGCTGCCATTTGTAAACCAGGTACAATAAAAAAAGTTAAAGATGGTTTTGAACAGCCAAAACATAAGGAGATTTATGTACTAAATATGAATTTTTTTCGAGATGGTCGAGCGACCAATTTATTAAATTCTGGACCACTTAAAATGGATTGACCCGTATTCAATGTCTCTCGGCTTCAGTTCGTACTAGTAGTTCTGTACATATTTAAACTAATTTTCATTAATTGCCAATAATGCCACTTCGTAGTCTGTAATTGAATGAACGTATCTAATATCTAACTAAATTTTAGAATTCATAATGTTATGCCCAAAAATGTTATGTTATGTCCAATAATGTTATGTTATGTCCAACTTTATCGTATTATTATTTTCGTTTGTATTTACGATAAAATATCTCATTTGGTAATTATAATGGTCTTTAGAAACCTTTCTTCTTCTCAAAAATCGCTTCCTTAGTTATCAAAAAAGGAAGGATTGCCATATTGCGCACAAAACTATGTACTTAGCAGTAGTTATAGTTACCTCAAGGACACAGCATTCACAATTTCGACATTCATTTCCATTCTTTATGGAAAGCGAAACGCTCGTAAATACGAACGAGTCACCCTCCGCTCTCGCAGCTCGTAAAGGTCAATACTGACCTCAGCTTACGAGCAGAAACACGCAGTTACCAGGTGGTAAACCAGCCGCAACCCGTCTCCCCTCCTCTCCGCACCGCCACCGCCGCGATGTCTGGCGGGCGAGTCGGGCAATCGTAAACGGGGCCCCCATGATTCCCTAGGCCATTTGTACGCCGCGGTGTATGTGGACTTTTGCACAACGGCAAGAAGGAAAGGGCGCAGAAGACAGAGACGTCCCGTTCTATGGGGGTGCAATAAGCTATAAAAACTTCCCTGTAAAGAGGCTCGCTATAAAACTAAATCGAGCAATCACGAACGGGCTGTAAAAAGTAATAGCGAAAAATTTGCTACGTGCAGCACCGACCGCTGGGTGCGGCATCCGCTGCCAGGCGACCACCCCAGCGGGGAAAGAACTTCACTTCGCCCGTAGGGGAAGGGTTGAAGGGCGTGGCGCAGGCGGGAGGGAGGGGAGGGGGGTGAAAGTTCGAAAACGGGGAAAGTAAGGAAAAAGTGTGAGCTTGAAGAGAGATGGAAGAAGAAAGAATATGATAACGGTACGAATCGATGGAAGAAATGGAGAGATAGAATGCTGACTCATGTTGTTGAATCGAACAGTTGAGCTGACGACGTGAAAAGTGGATGGTGGAAAAGATATAAGGTGACAAGAATTGGAGACTGTGGACAAAGTAGAGGTGTGAAGTATTATTGCTATAAATGGAAATAATGGAACTCTAACTTTAATGTCCAGAGAAGAATAAATTCGCCCAGACAAATTATTTGATAATTCAGTGAAAAAAATTAGAAGCCAAGTAAACATTTATAGCCGTAATTAAAAAATCATTGGTAACAATTAAACACACGATTTTAATAGTATGTCTTTTACACAGATATCACCTTGGACATTTTTGAACACTTTGTATAATGTTTTTAACACAAGTGTGTCATGAGATTAGAACATTACAAGTTGAGACTCGTCAAATTCGAACCAAGCGATTTGCAAATAACACTGATTCGAGATGAACGTATTGAGCAAATGAGTGGCCGATAGAAGGAAGTGACAAACTCAAATTTAGTAGCGTGTTGATGTTTTTGTTATTCATTAACTTCATAGATAATTATGAGATTGTCTGATTTGAAAGTTCATATTGTCTCTGCCCATACCACTACAATGGCAAACGAATTATACTCATGTCTTGTTTGGTTATAGAACCTACAAACCTAACATAGATCCGTTGCCCCCAAAGCCATCTGCACACAAGAAGCTCCTAGGAACGGTTCAACTAATAGCGACGAAAGGGGTTGACTTAAAAAGAAGAAACCCGCCACCCCATCCCGTACCTCTTATGCTTCTATACTCCCCGTCGGGCTGGGCTGCAGAACACCCCGCCCACGACTCGTTCACTCGAAGCGCGAACGGCTTGCTCCATAATCGTTCCGCCGCCGTAGAGAATATGAAGAAACATCGCTCGTAACGACTTCTCCCAGTAGCGACCACGGGTGCGCCTCCTATGCACCGCAAAGTTCCTCTCCCCCCCACCACCTCCACTCCCCTTTCGCTCCGGAGCCGGAGATGGAAAACTTGCTACTAGCGGAACGATCATTTCGGAGGTAGTTTCGCCTTGAGAAAGACTGCGCGTCACGTCGTAAACGGCTTCTCATCTGCGAATGCGATATAGGCGCGTTGTTTCGGGAATTTTTACGGCGCTGGAGGCTCCGGACTAACAGGCGAATATCTCAACGCAATGTTCGAGAAACATGGACGCCGAGTAGACTTTGCAAAGTTCTACACTATTTGGGAATAAAGAGGAGAAGTTGCGATTCTGAGTATCAGTGTAACTTCCAGTAAGTACATGCATCATTGTTTCAAGAATCGAATTCACGAAAACGGTTTGATCTTTTTGGGGAGGAACTGTTTGAAAACTGACTACACTAACGAGAATAAGGGAGAGCAAGAATTTTGAGAGAGATAAAAATGAAGGTTGAGGGTAGCTGATATTTCTAAACATAATACTTACGTATTATCTCCTATTTATCTACAAAATTAATGAAATACTTATATTTAGATATTTTATATGCATTGACAAAACCGATAACCATACAGAATGCTCAAATTTAAATAATTGCATTTTATCGTGGTGAATTATGAAAGGGAAGAGTGATTTGCGGTAAAATCACTAGGAATATTATTCAGCTGTTCCTACACGCACGTCGTATTATTGATTGACGTTGTGACATAAAAATTTTGTATACATTGTTGTTTGATGAAGATGATGAATTGTCAATGACTAATCAGAATGTATTTACATTTATTTAATCAGCATTTTATCGGTCGAAATGGAGAATAGTTTGTTGTTATGAATCTAAATATATTGAAAATAATATGAGGATGTGTAACCAATTGAACCGCACTGAACTTGAATACCTTTAGTGAATATCGAAATAATTTCCCAATGCATTGAAGCATTTGAATATAATTTCCTGAAACCATTAGTACTTCATTTACATACTGATGAAATTTACAAAACCAGCAGCCTGAACTAATGGCAATGAAGACACCCACACATTTCTAAATGTCATAGGAAGGTGTTTGTTACGTCAGCAACGCATTTCCTCAATATTAAAGGGGGTTCATAAAACGCATCTAACAAACATATTGAACAATTATGCTGTATTATAACTATTATCTACGATAGAGACATTTCTAGGTGTCTTATTAATATTAATTTTGTTTTTATTACATAAAAAATGTTAAAAATAATACTTGCAGAGTGCGTTAATTAACTGTAAGTAATTTTGAAGTTAAAATTTTATGTGTTGCTTATATTTCATATTTCAAATCAGTAAACTCGTGTAAACCTTTCGCAAATTCAACATAAAAATACATTTTTGTTTGGTCATTGAAATTAGGTACTCAGTGGGCGGTGCCCCGCCATGGAGAAGGAAATCCATTGTAAGCCAGTGTGTAGGTGGGTACTGGATCTCACCCTCAAGCGGATGAGGAACACCGCCACTTACAGGCACAAAACATTCACTACGCTACGGGACAAATGATCAGAGAAAGGTTGGCATGTCGGAAACATCGATCATTCAATTGTAGAAAAGAATCATAGTTAAACTTCTAAAGATACGCTTTATTGTATTTCCGTTCTTCTCGAATCTTTCGTATCACTTGCGTTTGCAGATTTTAAACATTCACAATTTTGTGTATTCAATTTCGTTGACAAGATAAGAACTACAATAATCTTTACCTCTTTTTAGGGCTTTGCAAGGCGTCTTTTATCATTCGTCGCGTGATTGCAAGCAAACTATTCGCCCCACATCATCGTGTATCATCTTTGGCTTATCCTCTCAGTCTTACGGATTCCAAACTTCATTGCTCATTGTCCATTTCAAACTGTCGCCGTTTAACGTGTTAACTGCCGTGCTCAAGGAACTACCCTGTTTACATTGTGTCACACAGATGAAACTTGCATAGTTTAAATTGATTTATTGAATAAGTAGACGATTACAGTAATAAGACCAGCATGTAGGAAAAAACAGAAGACTACTTGTAGTACTGAAACAGATTTTGGGAGATCAATATGAAGTATATTTAGAGCTACCGCTAATTCGTTCACTCTACATCTTGCTTAGATCCTTGTACTGCATCCAAGAGGTTGGCAATGAAAAACAAATTATTAATTCTTAGACAATTATGACATAAATTATGAATACAATTTGCTTAAGTTTTATTAACAATATATTAGATTTTTCAATTTGTCGATGTATGGTTTTCATTGTGAAATTTATATTCTGATGCTTCCATCCCTATAATGATCAATCAAATTCCAATTATCAAACTAAATGATCTATTTTCGGCGTGGGAATAGTTACTAAGCCGCTAAGTCATTTAAAATCATTGGGGGGTAACACCAACAAATGAAGTTTACAATGGGTTTTTGTCAAGCGTTTTAATTTAATCTCTTCTTTCAACATAAGTATTATCAACACTACATTTAAGCACATACTCATATTTTGTGATAAGTTACCAGTATTTTTACTCCCACGAGTAAATAAATATAAAGGCATTGCACACACACACTTTTAAAGCAGATTATTCTTTTTTTCTCAAACATTTTCATTCTTAATTCAACGATAATCTTGTTTCTTTTTAATTTTATTTTTAATACCGTCTATTACACGCACTTATTACACTTTCTCGACATACTCAAGGACAGTGTAGCATCGCCATTCTACCACCGGAAGTGAGCAGTAGATCTCACTCCGCCGCTTTTCACTGCGATCCTCCAGAGGAAGAACGCTGGGCGCGTCTTCGGCAGTCGCCCAATCCCCCCTCCCCCTCCCCCTTTCCCCCTCTCCCTCCCCCGTGTTACATATTCATTTCTGTTTGTTTACATTTATATTTAATAGCGCTATCCGACAGCCTCCCTCGCGATGGTCCGGCAGCCTGCAAACGGCCACGATGGCCCAAACGCAGATACATGCTGGACAAAAAGACAAACGTCTTCGGACTGAAAAAAAAACATCCTCATGAAAAAAGACAACGTTCTTGAGTAAAAAAATATACTCTTTCATTATCTAAAATCAAATTTAATAAAGCGGACATCAATGTTGCAATAAGAGTTCTTAGAATATGTGTTGTAATAATCCTCGATCACTATTAACTACAATAATCACTTTCTTAATGTAAGAAATATTAGACTTATTTACGGCCTCCTATAAACTATCAACATCGAAGAGTTACCTTTCCTAGGTAACTTTAATTTAATTGAAACTCAAATTTACAACTTAAATTCAATTAAAATTATTACACATTCCATTTTTACTGCATTGAATGAAATGCGAGATATTGGTATCGTAACACCTTGTTGATTACTCGATCAAACTACAAAAGACTCGAATTTTATAAATAAAATTCAAGTATTCAAAAACAAGGTCCATATAAAAGCAGAAAATGCCCTTTAGTACGTATCTGATGTATTGAGCAAATGCCCTTGTTTGACGTCTGGACATAGATGTAGCTTCACCATGCTGACGTTTTCGTGAGCTCTCCTTTTCTTTGTAGTGGTTGTTTTTAATTTATTACTTCTATAATAATTATTTATTAATTGTTGTTAATTTTATTTTATTTTTTTAACTTTTATTACTCTTTAAGCTGTTTATAGTTGAAACGTTAGGAAGGGATTCTGGAGCTCAAGTAAACATATGCAGAGTAAATAAATCAATAAATCAACCAATAAGAATCTTTGCAAAAATGTAGCTATGAACCCAACGTACATATATCAGAAATATTTTCACAATATTTTTTCGAAATCTTCCTAGAGTTTCCAGTGCGTAAGATTCTGACATAAGATAACATGTTTATTTAGAATCCTACCGTCGGTAATTAACAAATACGCACTTTGTTTTAATCGTCATTTCTTTTGTTCTAATGGTCATGTGAAACTGCCATATCGATCCCTTCGTGCTATCTTAGTTTGAAATAATTCGCTACTAAAAACTGAAAGCATCCATTTCTGAATGTTGAATTATCAGCACATTTAGCTATTAAAATGTCCATTTAATTTGATTATTCTCCAATCTTCTTTCATAATAAGCAGTCTTTTGACAATTAATTTGCAAATATTGAATTATCTCGCATTCTATTTCTTGTGTTTTATATTTCATAAGGAGTATTTTGTCAGAAGTGGTGATTTCTTAAGAATGTGGTCTCTCTAGATGGAGCAAATCGCGTAATAAAGAAATATTAAAAATTTGTAATCACGAAACGGCATATTGCTCATTTCCATCAGTAGGGACAATTTTTGGACGCCTTTTCACAAGAAATGCGTTCAGGTTCTAAGACCAGTTCAAAATTCACTGAGTGACTGATACAAGTGCTCTCTTGTCATTATAGAAAGAGCTCCTGAATCCTTAATTTTTCCTTTCTAATAACGTCTAAACAATCAACTCTAAATTTTGCATTGTCTCTTGTAAATGTGAGCAGGTGAGGGTGTATCATTTTCTCTTAATTCTGATGGATTCAATGTTGTTTGAAATATTTTTTAAATAATTGGATAAATTATGGAGGTTTAGGAGGCTGACCTGGATGATCGAGCTGCTGGAACGTGTGCCGACATAGCGCGTCGGTCCGAAGGGTCGCAGGTTCTAATCCCGCCAAGGGCATGTTTGTTTTTACTTTCTCGCCTTACGAATACTTCGTAAGAAGAGAAAGTTACGTAATCGTGCGCCGGAAAACGGGGAATTTTCGCCAGAAAAACTCTTATAGCAGGGGTCTGGTAACGAAAAAGTGGATAAAATATGTTGCTAAATTTAGAAAAAAAATCCTCTATCTCGTGGTGTAGTCAAAATCCATGATTTGTTGCTTCTTGATGCTGCAAAATCGATTGACGGCAAAACGTCTGTCTGTCCGTGTATCCGTCTGTGGTCAACGCTAGCGCCTAAACCGTTCTGCCGATTTTCTTCAAAATTGATATTCCCCGATCGTTTTGACTCGTCTCAAGGCCTCTGGAATTTGAAACCGATATTTTAGTATTTGAGGGTACTTTACATGAAGTCTATTTTGAGATTTTCAAAGTTAAAAGAAAATGGCTCCAAATTTTTTCCCTTGGTATTCATGTATGTGTGTTGTAGGGGAAAGCCGTGTGGATCTGCTGACCACAAACCGAGGAGCGCGCATGTGTGTCTAGTGCAAGGATTAATATGTATGTGTTTCCGTGATGGATATGATGGATACTCGGCGCGGATAGACGAAATCGGCATCTCCTGAAGTCGGAAAAAGGCTCAGAAAGGAGATGGAGGTTTAGGAAGAATAGCATCGTTATACTTTCGAGTAAATTCTTCTAGATGGATGATAATGCAATGTAAAATCTTGTCATTAACGTGAAATTATTCCCAGTAATACTGTGCTGCCACTATGTAGCCTCCGCCACCCTCCCACTCTGTCGCAGCTTCCTGCACTATTCTTACAGAGAAAATTCCCAGATAATCAGTTCAATATGTTTTTTCGAGGTACTAAACTCGACAAAATTGTATTAACTAGGCAGAAGGAAATTCAGATTGAAACTTCGATTTCATCTAACTATTATCAACTATTATGTTGTTTAATTGAAGTGTGTTTGTAACCCAACATTGGGACATTTATATGAAATGAAAAGTATTTGTTGATTTGTGGACAAGAGTAAAATCGCTTTTTAGGTCGGAAAACCTTTTTATTTTATTCAAACATCAGACCGAAGTAAACAAACTACTAATTCCACGCAAATTTCGGGCCAGAATCCTTACCGCGACCACTGTAAGAACGGCTCTCGGTTCGCTGCTTGTTATTCATAAACTCGGCTCATTGGTAGGCGGCAGGTCCTGTCGCCGCCGCCCGCAATAAAGGCGTCCTCTTTAAGGGTTGCAAGGCCCGCCCGCGGCGCCCGACTTAGCAGCGCCCAAGCCTTCACCCCCGCCATCGGCTCTTCTCCGCCATTGCCCACGCCGCCTGCCTCCTCGACCACGCCTCCGCCTCTGCCACCATCAGACATTCACTATTGCACATATCTCCCTCATCACGTCCTCATTTCCGTCTGCGTCTTTATTATCGTCCTCAACCCCATCCCCGTTCCCGAACCATCCCCATCCCCGCTCTCGTCCTCATCGTTCCCGTCCTTCACCATCCCTTTCTGCCTCCGTCCCACCCTTGTTCCCGTCCTCACTCCCATCCTCGCGACGCCCGCGACTCCGCCCCGTCCCCGGGCCGGTCCATGACCTTTCAATCGTCCCCGTGCCCACCCACATTCCTTCCCCGTGCCCATCCTCCTCAACGTCTCTGCCTTCGTTCCCCGCACCGTTCACACCACCATTTCCCGCTACCGCCCCATCTTCCACTACCTAAGCGTCCTGTGAGTTGTTGCTACCACAGCAGTGGACTGTAGTAAAGAGCGTGGGATGAGGTAGCTAACTTCACATCCTCGGTGACTCAGTGTGGGTGACAAATCATCTACATTTTACGATCTAATTTTAATTATATAAGAAATAATAAGGTTACAGATACAAATAGAATATGTGAATGTACAAACCAATGAGTAATTAATATATATATAATGCTGAAAATGTCCAATGTAATGGTTGCTGCAAGCTTAGCTTGAAAAATACAGATTCATAGTTTGACAATTAAACAATTAAAAAACTTACAGTTTCCTTGAAAATACCAATGTTCCTGGAGTTTGCCAGTTTGGGTCGTACGCGAACACGTAATTTGGCGGACGTAATCCATCCGTGGCTGACCCAGGACGAAGAAATGCCACACAGAGCGGTGGTAACGTTGAATGTAGTTCTGCTCACGTGCAAGCCTTGGACAATGGCTTAAACACCAAGTAACAAAGGGAAGCATGCCTGCTGCCCATGCGATTTACACGTGCCAAACCTTTTCACTTTGGTGTACAAATAAAAGGTGAAAAACGAACGGTTGTTGTCCGTTTGCAAAGTTTGCGACTCTCTAACAAACATGTAATTAATGTCGCACTTAGTAAAACAAACTGGATGTTTGTGGATGAGAGGCGGTGTGTAGTTGCACCCGAAACCTCGCCATTTTCTGCCTCACACAACACACGTCCGCGCGTCACGACCACCAGTCGAAGAAGTTACAACTTGTTGGGCCTCTTAGCCCGTCCGGGGAAAGATGTGCCACTCGGCGCGGGTCAAAGTGGTTAAGGAGGCAGAGAGGTATCTTCGCTATATCCAACACGTCCATTCCTGCCTCCGCCCTCATCCCCACCATCAACTTCCACCTGCCATCCCATCCGACCCAAACTTCGCTTCCGCCAGCATCTCCATCGAATCCATCCTCACATCATCCGGCAACCTATCCTCCAACGAATCTAACCTCGCGTTCAATCACGCCTCCGCTCACACCTTGGCCCATGACCCCTCAATCTACGCGTTCGGCCACATCAGCACGAACCCTCATTTGCGTCCTCAATGGATCCTTTCGTCCACTCTCTCGCTCCTGTTTCTCTTTGCGTCTCTACCGTCATCTGCTACGCCCGTGAACACATTTCTTTGCGTTTGCCGCCACAGCGACCTGACACATCTCCCGCCTCTCCCCTCGCTCTCGCATCTACGTTTAGTAGGACTAAAACGGTCTCGTTATTCTTTAAACAGGTGATTTTGAATTTTCTAATTTATTTTATTTTATTATCTGTTTCTCTCAACACAACGAAAGTAAATAAAAATATTAACGTTTTGTTTCTGATGTTCATTATGTTAATACACAAAACTGGATCAATAGAGTAGCTATTCAAACAAATTTCGAAGGATACATATGTACGATAAGAAAGCAAAAGCACACGTACCATTGCATATATCCATTGTGTCGATGTTTACTATAGACAACACCCTAGAATTATTTCGTATATACGACCGAGTTATAACAATGATTATCTCCTGTATTCTCCCAACACCGTAAGCTTTCTCCATTTAATTCCATAGCACTTGTGATTTTTAAGCAAAAATGTTGTATAGCAACCACACTCCTCGCCCGTCATCGCCTGAATCGCCCGTCATCGCCATCTCCCCTGAATGAACACACAACAGCTTTCCTTACGTAAAGAAAGCTCTCACAAATCCTCCTCCTCGGCTCTCGGAAAGCGTCGTGGTGCGTGGCTGTGTTCTTCATCCTCAATAGGGGTGCTGTTCTTTGGAGAAAAGGAACCCAAATTTCAGTTTCAATTCCACCGACCGTCGCACGTCGTCACTGTCCAGGAGGTTCGAGGGTTCGACTCCCAACTATTGATTTTTGTATACCGTAGGAATGTGGAATAAAGTAATATTAAATTCCATTAAATAGTGGAAAAAAATGTAACGCTTCCGACAGAAAATGTTAGTTTTGCTTCAGATTGCTTTATACTGGATTGTAATGAAGTTTTAAACTTTTTACTTTCCCGTATACGTACGTATACACGGAGTGATATACCGAGTGATATAGTATAGGAAAAGTTATGTAATGCTGCGCGAAAAAATTGCCAATTTTCGCCAGAAAAAAATTCGTTGCCGAACAGTGATAACAAAGAAGTGGATAAATCCAGTTGCTCACACGTGGGGTAGCCAGAAACCATGTTTTGTGGGTTCTTGATACCGAAAAACCACCTGAAAGAAAAACGTCCGTCTGTCCATCCGTTTGTGAACACAGCTAGCGCCTAAACCATACGTACGAATTCTTTCAAAATGGATATTCCACGGTCGATCTGCTTCTAGTAAAAGATTTGAGATTTTGAAAAAGATTCTTCAAAATTTGAGGGTACTTTATATGAAGCCCCCCCGGACATTTTCAAACTTTTTCAAAAACGGCTCCAACTTTTTTCTTTAAATTTCTTGTATGAATAGAGAAAAATACATTTATTAACATGGCATAGGTCCGATTTTCACAGATAACTTTGAATTTTCGAAAATTGTGAAAGTTTGAATTTTTTTCGGCGTCTTTCTCCAACTACAAAATTGAAGATAGAGATTTTTCCTTCAAATAAAATGTGTTCTCCAAAGTGAGTTCTTTGTGTAATATCATTTACATTCTTTTGAAAATTTTAGTAGTTTTCGGACAATATTGCGTGCAATATGTGCAATTTTAAAAAATTACAAAAACTAGATTTTTCTCAAAAACTGCTCCAAATTTTTTCTTTCAACTTTTGGTAGGGGTAGTGCTAAATGTACACTATGACATAAAAGCCGTATTGCTGTATACCTTTTTTTTTTTCAAAAATTCCAAAATTTAATTTATTTGATTTATTTCTCACGTCGGTTATATTTACATTAGCGTCGAATTGTTTACATTATTATATTTATGAGTACATGTGTTTTAAATAATGTCAAGTAAAGTTTATCGAAAACACAACCGTTTTCTGTGAAAACTAGCTCAAATTTCCACATTTTCAGAAAACGCTTAAACGCCATTTTCTCATAAATGGCAAAAAAAAACCTCTTAAAACTTTTCGATCGGATAGTGCTAATGGCACTCTTTAACATGATGTAAAGTTTATTTTGAGTTTTGTTTAAAAAATTACATATGTAATTTTTTAAAGGATCTCCCATCTCTTTAATATTCACATTACCAGCAATTTGTAAACATTATTATATTTGTGAGTGTAAGTGCTTCAAATAACTTCAAATAAAGTATTTTGAAAATTCAAAACTTTTCTGTGAAAATGAGCTTCAAATTTCGCATTTTTAGTAGCGCTAAAAGGCAATTGTCTTTAAAACCGCACATAATTTTTAAAAGAAAATTGCCATTTAGGGCTAGGTTTTTGTGTTCTTTAATATTCTAAAATTAATATTTTTGTTTTACCAACAGGAAACCGAAAAATTAAGAAAATGACAAAAAAATGTATTTTGTGCGGTGATAGATGGCAGCTGGCAAGAAAGAGTATGTAGCAATTCCGAATACCTAGCGAAGACCCAAGGAAATAAAAAACTAATACGGGAAATTCTGTGCCATTCTGTAGCACCACTAGTTATATATTGTTATCTGTCCTCCTCGTATGTAGATTTTGAATAGAGAGCAAGTATAGTATTATATCCTATTAATGCCAAGTTTTTTTTTCTTGAAATTTTTCTTTAATATTTTAATATGTAAATATTATTGTTCCATCATATGAAAATTTGGAAAAGTTACAGTGTTCATTTTTTAGAATTTTCGTGCCCCATTAATGGGGCAATGGGCATGGATGGGAAGGGTATTTTATTTTGTAAAAGTAATAAAAATGCTATATAAATGTTATTAAAATGAAAGGTTTGAGTATATAGAATTAGAGAAAGGACAATAAAATATATTTTAAGAATGAAAATAAACTAATGTGCTATTCTGTATGGAAGGTTTGGAAGCAGTTCACATGACATTCAACATTGCACTTCATGTATTTTTGTGACAATTTGCGCACCGTATCTGTGTTTCATTTTTAATAAGATAGTGGTTTATCCCATTCAAATGTACACCAATTGCCACTCTCTTCTTGCATGACTGTGGAGTTCTGTTTTGCCGAGGACGAATTTCAGTGTATTTTGCGCGGTATGTCTGCACAATCTATCGAGGAAATGCAAGTAAATCATAATAATTTCCCTTCTCTTTAGGCGACATTCTGTACACTTGCCATGCGTTATTATACACTTCCTCTTTTTACACTTGTAACATTGACATTTTTTTGCCTTTTCTTTTGCATAGTTATTGGTATAATTTGTAACAATATTATAATTTCATCATGGTAAGTTGTTCAAAAATCTCACAAGCAGAATTATTCTCTGAATAAGTAAGACGTTCCCAGATACGCTCGTTATGACTAGGGATATCAGGTTTCCTCCAATTGAATTTAACTGAAGATGGTTTTCCGCGTTTTGGATAATTTGAACGAACACAAATATTTTCGGAACTTTCTAAATGTATTTCTTCACCTGAGTCTACATGGCCAACTCTTTCTTTAGTTATTTCTTCATCATTTATTCTTTTCGCAGTGTAAGTGATGGTTTCTCTCAGCTGATTTCCAGCAAGAAGATTAATGTCACCTGAAGGGCAGTCTTCATTTGCAGTTTCTATTAACTGCTCATCTGCTTCTAACAAGTTCGCATTTTCATTGAGAGTCAACCTAAATGCAGAAAATAAGACCATAATGATACCCTCCCCATTCGTGCCCATTGCCCCATTAATGGGGCATCTACATTAAATTCTTAACATACAAAATATGAATATTTATATCGTAAAAATAAGGTTAATATTCGTTTAAAAGCATATTTTAGAATAATATTGATACACGTAAGATTCAATAAAATACAAAATAGAATACAGAAATAACGTACCTCTCAGAGCGCGTCATAATGACAGAAAATTCCACAGAAGCTCATCGCACAACGCTCGGCAGTTAATGGGCCATCAGACGAAGCATGTCGTTGGACTAATCAACAATGCCAACTCTTAAATTTAAAATAAAAGCTCTCAGAAATTACTATTCACAACAAAAATATAAATACTTTTATCGACCGCCCCATTAATGGGGCAATGGGCAATAATGGGATATAATAGTATCTTTGTGATTTTATAAATACGATTAAGTGATGTAAAAACTCCCGTTTAGAGATATAAAATGCTATATAAATGTTTCGCATTTATTATTTCGCATAATTATGTATTATAACTTACTTAAACACTTGATAGAAACATACACAGACATCAAATTAAAGTGGAGTAACGAAGTTTTATTTTGACGCATAATGAAACTGATACTCCTGTGAATAGTATAGGAATTTTTAGAAATTATATGGTGCAACTCTTCCTACTGACGTTTATCACAAACATGAAATGAAAAAAAGATATCTCGTATACCTGAAATTGACACTTCATTCCTTCCACATATTCCGAATTTTATTCAGTGAATTCACATAAATTTTAAGTCATGAATCGTGGCATTATAATTACCACTAGTGAACAACAAATTGTATTTTCAATTCTTTTATCATTTACTAACAAATGTCAATCTGAAAGTAATAAGTTAAAAAAAGCACGTGTTGATATTAATAGTTTTTATAAAAGTGTTGAACGTGTCATATGCATCAGCAAAAAAGAGTTTGTTACCCACTATTTTAATTACCTCTGAAAATGACATTTTATTTGTGGAAATGTAAAATTCTAAAACGTAGCAGCATATCTCGTTTAGCAATCACGCATCATGTGGAAGCAATTTTTCTTTTCCACAATACAATAAACAATCCTATACAATATGCGAACAAAACATGAACTAGAATATTTTTCCCAGTAAATTGTGTAGGTTCTAAGTCGTTTAGCCAGCAAAATTAGATGGAACGAAGTAAATGGTTTGAAAAAATGTGTTTTATATGTATCATATACACGCCGTAATGCCCGACATTTTCCCGTTTCAAATTATATATTTTCATTTCAGGAAAAAAATCACTTCACTATATGTTGTGTGCACGACCTGTGACAATAATGTACACCCTAACCTAAATTTGCCGTTTCATAAATTTTTTTACACGATCCTATTGTATCTTTCGCATCACGAAACATAATGTGCTCATTTTATGTGCTGTGTTTTATTTCTCATTATGAGCTGCTTTGTGATCATTTGTAAGCTGTTTTTCTCTCACGCCCCAACAAAAAATTCTCAGCCGTACATGTGAGAGTTTGCGTAACAAAACTTGTAAAATGTGCTGTCCCTAATAAAACTATTTTTGAAATGTTTGCTCCCTTACATGAAACACGAAAAGAAAGTACAACAGTTATGTACAGTTACATTGTCGTAAAACTATGTGCGTACTGCTCACTTACGATATTAAGGGATTTAAGTGTAAAGAAAATCGGGAGCAAATGAAACCTGAAATTGAAGTGAAGCTTCAACACACGTTACCATCGTGGGTAAGAACTAGTGTTACGAATCACATGCTTTCTCGCATCATTTCTAAATTTGCTATTTTAGAATTCAATGAAAATTTTCCATTCTTTTGCGCATTCATTTTTTTTCGCGAAAAAAAGTATTTAAACAATTTAGCTGTTTTTGAAAGAGCTGTTAAAGTTATTTTGATTTGCCTGTATATCGCGCCAAACTTCATGAAAACTACTCATATTTTCGAAAAATTGATTATTAACTTCTGTTTTCTCCTGAGCAGCTATTCTGCACACCGGGCCTGGTTGCAGGCGGAGGAGCAAGTGGATTCTGGTAGTTCAGGAAAAGGATTTTGTGATTTTCACTAGTTTGTATTTTAATGCAAAAACAATACAAAATAACCTTATAATTAACTTAATCTAGATGAAGATGAATGATTACTAATGACTATGTACAATATATAATTTGTTTGATTTGGCAAAGTTATGATCATACAATGAATCAAGTTTGAAGTTAACAGTTTACAAAATTGAGTTTGGGAATGATAATTTATAAGTTAAGTTTGAAATAGATAATTTCAAGTTAAGTTTTGAGAAAGATAGTTTCAAGCTGCCGTGAGGAATTTAGTTATTTTGTTTTAGCAAATGCCTTATAGAACTCTGACACTCATCTGTTAGTTCGAGAGGCAGCAGGCTGGAGTAGCACGATGCCAGGAGCGGCGTCTGGCCGCAGGTCTCCTTTGAAAAGGTCGTCTGCACTAGAAGTGTTGGTAGTTCTGCGACGTACGTTCTGTACTAGGATGTCTGGGAGTTCCCTGGAGAAACTCGAAGTTCTGTTGCAGATAATCACCTCTTCGCCACTCCGCAATAGATTTAAGTGTTGTCCGTGTAGGAACGGTACAATTAATTGAGTAGTTCGAGAAGTGCGTGCGACAAAATAGTATGTTGCCGAATATTACCAGCACCGTTAGTTGAAGATTTCGAGAGAGTTTGTGCGCACCGTAAAGTTGGCTACCGTATATGAACGGTATAATAGTTGAATAGTTTGAGAACGCGTGTGCACCACAATTGTATATTGCCGAATAAGACCGACACAATTAGTTGAAGATTTTGAAAAAGTGCGTGCCCACCTCAAAGTTGTTATTCGCGTATGAGCGGTACAATGATTATTTGAGCTGCACGAACGAGCATGTGCACATCACAGCGGACAGGCAACGAGTGATTTTGTATTAAGTTGGCCGGCCGGCGAGGGCCGCGTCTGTGTGCGTGTCTGTGTGAGTTGCTAGCGTGGGAACCGAGCGAGGCGGGCGCTGGGAGGCCGATCGCGAGCAGGGGGTTCGGAAGAGGGGAGGGAGGTCGGCGGAGGCTTCCGTGGCTTTCTTTGTAAGATTGACCAACTTCATTTCATTAAAGATAAAATCTGTATTTTCAATACTATAGTTTTATGAAGACGCCCAAAAAGTTGCACTCTTGCAATTCCCAAAAAGTCTGGTATATCAATGAACATGTGACATGCATCATTCTATTAAGCGACCCTCACGCTATTCAAAGACAAAGCTTAATAAAAAACTTCTGTGCTATTTTGAGAAACTTTTCAAAATGGTTTTGAGGCATTAAGTAAGGTAACCTCGAAAATCAAAATATTCGTTTGAAACTCTCAAAGCCTCAAGTTCATTCAGGTTAATTGGGGAATATCAATGTTGCTGAACTGTTAGGCACTAGCGATGGACAGACGGAGGGACGGACGGACGGACTTTTTGCTGTCGATCGATATTTCAGTATCAAGAATCCATGGATTCTAGCTACACTACGAATTCTAACTACACCACGTCTTAAAATAATTGTTTTTCTATATTTAGCAACAGGATTTAACCACTTTTTCGTTACCAGGACTCCGCAATACTCGTTTTTCTGCCAAAAATGATCCATTTTCTGGTGCACGATTTCATAAATTTCTGTTCTTAGGAAGTACCTCCGTAAGGGCGAGAAAGTAAAAAGCGATGTGTGCTACAATAATTGTCCTTTCGTTGAAGAACTTAGGTGTTAGAGTCCTAATCATATCACGATTTTCTTATTTTAATTGTTTAATTAATTTTTAAGTTAATAATATGGAAAATTAATTTTATTATTAATGGAACTGTTAATAATTATTGGTTTGTTTCTAATACGTATGTTTCCCGGGGTCTTCGGCACACCAGTTTCCCCCTTCACAGCGATATTTCTCAACGGCTTTTACCGCGTTACCCTGCATCTGCTGGCGGATGTGTAACCCCACCTGATGAGTCCACGCACACCCCATACACAGGCCGGTGCGCGTCAGTTACCTGGCGACTACTTCAATTTCATCACAAATGTTTATTTCTTGTTACTTTTCACCGTTTGCCCTTCCGAGAATATCGTTCATAGGAACCTCATCACACTGAAACATATCCGTCCCCGAAACACCATTGTATCCAGTGCTAAGTAAAGCAACTCTTGTCACGTAACAAGTCAACAACCCACATATCTTTTACTGGAAGCTTTGAAATAAAAAACGTTATCACCATAATAGCTATTGCGAATGAGTGAGAATCACCTTTAAAATATTAATGTAGGTACTCGAAGTGACAAATCGTAATTATTAATCCCAGAAATAAAATAGCGAAAGACATTATTCCTCCTTTTTGTCCTTGCAAATACAGGCGGGGCTACTTTACATATTAAAAACATTGCACATTTCCTCTGACTGTAATTCTTCGGACATTATGAACCTCGGCTCACCTCTCTTCACAAAACTGTACTAGGCATTGCAGTCCTTACCATTTCGCCTTCTCGCTTGACATAAACGGTGCTACTGTTCGTGTTTGAGACTAAAATATTTAGCACATCATCGCCTCCGACTGCAATTCTTTGAACGTTTCAGACCAAAGCTCGCTCCTGACAAACCCTCTCTCTCTCTCTCTTTCTCTCTCTTTCTCTCTCTTTCTCTCTCTCTCTCTCTCTCTCCTCTCTCTCTCTCTCCCGTCCCTCGCGCTCCCACCAGCGCCGCATCCCTCTGCGGAGGAGTCCGCGCGGGTAAACGGCGCTGTTGCGACCTTCGCAGGGAGTTATCGCTTTTTGCCCGGCGCCGCCCCGTAAATCTCACCCTATCTGCGCGCACCATCGCCGCCCCCGCAGCTGCAGCGCTGAGGCACCTGCATGCGGCCGGCGGGGCGGCCGACCTCGGCTTCATCACAAGCCCAAGCGCCTCCTCCCCACACTCCCCGGACCTTCCCATCGGCACACCACTGCACCGCGCCACAGCTCTGGTTACGTCCCGCCTCTCGGACCCCTCGTCCCCTTGCTTTCACCCCCCTCTCACATCAATCCTCTTCACAGCCTTCCTCAGCCTTCACCATGACTCTCCCTCTACTAATCTTACCTTCACCATGTCTCCGCCCCGCTTCTAGCCTCGCTCCTCGCCCCGCCCCGCTTCTTGCCCCACCCCGCTTTTGCCCTGCTCCGTTTCTCGCCCCACTTCGCCCCTATTCACCACCTCTTCGCCACTTAACTTCTCACCCCGCCTCTCGCCCCGCTCTCGCCCCGCCTCTCGCTCCGCCTCTCGCTCCGCCTCTCGCCCCCGCCTCTCGCCCCGCCTCTCGCTCCGCCTCTCGCTCCGCCTCTCGCCCCGCCTCTCGCCCCGCCTCTCGCCCCGCCTCTCGCCCCGCCTCTCGCCCCGCCTCTCGCCCCGCCTCTCGCCCCGCCTCTCGCCCCGCCTCTCGCCCCGCCTCTCGCCCCGCCTCTCGCCCCGCCTCTCGCAGGCCTCTCGGTCCGCCTCTCGGTCCGCCTCTCGGCCCGCCTCTCGTCCTGCCTCTCGCCTCGCTTCTCTCCCCGGCTCTCGCCCGCCTTTCTCTCCGCCTCTCGTCCCCCTCGTCCCTTTGCTCACCATCTCCCCTTCCCCGCCTCATTCCCTTGCTTACCATCGCGCAGCCTCGACCATTTTCAACCAACTTCTTGTATTTTGTCATTGCATTCGTTCCATTTGTATCGCTTTTCCTCAGCCGTTCTTTAGTGTTTACTCTCCATTCCATGCAACTGTCCCACCTCCATTTTGCACTGATCGTAGCTCTCCTTTCCAGCTTTGTTCAATTTCACCGCCGAGTTTTTTGTTGGCATGTTCACTCTAAAATACTTCAATTCCTTCCCCCAAAATAATAGAAAATGATTGAAAATTTGCACTTAGCGATATTTAAAAGGTTATTGAAAAAGGTTTGATTGGTTGGAAACCTAATTTATTTTCAAATTATTATTTTGATTTAACAGTATATCTCTTCTATCTTACATAAAACTATTTACTTCGCATTCGAATATCTGTGTGAATTTAAGATGTCATAATGAGTTCAAAAATTATAAGCAATACGATTGTGAGCACCAATTTTGAATTATTTGAGTAACGAAATCCAAAATAAAATTCTGATGTTTTTCCGTTTTAGAACTTCTGTGGTTGTACATCCACGATCGACTTGTAGAAAACTAATCACAAACGGTAACATTTTCTGTTGTCTGAGCCTGCAAAATTAATTTTCATTACATTTTAATTCCACCGTGCGTTTATGTGGTTGTGTTTGTCCATCACTGAAAGTCTGCAGTATGGAAGAAAGGCCTACTGCTCTCAATTAGGGGGGTCTAGAAGGAAATCAGCCGAAAGAGTAGCCTGAAGAATGATGATTCACATCTATTAGGGATTGCACCAGTGATTGCAATAAAACAGGAAATGATATTCACAAACCCAAATGCTTACTTCAATTTAATGACCCACATTTTGAATAATACAGTTTTTTATATAAGAGCTATTTTTCGTACAAAATTGTATATTTTTAAGGACCGTTTAGCCAAGCATTCAGACTGTAAAGCACCTTCATTCTGTTTTTAATAGAGCAGGAACAAAAAAAATCCTTTTTTGTTACTGAATAAACATTTTCTAAATGTGTGCGTATGTTCAAGGGCTTGGTAATTGCTCTACGGCGAGTATTTAAACTTTTTCTCTGCCTCACCCCAAACTTGCGATGACTTTCCCCTCAATTCTGTTCCTTCTCCACCTCCCTTTTCCTTACCATCGCGTTCGTGCAACCATGAAAAAACTGCAAACCCTCCTCAACCGCTTTTGTGCGTGGTAAGTGCTGCAATTTAAAGGAGGCTTGCACGTACCTTGCGCATACACTGGCACCCCCTCGTTTCCTCCAAGCGCCGCCCTCCACGGCCGCCTCTCCCTCTGTGGGCTTCTATTTGCAACCAAAATAGTTGCGTACAAAGGTACCTCATTTGCGCGCTTTGTTCCTGTGTACGCGAGGCCACAATGTTACGTAACTAGGAAGAAAATTTCCGCACTTCCCTTCTCCTTGTTCGTCCTTCTGTGCTCTCTCTTCATTCATTCTCAACTTACTGTTATTTGTATTTGTATATGCCCACCCCTTTCACACTTTTCTTTCTTCCCTTCCCTGTACACTCTCCAATAGCATTTTCCCTCAACTTTCTCCCTTTTTCCACTCTTCTCCCCTCGCCTTACTCCCTCCACACTCTTTCCCTCCCCCTTCTTCCCTTCCCACCCCATCACTCTTCAACCCCATCTTTCCTTTTCATCCCCTTTTCCCTCCTCCATTCTCCTTTCCTCCCTCCCTTCCCCCTCCTTCTCTCCTCTGAATTCCCTCCTCCCCTCCTGTCTTCCCTTGCTTATTCCCCTTGATTCTTCCCCTTCTTTCCTTTCCTTATTGCCTCCCCCTTCTCTCCTCCCTCTCCTTTCTACCCTGTCAGTCCACCGGTTGCCCCCTTCTCCATTACCTCTCTCCCTCCGACCCTCCCTTCATGCCCGTCATGCCCCCTTCCTCCCCCCACCCCCCGATGCCCACCCGACCATTCACAACCAGCTTGCCGCTCTTCATTTTACTTCTTCCTCGCCTCCCTCATTCCCTTCACCACCCACCCTCTCACACTCCGTCATTCTCTCTCCCTCTCGCTCGCTCCCTCACGCGCGCACCGCCTGCCTATGTAGGGCGCCCAGTAATCCGACGAGCGGGCAAAACACGCCATGTGTACATCCATATGCTTCGCGTAACGACCCCGAAGTTGGCGCCAAAGTTGCGCCCCTCCCTGGGCGCCCCGCCGTCTGGCGCGCCGCATCCCACTGCGCCTGGGTGATGACACTATTGTAGCACCAAGTTGCTGGATTTGCGGCCTCTGAACGCGATCACGCGTGTGTGCGGGCGATTGTGCGTTTGTAATTTCGGGCGCGGCGGGAGCGCCACGAGACCCCGACGATGCGCAACCGACGTCACGCCGCTTTGTGAGCCGGACGCGGCCAATTCTTCGTGTTGATTTGGAGTTAGATCTAAGAGAAATATGTCATGCGGATGTTTTCAGTTGTGTTTTTGTTTACTGGATTAAGTGGTTACTTCGTGTTTCCGGGTACGTCAATTACTATGGTCAATATTCCGGTAAGTTTAGTGCTTGATTTTGTCAGGGGAGGTAGTATTGTGAGGGGTGAGAACTGTTGCCAACCTACATGTAGGGTTTTCCCTATCCACGTATCGCCCACCAGCGGGGCAGCACCTCAGTCGGGACAGACTTTAAACTCCCGTCTGTTCTCCCGACGTGTTTAGAAGTATACTGCTTGTATGTATGTATGCGGTCGAGTGCGGCCCGTGGCCAATTTGTTAGGACACTGCTCCGAAATACGTCTGGTATTGATCGGAGAAAACCACGGGAAACTACCAGTGAGAGCGGTCGAACGCTAGATCTCTCCTCCAGACAGCGACTGAATTCGATGTAACTATCTAGCGAGTGTTGACAATCCTGCCGCCGACGTGGGAATTAGAGCTCTGAGTTCCCGATCAGAGGCACTGCAATAAGTTGACATCTCGCGCCACCTTGACCGGTTTGGTTGCTGGAGGTTACGAATTTCTTAAAACGTTCGTATGTTCCAATATCAAGATTTTATGCAGATACTAAGCTCGACTTTCCCCAAGAGGAATAGTTGTGAGGAAGCTTCACATGCTTTATTTTGACCAAATGCGTTCGGGAGGCTTAGCAAACGCGCGCATTCAGCTTCATGAAAAATAATAATTAATTTAGCAGTTTCAGCTATTTATTTTAAAACAGAGATGGTGAAAATTAAACCATGCATCGTGGAAGTGCGATTGGGCCAATTAGAAGTCTCTTCCTGTGGTGATTTCATTAAACTATTAAATTGCCCTAATTTTTATGTGTATTGGTATTTTTAAAAGAGTTGTTGAGAACTTTTAAATGCAAGCATACACTACAAGGAAGATACCATTTTTTAAGATGAGTTTTTTCTGTATTCAGTCATTAAAAGTTATTCTATTTAACATATATACATTCATTCAGTGGTAATTACGACTACTGTTGTTTTATGAACACGTAACAATTTGAAAAATATAATAAACTAAGAATAATTAATTGCTATAATTTTTAAATAATTTAAATCATCATATCAAAACCAGTAATTTTGAAATATTGTAACATTTTAAAATTTCTGCAACATTTAACTGAATTCTTAATTTTTTCATTTAGAAAATACTATCTGACTATAGTTTGCCACGGATCTATAATTATAAGTATATTAATACATTATTTGTTATTATTTATTTTTAATATATTTTAGATTGACTTGAATAACATTATTCTCTATGGCGATTTTATTCAGTCGTTCATTACTTCCAGGTGGCAAAATACGAAAACTCATTGTAGTCCATATCTAAAATTTCTAAAACTAGGTGGAAATTACTAGAACCTGGCAAATTACAAATTCGGCATGACTACGCGTAACAATCGAGGCTACTGCAGGACATCACTATTTTACAGAAACGCTGCACCGCGGAGCGGAACCAATGCGGAATTTCGGCATGAAAGGGCGTTGATAAACCGTGTCCCCGAACGTCATTCTCGCTTCAGTGCATCCGTTGCATTAATAACAAGACCATACTCCATCTCAAAGGGAGCGTGTAATTGCGTAATACTATGAAGTAATTAACGTTTTACGATTTCTCTTTGCGTGAAACATTGAAAGGACGTCCCTTCGACGTTGTTTGTGAACGGGGTCCTCCTCCCCAATGTAGTGGCTTTTCTATACGGTGGCTCGCGTACTGTTTACGACTGGGGGTTGGATGTGTGAATTGCGCCATCAAATAGTAAAATTAGTGCAACAGGGCTCACCATTCTGGAACTGGAACTAATAAAGTATTCCGCTTCTCCGTACTTTGATTCCGATTCAATTTAAAGCCGCATTTGACATTCTATTTGTGGGAGTGCCGCGATGTGTTAATTGCGACGTCAAACTGTGCGGCTGGAACAACGGGACACTTGAGCGACGGGAGGTTAGGCGAGGAAATGCGGAAGTAGGGAGGAAAGTGGGAGGAAGAGAGTTTGAAGAGGGAGAGGGAGTTTAACACCTTGTGGGATGGAGCGGGGCCCTCGTAAGCTCCGGTACGGTAACTATTTACGGGAGAATTCACTGGGACAGAAACGCGCCGTACACGCACGAACATAGAAGGGCACCTTTGAGATGACAGTACTGCAGGTGCTCCCATCTCGACTAAATATACGACATCGACAACGAAAACATGGATGATTTTAAACATCAATGCTCAAAATTAAAACATGGATACTTCTAAATATAAATACTAAACATTAAAACGTACATGTTTCTAAGCATCAATGCTCATTATTAAAACATTGATGCTTCTAAACATCAATACTGAACATAAAAACATAGGTGTTTCTAACTATCAATGCCTAAATTAAATATCAACTCAAAATCATCGATGTTGTTAAAATCAGATAGTGAAGTTCACGTGACCACGTGGAGGCGATTTAAATCCTAGGTGGTCTGAAAGTGGTTTAATTGAAATTTTAACTGACAAAACAAAGTAAAAAATCATGATAATGAAAAAATTTCAAATATTTTATTCGATATTTCGAAAATACCGACCGAAGTGGCTAAGTGCGTAGCGTCCTGACTACGCAATCAGCAGGTCCGGGATTCATCCCGTGGCCGGTCACCCTGACCGAGGGTTTAATGGTTTCCCTCGGTCATTAGAAGAATGCTAAGATCGTTCAAAAACTCCCGATCACCTCACTATAATACTATCACCTCCTACTTCATTAATAATAAAAATAACAATATAATCTACTCACGACAGGGTGTGTAGTTACCTCCACTGGCAGATCTGTACCGCCCTCGAAGTTCCAAACACATGCCCCAAGTGGTACAAATACTCACCGAAGCCGGTGACGTCTGTTGGATTGTGTACGATATTGTACGACCAACAAATTCAAATTCATCGCACGATAGCGGCAAACAAACCGGATATAGTTATCCGGGATTTGGAGGAAAAAATTGTGATTGCTTGTCGATGTTGCCGTACCTTGCGACCAAAATGTCGTTACCAAGGAGGCAGAGAAACGTCTTAAATACAAGAGTCTGGAAATTTAGATCAGCCGAATGAGGGGCGTTAAAGCACAGGTCGTCGCGATAGTTATCGAAGCTCTGCGATTCGTTCCACAAACTTTTTGTAAGAACTTATCTAAACTCCCAAGTGAATCAAATGACTGGGAAATGCAAGAAATCACTTTATTTGGAACAGCCGACATTTTGAGCAAAGTATTGCAGAGACACCGACAGCCCCTAGATCTGCTTCTTAGATAGTTGGTGGCAACCTGAAGTAGAGTTTATATTCAGCAAACCCGAAAAATCTTTAGTCGTGATATAGAAAAATAACAATAATAAAATTAATAATAATAATAATGAAAATAATTCACAGCAGAGACAAAGCTTCTCGTGTCCGTTGTCTACCACACGTGTCTCCTGGATAATGATATATGAGCAAAAGCGATTCGCCACCTAACGGATTGTCCGGTTAATGTGTCCAGATCCACACATGCTGAAGGAAAAATTGCACGTCTATACTGGTCAGCGCGACAAAAAAAATGAATAACATCCCAAGGATAAGGGTTAGCTAATAAACAAACTAATTTAAAAAGAGTATAGGCTTCTTTATTGAGGAAAAGCCGATTCCATTTATTTTACGAGTTTTTCCGGTTTTACTTTCAAGGTCGCTGTATTATTCGTAGTATTATTTTTATCTAAAACAATGAGGTGATTCTCAAATAAACGCGTGTCTCCTAGAGATTCCCCTTGAGTTTTGTGCTTTTTATAAATAGAAATGTTGAAAGGAAAATCCAATTTTTTGTCATATAAACACACCTTAGTAAATGCCTGACACTGAAAATATTAGGTTTCTTTCTATCATATATATATTGTATATTAATTTATCTTATACTTCAAATCAAAAAGCACGTTTAGAGGAATGCTGATACAAAAAAAGCCTCCAAAATTTCAGGGTCATTTTCACTGATCATTTCACAGCACGTTTGAACACATTCATTATGTGCATAGTTTCTATCAGGTACAAACTATTTTATAAAGCCGGCATATTGCTCGCCAAAACATTATTTTCGCGACTTGATATTTAGAATCAACACTTCTTCGTCTCCTCGTCTCTATCAAATACTTGCACAGTTGTTTCCATTTAATGTAGTTCATAATTCCCATTCACAAATTAAATCGACACAACTCTTACACAAAATTACCGATAACACGCATATACAAATGATATGTAATCTCAAAAAGATATCCAAATTAACAAAACAAAGGAAAAGATACTCTCCTAGATAATTTAAAAAGATAACCATTATCAAACCAATTTGATTGTGGTTATAATACGAACTTCCCGCCAAAGACTTATATATATATATATATATATATATATATATATATATATATATATTTATATATATATATATATTAAAAATTACAAAAAAATATATCAAAACATAACTAATTCTAGAGAAACTTATGTTTTGTCAATTTATTCAAATATCCAAGGATACACCAAATATATAGACCAAATTCGACAAAATGTTTGACTAAATATTTGGTACTTATTCGATATATTGTCAGTCTTCGTTTTCCATTGTTGTCCGTAAAGTTATTGCACGAATGTTGGGTTAAAATAGGTCGTTTGCCCCTTTTGCATTACAACCTGCGAAAATTTGAAAATTGTGAAAGATCAAGTGTATTGGTGTGTCCGAAGCCTTTGTTGGCATAATTCACCGGCGCCTGTGAATCATGGAGCGCAGAGCCTCTGTGCCCGAGTTCGAGTCTCAGCACGGACAACTATTTTTGCGCGTTGAAAACGCTTTTTCGGTTTCAACTAGTATTGCAAGAGTATTACGTAACCATTGCAACAATACTAGAAAGTATGAACTGCTGTAGCACTACCAGTTCTGCTTAATCGTTTTCTTAATATTTTTCACACTGTCCCTTTGACTGCAACACTTACTTTTGGAAAACATTGTACGTGCACCGAATCGAAATGTGAGAATTGCCTCTCGTTATCCCAACGAAATATTCATTTAGCTACACTAAAAACAACAACAACAACAACAACAACAACAGCAAAATTATTGAAATAGATTTATAAATGAAATGATTCAAAGCAAAATATTTCTCTGCGAAGCAGTACCTTAAAAATAGTACTAATTATATTTTTCAGTTTGGTAGACATCTGGCTCAAAATCATAACAATGAGCAAAAAATTGTTAAATTCCTTGAAAAACAGTTGTTACTGAAGGAGTCAATAAAGAAAACACTTTTGTCAAATTGGAATAAATATACGACACGACTTTCCCTTGCGTTGTACTGAGCTAGGCTCTGAGTCAAATGTTGAGGTGGGGACGCTAATACAGTCCCACATAATCATACACTGCAATTTCTTCCACCGCCGTGGTAATTCAGGACAAAAGAAATCGGAAACTGCCAATTTTCCTACGCGAAAGGATAATTTTGATTTGTAATTCATTCACGAGCTCGATACCAGAGCCTTTCCTACATTCGCGCACAAAATGCACGCGCGGGATTTGCCGTGCGGCAGCATATAGGCAGTTCCGTTGGCACCCTGCTCACGTACTTACTTCGGTAGTACATATACTAAAATTGGAACGATACAGAGAAGATTAGCATGGCCCCTGCGCAAGGATGACACGCAAAATCGTGAAGCGTTCCACATTTTTTTGAGACATCAACTTTCGTGAATTACAAATGCGACGTTGCAATTTCTTTCGTATGGAAAATAGTACGTCGTAAGAGAAAGATGTGTAACGCTGTCTCATAAAGTGCCGACATTTCAAGAGAAAAGCACTTGTTGTGTTTATCTCTGATACCTAAAGAGTGGAATACTTACTAAACAATTGTCTCGAATACATAGTATAGTTTCGTGGGTTCTTGAATGAGTAAAAGTCATTTTTGAAATTTTTCAACATGTCCGCCCCCTAGCCGCCCACCCCTTCATCCGGCCGATCGTCCGCTGCTCGTTCATGTGTCCGTTCGTCTTTCTTTGAGCAACACTAGCTCAGCACAGAATTTTCACCAAAACTGAATATTCGACAAAGAATGTGGTTGAGGTCGCGAGATCTCTTCAAATTTCAAATGGATCTTCAATTTTTTTCGGGCACATTCCATAAACTTCCAGGTCATAATCGATATATTGTCAGTATTCGTTTTCCATTGTTGTCCGTAAAGTTATTGCACGAATGTTGGGTTAAAAATAGGTCGTTTGCCCCTTTTGCATTACAACCTGCGAAAATTTGAAAATTGTGAAAGATCAAGTGTATTGGTGTGTCCGAAGCCTTTGTTGCATAATTCACCGGCGCCTGTGAATCATGGAGCGCAGAGCCTCTGTGCCCGAGTTCGAGTCTCAGCACGGACAACTATTTTTGCGCGTTGAAAACGCTTTTTCGGTTTCAACTAGTATTGCAAGAGTATTACGTAACCATTGCAACAATACTAGAAAGTATGAACTGCTGTAGCACTACCAGTTCTGCTTAATCGTTTTCTTAATATTTTTCACACTGTCCCTTTGACTGCAACACTTACTTTTGGAAAACATTGTACGTGCACCGAATCGAAATGTGAGAATTGCCTCTCGTTATCCCAACGAAAATATTCATTTAGCTACACTAAAAAACAACAACAACAACAACAACAACAACAGCAAAATTATTGAAATAGATTTATAAATGAAATGAATTCAAAGCAAAATATTTCTCTGCGAAGCAGTACCTTAAAAATAGTACTAATTATATTTTTCAGTTTGGTAGACATCTGGCTCAAAATCATAACAATGAGCAAAAAATTGTTAAATTCCTTGAAAAACAGTTGTTACTGAAGGAGTCAATAAAGAAAACACTTTTGTCAAATTGGAATAAATATACGACACGACTTTCCCTTGCGTTTGTACTGAGCTAGGCTCTGAGTCAAATGTTGAGGTGGGGACGCTAAATACAGTCCCACATAATCATACACTGCAATTTCTTCCACCGCCGTGGTAATTCAGGACAAAAGAAATCGGAAACTGCCAATTTTCCTACGCGAAAGGATAATTTTGATTTGTAATTCATTCACGAGCTCGATACCAGAGCCTTTCCTACATTCGCGCACAAAATGCACGTCGCGGGATTTGCCGTGCGGCAGCATATAGGCAGTTCCGTTGGCACCTGCTCACGTACTTACTTCGGTAGTACATATACTAAAATTGGAACGATACAGAGAAGATTAGCATGGCCCCTGCGCAAGGATGACACGCAAAATCGTGAAGCGTTCCACATTTTTTTGAGACATCAACTTTCGTGAATTACAAATGCGACGTTGCAATTTCTTTCGTATGGAAAATAGTACGTCGTAAGAGAAAGATGTGTAACGCTGTCTCATAAAGTGCCGACATTTCAAGAGAAAAGCACTTGTTGTGTTTATCTCTGATACCTAAAGAGTGGAATACTTACTAAACAATTGTCTCGAATACATAGTATAGTTTCGTGGGTTCTTGAATGAGTAAAAGTCATTTTTTGAAATTTTTCAACATGTCCGCCCCCTAGCCCGCCCACCCCTTCATCCGGCCGATCGTCCGCTGCTCGTTCATGTGTCCGTTCGTCTTTCTTTGAGCAACACTAGCTCAGCACAGAATTTTCACCAAAACTGAATATTCGACAAAGAATGTGGTTGAGGTCGCGAGATCTCTTCAAATTTCAAATGGATCTTCAATTTTTTTCGGGCACATTCCATAAACTTCCAGGTCATAATCGATATATTGTCAGTATTCGTTTTCCATTGTTGTCCGTAAAGTTATTGCACGAATGTTGGGTTAAAAATAGGTCGTTTGCCCCTTTTGCATTACAACCTGCGAAAATTTGAAAATTGTGAAAGATCAAGTGTATTGGTGTGTCCGAAGCCTTTGTTGGCATAATTCACCGGCGCCTGTGAATCATGGAGCGCAGAGCCTCTGTGCCCGAGTTCGAGTCTCAGCACGGACAACTATTTTTGCGCGTTGAAAACGCTTTTTCGGTTTCAACTAGTATTGCAAGAGTATTACGTAACCATTGCAACAATACTAGAAAGTATGAACTGCTGTAGCACTACCAGTTCTGCTTAATCGTTTTCTTAATATTTTTCACACTGTCCCTTTGACTGCAACACTTACTTTTGGAAAACATTGTACGTGCACCGAATCGAAATGTGAGAATTGCCTCTCGTTATCCCAACGAAATATTCATTTAGCTACACTAAAAACAACAACAACAACAACAACAACAACAGCAAAATTATTGAAATAGATTTATAAATGAAATGAATTCAAAGCAAAATATTTCTCTGCGAAGCAGTACCTTAAAAATAGTACTAATTATATTTTTCAGTTTGGTAGACATCTGGCTCAAAATCATAACAATGAGCAAAAAATTGTTAAATTCCTTGAAAAACAGTTGTTACAGAAGGAGTCAATAAAGAAAACACTTTTGTCAAATTGGAATAAATATACGACACGACTTTCCCTTGCGTTGTACTGAGCTAGGCTCTGAGTCAAATGTTGAGGTGGGGACGCTAAATACAGTCCCACATAATCATACACTGCAATTTCTTCCACCGCCGTGGTAATTCAGGACAAAAGAAATCGGAAACTGCCAATTTTCCTACGCGAAAGGATAATTTGATTTGTAATTCATTCACGAGCTCGATACCAGAGCCTTTCCTACATTCGCGCACAAAATGCACGTCGCGGGATTTGCCGTGCGGCAGCATATAGGCAGTTCCGTTGGCACCTGCTCACGTACTTACTTCGGTAGTACATATACTAAAATTGGAACGATACAGAGAAGATTAGCATGGCCCCTGCGCAAGGATGACACGCAAAATCGTGAAGCGTTCCACATTTTTTGAGACATCAACTTTCGTGAATTACAAATGCGACGTTGCAATTTCTTTCGTATGGAAAATAGTACGTCGTAAGAGAAAGATGTGTAACGCTGTCTCATAAAGTGCCGACATTTCAAGAGAAAAGCACTTGTTGTGTTTATCTCTGATACCTAAAGAGTGGAATACTTACTAAACAATTGTCTCGAATACATAGTATAGTTTCGTGGGTTCTTGAATGAGTAAAAGTCATTTTTTGAAATTTTTCAACATGTCCGCCCCCTAGCCCGCCCACCCCTTCATCCGGCCGATCGTCCGCTGCTCGTTCATGTGTCCGTTCGTCTTTCTTTGAGCAACACTAGCTCAGCACAGAATTTTCACCAAAACTGAATATTCGACAAAGAATGTGGTTGAGGTCGCGAGATCTCTTCAAATTTCAAATGGATCTTCAATTTTTTTCGGGCACATTCCATAAACTTCCAGGTCATAATCGATATATTGTCAGTATTCGTTTTCCATTGTTGTCCGTAAAGTTATTGCACGAATGTTGGGTTAAAAATAGGTCGTTTGCCCCTTTTGCATTACAACCTGCGAAAATTTGAAAATTGTGAAAGATCAAGTGTATTGGTGTGTCCGAAGCCTTTGTTGGCATAATTCACCGGCGCCTGTGAATCATGGAGCGCAGAGCCTCTGTGCCCGAGTTCGAGTCTCAGCACGGACAACTATTTTTGCGCGTTGAAAACGCTTTTTCGGTTTCAACTAGTATTGCAAGAGTATTACGTAACCATTGCAACAATACTAGAAAGTATGAACTGCTGTAGCACTACCAGTTCTGCTTAATCGTTTTCTTAATATTTTTCACACTGTCCCTTTGACTGCAACACTTACTTTTGGAAAACATTGTACGTGCACCGAATCGAAATGTGAGAATTGCCTCTCGTTATCCCAACGAAATATTCATTTAGCTACACTAAAAACAACAACAACAACAACAACAACAACAGCAAAATTATTGAAATAGATTTATAAATGAAATGAATTCAAAGCAAAATATTTCTCTGCGAAGCAGTACCTTAAAATAGTACTAATTATATTTTTCAGTTTGGTAGACATCTGGCTCAAAATCATAACAATGAGCAAAAAATTGTTAAATTCCTTGAAAAACAGTTGTTACAGAAGGAGTCAATAAAGAAAACACTTTTGTCAAATTGGAATAAATATACGACACGACTTTCCCTTGCGTTGTACTGAGCTAGGCTCTGAGTCAAATGTTGAGGTGGGGACGCTAAATACAGTCCCACATAATCATACACTGCAATTTCTTCCACCGCCGTGGTAATTCAGGACAAAAGAAATCGGAAACTGCCAATTTTCCTACGCGAAAGGATAATTTTGATTTGTAATTCATTCACGAGCTCGATACCAGAGCCTTTCCTACATTCGCGCACAAAATGCACGTCGCGGGATTTGCCGTGCGGCAGCATATAGGCAGTTCCGTTGGCACCTGCTCACGTACTTACTTCGGTAGTACATATACTAAAATTGGAACGATACAGAGAAGATTAGCATGGCCCCTGCGCAAGGATGACACGCAAAATCGTGAAGCGTTCCACATTTTTTTGAGACATCAACTTTCGTGAATTACAAATGCGACGTTGCAATTTCTTTCGTATGGAAAATAGTACGTCGTAAGAGAAAGATGTGTAACGCTGTCTCATAAAGTGCCGGACATTTCAAGAGAAAAGCACTTGTTGTGTTTATCTCTGATACCTAAAGAGTGGAATACTTACTAAACAATTGTCTCGAATACATAGTATAGTTTCGTGGGTTCTTGAATGAGTAAAAGTCATTTTTTGAAATTTTTCAACATGTCCGCCCCCTAGCCCGCCCACCCCTTCATCCGGCCGATCGTCCGCTGCTCGTTCATGTGTCCGTTCGTCTTTCTTTGAGCAACACTAGCTCAGCACAGAATTTTCACCAAAACTGAATATTCGACAAAGAATGTGGTTGAGGTCGCGAGATCTCTTCAAATTTCAAATGGATCTTCAATTTTTTCGGGCACATTCCATAAACTTCCAGGTCATAATCGATATATTGTCAGTATTCGTTTTCCATTGTTGTCCGTAAAGTTATTGCACGAATGTTGGGTTAAAAATAGGTCGTTTGCCCCTTTTGCATTACAACCTGCGAAAATTTGAAAATTGTGAAAGATCAAGTGTATTGGTGTGTCCGAAGCCTTTGTTGGCATAATTCACCGGCGCCTGTGAATCATGGAGCGCAGAGCCTCTGTGCCCGAGTTCGAGTCTCAGCACGGACAACTATTTTTGCGCGTTGAAAACGCTTTTTCGGTTTCAACTAGTATTGCAAGAGTATTACGTAACCATTGCAACAATACTAGAAAGTATGAACTGCTGTAGCACTACCAGTTCTGCTTAATCGTTTTCTTAATATTTTTCACACTGTCCCTTTGACTGCAACACTACTTTTGGAAAACATTGTACGTGCACCGAATCGAAATGTGAGAATTGCCTCTCGTTATCCCAACGAAATATTCATTTAGCTACACTAAAAACAACAACAACAACAACAACAACAACAACAACAGCAAAATTATTGAAATAGATTTATAAATGAAATGAATTCAAAGCAAAATATTTCTCTGCGAAGCAGTACCTTAAAAATAGTACTAATTATATTTTTCAGTTTGGTAGACATCTGGCTCAAAATCATAACAATGAGCAAAAAATTGTTAAATTCCTTGAAAAACAGTTGTTACAGAAGGAGTCAATAAAGAAAACACTTTTGTCAAATTGGAATAAATATACGACACGACTTTCCCTTGCGTTGTACTGAGCTAGGCTCTGAGTCAAATGTTGAGGTGGGGACGCTAAATACAGTCCCACATAATCATACACTGCAATTTCTTCCACCGCCGTGGTAATTCAGGACAAAAGAAATCGGAAACTGCCAATTTTCCTACGCGAAAGGATAATTTTGATTTGTAATTCATTCACGAGCTCGATACCAGAGCCTTTCCTACATTCGCGCACAAAATGCACGTCGCGGGATTTGCCGTGCGGCAGCATATAGGCAGTTCCGTTGGCACCTGCTCACGTACTTACTTCGGTAGTACATATACTAAAATTGGAACGATACAGAGAAGATTAGCATGGCCCCTGCGCAAGAATGACACGCAAAATCGTGAAGCGTTCCACATTTTTTGAGACATCAACTTTCGTGAATTACAAATGCGACGTTGCAATTTCTTTCGTATGGAAAATAGTACGTCGTAAGAGAAAGATGTGTAACGCTGTCTCATAAAGTGCCGACATTTCAAGAGAAAAGCACTTGTTGTGTTTATCTCTGATACCTAAAAAGTGGAATACGTACTAAATAATTGGCTCTAATTCATGGTGTAGTGTCGTGGGGACGTGATTGTGTAAAAGTCATTTTTTGAAATTTTTCAAATTCAAATTTTTGTTGTAGAGACTACGAATTCTGTCTTACATCTTAACACTCTATATTTATCTCCGTTCCTTTGGTGATTTTTGTCAAAATATTTACAAGGGAAGTAACAGATCCTTCATGTCGAAACACACTTCGAAATTTTAATGGTATATGCTAACTGATACCAGAACCTCGTATGCGAAAAAATAGCGGCCAGTTTCCATTGCAAGTCCTCCAAATAAATCTTTGAAAACACATATAAGTCCTAGGAAAAAGATAGACGCCTCTACCGGTTCGTTTGGGCAGCCCTTACACTCCGGGCGAGCTGGCGCGAGGGACCCCAAGGTCACGGATGAGTCGGCCCTGCAATAAACAAGGGCTGCGTAGTTTCGCATCCAGTTCATCTTTCGCTGTTACGAAAGAAATAACATCTGCAATGGCTACAGAACAAGTTGTGTTAAATCCCGTTAACATAGTTGAGTTTGCCTTGTGTTAGTTTCGTAACAAAGGTGTATCTTGCAAGGGAATTGTAAATGAAGAAGAACGAGAAATGAGTCAATGTATGTAAAAAAAATTGATAGAAAATAATAGCACTGGATTGGAGCATTACGAGGAATCGACCCTTATTGTATGCGAAGGAAGTGATTGTGGATCAAGTGACAGTGACAGTGATAAAGGCTTCCAAAAGCATACTTCTACTACAAGTGATGATATGGGAAAGTATTTATTAGAATCAGACAGTGAATCCCCGGAAATTAGTGAATCTAAAAGTCAGTCACCTTGCAAATCCTCCGGTTGGGTTTATTATCCAAGCCCTGTGAAAAATACAAATGAGGATGTTAGCACTAGCTACGAGTACAAGAAGAAAGCTGTGGAATTCTGGTTGATTGAGGGCGGTAAGGAACGTTTTTCAATATCACATGTCCGTAGAAATATTCGCCGCGTGATGTCAGAGAGACAACTATATTTGTGGAAAAAGCAAGTGGAAAGCATGACAGCAAATCCTAGTGAACACAAAAAAATTATCTATGAGAAACTTTGGTCTCGATTTGAACTTGTAAGAAGAACGAATCAAAATGTGAATGATGATCTGCGACAGTGGACCCTGGAAATTTCACAAGAAACTGGCAGCAAAAATAAGAATTTTTCCGCCTCTCACTCCTCGATCAATCTTTTAAAAAAGCGCACAAAATTAAGAGCAGGAAAATAACAAATTTGTATCACGCACTTACGTTTACGACGAAACACAAAAGGGTGTGGTTGTAGAAGGATTTCTCAAAAACGCCAAAGAGAGATTTTCACATTACTCCCAGTCGTCTAATACAGACCAAAGTGGATTTGAACGCGAAATGCGATCAAAACGGGCTTTGTCGTTTGATGGTGGAAATCATACACAGACAATTGCCCAATCAGTTACTGCGTTATCACACTCGTACACTATAATGTCAACAATAAGTATGGATGGATCTTTGTTGCCTAAATTATAGTGCTGCAGGAAACAAAAGGATTTTTCGGTCCTGTTGTCTTTAAAAGAATGTTTCAAGCCAAAAACATAATTGTTACGACTATAAAATCAAGAAAAATGGGAAAGAATGAGTTGAAACAGTGGTTTAAAGAAGCGTTCTTCCCATTTGTAAGTGAAAATTTTGCTCTGCTTTTAGATTCGTGGACCATGTACAATGTCAGAACTTGTATTGATATTCCTCCAGGCAAGACAATTGAATTGTTCCAGATACCTCCCGGAACTACAGGGAAAATCCAACCACTTGATAAGTTCTTCTTCCGACAATGGAAAGCTATGTATTGCCGTTTATCAGAAAATATTGTCTCACAAGAGTATTAGTGCCAACGTTTCCGATAGACACACAATTCTTAAATCGCAATCCTTCATTCATTTTCAATTTTCATCTCCTCGTTTGCAAAATATGATAAAGTATTCGTGGTTTCTACAAGGTACATAACAGAACGGCCTCCTGAATTTGTAGTGCCCGTCAAATATTACCTTGAAACTGTGAAAAACCAATGTGAAGAAGAATGTGACAATGAAGTTTTTATTCGTTGTGCGTGGTGCCGAACACATTTGTTTTAATCACACAATGGAAACCAGTCATTTCTGCTTTTTATTCGTGCCGCACTAACTTGCGACCAGACTGTTCCTGGCTTTCGCCTGCCCGCGCGCCGGCTCTGTGGCCCGCCTGTTCGGCCGGTCGGTCGGCCGGCCGCCCGCTCAACGCTGGTAGGGATGTCCAGCGGCGCCGCAACAATCCATTGCTAGCTAAGATTTTAGCTTCAATTTTGGAGCCTTGCAGTGGAAACTGGCAGCTAATATTTTGGATATGGGATTCAGATAGTGCATTGCGTGTGTCATAAAAATTTCGAGGGGTGTTTCGATATGAAGGATCTGTTACTTCCCTTGTTAGTAGTGTTTTAATTGTCGTGAAAGTTCGTTTTGTTAATTTAATTTACATATCAGATATATAAATATTTTTTTAAAAAATTTTTAAATACTTATTTGAATTTGAATGGAAGTTTCTTTTAATCCTATTGCCACACAAATGGATGCTGTATATTGTTTGGTTTCTGAAAAATCATTTTAATTGCTCCGAAGTATTCCTCACTTATGTATGTTAGTGGTGTGCATGTGCGTCACTGTGTTGTGTTTGTGTTCGCCTGTGTAGAGTTGATTTTTTAATGTATGTGAAAGGGAGTAATTTAGAGTAGAGTTTTTAAGTACATGATGTCCAAAGTGATACGTTTCTGTTTCCGCGTTTTCTAATGGTGTGATTCCGACACTCTGCCTTTTGGAGAATGTGTCTCATAATATGTCCGTAGATGTTACGGTGGAAATTTTTCGCTTATTTAGTTAGTAAATGAACCTCAATCATCTGAACTCAAACTACAATATTTAAAATTTTTTGTGGCAGCATACTATCAGAGTTTTGATGTGACTGCGTGTTTTTTTGGAAGGTGATAATGGAGTAATCGTATTTGCAATGTATGTTGCTAATTTTCTGCCTTGCAAGTTGAAGTGACTTCGCGTCAAGTTTGGAGGATTCTGGAGAAGCGGTAGTAACTATTTGTAACTATTTCAAGGCTGGCGAATGGAGAATGATCTGTTAAATCAGTTTAATTGAGTCGTTGATAAGTTAGGTATGACGGTTGATAGCTCTTGGAATGATAGTAAAAAATAAAAATTGCTACATTGTAGTGAGAATGATATAAAATTTGTAAGTGGGTATCAATTGTTGGTAGATTTAATGTAGTCAGTGAGTGGAAGTGTATAATACTCGGGACAATGGAGGAAATGGTTTTGTTTTGGAAGGCTTTGCTCAAATTTTACTAAGATTTTTACTTTTAAATTCAATTTAATTTTTCCTGTTTTTAATGGGTAAGAAGAGACTGTAGAGTATCATTCAAGTTTTGTATTAATAATTGTTGTAGCCTAATGACTTGATTTTGTTTGTGGTCCATTCAGCTGCATGCAGCATTTCTTGTTACGTTACATGAAGTAAAATGAAGAGTATTAAGACACACAATTTTTTACTATGTGGGAACTCATGGAAAATAGTTACAAAGTTGCTGTTTTTCCTTCAATTTTTAATTTTTTTCAGCAAACAATATTATTCTAATTTGTAACATCTCAAATATACTTTTACATGGTAGTTTAGTATCATTGTTAATTTAATTAACTAGAAAAGTCTAAAATTGTAAGTTTTATTTATCTATGTTAGATTTGCCCTACCTTGACTGAGGACGTGGTAGTTGCGACATAGCATCTTGGAGACAGGGAACGACGGGATGCAGCGTTCTGGGCTTGTGGGGGTGGCCGGGAAGAGAGCAGCGGATGCCCCGTCGGGTGATCCGAGGGCGTCGGCGAGCAGACGCAATCTACTTAATGCGGGTTACAAGACGGCGCACGGTCCTTGGGGAGTGCCTCACGCAGGCTAATTGGGGGCCCCGCGGTAAACAGCCCCTACCACTCCACCGCCTCTGCCCTGCCACCCAACTGCCTCCACCTCCGTCCCCGCTCCCTCTGCCCCACCTCTTCCCTGGTTCCGCCCCGCCTCCGACCCGCCTCCGACCCGCCTCCGACCCGCCTCCGACCCGCCTCCGACCCGCCTCCGACCCGCCTCCGACCCGCCTCCGACCCGCCTCCGACCCGCCTCCGACCCGCCTCCGACCCGCCTCCGACCCGCCTCCGACCCGCCTCCGACCCGCCTCCGACCCGCCTCCGACCCGCCTCCGACCCGCCTCCGACCCGCCTCCGACCCGCCTCCGACCCGCCTCCGACCCGCCTCCGACCCGCCTCCGACCCGCCTCCGACCCGCCTCCGACCCGCCTCCGACCCGCCTCCGACCCGCCTCCGACCCGCCTCCGACCCGCCTCCGACCCGCCTCCGACCCGCCTCCGACCCGCCTCCGACCCGCCTCCGACCCGCCTCCGACCCGCCTCCGACCCGCCTCCGACCCGCCTCCGACCCGCCTCCGACCCGCCTCCGACCCGCCTCCGACCCGCCTCCGACCCGCCTCCGACCCGCCTCCGACCCGCCTCCGACCCGCCTCCGACCCGCCTCCGACCCGCCTCCGACCCGCCTCCGACCCGCCTCCGACCCGCCTCCGACCCGCCTCCGACCCGCCTTCCCCTCGTCCCCACAACGTCCTCAGCCCCTCCGGCCCGCCTCTTCCCCGGTTCAGACCCGCTTCCATCGCGCTTCCGCCCCTCTTCCTCGCCTCTTCCGTTTTGCGCCTTTCCTTTCTCCGTCCCGCCTCCATTTCCCCTGACCCAGCGACGATCCTCTCCATATGGATTTCACAATACAAACCAGTGACATCTTCGTGAGTTTGCACAACTGAGTGGGTTTCTTAGAACACCGTGGCAGATGGAGAAATTGATACGGGTTCCGGAAGAGATTTCGCTTTAAGCAAAGTCCGATATTTGATAGGAGTAATCGTCAGATGTTCTGATGTGAGAAGTGAGGATGAGGTTTTTAATTTCAAAACTATTACTCCCTCTTTCGCATTTTAAGCGATCCTGGAGGCAAATAAGGGCCTGGTTTTATACTGATCTTACATTCAATGTTTAGATGTAAATAAATCCAATAGTTTCATTTTAAAAATTGTCGGAATTTGACATTGTGCTTACGATCAGAAACTCTATTATTACTTCTATGCTTTTTTTTCAAGTAAATGAAATATACTTAGGCAAGGCAAGTTTTATTATAATATATTATGATTGCAGAAAACAAATAGATGTTTTATATTCTTTTGAAAAAAGTATGATTAATTTCCTCCTAAGACAAGCTTAGCATCTGTTTGTAATTCTGTTTTCACAACTTTTTTTTTTAGAAAAAAGCTCTTATTGAAAACTATTTGCGTTTTAAAGCTCTTCTGTCAACATAACAACACTTAGAGGATGCAAATAGCATAACACCAGGTAGCATCGACAATGGGCCTAGAACACTGGCGCGACCTGTGTGCATGAGTTAGGTGAGAGATCCCAGAGCTTAAGAAACTGACAAAGGTTGCACTCTTTCCCAGAGAACTCGCACTCAGTTTTAACTGTTTTTTTGACCTTAAGTAAATAAATAGACTTGCTAAAAGATTAATTAGGACATTAACAAATGCATTTAGAGACAATGAAAAGTCAGTTGAAACGCTTTTGACGCAATAAAATGTTTCCATTTTAACTACAACATTCTATTTCAACTTGAGAACTCTTAAAATTCGCGAGTTTATTTGCTTTAAATTATTTTTGGGGTTTCCATAATAAAGAATCAATTCAGATTACAAAATCGATCGTGTTGTGATTAGTATTTAAGTGGAAAAATGATTTATCATGAAGGTGAGCAAAACCCAAAAATATACCTGAGATTTAAGCCTCCATTTCGAGAATGTTTAGAGCAGAAGAGCTTTGGGATGAGAATTTTGTTCCAGTTGCCAGCCTTCTGAAATGAGTTCTCTACGACCCCAATTACATAGCCGTCATCGTCTCCTTGACAATCTACTCTCCATTGTCACTATCCTGTCCTTCGTATATTTTTCTTTCTACCCCTTCGATCAGTTGGCAATGGAATGCGACAGGTAAACAAGCTGAGTCACTGCGTCATCATCATCATCATTTTCTTTTTCTTCTTGTATTAGTGTTCTGAATATACTTACTTTATATGAGTTCCCATTTATATTGAAGTCTTAGAGATAAGATTTTTTTCTATTTCAGATCGTTTGTTCATAGACCTTGAATTTTTTAATATATTTACAAGTTTTCTTTAATTGCTGTTTTGAAACTGGGATACAAGAATATCTTGGAATTAAAAAGTTACATTGTGTTAAGGACAATTACTAAAAGGAGATGATTTAAAATACAAAGGACGAGATGACAATAGATGTCACTGGAGAACTGTCCGCCCAAATGATGGACGGTTGGCAAACCTAAAGGGAAGCTAATGAAAACAGAGAAAGGATGAATGATTCCGCCAAGTCAAAAAATTTTAGACCAATCTGAAGGGGTCATGCCTTTTTCATCAGATTCCACATAGAATAACCCAAATGTTATCTTAATGACAGACCATTCACTACTATTGCAAGGGGCGTTGCAATTCTGGTGCACAAAGCTATAAATTACTGTTTTTTCTCTCTTCTCCGAACTGATACTTTTAAAACACTTGACATCCAACGAATTATTCAGAAACGTACAGTTAAACTAATTTCTACCTGTAGACAGACCAGGAGAAAATGTTTGATTCCTGACTTCTTCTCTTTTCTCCTTTTGTGGATTTACAATCTTGTACTTGGAGATTTAAATGCAAACTCGATTGATTTAGGATGTAGGCAAACGCCAGGTCCGGGCCCTGCATTTCTTTCCAGTCAGTGACCCAATGGTTCACTGATTTCTGCATCTCTATCACAATATATTATCCAAGACAAACCAGTTATATTATCCAAGTCTAGTATATCCTACCAGATATACTAGACTTCTTCCCATACATTCTAACTTCCCTTCAGTACCATTCTAAATTCCCTTCAATCCCATTACAAGTTACTTTCAATCTCTAAAGAACCGTTTTTCCCGAGTTCACTTAGACCACCCACAGATCTATTTTACCCACAGATATACGCCACGCCTTCATTCATTTGCTCCCCCAAAACGATATTTACATGTGGTTAATTGGGCCATTTCCGATCAAATATTTCTACTCGTACCCCAATGCTTATCCAGCATTCTTGCCCTTAAGTCATCGATTAGAGTATTATTACCCTTATTAAACATATATGTCAGGCTACAGATTTCACACCACTCTCGCTTCCTCCTCCGAAACAAACATGAATCGTAGACATTCCTAATTACACCCACCCATTGTTTCACTAGTCACAAGAAAAACTAGTGGTGCTAGAGAATGGCACAGACTTTCCCGTTTTAGTTTTCTGTTTCCTTGGGCCAGGGCTAGCTATTCGGAATTGCCACATACTCTTGCCAGCTACCGTCTATTGCCGCCCAAAGTACATGTTTTGTCATTTTCTTAGTTTTTCGGTTTCCTGTTGGTAGAACGGAGATATAAATTTTAGAATATTAAAAAACACAAAAACCTAAACATGGTGTGTGGAATATTAAAAAGCACAAAAACACAAACATGGTGTAAGAATAAAGGTGAGACGGATCCCGAACGAAAGTTCGTTCTCTTCTGCGCATGACGTCACGATGGATGCTCGCCTGCTTGGCGCCTAGTGAGATTGTATGGTACGCGCTCGTTGAGTACACGCCGAATTTTTGTAATCGCAATTTGCTTTGTATTAGTAGTTTTCTATTAGTTTTTTTAGTGGCAGAAAGGTGAACATATCGTGAATTAATATTGAAATAAAATAAACAATACCGTCGAGCGCTATTTTTGGTTACACAAACTGGAACAAGAAACGAAGGGAACAGATATTAAGTATTTTTCTTTCCCAAAAGATACCAATTTATGTGAAGCGTGGAGAAATGTTTATAGAAGAAAGGATAAGATCAATGTAAAGAATGGTGTTAACTAATTAAGGTGTCTTTTGTTTCCGTAAATTATTTTATTGTAGTGACGTTAATTGTAATTATTTTCAGCGCGCATTTCTTCTATCCCCTTTGCTTAAGATAGCTTTGCAATACCATTGCGGTAAGGTATTGTTAAATTATACACCATAGAAAAGCCGAAACTTAAAACCTCTCGCAGTGCCTACCGAGAAGTTGCCTATTGGTTTTGAAAAATAAATCTTAGTCGAACCATTTGACTAGTTTCAAGGAATATGCACAAACTAGTGGATGTACTGTTATCACAAGCAACAATGGATGTGACAAATAGTGTTTCAGAGGAGTCAGTTAATGAAAACGCAGTTTGTGGAGATAGTCTTCAAATTGATTTAACACAAACAATAACGAGTTACGTGATGAAATTACAATATGGAAAATAAAATATGACAAAGTGCAATTAGAAGAACAACGAAAGAAGTTAATGACAATCATCAGAATGCAAAATAATAGTGAGAAATCTTGAGAAATTATTCAACATTATTAACAATCCCTAATACATCTACAAATTCAAGGTGAAGGAACTAGATTTTTGGTCAGACATTATCTTACATTCAACTGCAATTAAACACAGGTAGGACGGGATATGTCAGATTTTTTTCTTTGCTTCAGCTCGAAACATAAGACAAAATAGAATAAAACAGCAATAAAATGGGTAATTCCTACGTTATTGAAAAATAACTTGTCTGCGGTCCTTTTCGTTCCTAAAATAGGTGGCCCATTTATTTCGTAAAAATAAAAATACATGCTACATTTAAAGTTGTAAAGACGAATTATACATTGAAGCACGAACTGATCAAGATACGGATGACTCACGTTTTAGTAGAACCCCCCTAACTCAGACGGGCGAAGACACGCCGGCCCTGTGCGAACCCCCAAGATGACGCCACGCGTAGAGGAGGCGTGGCGAGCGCCAGCGCTCGGCTTCACCATTATATTAACACCATGGTCCCAAATAGCAACTTTCTTTTAAAAATTATGTGCCGTTTTAAAGAAAATTGCGTTTTAGCGTTAATAAAATGCGAAATTTGAAGCTCATTTTCACAGAAAATTTTTGAGTTTTCAAAATACTTTATTGGAAGTTATTTGAAGCACTTACACTCACAAAAATAATAATTTTTACAAATTGCTGGCAATGTGAATATTAAACATGTGAGAGATCCTTTAAACATATTACATATATGTAATTTTTGAAAAAAACAAAAATATTCCTCAAAACAAACTTTACGTCATATTAAAGAGTGCCATTAGCACTACCCCATCGAATAGTTTGAAGAATTTTTTTTTCGCCATTTATGAGAAAATGGCGTTTGAGCGTTTCTGAAAATGCGAAATTTTGAGCAACTTTCACAGAAAAAGGTGGTGTTTTCGAGAAACGTTACTTGACATTATTTAAAGCACATGTACTTGTGAATATAATAATGTGAAAAAATAGCCACTAATGTAAAAATAACGACGTGAGAGACACGTCAAAAAATTAAATTTTTCCAATTATTGAAAAACCAACCTATAGAGCAATATGGCTTTTACGTCATCTGAGTAAATTTACCACTATCCCTACCTAAAGTTTAAAGAAAATATTTGGAGCCGTTTTTGAGAAAATCTTGTTTTGTATTTTTTTTAAAATTGCATTTATTGCACGCAATATTGCGCAAAAACTACTAACATTTTCAAAAATATGTACATGATTCCAATGAAAGAACTCACTTTGTAAAACAAATTTTATTTAAAAGAAAAATCTCTATCCTCAATGTTGTAGTTCCAGAAATACGCCGAAAAAAAATTTAAACTTTTACAGTTTTTGAAAATTCAGAGTTGTCCGTGAAAATCGGACCTATGCCACCTTAATAAGGGTATTTTACTCTATTTTTACAAGAAATTTAAAGAAAAAATTTGGAGCCGTTTTTGAGAAAATTTTGAAAATGTCCGGGGGGCTTCATGTAAAGTACTCCCAAATTTTACAGAATCTTTTTCAAAATCTGAAAGCTTTGACTAGAACCAGATCGTACGGGGAATATCCATTTTGGAAGAAATCGTACGTATGGTTTAGGCGCTAGCAGTGTTCACAGACGGACGGACGGACGTTTTCCTTTCAATTGGTTTTTCAGTATCAAGGACCTAGAAAACAGGGTTTCTGGCTACACCACTGTTAGGGGATTTTTTTCTTAATTTAGCAACTGGTTTTATCCACTTTTTCGTTTTCACGGCCCGGCAATTAATTTTTTTCCGCCGAAAATTGGCCATTTTTTCGCGCAGCATTACATAACTTTCCCTACACTACGTATATCACTCCGTGTATACGTATGTATACGGGAAAGTAATATACTACGTATATCACTCCGTGTATACGTACGTATACGGGAAAGTAAAATGTGATTTAATCTATCAACCTCAAAACTAGTGGTGCTTCCAACGCACATACTTTCTCGCTCTGCTTCTATACGGTCCTTATTGCTATTCCACTACTCCATAAACCAGCAAAAGTATACTATACCAGCAAACCATTTCGGTACCGAGACCCGACAAACGAAACTCAAAATCAACGAACCGGCACTTATACCACTACGTAACACCAACACCAACTCTGTCGAACAGAGCCATAAAAGAATAGAACCGACCGCAATGCTCATAATTTTACTTAAATTGGTTCATACAGATATATACTAAAAAACTGTTCATTTGACATGTCATACGCTTCAGAAATCGAATAACAGAGTTGAAAAATTGTTTAAAAAACACAGTTAGGGAAAACACAGACAAGTCCTGTCTATTTATCTATATTGAACCTATTCGTGAGTAGAAATACTTCAAATAATTTTCAATAAAGTATCTACACTCTTCAATGTTTTTTTCCTGCAACATCACATTCATCAAATTAAGATTCCCCTCGGGGGATCGAACTCGGTACCTTTCTTATTGAAGATCACAACCCGAAGGAGTATTAACCAACCGCGCTACGAAACCGACTTGCGGAACAACTGCTTTTATTTCAGTCAAAACGTACTTGTATCAGTTGTATCTTTACGAAGCCTGTAATAGTCAACATGCGAAAAACATGTCTTTCAAAAAACATGACCAAGAAAGGCACCGGTGAACTGTTTACTCCACATAATTTATCGGATGATCGGCATTGGGAAAATAACTACTGCGAGAAAGTATGTGCCATTCTATAGCATCACTAGTTTATTTATACATTTACCTTCCCTTCTTACACACGAGCAGAAAATACAAAGAAAAAATTTGGAGCGGTTTTTGTGATAATTTTTTTTTGTAAATTTGAATCGCAATTTACGCAAAAACTATTCGTTTTTTCAAAAAATTGTACATGACCTTATTTGAAGTGCTAATTTTGTACAACCGACTTTATCTGAGGCGAAAATCTCTATCTTCAATTTTGCCGTCTTTAAAAAGTTTTTTGCAATTTTCGAAAAATAGGGCCTATCAACGAAAATGATGCCTACGTCATTCCCTTCAACGTTCTTCGCACTATTCAACAACAAAATATAATCAAAAAATTTGGAGCCATTTTTTTAATTCATAAAATCTCAAAATGGGCTTCATGTAAAGTATCCTCAAATACTAAGATATCGGTTTCAAATTCAAGAGGCCTTGTGACGACTCAAAACCATCGGGGAATATCAATTTTCAAGAAAATCGACCGAACGGTTTAGGCGCTAGTGTTGACCACAGACGGACAGACGGACGGAATGCCGTCAATCGATTTTGAAGTATGAAAAAGCAACAAATCATGGATTTTGACTACACCACGAGATAGAGGTTTTTTTTCTAAATTTAGCAATAGGTTTTATCCACTTTTCTGTCACCAGGGATCTGGTATAAGAGATTTTCTGGCGAAAATTCCCCGTTTTCCGCCGCACGATTACATAACTTTCCTTCTTACGAAGTATTCGTAAGGCGAGAAAGTAAAAAGCGGATTGTTTTGCTTTTTACTTCCAGACCATGTTTTAGCAGATAACATATCCGTTATCGGAAAATCACCAACAGATTGACGATTATGCTCTGCTTCCTGTTAAAACTCCAACTTCAATAGATTTCATATCGCCAAAAGAAATAACCCAGTTTTTAAAGAAATTAAGTGGAAATATTTTCTGCGTACTCAAAGAGTTAAGACTTTGAACTTATCGTTGTTTCTGTTTCTTTGATACGTGATATTATTGTATTTGAATTACATATGGAGATACTGTAATTCTCCAAGTATCCGGGGGTAAAATACAAAAACAGAAACAAATAAAAACAAAAAAATCATACGGAATGCAAACACATGTTATGTTTGTATTCCGAAGTAATTATTGCATTCCATTAACTGACAATCACCTTTGGCGTAAGTCTCTAATAACTTTAGTGCATTCGATACGCCCGTAAACGTCTCATATTCTTTCTGGAAAGCAGCTCTGAGTATTAGCACCGGAAACCTGGTTCCATTTCATGAAATTGGATTTCAACACTGATTCCAAGAATCCACGTTGGTGAAACGGGGATATAACCTTGCTCACTCCTGTCATTTGTAGTAGAAGGGAAACATATTGTGTGTCAGTGTGGTGCAGTGTTTCAAAAAACAGAGGCACAGCAGTAGCGAGAAATAACATGGGTGTGATGTAAAAATTAGAGAGGAACATATTAACACGTTATTCTTCGAAATTATTAGATTAAATAGATGTAATGCAAACGCAGAAATTAAAAAAAATTGTTCTGTCAATAATTGCTTTTTAATTGAATGGAAATATTGGCTTATTTTGTTTTGCACACACCTGTAATTCTCTTCCACAGAGGGAAGTTGCTCACTTTTTACTTTCTCTCATACGTAGTGCACAGAAAGTTTTGTTGTATTTTCGCAAAATCGCAAAATCAAGGTATAGATTTTGAAGCAAATACATGTTTTAGGGGACCCTGATATCGATGAATGTTTTTTCTTCAAAACATTTAAACTCTCCTTCGCTTTGTCTGTCTGTCCGCAAGTAAACAGCACGAGCGTCTAATCCGAACACCTTATATTTTATGAAATGGATAATCCACAATCTATCTAGCCGCAATAAATGTCCTACAAATTTAAAGGGAATATTTGAATTGTGGGTGACTTTAAAGTGTAACTTTTTTTGACGCTCTCCATCGACTGCATAATTTGAGATAGAGATTTTCTTAATTATATCTATTCCATCATATTAGGCTATTCATTTCAAAATATTAGTTATTTTTTGCATATTCTACTTCTTGTGTTCTTTTTTTTCTCTTCTCCTTCTTTTCATATAGTCTTTAGTTTTTGTGCTTTCGTTATTTTTTTCTTTTCTTTTCTCTTCATTCTGCGTCTTTTTTCCTTCTTTGCAACCCACTTCTTTTATAAAAGGTAGAGTGTGTCCTAACTTAGCCTTTCTCCCTAACCACACATGAAATATTAATTTTAAAGTATTTATTTATTTGTCAAAAAAACAGTAAAAACTGTATATGGCGTGTGGGGAAAGAAATTAACATTAATTAAAGAACAGTAAAACTTCGTCCTAAATGGCAATTTTATGTGAAAAATTTGGAGCCGTTTGTAAGAAAATGGCATTTAAGCGGTACTAAAAATGCTCTTTTTCACTGAAATTTGAAGCTCGTTTTCACAAAAAATTTTTGCATTTTCGAAACACTTCATTAGAGGTCATTTGAAGCACTTTAACTTAAAAATACAATTGTGTTTACAAATTGCTGGAAATGTGAATATTAAAGGTGTGAGAGATCTTTCAAAAAAATTACATTGATGTAATTTTAGGAAAAATAAAAAAATAACCCAAATTGAACTTAACAATTTATAAAAGAGTGCAATTAGCATTATCCGTTCCAAAAGAAAAAAATTGGAGCCATTTATGAGAAAATGGCATTTGAGCATTTCTGAAAATGTGGAAATTTGAGGTAGTTTTCACAGTTAACTGTTGAGTTCTCCAGAAACATTACTTAACATAATTTAACGCACATGTACTCATAAATATAACAATGTGAACAAATCATCACTAATATGAATATTAACGACGTGAGAGACAAGTCAAAAAAATTACATTTTTGTAATTTTTGAAAAAACAAAAGAATAGAGCAATATGGCATTTATGTCACCTCCTCCTAGAGTATATTAGGCACTATCTTTATCAAACGTTTAAAGAAAAAATTTGGAGCCTTTATCAGAAAATCTTGTTTTAGTTGTTTTTAAAATTGCACATATTGCACACAACATTACGCGAAAACTACGAACATTTTCAAAAAATGTCCAGGATCTTATTGAAAGAACTCACTACGAAGAAACAATTTTATATGAAGGAAAAATCTTTAACTTCAAATTTGTAGTTTTAGAAAGATGCCGAAAAAATTCAAAAGTTAGCAATTTTCGATAATTTAGAGTTAAGTGTGAAAATTAGACCTATGCCATCTATATAAGTGCATTTTCCTCTATTCTTAAAAAAAATATTTAAAAATTTGGAGCCTGTTTTGAGAACATTTTGAAATTGTCCGGGGGGCTTTATGTAAAGTAACTCCAAATTTTGAAGAATGTTTTTCAAAGCTTTGCCTCGAGTCAGAAGGACAGGGGTTTGTTCAATATGGAGATTTCGTCGTGCTCCCTCCGCTGCGGATCCCTCACTGGTGGCATCGACCTTGACATCACTGGTGTAGAGTGTCAACCGTCTCGAGTTTTGAACCACTTGATTAAGTCGTTGATGAGCAACCTCGCAACTTCTTTTCGACCTTTCAAATGGTTTCAACTTAGAATACAACTTTCTGCTAAAAGTGGGGTGACAATGCACAAACGTTTTACGTTTGATAGTTTACAAAGGCGAAAAACGTTTTTTTGCAGTACCTTCCTGGAAGATTTAAAAACACATACTTTTCTGTATAATTAGAAAACGCCTAATTTAGTAGCTTTGGAAATGATCTTAGGCGCAAAAATTATTTTTCTATCTTTAACACTAGAATAACCGGAATTTCGTTCTACCTTGAAGGACCGTTGTGTGTCGTTTTGACACATGATCTCCTGAGCACTTGAAAAGCTAATATTATAGATTTTTCTTACGAACCGCAATGTAAAGTGGATAAATGCATAAATGTACATATTTCTGGAACATTTTAATGGAAGATATATTTCTTCCAATGGGAAACGGAAGTATGATACAAAATGAAATATCTAGACTTAGAAGTGTATACTGTGTCAATATGACACATGGCGGTCCTTCTAGGTATATCTAAGATTTTTTCCAATTCTATGAAAACCAAAGGATTGAGATTTACAGCACATGAAGTTCATGCACTAAAGAAAGCACTTACAAAGAACCAGTTTTCTGACTTTAAGAACTCAAGCACTACATTGTAGCATGTGTCACAAATGTGTCATTTTTACACACTCGGTCCTTCTAGTGTTAAAATGTCACTCAAATTTTTCTATCTTTAAAAACTCATGTCATCACTTTTAAACTATTCACAGCACCTACGTCACATTATTGGCCGAAAATGTCAAAGTCTTGAAATGACTCGTCAGGAAATCACGAGCGTCAAACAAGATTACTCGGGAAGCATGATGATCACTCAATAATTCAGTCCGCGGGTGTCGTCCGGCTCGCGCCAGTCGTGCTTCGGCCATCATACTAAGGCAGTCATTGGCGGACGAGATCACCTCAAGCGACGAACCGGCTTGTGTGGCTCAGAGCTTCACTTGATGTCACTGCAGGGCAACTGACCGGGAAGTCCTGGGGTTTCTGTCCGGATGGTAACAGAATTTTCCACCCTGGCCATTTAGCTAGATCGACGGTGACAGGATTTTCTACCCTAGCAGTATAGCTAGGTCGAATTCAGCCACTATCTGGAGCAGAATTCTAGCGGCCGGCTGTTCTGATTGGTAGTTTTTCGTGGTTCCACAGATAAACGCCAGGTACCAACCCAAATAAATGGACCACCGGCAGCGCATGATCTTTCCTTCCTCTTCCATTTATAATCGTCACCCCTTACACACACAAACACGCAACACTATCACCAGCCGACAGCCAGTCGAGAGCTCAGAGTTTGTCCCCGCTGGGGAGGAGAACTGCGGGTGGGAGTTACCTGGTTGGAGACACCCCCGCAAGTGGATATGTAGGTCAGCGACCGATAACCATCCATCGTGGTTAAGACCACTGCTATCAAGATATCTCGTGAAAAACATCCACTACCCTTACGGAACTATTACTAGCAGTTGACGCGGCCGGAAACACGACATAAAATCAATCAATAATAGCATGACCGCCGCCCAGATTACTCGAGGAGCACGACGGTCATTCATTAATGCACATGCGGCTCCAGGCTGTCGTGCTTGGGTCATCGCGCGCTGAGTCGGTCACACGCGGACGAGGCCATCTCCAGCCAGCGCCGGACCGGGAGACGTGGCTCAGTGCATCAGCTGATATCACTGCAGTGTCCCAGACCGGGATGTCCTAGGTTTGAGTCTCGATGGTAGCACGATTTTCGAGACTAGCTTGTCAGGTCGAATTCAGTCGCTGTCTGGAGGAGAATTCTAGTAGCCCGGTGCTCAGATCGGTAGTTTTCTGTAGTTTCTCCGATCAACACCAGGCGAATGCCGCAGTACCCTACGGGCCGCGGACTGCGCGCCATCTTCCCTTCTTGCTTGCCTATCCTCACCCCTCGCACACACAATTACACTAAATTACACTAACGTGTACTACACAACCACACATCGGGAGACCGGTTGGGGGCTTAGAGCTTGTCTCAGGCCAGCGTTTCACCTGGGGAACGGGTGGGAGATGGGTGGTTGGCGAAGACCTCACTAGTCGATGGAATGTCTCCCTATTCAGCGGGGGAAGATCATTGCCACTTCCCGATGAACATTTATGGGAATAATGACCTCAGTAGTTGACGCACCCGGAATCACAACACTCAATCAATCCTGGGGGAAAATCATTGCTACTTCCCGATGAACATTTATGGGAATAATGACCTCAGTAGTTGACGCACCCGGAATCACAACAATCAATCAATCCTGCGGGGGAAGATCATTGCCACTTCCCGATGATCATTTTTGGGAATAATGACCTTAGTAGTTGACGCACCCGGAATCACAACAATCTAGCGACGGCGGCGGAGAGTAGAGCCGCGCGCGTCAGCCCGTGCGCCGCAGCTGCCGCGCGCGCGTGCGCGTTGGCGCTCGCCCTCGCAGGCTTAGCGCCGTCGCCGCCCCGCGGCTGATGGGGATTTATTAATTGATTTAGAGGTGACGCGCCGCGCCGCGTTGCGCCGCGTCGGGGTGAGGACGCGACGCGCGCGCAGCGGCCTGGGGGCTCGCGGTGATGTGCGACCGGTAGATGCATGGTGACGGGGCTTTAAATGGGGTTTACCCGGGATTGGTATTTTTCTTAAATTACCTCGATGAGTAAGGTGTTAAAGAGAGTATATTTTGGTCGTGGATAAGTATTAGTATAAAGGAATTGTGGATGAGGATAAGTATATTGGATTAAGATTTTTCAGTCGATTCAATATGTCGTTTAGATCAGTGTGTTGGTATATTTTATATTTTTCTTTTAAAATTTTGATTTTAGTTTTTATTTGTGTTCTTTATGTAATGTGAATATAATACAAACTGAATTAAAACTATCAGTTACCAGGTGGTGCTGTATTTGAACCGCGGTGAACGTGAGTTTATTTGCGTGAAAATGTATTTTAATTTATTGTTGTGGAGTTTTCAAACGGTTACATTTTCTCTCTAGGTATATGTGAATAGACTGTGTACTGTCTTAATAAAACAAACCTATTCAATATTTTATTTTCAGTACGGATTGAAAACAATATAACAAAATAAACGTTTTAGGTAAAGAAGAACTCTTAATTTGGAGAAGAATGTTCAAACTCATCAGCAACGCCGTATAGTTAAAGAGAAAATTTTGCACAAGAAAATCAATGTCAGCAACAGAAAAGCATATTGTAAGATGTATGTTGAAGACATTTTCAATGGAACATTTGAGAATGAAATACAGAAGTAATCAGAACTTTTTACTATTACTGAATACAAGCAATGCAAACTTTTCCGTCGTTGTAGCTTCATAATTTTATGCTTTTAGTTATCTCTCTATACAAACTATGCTTTCCAAACAAATTACTACGCAGTGCGGCTTATCTTCTTTACAACTGGTCCGCTTCCAACTTGTTACAGCTTACTCGGTCTCTAAATAAGTACGGTCGGTTTAACGCCAGACGAGATAAAACCAAACAAAATCGCAAAAGCTCGATAGTTTCAAAATATTTATCGAGCAAAATATTCCGCAGGCTGCCGCAAAGCAATAAAGAAAGAAAAAAATGCCAGATCCAGATAGGCACACGCCCCGCGCCCCACCGAGTGGAACGCACCACTTCGGACTCCCCTCCCGCACCAGTGGAGACGCCCAGACGACTGGTGCAGCACGGTTAGATGATGGTATCAGAGCAGGATTTGAGGGTGGACTGAATAGACTTCATCCCAGAAGCTCACCCTTGAAAGCGCCGCCCGCTCCCTAATCAAACATTATTATTTTTTAATTGGTTCGAATTTAGAATTGCTAAAATAGGAATTTAAAATGGGTGGTTACCGCACAAATCTTGTAGAAATCTAAAAGGATATGAAGACCTCGGTGCAATTGCATGCTATGCCACAATGTGTAAGTAATGAGAAAAAAGGAGAGGAAAGGTTTAGACAATGCATTCTACACCTAAGGATAAAGAATATTTATGAATTTCACTACCATCTTGCGGCGTATCTTTAAAATAAAAGCCCAACATCTATATCCATCTACGGGGCATCGAAAAACACGAATATCTCAAATTCAACAGAAATATGGCATGTAGCATGTTACTGCCCCAAAGTCTTCTTATGTAAAAATAAGTAATCTTCAACAATAAAAGTGTATTTACACTAAATACTGATCATCATCATACTGATCAGAGCTCCCTATCAGATAAAGGGAAATGCGTAAGGAAAAAGGGTATATACAATTAAATGTAAATTCAAATATAAAATGAAATAATACAGTTCACTAAAATAAAACTAAACACATACCCAAGCAACATAGTACGCAGACCAGGGTGCTCATTTAAAAGCGATGTTTTGTACCACGTTTCTTGGGTAAATGTTTAGTTTTATTTTATTTAACTGTATTATTTAATTTTATTCTGGTCTAGTCTGAATTTGGGTTAATTCTTCTGCATATTCTCTTTTCCCATGTATTTTCCTTTACATATTGGATAGGGAGCATTGATGAAGAGGTAAACGCCTCGAAATCTGTGTGTTTAAATGTACTGTCAATATTTAGTATAAATACATTTTGATGTGGAAGAATACTTTTTTGCCTTTTCACGTGGATTTAATAATTATAATTTAAAATCTTATTCAGCAGTCGTAATTTCACTATTATTTCACATTGCCCTTGGCTGTGTCCAGCAGCAACCTCACTCCAGTAAATCAGTCCGCTACCCCTTCAGAGCTGTGATTTCATTCTCGGTACGAAGTTAGATGTTTCACTTTTGAATAAACGAGAATAAAACGCAATTAACGTCTCGCCCGGCATGTCTTTCTAGCATTGGCGCGTGAAACGCTAGTTCGTGGAGACGTCGTTTGTCCGCTTTTCGAATTGTCATACTTCTCTCTAATTCGGATGCTAATTCGCACGATTTCCCTTGGCCGGAACCGGATAGTTGCCAACGTGCGCAATCCTTTGCGAGAAAATTACTGAAGTTCGCGCAGAGTAGTTGAACATCTACACAAAGGACGGCGAGAAATGCAAGAAGTGCAGAAATGAGCAACTCGGTACAAGTTTTGCTTATTCGCGAGGAACAAATAGTACTCAAAATGAGTTTCGCATGCAAAATTACAGTATTTCAGTCAAGAATTTTCATAAAGTTACCACAATTTCGCAGCTATTAAAATTACAGTTTTGTTACGATATGAATTATTGAGTTTTGCTTGCCTCCTTATAAAAATTAGCAACGGGATAAAAACGAGGAAAATTTAAATCTTAAACGAAAGAGCAATTGCCACATGTACATTCTTGATATGCTTCTATTCCAGTTAAATCACTTTGGTATTGACATCTGCATAAAAATGTACAATTTTTATGCATTTTTAGTTATATTTCGTAGTAAATAACTTAAAATAACTTACAAGAAAACATACTGACACGCAACACTGACCGTGCTGGATACTCAGATCGACATGAAATTTTATCAGCCTGTTCAGCACCTTTCAAAACCCATTAGTACACAATTTTAATTGCTATGAAGCATTGCAAGTAGTGTTTTTGCAACAATGAGTATTCAGATATTTTAGGATCTTACCGCCTTTGAAGATCGGAAATCGCTGCCCGCCGCGGGCCCTACGGCCTTTACTCACACCCCGCGCTGCCACTATCAGCTTATCGGCAAGGTCTTGCTTTGGAGGGCATGTTGAGTGACCAGGACAGTTGTTTACATTGCAGGTTCAAAATGACCAGAAAACATGCATGAGTAATTCAAAATGCTACCATTGAATGGATACCGACGTTACTATTTATAAGCGCAAATTATTTATATACACACTTTTATAAATGCACCAAAACTCGTAAACAGTAAATAAATAAAAAAATAAACAGCAGCAATAAGAAAATTAAATAATAACTAAATAAAAATAATAAATTTCACTCATGAATCTCACACAAAATTTTCACAATAACGATACGTAACAAAACAGATTACTAAAACAGACTATAAAGACACCAAGCTCTCTATATGCAAATTTTTTTCACAGTTTTCTTCACAACTGCACTGGTTCGAGAGGTCTTGAAAACCTATTTCTGTAGGATTTTTAAATTCAGCATTGGTGTAAGCAAGTCCTGCTAATTTCCAGCCATCCTGATGGAACAAATTGAATCTAGATGAATAATACTGATTGTACATCAGAGACTGCATCTTCAAAATATCTCTGACTAATGTGAACCTATGAATGATTCGTTGCCACATCAAAGAGTTTTCGGGCCATATTATTGAACATTCGGGAGGAATGCAGGTCTAGTGGCTGACAAAGTAATGCCTTCTTTTCTGGAATCAGGAGAATTTCAAATTCGTTCTGCGTGCGATTATTTTTAGCTAAAATGTTTTGAGCTAATGTTTTGTCTTTGTGAGGCCCATACGAGACTAGTAGAACCAAAACTTTGTTTTAGACTGAAAAAGTACTTCGACGAGCGACAGAAACATGACTTATCGCTGTAGCATAATGTGCACATAATGAACAAAACAAATTGCAACTTTCTGTACCGAATTCTTTTAGAAGTTTCATTTCTCCCATCATTTAAAGATTATTATTTTCTTCCTGATTTTAGGTCAAGGCCTTTGAGTCTAGTTCACAGGGTTCAAGCTGTAAAGTGAAAATCTCCTAAAGGAAAAAAAGGTAAATTAGTGTTGAGAAAAATTTGCTGGGATAGTTACAAAGAACCCCAAATGCCCGAAAAGCAATCGATGTTTATATTTTATCCAGTATAGCATTGAGCACACTTAGTGTGCCTAAGAGATAACCACGATTTACATTAAACGTCAATGGAAGTTCGAAGTGTAATTTGTAGAGATAGTTCCAGTTATGACGCGTAAAGCTGACGTACTGAAATAAATTCCAAAACAGGTAATTATGCCCGAAAGCACACCTATCTAAACGAGGTTTACATTCTCATTGCACAATGCGTTAGACATATACCAAATTTCGTTTTGCAACGACTGTGAAGTTTCGAAGATGTGCACGCACGAAATATGAAAAAAATCGACTGACAACTATCAGAGACAATAGCAAATCTCGCCACCAAGAATGAAAGAGCAGAATGCTTTAACGAATATTTTATTAAAGAATAAAATACGATTGCGGAAATTATTAATTATTTATTAATAACAGGAGCGTCAATTGGAAAATCAATATATTTATTTGATATTTTAGGGTCGGATTAATCCAGCTAATCCAAGCTAGCGGGGTACCCCAGGCCCAGACCCTGTTTTTTATTATTCACGCCTGGGGGATAAAGGACATATGAAGCGTGAATGACGTATTCTCATCACCGCACTCGGCTTAATTGACCTACCTGAGGGTTCTCTTCCGTCGCACAGCTACAGAAACTGAGATGGTTCGTATTAGAAAGCTACAGTTTCATTTTTGCTCCAGCCGGGAATCGAACCCGGAAACGCTTCACAGAAAGCTATCACGCTATCTATTAGCTTCCTGAAGGGGCTGAAGAAACAAAATAACAATATTGACAGTTGTACTAACCTCTGACAGTGTCCGGAAATCGCCACTAATAGACCTGAAGCGAGTTAAGATGCTTAGACATGGTTTTTTTTCAAGAAAATTTCTATACTAAAAACGAGGCCAACACAATGCGGTATCAAGAACACTTGAGACTGCAATACAGTTTAGCTCCACGACACGGAGCGAAGTTCCTTCCGTATGCCTCTCATTAAGCGTGATATACTTCTTCGAAATAACCACACGGTCAGGAAGATATTCAATTTTCCAATTACATGTTACTTTTCTTTTTCACGACTTTTAGAGGAATAAATGCATTCTTAGATAAACACTCGTCAATTCGTAGTGTAATAGCGTAAGAACATCGTTTAGATGAAGATATAGAAACTCTAAATCACATATATTCAAATTCTGGTGAGCTATGGTTAGAATTGTGTAAATATTTGAAGTTAGTTTTTATCTCCACCTTTACCCATTATACAAATGTATAATAAACACCAAAATAAATGCACAGAACCGTTGCAGTCATTTTCAAAGTATATTGAATGTCCAGGTGTTTTAAAGGCCGGAAAATGGTTTTTATTTTTTTTACTGCAGCCCAGCAATCGAAAAAATGTGAAAAAATGAACAACAATTTGTGTCTTAAGAGGAACCTTTGACATTTTTTTCGAGCCTGTTCCAGACTTCTAAGACACAGTAAAAAATATTTCTTGATATTTTTTTCGAAAATATTTTTTGTGTTTGAATTTGGGCCTGAGAAAATATTGAAAAATGTTTTTCTGATAGTTCAAATTTTGGTCTTATTTATCATATTTTTTTCAGTCTGATAAAATAGTGTTAGGTTGTCGAAACAAATTGAAATAAAAAACACGTTTTTGGCTTTATAGAGGTGTGGGTGGTGGGACGAGGGCTAAGAAACCTTTCAAAAATATTATTTTCATGTTAGAATTATAGTGGAACCACTCATATGTAATTTGGTTGATGGGAACTTTTTACCATCTTATCGGGGGGGGGGGGGCCTTTCCAGAATTTGTTCCTAGATTGTTCGTAGTGACTAGACCACCATCCCTTAGCCTACGATTGCTATCATATGTACTTCAAAGAAGTCAACTGTAGAATAATTGTCGACTGCACTAAGAAGTTCGTTGATGGTGTCAGAACAATCAAAAGCTTCTTATTAATAGCAAAAATTCGAACAGAAGCTACTGTCACGATTCTCCACAATAGAGGATCGAAAATATTAGTAGTAATCTTGTCATCCGTGGAATATGTGGAATGTGGAATTTAGGAGAGTCGACAGACCCCGTCCTAGGTTTATTCAAGAAATTTTCTCCTAGCAAAAAAAAAAATGGAAGGTGCCCGGTGCGGTGGTTCCAAGGGGCAGTGCTCCTTGTGCGCTGGTCGGGGCGGCGAGTCAAAGTTCTTCACCTCGGCCTCGTCGCCACATCCTCCGCCCTCGTTTTATTTTTCCTTCGGTGCCCCGCCCCGCCCCGCCCCGCCCCCTCCCGTCTGTCGCGCCGGTGGTGGGTAGGGGAGGGGGGCGTGGCGCGAGGCGCCGCGGGGGGCAACTGTGTCTTTTGTGAGGGCCGCTCTTTGATCATGGCCGGTCCCCCGCCGCTCACTTTTGAAGTTGCAGCGCGCGCACGCCGGCAGGGTGCGGCGCAGGGGGTGTGCGTGTGTTTTTTTAAACTCTTTACTTGCCTTAACTTTTCGTTCGTTCCCCGCTACGCTTCGTCCTGCCACGCCCCGCCCCCCTCCCGGTCCTCGCGACCCGCCGCTACCGTGCAGTCGTCTTTCGCTGCTGTCCCTCCCCAGTCCTCGCCCCTCGCCCTAGATGTCTTCGCGTCGCTGCAGAATAGTGATGCCACCGACGTCGCCTTCGGATTCCGGTCGTGAACTTCCCCTCCGAACTCTCTCCCTCATGCTCCCTCGCCCCTCTGACGTCCTGGGCTTGCCACGCTCTTTTCCCCATCTCTTTCCCTCTCGACCGCCGTCACCTCGTCCCGGTGGATAGTTTGCTCCTTGGCACCCCTCACCTTGTTCCGTGTTTCCTTGTTATCCGGCACTCTTTGTCCCCAATACCTCTTTACTCACGTCCTCACTCTTCCCCTATCCCCTTTCCCCCGTCTACTCTTTGCCGCGTCCCATCCTTACAGCGACCTCTTTATACTCATTCCCTCTTTGACCCCGTTCCTTTGCCCGTACCCCTTCTCCTCCGACCTGTCCTTACCCCCACCCCCTCGTCGCCACCATCTTTCATCATCAACTTTAGATCCCGGTCCCGTCTGCCTCGACCGCTCTTTACCCCATCTTTTCTTCGCCCCTTCCCGTCTTTTGCACGTCCCCTCTACTCCATCTCCTCTTTTCCCCCGTCCCTCTCTGCCCTCGTCCCCTCTTTGCTCCCATCCCCTCTCTAACTTTTCTCGTTTACCATTCGTCTCTTTTCCCCGCCGTTCTCTCTCTGATCACGTTCCATCTTTGCTCCTCCTTTATCTTCGGATCGTCGTTCCTTGTAGCTCAGGCTCTCTCATCCCCTCGTCATTCCCCTTCATCACCCCCCCTTTCTTCCGTCTCCCTCCCCCCCGCCCGCCGCTTGCTGTCGAACCTCTCGGCCCACCTCAATCTTGAGTCTGTCGTGTAATGTGGCTGAGTAGATGGGACGGCCCGGGATTGACAAGTTTGAAGAGGAATCTGGTTGAATTTTTCGACCCTTCGCTGCGGTCAAGTTCGGAATTCCTAACCAAGTTCCTCAGCGATGGATGGGGTGGCGGGCCGGATTCGCTTCGGTGTCTAGCACAAAGAAGTCGGAGTAGCAGATTCATCGGAGGCCGCTTTTCGCGGTGAAATTAAACGTGAACGCACCGGTAAACTATAATGTGTTAACATTAATTTATTTTGTTTCATAGATTTAGCTCATCGTCTTCGTCATTTTATAAAATCGTGCTCAAGTACAATGTAGTTTTAGAATTTATCTATGGATTTGTCATTTTGGGTAATTTGGGACCTCGCCGGCTTCCGTGTCTCTCCGTACCTGGGCGTAGTTTAATTTCTACGTTTGGGGGGGGGTAAAGAGGCATATGGCGAACCTGACATATTCCCTTCACCCTAACTACTCGTAGCAAATTCCTCCTGAACAGATGAAGCTTTTCTTCGTCACACAGCTACAGAAACTGATACGATTTTAAAGGAAAGTCGATTTTTGCCCCGACCTGGAACCTAACCCGAAATCAAACCTCAGAGAGCTAGTATGTTGCCAAGAGCCATCCTACATGGCCCAGTTCATCGCGTTTTATAATTTATTTTTACACATAATATTTACGTTAATTTGCGAACGTTTTCACTTAAAATCTAAGTTTCTCTAAACCTAAGTAGCTTAATGCTATTGTTATTATTTCGAGGGAGGCATGGATTATTAGAAAACGCATGCTCTAATAACTTTTATTTCGTCACTGATCTCAGTTTCATAAATTTTGCCTTCAGACACTGAAAGTGGATAAAACGATTTTTACGTTGAAACACAAGTAAGTACAATTCATTTAAAAAGCGTCCCATCCAACTCATTCAACCGTACATTCTAATTGATAAGTTTAAATCTAGTTTGCAGAAAATCTGAGGCGCTTCTTTCTCAAAAGCGAACATTCTAAATTCTGTTATCAGGTTTCATTCCACCGGGAGTTCCACGCCAACAGGCCACATCCCGTGTCGGCTCGGCTTCAGCAAGGCCTCTTAGGGGAGTTTTGGGGCACGGCGCAGTTTTCGTAAGTAGCTCGTTTGTAATCCAACGGAGCCTTCATGGGTTCCGAGGGGCTCCCGGGAGGTGGCGGGCCGGCATTATCGGCGCTCATTGGCTACCGCGCTCCGAGGCCGCACTTCTTTCCAACGGCCCCCAGTCACCTTAATTCGCGCGTTATCTCGCTTTCATATTCCGGGCACGCCCTTCGAATTAAGCCCAAGTTTTATCTCGGGGCAAGATGGCGACTGAGGAGGCTACATAATCGCGAGTGGAGAAGGGCTGCTTGTCCTAACAACTGTGACTTGCCAAAGTATGCTGCCAACTTCAACGTCAAAATAGTGAGCAGTCGTTAGAGACCATCGTAGTTTCTCAAATATTGATTTACGATAGTATTTGAAGAATTTATGTAATTTTAACAAAACAGTAATCATAGTCACCGTATTGATGGATTAATTGCTATTGTTGTATTAATTGTTTCATTTTCAATGTACCATTTCTTCATTGAGAAAGTGCTCTTCCATTCAATTGTGTAGTTTAAATCAAAGCTGCTCAAATGAAACAATTTAGAGCCAGTCTGTCCCAGTAGCCCACTGCGATTGGCCGTGTTTCATTCGCTTTTCACTAGACTAGAGCAGATCAGACCGAGTGCCTCCTCTCCTCTCTCCTTCTCATGATCCGACCTCTCGGGCTGACTTGACAAACAGCGAGCCACATCGGTTGGCCGCAAATGAACTCTGGGCCTGAACTACCCATTTGAACAGCCCTTAACTTATATTTTGAGCATAAGTGACGTATTAAAGCTTGATACCGGCGAATGCCATGTAATCGTGCGTGAAGAAGGGCTGCTTGTTCTGTGTTTTTTCGTAGTATGGTGCCAATTTTACCTCATAAAAGTTTGTAAGGAGTCTTCATCTAAAGTTTCATAGTAACTGCATTACATTTATATTAAATGTGGGGTGTAGTGTTGTTATATATGAATTCTTCTTCTTCCTCTTCTCCTCATACTGATAAATTGATAGCTAATATTTAATTGAAAGTATTATGTATTAGTTTTGATGTATTCTATTATTGCTGTTTTTTTCGAATGTTGTTTTCCACGATAGTAAATAATGTAAAGCAAAAACATATGTGATACAAAATGTAATGATTCATTTAGGTATGAGAGTTTTTATAGATTCTAAAACATAACTTATTCCTTCTAACGAGCACCACTTAAGTACTATTTTTCTACATTGTTATCCAAATGACTTGTTCAGTTGTTTTTCATTTGAGAATAACTCTGTTTCCGAAAATGTCGTTGCATTTGCAGTACTTTGACCAGCAGTTCACACGAAAGAGTTAATTTACTCGGTTTATTTTGCGTCCAGAATGACCCTTTCCGGGACCACTTAGCAGTCCCGGTAGTTTGAAAAGGTATTGACAAGAAATTTAAATGTCATTTGTATTTGTTTTCGATTGTCAGATTTATGTAATACATCAACTACGTTTGCTAATGCAAGAAACGAGGTTTAAATCACAAGAAACTTAAGGATAAAGTTCTAAGTTGTTGGCAAAACGGTCGTAACTTCAACATGCACTGTGCAGAGGAGTAAACAGGATTTTGCATTGGGGGTTCCTATTTGCTCCCGCCAGGTCTTGCGTCAGTATGAATGGTGTAATACTAGCTATATTATCACTAATTCAATTTGAAACTACAGAATTTGAAATGCGAATTTAACGTTTGTCTGCAGCTGTTGTTCTCTTTTAATTAGCACCGTTAATTTAATGAGATGATGTATGTTACCTAAGTAGTTTACTTATATTTCCGAATATGTTTCAAACAATGACAAATGGCAAATGAACAATAAATTGCAATTACAAATTCAAAACATCACAGACACCACTGTCAATCAAGAGGTTCTACGATGAGTATTTTAACAAATAACTAATTAGCTCTGAACTCTTTTATCGGGGCTTATGAAAATATTATTCGGATGAGTAGTATTCTACATTACCATTACTTTTTTGCATGTAAACGTCTTTTGTTTGACTGATTATAATAAATTGAAATTATTAAAATGACTTTACCATGAATATTATTTCGTGCAAAAAAATTCACAATAGTCCCTATACAGGTGGTCCCACCAACTATGGACCACCCTCATAACTTTTAAACGGTTCAGGATATCGAAATGCAGTTTTCGCTGAATATTGCAGAATCATGGGGCAAGTAACATGTCGCAGAGAAATTGTCTATAATATTTTTAGTTTACGAGAAATTTAATCATCTTTGATTTTTTAAATGGAACTATATATTTTTCTCACCAGCAATGGATAGATCATGAAAAGAGGAATAAAATGATGTATCATATGCTAGTTTTTTGATAGTAATTTGCGTATAAAATTAGACTTTCTGATAGGTGATTTGAATGAAACGGACAATATTTCGTGTAACAGCCCTTGCAACGGTCGCCTTCGGGGGAAATGGCCTTCGCGGCGTCAAGACTTGCGTGGAGAGAGAAGACAGAGGGGTGGCAATGATGGATAAGGGGCCAAACTACAACAATCCAGGGTCTTGACACAAAAGTCACATTAAAAAACACCAATTTTACCGATCAGAATGAGAGATTTTTTTTCCATTGATTTATCTGCATTTAAATTGTCTTCTTTAGCAATAAATATCATTTTCAAACTTGACAAGAATGCAACCACCATCTCTTCGTTGGTAAATTTCATTTTTAATTAAGATGATCATTCGTCCACTTCGCAACCATACCTCTACTGCTCTTCATAAATAGAAAAGAAAACAGTACACTTCCGTCTTCTGCCGTGAATTTTCAAGTTTGAGGCAGCACGTGCCGTCATGAAGTGAGAAACTCTCCAATCAACATTAGCAGTCGGGACTGCAGTTGTACATTTGTGTTAAAGTTTAGTAAATTGACACTGATAGTCTGTTAAGAGTGTTTCAAAATTTTTATTGTTTTGTTCTTTTGGTACGTGATTAAATAAGACGTTTATGAAGAGTAAATGCAAAGAGAAAATGTCTACCCCTCTATAATTTGAAGAATTAATCAAGATATTACAATAAATATCTTTAAGCATTCCTTCCCTTCCCTTGTTTTAAAATTATAGCTGGTTTCTGCCATAACTCACTCAGATCGATTCTTATAAGTTTGAAAAGGACCTTTATTATTATCGTCTTTTCACTACAAATTATTTTTATTTTGTTCTTTTCGATGAATGTTGCTTTGGAATTTCATTAGAACAAAAGTTCAATTCAGATGAACAAATGGAAAACAAAACCTCTTTTTGATTGGTAATATTGATGTTTGTTCATATGGTCTTCGTGTCAAGACCATGAATTGCTGTAATTTCGCCTCTATTCCCCACGGCCACCCCTCTCGCACTCCTTTTCTCCACGAAACAGTCTCGACGCCGCGAAGGTCTTTCATCAACCGTTCACAAACGGCGACTGTTGCAAGCTGCAACACGAAATATTGTCCGTTTCATTCAAAATCACATACCAGAAAGTCTAATTTTATACGCAAATTACTATCAAAATACTAGCATATGATACATCATTTTATTCCTCTTTTCATGATCTATCCATTGCTGGTGAGAAAAATATATAGTTCCATTTAAAAAATCAAAGATGATTAAATTTCTCGAAAACTAAAAATATTATAGACAATTTCTTTATGGCATGTTACTTGCCCCATGATTCTGCATTATTCAGCGAAAACTGTATTTCGATATCCTGAACCGTTTAAAAGTTATGGGGGTGGTCCATAGTTGGTGGGACAACCTGTATAGTATTTGAGTAAACTCCTCTAGCGTGCCTGTGTGTGCAGTTCCGTCTCTCACGGTTAGACCACTTCCCCTGCACCAATCGAGACATACGAAATATCATTCGACGCGTCTCGATCTCCTGATGGGGAAGTTAAAATTTGTTTTCCATTTCGACCATAAGATTCCAAGAAATTGCCAATAACGTGTTTTTTCGTGTTTTGGCGCTGAGGCGTTTGAGAGTATGACGAAAATTAAACCAACGCCATCTAAATATTTCTATGCAGGTGGCGTTGATTAAACACCATTTTCCGTCGTTATTTTCAGTCCTCGACACCATAATTTTCTTCCATGAGGATGGCAACATTGATTTTTGACAAACGAGCAAAAGTTTTAAATGAATATCGCCCGGCAGAATGTGTCGTAAATTCTGAAGTATGTCAGTTGTTGAGAAGTGTGAAGTATTTCATGCGTATTTTGTATAAAGAATTTGCAACTTGCCTTACATTAAATTTGAAGAACATGAAGTGAATACGAAGGAAACAAGAACTATAAATACTAAACAATACATTTATTAAGCGTGCAAAAATCGATTTTCAATTTATTGTGACTTATAACTTATACACATAAATATACAAAATTGTAACCTTTTAATTCTTGTATATTCGCCTTCAGAACAAAAATCAGACTGCGTTTGTGGGGTTTTAAAATATTAAAATAGGGGACAAAAATATGGAAGAGTTACGCAACTCAGGGGAATCAACTGTAGTTGTAGATTTTGCGTCAGAATTTTCCGAACTAATGGAGAATGATCTTGTATTAGCATTAGAGAATAACCCAAAACAACAACTTACAGGTGATCCTTTATGTTTATATTAGAAAACAAACAGTAATAGCAAATATAACTGTGCTGTCGCATTATTCATTTAACTTGTAAGCATATTTTACAACGATTATAATTTTGAAATTGCAATATTATCAGTTCATATCCCGTTTGTAGTTAATACACAAGACCATTGAGTGTTGAGAATTTTTGAACGGGAGTATAACAACACGATTCATTGGTAAGTCGAATGCCAGATACTCTAACACGCAACACTCACCGTACTGAATATTCAGATTGACTTGGAATTTTACCAGCTTGTTCAGTACCCTCCAAAACCTCTGCATACAAATTTGTACGTGCTATGAAGAATCGCAAGTAGTGTTTTTGCAACAATTAGTATTGAGGCCTTTCATGACCTTACGGCCTGTGGAAGGGCGGAAATCGCTGCTCGCAGCCGATAGTGGCGACGCGGTGTATGAGTAACGGTCGCAGAACCAGCGGCGAGCAACGATTTCCGCCCTTCCACAGGCGGTAAGGTCATGAAAGGTCTCAATACTAATTGTCGCAAAAACATTACTTACAATGCTTCATAGCACTTAAAAATTTGCACTTATGGGATTTGAAAGGTGCTGAACAAGCTGGAAAATTTTCATGTCAATCCGAATATCCAGTACGGTGAGTGTTGCGTCTAAGAACATATTTTAACAAAGCTACGCAAGAAATTTTGAATACATGAATGAAAGAAATTTTCAACACATGAATATACTTTTAAAACAGTTTACAGCGTCGGCGACGGAACATTCAACTACTATTTATGTATTGAGAAATACAAAATGTACGGATTACATTAGATGCATGTCCGGCGAGAAAAACACCTCCAGACGGACATGGGTTTGTATAATTTGTACTCGAGAGTCATTCTGAAGCTCGAGACTGAGGAGTTCATGTAGTAAGTATTCTGTCATTTGACATTGATCGTCCTCGGGAAAAGTAAAGAAAGTCATCGAGGAAAAACATGTAGACTCAAAGTTGCCGGCAAGCCCCAGATAATTGGCCACTTCACTTTATAGGGCAGTGTTCTATAGTTGTATAGGTCGACGCCACGAGCGGGAGTCCGTGGCACGAGTGCCACGACGAAATAACCCCTCCACGCAGTTCATCACCCCGCCACCAGAGACAACGTCATCCCTATTGTAAAACGGCGGGGTTACTAATACGACACTTTCCCGCCGCTAGTTGCACAGAGAAGCTCGGAGCCACGACGCGCGCCACCACTGCCACCAGTAGAAGACTTTGACACCACTGTTGTAGGGGAAGAACATGGTGGGGGTAGGGGGCCAGATCGTTGAGAGAAGCAAGAAGCACAAAGCGCGAACGTATCGGTTACTGTTCGAAAGGTTCCGTCCTCTCTGCGTCCGAGGCAGCGAAAACCTCCGTGGATGTTCTCAAGATTGATTCATGCGAAGCCGTACATTTGAGGTGAATGCACATCTCTTGTCGAACCCTTTTCTCTGCGGAGATTGTGACTGGTCACGAAGAGTGAATTTTGAGACCAATAACAAAACCAACGAACGCTAAACGATGTAGCGCTCTATCGCGCAACTTGTAAAGGCTTAGGATCTGACGATAGAATATTGTCCGACTACTTCAGTCTAATTAGAGAATTTTCAGAAAGCTTCTCCACTTTATTTTTGCTGTCAAGCTAAAGCGTTTCAGTGCCGCATGAAGTGAATAGTCAGAATCGAACCCTGTTTACTTCCTCACATACTTCGTACCACACCTATAGTAATGATAATGTTTTGTAATACTTCAGCGGTATATGTCGATTTTTCGACAGAAAAAATCTCTTATTGTGAAACCCTTCTTACGAAAAAGGAGATAATGTTGCCCTTAAATATAGTACATTACTGCCTCTAATTCCGGGTAGTCAGAATCCACGTTTTGTAGGTCCTTGATACCTGGTTTACGTCAAATCTTCTGTTCGTTGATTGTGGGCAACACTAGCGCCTTTCAGACGTTTCAGATCTCCAATACTAACTTCTGTCATCGACCTGACCGAACTTGCGGCCGTACTAATTTGAAGTGTATATTTTGATTTTGGAGGGTAGTTTTTGTGAAGCCTCAACTACCTTTTCATACTTTTCTAAAAAATGACTCCACATTTTTGGATCAATTTCTTTCTTGGATAGAGCAAAATTCACCTATAAAAACAGTCTCATTTTCGGTAAACTCTCTGAATTTTTTAATATTGCAAAAGTTCAACATTATTTGAACGCATCCCTATAACTATAATACAGAAAATACAAGTAGTTTTCGTGCGTGACATATGCGCAATTTAAAAAAAACACAAATTTCTCAAAAATGGCTCCAAATTGTTTTTTTGACTTTTTATAGAATAGAGAAAAAAGTATACTTGTAAAAATGGCGCAGGTTACATTTTTTAACTCTCTGTACTTCCAAAAATTGCAAAATTTTGTTTGGTAGATGTCTTCCTACAAATACAGTATTTAAGATGGGGCTAGTTTGTTAAATGAAATGTTCAACTCAATTATAAGCTGAAATAATGAGATGTAAAATCTCTAAATTTTCAAAAATTGAGAATGGTAATGTCAAAAAAATGTTTTTTTAAGTGTCCAGAAAGCATATTTTTGATCTCCGAGACTGAGGTGAAGGGGTAACATGAATGGTGTGTTAAACCTAAGAACCTCGGTTCCAATCTGTTTGTGGAAAAATATTTGCGGGTTGAAATCACTTTTGCATGTTCAGTCAATTTTATAATATTGCATACACGTTACCAATAATATGAGAAGATCTGAATAGATTATTTTATAGCGCCACTACTAGTGTAGAAAGACCCTATGTATTATTTCGATATTGATAACAATATGGAGGACCATGTTCATCAGTGTAATAGCTTCGGATGTTTCGTTTGTTTTATTTTTGCTCAGGGAAGTCGCTCTCAATCATCAAGTGGATCTTAGCCGCCTTAGCTTCTTAACTGGTCAGTGTGATCGACGGTCAACATCGATGCCCGCCGTTTCAACTACATGTACGCGTCTCGTAAATGACGGTATTGAGTGCACCTCGCGTTCTGTTGGTGATTGTTACTCTACCGTCTCTTCGCGATTTCGTACTTGGCGGAATAATCTGAAACAGTAAATTGGTAAATTTTATTATTTTAAATTTTCTCTGGGCAAAACTTTTCATTTTATTTCTTCAAAATGTTTTAGCGTATTTAAATTAAAAAAATACGTTAATAACACATGACAACACAAATATTTACTTATATGAACTTTTCTGGTGCGAACTATTCGCCTCTCGCTAAGGGAGGAAATGTCATAGAATGGTAGGGTTTTAAAGATGTTTCCACCTCAAAATAAGAACCGTTCAAAATAGTTTATTAATTAATATTAATAATAATTATTCGTTCTTGAGAATATACTCTATTGTTGGTAAGTTGGTCACTGTCATGATTTTAATATTAGAATTCCAAAGCAAGGCTAGAATTTAAAATTTATTTCATGTGTTCTGCACATTATTTTTCCGTATCTATTCCCCTAAACTTTATTTGAAAAAAATGTTTTTGTTTAAAATTCTCTGTTGTTTTTATTAACATATTTTAAATGATTTATGGGCAACGTCAAACAAACTTAAAAACTAGTAGAGTAAATTCTATTCCAGCTTTGACATATAAAATGACCTATAAACGGTTTGCGAGTTCTGAAAGTTCTACAGTGCACTACATCCATTTCATTCGAAGAAAATAAAAACTTATCCCGTATCACAGCTATTCTTCAGGGGGAAAAACGGAGAAGCACGTACAAGATTTATGACCACAAAATCGTTTTTGTGAGACGTATTATCCAGAGCGTTATATTTTCTTTTCTTGGTGTTGACTGCCGGACGATCGTTCTTAGTAGCACGGAAATGCATGCACTTCGTCTGAATTAAGTAGTTTTTATTGTCCAATCACTACTCCACAGCGGTTGAAACCGCGGCTATATCTTCGTCGTGGAGAGACAGCCACCGACACATACGAATTTCATATCATTAATTTAATGTTCTAATACATTATTTTGGATCAGTGATTCCTGTTAGAAAAGTTGGGGTAGGCATGTAATCCATACTACCAGTTTGCCAATTAAAGCGTGAAATATCAAAAAATCCTGTTTTCCAGTTCAGAAGGTGGTAGGTGTTCGGCAGTAAATCCATCAATTACCATCAATCCCAATTATAGGGACTGGCCGATAATTCTAGAGACCACTCGACGTCAGCGTTTTGTCCGATATGTTTCGGCTTCAAGTAAGATACCGTAACTCTTAACTTCAATAACTGGCTCGGTCTGCGGATGAACCTTTCTTCTTCATGCAGACCATTCTCATATCCTTATGACCAAGCGATGGGTAAATTCCTCGCATTCAAAGAGCCTGTCCTAAGGATGGAATTGGTTTTTCCCCAGTAATTTTGAAAAACAGCCCCATACCGTTGAGCAGGTGTCAGGCCGAGTCTGGTGTTGGTCTTTGAAAATCTTTATGCATTATTATGTATTTGCTTTTTAAAATTTGTTAAGCATTTTAGGAGTCGTATTTTTAAGATTTAAAGTATTTCGCTCTTATTGAAAACATCAATTATAACATAATTTTCAAGAATTAGGTTCTAAACTTTTGATAAAAAATTGCTCTTAATCTGATGTTTCGTCAGTCATAAACTAGGTCTATAAGAAGTGAGATTTTGATACGAGTACAATAATACTTTTTCCTGGGACTTGTAGGAACTTTAAGGCTTTTTTCTAAGGCTTAAAGCTTATTTTTATGTGAGTGATGAATTTTCTAATTAACTTCATTTAAAGAATTCGAAACATTCGTGAAGTCAACAAACCTCTTGGAATTTTAATGGAAAATCATGTTTAATACTCTCCATTCCAACAATAAATATTCCTCTTAGTTATATATTAACTAGAATATAAATAAATCAGAACTAGTGCGAGAACTCTCGCATGCTATACCCCACCTTTCCTTACTTCTCCGTTTCCATATTAAGCCCGTAATATATATTTTTTTTCAAATCCCTCTTATCCTCACTTGTTCTATATGTTGTTTCTTGTATTTGATAACAATAAAATACACCCTTGTCAATACAAACTATTCTTATTTAACTTTATTATCGAGCAAGGAGGGAATCGCAGGGAATATCAGGTAATTAGTATCTAGTAATTGCACATACAGTTGCAGATTCTACAGGCTGTGAACAGGTGGGGTAGAATCGAGAAGCATCCAGCCAACAAAAATGTAAGAGGATGATCAAGAAGATTTCATCCTGTAGACTACGGTGTAAGGAACATTTGTTTTTAAGGCCCTAGAACGGATAGTTTAGGCGTTATTTAACGATATAGATTAAAAACTCCTGACGTGCGTAGCGGGTTGAATTTTACATGAATATTTACATACGTTTTATAAACAGATCCTTGATATTTTTTAAGTCAAAGATCAAGTTGTCACGTTTCCGTGAAATTCTCAATCTTTAGAGATCTCATTTATAAATATTGGTAGCGTGTGAGAATCGCAAAGGGAAGGTATAGTACTAAAATAATACAAGAGACGACAATTGACTGAACTGAGACGTTTAAAAGTAACTTGCAAATAATAAGAAACGGATTCAGATTAACAGAAAATCGGTTGGTTTTTCGTACCATGCAAAACCGACACTGACTTTTTACAGCTACTTTTAACAGCTTTTGAAAGCTCTTTAAACCTTAAGTGCGCGCGTCAAATTTCGAAACATATGTGAGCGCGCGGTGCAAGGAGTGTTATCTTCTCTCTTGTACACTTAATACATTCACGCCTAGATGCAATTAAAATCAAAATTCAAGTTACTTTTGTCATTAGAGTTAAGACACAAAAAACAATCAAAATCATTCTTAAATATAAACATTTCATATTAAACAATTGGTAAAATCAACAGTCTTCACCTACCCTACAGGTATATGCAGTTCTGTGCATTAATGCAATCTATCATAGACGTCAGTGGTCATCTCTGGTGGCGCGCAGCTTAACTATAGACATTGATACACTCTTGAATCTATGATGTAATGTTAGGCGAAAAAAGGCCAGAAAATTAATTATTTTGTGAATATGTTAAGGTTTATGGTTATAAATCATAGTCTATAGCACTCCCGACTTTTAATGGAAGCTAGCTTATAAGTTTCATTGATATTGGTTCAGTACATTCAGACATTATCGCGCTATAACGTAACTTCCTTATGTCTTTATATATGAATATAGATTTGTGTTTCAATTAATGGCACACACCGTTACAGTCAATTATTAAGGTACAGTAAATTCATAACAACCCACTTTTTCCTCCTCTTCGTATTCGAGCAAATGTTTTGTAATACGACAAGTTTCTCTCTGAAAATCACCTCTGGAACAAACAGTTACTGTTTCTCAAAAGAATACGATTTGAATTTGCTAGTTTGCTTAGTGAGTATAAAAGGATTGTTTCAATCAACGTGGAGAGATTAAAGTCCACAACAGAAGGAAAATTTGAGACTACATATTTCAATGTCCGGCGCACAGTAAGCGACAGACGGTCCGTCGATGACTCATCGACCAATAATTCAACCCAGGATTGAGTGAGGACAACGAAACTTCACACACGGGAAGTTAAGACTACAGTGAAATATTACACAAGGAGATAAAGAATGTCGACTCATCTATCGGAAATGACGTAACAATATAATACAATTATTAATAAATTATGGTGTTGTATATTGAACGTTAGCAAGGTGAGTTATGATGTATATTAATTTTAATTAATAATTTATTAGTGATTTCAGTACTGTATTATATCAGTACAGTGTGATTTACTTTAAGCTTTGTATCAAACTGAAAAGTAACGTAAAAATGTGTTCCATAGCCGGGATGAGGGAATAATAAAGTTCCGAAACTTTGCTAACTAAAAGGATTTTTTTTAATTGACTAAAAACCATGAAAATGTCCTAATATTAATAATGTCGTGATTTCAAGAACTAATGCTGAGAATAAAGATCTACCTCGCGATTTTCTAGCAATTACCAATTTTTACCCGATTGAGCGAAATAATGGTTATATCTTTTACCACCGATTTAATCGCTTTCTTTCTTCATAAGTTTTGATTATTATGACCTGAGAAAAAATATTTCTTTTTGTGTGAAGGAGCAAATAATGTATTAAGTTGCGTAAATCAATATGGTGGACAGTAACAAGGTAAGTCTGTGGGGATGGAGTTTCTAGTTTACCTCGCAATCTTCATTAATTCAGATATTTCTTCTCAATAAATAAATATTTATATTAGTGAATTTAGATTGATTTGTTTAAATTGTAAGTGAGCTGGTAGTTCAAAGGAGATTATTGTCTGAGAAAATTAGTTTCGAAGAACCCACCAAAGGACGTGTTAAATAAAAATTATAAAATAATTTGCAAGAGAACACCAAAATTTACCACGTGACATAAAGATATTTTGGCACAATGTCTTTTTGCTTAGCAATTGAACTAAAAAATTCTGTAACGTGTTAACAATAATGATGATGGCAGCTTTTGTGTTGTAATTTAAACATAATAAGGATTATTTAGGGAACTGATCGTATGACCAAAATAAATGGTAAGGTTGTTGGGGTCGCTGCCGGAGAAAAAGTGAGTCCCGGTCACGTCGGTTTCGGTTATGGTGAATCGTATGGATTGCGGTGGTTGCGGGGGCGGCGGCAGAATCTTCCTCCTCCCAGCGAATGCTTCTCCTTTAGGGCGGATTTATGGCTCGCGCCCAGCAGCGGGGCGCGGTGGGGTGGGGAGGAGCGGGGCTTCGGGGATCAGCGTGAGGCGCGGGGAGCGCGGCAGGGCGGGATATGCACGGGCTGATGGTGACCGGATGGGGTGTTAGTTGAGGAGGGCTAGTGGGGGAGCGGTGGGTGCGCGGTGGTCGGCGGTGAGATGAAGGGAGTGCAAGGAGATGTCGCGGGTGGGAAGTCGTGGGCGGGAAGATGCTGAGAGAGGAAATGCTGGGTGGGGAGATGCTGTGCGGGGAGATGCTGTGCGGGGAGATGCTGTGCGGGGAGATGCTGTGCGGGGAGATGCTGTGCGGGGAGATGCTGTGCGGGGAGATGCTGTGCGGGGAGATGCTGTGCGGGGAGATGCTGTGCGGGGAGATGCTGTGCGGGGAGATGCTGTGCGGGGAGATGCTGTGCGGGGAGATGCTGTGCGGGGAGATGCTGGGCGTGGAGATGCTGGGCGTGGAGATGCTGGGCGTGGAGATGCTGGGCGTGGAGATGCTGGGCGTGGAGATGCTGGGCGTGGAGATGCTGTGCGGGAAGATGCTGTGCGGGGAGATGCTGTGCGGGGAGATGCTGTGCGGGGAGATGCTGGGCGAGGAGATGCTGAGTGGGGAGATGCTGAGTGGGGAGATGCTGAGTGGGGAGATGCTGAGTGGGGAGATGCTGAGTGGGGAGATGCTGAGTGGGGAGATGCTGAGTGGGGAGATGCTGTGCGGGGAGATGCTGTGCGGGGAGATGCTGTGCGGGGAGATGCTGGGCGTGGAGATGCTAGGCGTGGAGATGCTAGGCGTGGAGATGCTGGGCGTGGAGATGCTGGGCGTGGAGATGCTGGGCGTGGAGATGCTGGGCGGGGAGATGCTGGGCGTGGAGATGCTAGGCGTGGAGATGCTAGGCGTGGAGATGCTGGGCGTGGAGATGCTGGGCGTGGAGATGCTGGGCGTGGAGATGCTGGGCGGGGAGATGCTGGGCGTGGAGATGCTGGGCGTGGAGATGCTGGGCGTGGAGATGCTGGGCGTGGAGATGCTGGGCGTGGAGATGCTGGGCGTGGAGATGCTGGGCGTGGAGATGCTGGGCGTGGAGATGCTGGGCGTGGAGATGCTGGGCGTGGAGATGCTGGGCGTGGAGATGCTGGGCGGGGAGATGCTGGGCGTGGAGATGCTAGGGCGTGGAGATGCTAGGCGTGGAGATGCTGGGCGTGGAGATGCTGGGCGTGGAGATGCTGGGCGTGGAGATGCTGGGCGGGGAGATGCTGGGCGTGGAGATGCTGGGCGTGGAGATGCTGGGCGTGGAGATGCTGGGCGTGGAGATGCTGGGCGTGGAGATGCTGGGCGTGGAGATGCTGGGCGTGGAAATGCTGGGCGTGGAGATGCTGTGGCGGGGAGATGCTGTGCGGGGAGATGCTGTGCGGGGAGATGCTGTGCGGGGAGATGCTGTGCGGGGAGATGCTGTGCGGGGAGATGCTGGGCGTGGAGATGCTGGGCGTGGAGATGCTGGGCGTGGAGATGCTGGGCGTGGAGATGCTGGGCGAGGAGATGCTGAGTGGGGAGGTGCTGTGCGGGAAGATGCTGTGCGGGGAGATGCTGTGCGGGGAGATGCTGTGCGGGGAGATGCTGGGCGAGGAGATGCTGAGTGGGGAGATGCTGAGTGGGGAGATGCTGAGTGGGGAGATGCTGAGTGGGGAGATGCTGAGTGGGGAGATGCTGTGCGGGGAGATGCTGTGCGGGGAGATGCTGTGCGGGGAGATGCTGGGCGTGGAGATGCTGGGCGTGGAGATGCTAGGCGTGGAGATGCTGGGCGTGGAGATGCTGGGCGTGGAGATGCTGGGCGTGGAGATGCTGGGGCGTGGAGATGCTGGGCGTGGAGATGCTGGGCGTGGAGATGCTGGGCGTGGAGATGCTGGGCGTGGAGATGCTGGGCGTGGAGATGCTGGGCGTGGAGATGCTGGGCGTGGAGATGCTGGCGTGGAGATGCTGGGCGTGGAGATGCTGGGCGTGGAGATGCTGGGCGTGGAGATGCTGGGCGTGGAGATGCTGGGCGTGGAGATGCTGGGCGTGGAGATGCTGGGCGTGGAGATGCTGGGCGTGGAGATGCTGGGCGTGGAGATGCTGGGCGTGGAGATGCTGGGCGTGGAGATGCTGGGCGTGGAGATGCTGGGCGTGGAGATGCTGGGCGTGGAGATGCTGGGCGTGGAGATGCTGGGCGTGGAGATGCTGGGCGTGGAGATGCTGGGCGTGGAGATGCTGGGCGTGGAGATGCTGGGCGTGGAGATGCTGGGCGTGGAGATGCTGGGCGTGGAGATGCTGGGCGTGGAGATGCTGGGCGTGGAGATGCTGGGCGTGGAGATGCTGGGCGTGGAGATGCTGGGCGTGGAGATGCTGGGCGTGGAGATGCTGGGCGTGGAGATGCTGGGCGTGGAGATGCTGGGCGTGGAGATGCTGGGCGTGGAGATGCTGGGCGTGGAGATGCTGGGCGTGGAGATGCTGAGCTGAGAGAATGCTGGGTGATTTGCGAAGGAGTGAAGGAACGGTTTGAGGCGGAGCGGCGCGAGGCCTGACGGGAGGGGTGGATGGCGCGGCGCAAGGCGGTGCGGGGGGGATCGTTGGGCGAGTCGAACGCAGCGCGGCGTACGCATTCAAAATAACGCTCCTACGCAAGTTTCAGCGCGATGCACCCTCTCGGTTTTACGAGCCAAGTTCGCGCAGCGGCGCAGCTCTGATCTCCCGGATTGAGGCTGGGGAGGGAAGTTCGATCCTGGACGAAGCCGAGCCTCCAGCTCTCCTCCAGCTGCTCTGTCTCCCCGCGAGGCCTTCCGTAGCGTCGCGGCCGCATTCTACTATTGCATCTGAGGATGCTCGGGTTCAAGTTCCAAACATTCCATTTTTTAATGTGGTTAAAATGGTGGACAGGTTGGTTTGATGGCATGTGGTTTCTGGGTTCTTCCGTTTTTTCTGTTTACCGTTTCATCATTTCTTCCTCATAATGCAAATGTTAATCACCATCATTAATTTCTATCCAACGTTTTATTCAGTTTCAATCACACCACTCACAGGTCGAGGTTATGTAATCGTACTAAATATCTGTGCCATGTCTCCCCTGTCTGCTCAGCGAATCCGATAAAAGTATATTTAACGAAAATGATAATGTCATGTCTAGTCAACTCAAATATTCAATCAATTCATATTTACTAATTGGTAATTAGTAAGAAACATGCAGGTAACAATTCACTGAATATAGAATATTCAGTGAGGCAACAACCTCTGTCAGTAGCAAAAGTTTAATTTGTGTGTGCATTAAATTTGTTTCCTTCGCCGCACTAATGTAATTTCAGGTGTAACTTTTTGCTTCTTGAAACAATTAGTTATTCTATTCCATAATATTTTCATTGCAGTATTTGCGTTCATTTATTTTGGAAAGGTATTTGAAGAGACGAGTTCAAAACTGTTTACGGTATAGAACAGTTTTAATTTGAGTTAAATTAGGCACATTCTTTTCAACACCCTTTCTTTCATTATTTTTTCCACGGTGTTGACGTTCAAGAACTTATCATATTGTGTGATAGTGCGGCAGTTACTCTCCAGGATAAGTCTCAGTAAAAATAACAATATTCTCCTCTATCCGTGACGTTAAATCTGGCTTTTAAGTAGCTTTACTGCGTATATCTATCATTTTGCAATTAACACATTCTTGCAATTAACACATTTTGCAATTAACACAAATCCTGTAAGTCATTCTCTTCCCTCTAACTCACTCTTTCGCTTGCGTTGGTCCCAGAATCTTCAAAATCCTTTAAAGCAACTTACGACCTAAAATAAGTACAATATCCCAACTAAAGGATGTTCCGAATGAGAGTAGGTGAAGACTTCCTTATCCGTTGATATCGATAACTTGCCGCAAGCTGCGGTAAACTTTATGAGCCAGGGAGGTCTTAAAAGCTTCGAGATTTAATTAAGTCGGATTGGAGGGACAGAATAAAATAGAAAAGCAGTTGCAGAAGATTGGCAGTAGAAAGAGCTGGAGAAAGTGGAAGATGTGAGACAGAGATGGCAACGTCTAATGTAGATGACATGGAATATGAGGAAGGGGAATTTGGTAAAAGTTAATATTGACTAAACTGTGTATTTCTATATATACATATATGTCTATTTCATCCCTTTAACTCAAAAATGCAGTATTTTAGGCTACTTAGCCTTTTTGAGGTATTAAAAGTATTGTCCGAAAAGTTTAATTTGCATCTAAATGCCTATTTGGCTAATAAAGGACTTTCATTGCCTGATGAAAACATTCTGGCAAAAGTACCGAAGTTGTTTGAAATAAACGAAATATAATTATATAAAGCCTAATTTATTTCAATTGTACGCAGCGATTGCAGAAGTGTAACAACTACTGATAGTTATATGTTATCATAGCACAGGGAATTCGTATTTCAAAAGCGATGTAAAATATGAATGAAAATGGCATAGCCTTAATGCATTTCCAGATAATTTGTCCCCAGGAGATATTGATTCACTTAAATTTGCCATACTACCTCGTGAAGTAGAGATGAGTTCCTTTCCGACTACCACGTGAAGTAGAGATGAGAACATCCTCTTCGACAACAGACATCTTATTATTTGGAGAATTTGAAGTAATATTTAGATACTCTTTGCTAAAATGATATATAGGTTAGTCAATAAAAACTTACACCTCAAAAACTGTTCATGATATTTAGATGAAATTTCCATTAGAGGGTTCAGGACATAAGGGTTCTTGTAGTGTAGTTATTGGCTTTTAGATGGCATTTTATATTTGAAAGATATTGAAGTAACTTGTTTTTTCTAACTGGAACACTATACTTTTTGTACACGGTCAGATAGGTTTTGAGATTAGGTTTTGAGAAGGCAAATATTGCACACGTTGATATTTGAGGGGTAATTACTAACATAAATGAGATATAAAATAGGGCGTTATAGCAAGTTCCGAAGTTTGCAGTGCGACCGGATTTCTGAACGTTTCCACGACCTCTATGGTTCGCTGGATCAAAACATTGCGAATATCTAGCACTTGTTTGCAGCAAATTTACGAGTAAATATCCGAGAAAATTGGATTGCTCCATTAAAATATTTAGTATCAATATCTCTATTACTAAGAAAATTGTAACTTAGTTGAATTAACTTTTGCCCAGGAATTGCGCGGTTTATTTATTTATTTATTTATTTATTTATTTGTCATAAAAACAGTAAAAACTGTATATGACGTGTGGGGAAAGAAATTTATCTGCGCACATTTTCTTGAGGGCCAGAATTTTATTAAAAAAGCTTTTTACAACGTAAAAAAGTTTTTTACGTTTTTTACAACGTAAAAAAGGTTTTTACAACGAAGCAGACTAAAAATATTTTTGTACTGTTACTGCCTTTTGGAAATATACCATAGTCGTTCAAAGCAGAGACAACGGTCTCGGCGTGCAAATTGAACAATAATTGCAAAAATTTAGTGACATGCCTATTAAATAATTGTATTAGAATTTTAGATGCCTATGTAAATAGAAATTTTATAATTGTAAGTGTCTAACAAAAGTATTTAAATCCTGCAATTTCATTAAGACAAACTGATTGTAAAATGCACATACAATACAATATTTAATTTACCTCCTTATTTGTAACTAAACTCAACAAAATAAAGTGCTGATGACAGTAAAGTACTAATGAAACTACAAATAATTCTCATATGTACACTCAAAAATTTGGGTTAAGCGATTATGCCTGTTGTATCCATCAGTTACCTTTTTAAATACTTTATATTTATTAAATTGACTATCTACTCATGAAATTAACGTCAATAACATTTAACAGTATATCTGGGATGCACCAATCCACGCCTTGCCGTGTCTTTAAAAATTCGAACTTCCTCACCACTTGGCCATAACCTCCTATGCCCAATCATCAGATACGATTCGTTCATTATAAGTGAAAAAAAGCATCGATTTCTGAGTTGAATGGTCGTTGTCTACCACAATTACTGAGAAACAGCAGAAGTTAAATTAACATTATATTAAAAGGCATTAAATGAAAGTTAAGAATTTAGTGTGGTACATTCTAAAACTTCATTTGTTACGATTTCATTGGTAGAAAATTATCTCATGATATACTCTTGCTGCACTGTAACTTTTTAGAATAATTTACTCCATCGCTGCGAGTCCCTCGTGAATTTATCATAACTGTCTATACATTTGTGGTTTATCAATTAAAATGAGTTTATCGTATGTACTAGTTTTTTGAGATATTTAATTCCATGTTGAGCTCCATTAGAAGGTAAAGAAACAATATCAGATAGACAATTGCTTGTTCTGAAATAACGATTGGTCTCGTTAAGTTTAATAATAATTATGCCAGTTTACAAGGAAGAGACATTGCTCAAAAGTGTTTCACTCTATTTACCCGAACATTCACATACCTCACAAATTTGAGTGTGTAATACTATATCATACTGTCAATTTTCGTGGTATTTTCTAAGACTAGCTTTTTCCTCACGGATTTGGGCGTTGTCAATTGTAAGAAGAAACATGCATTCAAATTGTAAAAAAGAACAAACAAATTGTTAGAGCAAGCAAGTTTTATGTATATTATTATTTCATAGTGTATTATCTAAAGAAGCTTTACATATAATTTCTATCCGTATTTTATGCCACATTTATTCAACTAGTTTTTAGTAAGCCCGCCAGGATGCGACACCTCCCGGACGCCTTTGCTATGCCGGGCTATCTGCAAGTTCAAATAGGCCTGGGCGCACCGCTTACATTGCCCCTCAGCGGCGCTACGCCTTGCACCCGTCAATCACGTGGCCTGTTTTCTCACACTCTACCCAACGCACACAAAGTTCAGTTGGCCTCTGCTGCTTACCACAGACAGACGTGTTGTCGTGCTTCACAATAATTCTGTGTTTCTGTGCCACTCCTGCGAACCGCTCCGCGTTGTCTCGAAGTTATCAATCTCCGCCTCGCATCACAATTCAAATCATCCGCCGAGCGGATGAACTATTTCCTAATTAGTGCATAATTCAACCTGTTGTGCAGATTGCGACAACGTACACTTCGCGCTGCTCCACGTGGCCGCTGTGTAAGTTCATCATATAAACACGTGACCGAACTTATTAACTGTTCCAATCAAATCAATCAGTTTATCACCTCTACGCTGTATGTAGCTGCCTTCTGTGACCTCCTTGCATTGACACGTGCCACCAGAATTCCACAAGTTTCTTCCCTTCATTCTGTGCGTCGCAGTGGCGCGCCGTGCCTACTGCAATCATCACGAGGCCATCAATCTCACCAGCATCGCACGTGGTATCTAGCCAAATCTCAGCAATCATCAGTCTGAAACGGGCCTGGGTTCGCCACCCACCCGTGATCAGCGAATATCAGCTTCAACGGCAATGTATTTCACCAACAGGTGGTATTTTAACCAAACTACCAGTGTACTTTAACTGTCCGCATCAGTGACATTGCAAACAACTTAATTGCTTCAACTCAAGATAATTATCGCGTTGCTAATTGTATTCTTTTTTCCTTTTAATTAATATATGTATTAAAATTATTCAGCCTTTCATTGTACCAAAACATTAAAATTGATCATTCCATGCAGTCCTGGGCCTGCACCAAATGCCCAAGTGATCCTCTAAATTAGAATTAAGAACTAGATATAAGTAAATTTAACTTTAGGCCGAACTCCAAGAGGAATGTTTGGGTTGGTTCAAAATATGTCATTACCAAAGTCCACTGTACTCGACCCGCCCCAATCACAAATATTAACGACAAAATGTAGCCACTAAATAAACAAAGAGAACATTAAGTAAAAATGCAGATTACAGTCTCGAAAAAAATCGATATTCGCGGCAAAAACGCCTAAACTCAATACTACTCACCATGAGACAAAACAAAACGGGTGCGCAGTAGAAATGGCAACTCGAGTTGACGGGAGAAAATTTTCTCTGCTCGAAGCTAATCTGTTTCCAGTTTCTTTACGGCAAGTCAGCGACAAGTCTCGATATATTTATTCGTTGAGAGTGACAACGAATTAGAAACGCCCTAACGTCACACACAACTGCCAATACAAACTTCTACTAACAGGACGTTAACGAAACTATAGACACCTCTCACATGGTCGAAAACTGCATAATTTTCTTTCAATTTCTGCGTGCATTGGAAATTTGTAACATAAATGCTTAATATGACAATGCCAGGCGTTTTGAGACATGATCTTACTGCTGGTATATTTGTGTTTTATTTCAAAAGAAAACCCCATACATACTGGTGTCTCAGACGTGTTAAGCCGAATACGTAACAACGTACAGACTAAGTATTTTTGATCTAACATATTATTCATTTTATAATTGCCCAGGAAATCCGAGTACGCGTTAGCTACATGGTCAGGACCTTTACGTAATTGCACTAAAGAAACAGGAGAGTACTACAGAGCTACTCGCCCCTCAAAGGTCAATGAAGGCAGCGAGAGCGGCGGGTAGTCTAACGCAGCCAAGGAGCCAGGAAGCGAGGCGGGAGAGCGCGTTGTGTGTGGAAGCGAGGAATCGGACGCGAAATCCCCTTGAACTCTTGCCCTTAACCCCGCTAGTGTTTCTCCCCCAGAGAATCTGTTGGAGGCGCAGCCAACGACTTCTCCCCGCCCGCCTCGGGCCGTATCTCGCGGGGGAGCGGGCGGCCCGCTCGCGTGGGCGACCACGCACGCGCCGCCCCAACACGCACGCGCCCCGGCACGCCTCCGGAAATGAAGCGTCTCCGCCCCCGCCTTCTGCTGCCGCCCTGCCTCCCCCGCGGGCGCCTTGCCACCTCCACCGCCGCCCCCGTCTCAATGCGGTCCGTGCCCTCCACCCTTTCTCAGACCCATCGTCGCCACGCAGCGCAGCCTCTCTCTGCTCGGCTACACCTCTGCCACGACCCCGGTATGTTGTGTCCCCGGTAGGCCGTGTGTCCCCGCTATGCTATATGTCCCCGCCCTACGAGGCCAAGTGTCCCGGGTAGGCCAAGTGCCCTCGGTAAGCCAAGTGTCCCCGCTGTGCTGCGTCCCCGCAATGTCATGTGTCCTTGCAATACTATGCTCTCGCTATGCAATGTGTCCCCATATTCATGGCCTTGCTCCCGCCCCGAGTCCCCCGCCCCGAGTCCCCCGCCCCGAGTCCCCCGCCCCGAGTCCCCCGCCCCGAGTCCCCCGCCCCGAGTCCCCCGCCCCGAGTCCCCCGCCCCGAGTCCCCCGCCCGAGTCCCCTGCCCCGAGTCCCCCGCCCCGAGTCCCCCGCCCCGAGTCCCCCGCCCCGAGTCCCCCGCCCCGAGTCCCCCGCCCCGAGTCCCCCGCCCCGAGTCCCCCGCCCCGAGTCCCCCGCCCCGAGTCCCCCGCCCCGAGTCCCCCGCCCCGAGTCCCCCGCCCCGAGTCCCCCGCCCCGAGTCCCCCGCCCCGAGTCCCCCGCCCCGAGTCCCCCGCCCCGAGTCCCCCTCACCGAGTCCCCCTCACCGAGTCCCCCTCACCGAGTCCCCCTCACCGAGTCCCCCTCACCGAGTCCCCCTCACCGAGTCCCCCTCACCGATTCCACTTAAAGAGTAGCTCAAAATAATAGGCAGCCTCTTTCAGGTGAGTTATCCTGGAGTGTGTTTATTCAAAGCGAATATTCCGTCTATATTTTTGACCCCTGTTCACTGACCATATTGTTGTTGACCACTGTCCTTGTAATTGGCCACTGGCCATATTATTGCCTACTTATTATTTACTACTGATTATACTATCATCAGTAACTACTGTTATCTTGTTGCTGCTGACCATTATCCGTGTTTGCTGCTATTCGTGGCTGACCACAGTCCTGACCATTATTGATCGTTGAACTGTAATTGTCGCACCTATTATCTTTACCATGTGCAAGAAGTTTCCGCAAGCTTCTGTCTTTCACATTTCTTGAACACATCTTGCCGGCTGTAGCTCTTATTACATCGCACCAACGAGTTCTTTGTCATCCCACTTTACTTTTCCCTATTCTTGTGTCCCATAGAGTAGGTCGATGTGCCCATCTCTTCGGATCCTTTTGCGTTATATGATCTACCCATATCTTGCGAATATCATTTCTTATCCTGTCGGGGAGCATGATTCCTAGAATTTTCCTTTCTATTTTCCTTTGCCAAATTCATATGTAGTTGTTCCTTGTGCCATTTAGAGACCATGTATGGGTCCCATAAAGTATAATTGGTAGCATACAGGAATAAAATATCGTTTTCGTATTTTTTTAACACACATGCAATTTATAATTCTCGTAAATTAACGTCAGTCTATACCCTTTTAGTTAGTATTCTCTATTTTCAATAGAACGTTCCAAAAACGCATAGTAGCACTCCTATTTTCTGGTTACATATTTTGATTTACTTTTTCATAAAAAAAGAGCATTTTATTCTTGGTTGTCGCCGGAAATCATTTCAATAAATTAATGGTCCGCAGTCCAGTTTCCACCTCGCACACGAGTGGAAGTGGAGTATTAATTATGATAAATGAAAAGTTGTCTTATGTGGTTTTAACTCTCTTACAAGAAATAAATTGCATTACTATTTTGAGACGACTTTAAATTTTATTCACAACTGATCTTTATTACACATCAGTTAGTCGTTACATATGATTTTTCGCACAAAAAAAAGCAAAAAACTATATGTTGTCTCAAAACAGTGAATCCATTTATTCATTGTAAGGAAGTGGAGTACTTGGAAGAACCGCTAGATTTCGACACTGTCGAATCTGCATGTTGTGTGTCCGCCCTTGCTGCTTATCAGCAGTGGATGCAGGCGTCAGCGTGCTAGCGTTCTACAGCCCGCACGTCCCCCCAACGGCCGTCCCTATAACCCGCCCCCCCAGTTTCTCCCTCCTGCCCGCAAACGTCTTTAGGGGCCGCGAGATCGTGGATAAGGGGGCAGTGAATGCATGGCCACCCACAACTCCCAAGATCCCGCGAAGAGCTACTGACTCGGCGGCCGGGCTTAGGGGAAGATCCGCGAGATAAAATACTCTCGTGAATATTGCTGACTTGTACCAAGTTGTGGAAATAATTAATGCGTGTTTCCTGTTGTCTAGGGGGCCCCTAGACTTAATATATTGTTGAATTAAATTAACTTCATGTAAGGTGAACGTTAGCAATCTTAACAACGCTCAGACTAACAATATACATTTTGTGTTTTAGGCTTCATTAATTTGTTTTAGCTTCATCTGTTTGCTGCTACTAATTAGATTACAATTTAAAAGTGGCATCCTGATAAACCTTTAAGTTCTGTACCTGCATTGAATACTTCCCGGAGCGGAAAAATCTTCGCTGGGAAACTTTCACTTAACCTCTAGATGTACTCGTACTCTCCATTTGGACAGCCAAAAAAAGAAAAATCGCAGAGCTGAGGCACTAAAAATATTTGTGAACGTTAGTGTAAAACGATTTCGTGATTTAGAGCAAACGCGCAATTCTAATAAATGGACGTTTTATTACAATTATTTCTTTAACTAATTTGCCAATATATATGTGCATAGTATATTTGACATATTGTGACGATACCGAATATTTGATAGGAAAATTGATTTAAAACATGCGACGTAGTAACCCGTCGCAAGTCTAAGCAGCGCCTTCTTTGTGCGCGCTAGGTCGGGCCGATTAGCGACGCGCACGTGCAGGAAGAGGTCCCTCGCGCCCCTTTGTCCGGCAGGGCCAGTGTGTTCAAGAATTATGACCCGACCGGCGTCCCGCTGGCGCCGCCACCCCCCCCCCCGGGCGACCGGCGGCACCACCCGATGTTGGAGTGAGAGGGTTGGGCGGAATTTTCCATCCACTACGGTCAGAAAACACTCCCGGACATTGGTCGAAATTAAAGTAAAACGCAATAGCCTTTAGCCAATAGAGATGAACTTTTCAAAATTTAAACCGAAATCATTCCAGAACTTTCGACGAAGGAGGAAGGAGTGGGGGTTACCGAGGCTTCGCGGGCAAGTGACAAAGTAAAATTTGGGCAGAAGGGAAGAGACGGTCTCGAGAATAGGTTCGGGGAGGACGCGTGCACGCACCTCGGCGGTGCGTCGTTCGGGGAACAGACGCCGCTGGCGTAGACACCTCCGCAGTGTAAGAGACAGAACTGTTATTTTTTCTTGGTGTGCTGTGTGTGGTGCGAAACGCGGAATTGCTCCCGACGGATGTTCGCTACCATCCTGTGGGTCTTTGAATTATTAAAGAACTATTGTTGTAGCTAGTGCGCCGTTACTTTCGTTTAGCGCAAAGCAATCTCGCTCGGCTGCCTAAAAGAGACAATCGCTACATGTGCGGAGCAGTTTGTGCCGCGCACGATCGAAACCATTCAACTCAGCTTGCGCCACCGCGACCGCGCCTGCCGCAGAGCTGTTCCTCGTGCTGGAGTCTCCGCCCCCTCCGGCGTCGAGTACGGGTGCCTGACCTCGCCCTCTCGGCGAGGATCCCGCCTCGTCAGCTGCGACCCATTGCTGGCACGGCCTTCACCGCCGGAAAAAGGGAACTCCGGTGACGTCACCCGAAGGTCGGGCATCGACCCTACGAAGTCTTCCAAACACGGTCTGTTGTCCACTAGACTCTTGTGAATGGCCCGGATTACAGACCTGTGCCCCACCATAAGCGAGCCGCGCTGTGGCTGTTGAAAGAAAATCTCCAAAATTGTATTTGCTTTTTTTGTAATTGAATTTTAATTGTGTTATCTTCTAGTACGTAAGAAAGTAATTTAAGTAAAGGGGAATCTGGGAGGGGGTAAATTCAAGCTGTTTTTTGGGAGTTGCGGGACAAGTAAGAAAGAGGGGAGGGATGTCTTTGGGTTTGAGAGGGAAGGGTTATTAGTAATAGGATTTTTTTTGCATTTTAGTTAATTAAATTTATTTTTTTCTCAAACCTCAATGAATTTCATTTGACAACCAAGTAGCGTCCATCCATAGGCCCCCATTTCTCTTAGAGAATCACTGCTCCTGAGCTAGCCCGGCAACTGCATCAGGTGAGTAAAGGTAAGGGGGGATCTTGATCGTCGGATCGAGCCCCGACGTCAACCGCGAGGGCCCGCGCTGCTTGACAATATCGACTTTGTAAATAACACGATGTTACAAGCAGGGAACAAAAAGGTATTGAATACCGGTAAAAATACCGGTATAAAATACCTTTATTCTTTTATACCGGGAATATACCTTTATAGGACATCTATACCGATATGGACGTCCATAAAGGTTATACCGGTATTATACCGGTATTTTCAATGGAAGTAGTCACGTTCGCGCTCCCACACGCGCGTTCGCGCCCTTCACGGGCGCGCGACCCCCCACGCGCGTTCGCGCTCCCACACGCGCGCTCGACCCCACACGCGCGTTCACGCCCTAACGCTCGCGTTCGCGCCCAACACACGCGCGTTTGCTCCCCACACACGCGCGTTTGCTCCCCACACACGCGCGTTTGTTCCCTTACACACGCGTTCGCTCCCCACACACGCGCGTTCGCTCCCCACACACGCGCGTTCTCTTCCCACACACGCGCGTTCGCTCCCCACACACGCGCGTTCGTTCCCTTACACGCGTGCGCGATTCCACACGCGCCTTCGCGCTCCCACACGCGCATTCGCGCCCCCACACGCGCGTTTGCGCCCCCACGACGAAAATATGACACCATTGAGACTCGAACCCTAGGACCCCCGGTCAGAAACTCTGCGGAGTCCATAATTGTTCCTCTGAGCCATCTCAGCGTAAAAAGTCAGATTGTTTCCCTTCGAAACCTGTATGATTCTACTGAAATACCGGTATTTTCTCATTCTACTGAAATACCGGTAAAATACGTCTATTTAGAAGTATTTTACCGGTATAGACGTCGAATAAAGGTAAAATACCTCTAAAAATACCGGTATTTGACGTCTTATCCGGGTATTTTTAAGGTATTTTGAATAAAGGTGTAATAGAAGTAAAGGTATTCTATATCGGTGTAAATACCTTTACCGCCATTATTTCGGTATTCGGTCCCTGGTTACATGGCTTTATTCTAAAGTTAACAATGTTCTTTTGTGATTTTTTTGGCATCCTGAGTATGAATTTGGCATCAAAAGTAGTACATCGTAGATAGTTTTACACATTCAGAATCTTTCTGTTTCTCGTCAGATTTGAACTATACAGGTAATGTATAAGAAGTAAAGTTGGCTACATCCATTTTGTGCACCATAAACTGTTAAAAGCGACAGTGTTTCTTGTAGTGATAATGATTGTGACTGTTACTTTTTAGATTAAATTAATGAAAATAAAATATTAATTTATTTGAAATTGCACTTATTCTAATGACTTAAAAAAGTTTCAAACATTACGCTACTGAATGTATCTACATCCAGACCCAAACACCATTATTACTGTATATGCATGAGAACTAGTAAAAAACACGTTTAAATATTCGTTCAGCCATCTACTTTACATAATAACATGAGCAACTCAATATTGTTAACTTTTATGACTAATCACAATTGACCCTAATCGTCAATTTTGAATTCGAAATTACCTTTGCATGGAATTTTTATTGTTTTAAAAATAACTTTTTATCCGCAAATATATAATAATGAAAATGTTTGCAATTGTGTGTTTGAAATACATTTATAAATACTGAAAGAGTAATGAGTCCTTTTGTGAAGTAGAATGAAGTATATTCATTGAAAACAATAATTTTCAATGTTTGTTGTTCACAACAATGGTATTGGAGTTGAAAATAATATGAAAATGCAGATTTAAAATAATACTTTAAAAATTAAGTGATTTAAAAATCAATAAAATTGTAGAATAAGTAATTTAAAATAAATGGTGTGAGCGAAATTAAGTTTTCAATTTCTATACAATTTTGTTCTTCTGAGCTTTTCATATTACAAACTTCCAGGTTTCATATTACAAACTTCAAGGGGTTGTAAGATGTCAAATATCACTTTGATGAGCATATAGGTGATTTCGTTGTATGAGAATTTTCATGACCAACTTTTGACATAGTTTCCTTCATAGGTAGGTAACTTCTCCTGCACTGCCTTGGCAGATAAAATGAGCTTTAATTCAATTGTAGATTTTAACCCTTTAACTGCACACTGATATTTTGTTACATAAACTGCACACTGGGGTCTCATGTAGTCCAAAGATTTTTAATGTTACAAAATATTCAGAAAAGTATGCATGATTCAAAAGCGTGTTAATGTTTTTTTTAATTTTCATTTAAGAATCCACGAAACTAAGAAAAAACAAAATGGAATTTAAAAAGTAAAATTTCTCATACTTTTAAACCTGTAATCTTTATTTCGATTCAGATCAGATTTCATTCAGATCCAATCAAAATGATTAAAATATCCGATGAAACCACTTCACACAATAATGCAGATGAAACGAAGTTGTTATGAAGTTCCATTGTCACACTGTATAAGCATTATAGTAATGATACTATTTCTATTTTATTATTTGTGTGCAGAACAATCAGAAATTACACACTGAGTTTCAGTAGACTCGTTACACTACCGTCGAATTAGCGAATATTAATACTTGCCCAAAAACCGTCGAATTCTAATACTTCTCAGCGAAGTATTAGAATAGAATGCCAGCTTTGGCAAGCTTCTAGTCCTTCATTAACCATACGAGAGGAAAACTACGTCTGTGATCACATGTACGAGGTCATACAGGCGATTGCCTTTTCTGGTGTACTAAAAATATGTTTCGCATCGAAACATTTCTTATCATTCCACTGTGCTTTCTGCAAAACAAAATCTCACGTGTATCCTAAATTCATCTGACGCGAGCGTTCAATAATACGTTATGTGTTATTATTTACCTTCTCTAAGAGTTATTTTAAGCCGCTGTTGCTGTGTCGTATTAAACGGTCCATTACGTCAACAGCTCCGCTTCGCTTTGCACAGTTGCGCCTCGAGTTCTCGGAGAGCGTCTCGTTGAAGAGGCCTCGAGCGCGAGCACGCGTACACACACGCCGCTCCGCAGCCGACGCACAATACACGCGCGGGCGAGGAAGGGCGCCACGCAGCGAGGCGGCGCGGGGCAGGCGAGGGCGGGGTGACGTGAGACGGGGCTGGATGGGGGTGAGGTAAGGGCGTGAGCTGCCGTGGGACGGCAAGGGACGGAGCGTGTAGGTTCAGGGATGGCGACGCGAGGAGGAGCAGAGGGTGCGTGAAGGACGAACAGGCATGGGGAAAGGGAGGATGCGGAAAAGTAGGGTAAGGAAAGGTAGGGTGAGGAAATGCAGGTCGAGGAAAGGTAGGGTAGGGAAATGTTAGGCGGGGAAATGCAGGACGGGGAAACGTAGGGTAGGGAAAGGATAGGTGGGACAATTTAGGACGGGGATTTGCAAGTCAGGGAAAGGTTGGGTAGGGAAATCTAGAACGGGGAAACGTAGGGTAGGGAAAGGTTATGTGGGGAAATGTAGGACGGGGACACGTAGGGTAGGGAAAGGTTGGGAGAAGGAAAGGAAATACTTTGAAAGATATGGCGAAGAAAGTTAGGACGGGGAAATTCAGCGTGGGTAAATAAATGGTAGGAAATATAGGAAGGGGAAAGGTAGGGTGGGGATAGGTAGGAAGGGCAAACGTAGGATGGGGAAAAGCGGGTCGGTGAGAGGCGAGGCAGCGCGTCCCGTGGCGTTGCGGAGCGGGCGGGGAGGGCGGTGTAGGCGCGGCTCGCTACCTGACGCGTCGACGCGCATTCAGCGGATAACAATCCATTACGATGGCAGACAGAGCGGAGAGGGTCGCGTATTCATCAGCGGGCCACGGGGCCCTGACGGCCGTCAAATTAAAGCAGTCAGTCATTCGCTCGTCCGACGCGCGCGCACACACCCTCCTCCTGCTCCACCGCCGCCACTCTGTTCGCCCGCCTGCCTACTCCCTCACTCGCTCGCTCGCCCATCCGTCTGCCCACCCAACCTCCCGTTTACTCGGTTACGTGCCCTCTCACCCTCCCATTCTCCTTCTCGCGTTTTCACCTGCCCGTCTACTCGCCCTGCCGTTTACTCGCTCGCCTACCTCCCCCTCCCCCTCGTTAATCGCCTTCTCTCTCTTGTTACTTTCCAGTCCATTCGCTCGCTCGCTTTCGTTTTCACTTACACGCGTACTCGCCCGCCACCCTCTTTGCGTTCCTGCACACTCGCCTGCCAGCCCGTCCCGTCTTGTCGCCGAGCATATTTGGACCCTGCGTGTCTGTTGACCTACGCGCCGCGTCGTTTGCTGGTTCGCCTGCACGTCCTGTCGTCCTGGAGCCTATTGAGACGTTCGTCTACACGTTTGCATATCTACTCACCTTCTGTATCATCTTCACGAGGAATTATTTCAACTTGTACTTATAATGATATTGTCGACTGTTTTTGGGCGAGAATACTTATAGCATAGCAAATAGACCTAAACTAGGTTTTGGGCATATGATTGGTGAACAAGAAAAGTGGATGATATAAAAAATCATCTTTTTCGTGTATAAAGAGACATATTTAGAAAATAGACCTCATTTACAAGTAAGAATTCTTTTAAGTAGTTCACAAGCAGTAAAATATTTTGTCTTTGGCCAGGAAATTAATCCTCCTCCTGAAAAAGGCAACATTTGAGGCGAAAAACTTTTTTGGATACCAACAACTGTTAGATATTTACGTAACTTGTAAAGAAAGAGTCATTGGCGTACGAATAAAATAGTTTAGAACTAAGTGACTGTAGAGTCAGAGAACGAAATTTGAAAATAATAAATAGTAAATAGGTAAACATGTGTATGATACAAAACATTGTTTACCATTGACAATTTCGTACATGTTGCGTACGATATTTGTAATAAAAAATTAACGGAAACGTACGAGTATATTATATTCTTAGGATAATTCACAACATGAGAGATAGTAGTCAGTTTGATTGATGTTTTACATGCTGCGGTACTACATGTTACGGTACATTGCGATTTATAGCAATGGACACTTATTAGCGTTCCGAAAAAGCTGAAAAATGTTATTATAAAGTTTACTAGCCGTAAAACTGTACTGTTTATCATTTTTAAAGTGAAAAATGACATTTTTAAAGTAAAGCGTGAAATGTTTTTCATCTGTGTTATTTTTTATTTAGTAGCGATTTGTCAGTTACTAACGCAACAGAATCAGAGGATTTTGAGTTGAAGAGTGCACAGAGAAGGATTTGTATTTTCAATAATATAGTTGGTCTGATTTGGACAGCTATAGACCGGAATTAGAATTCAACTTTTTTTTATTGAGGATTTTCATAGTTTAAAGGTTTTTAATGTGATGGGAAGCGCAGATATGTGTCAAGGCTCTGAAGGTTGTCAAATTAGATAAATATTAGTCGGCAGTATAACGCTTGCATCAATGTTTTGTTATAATTTTAGTGTCGAAAGGAAATACTTCAAAAGGATTCTGCATGTGAAGATGAGAAGTAGAATAAAGGTGAAATATTGTTAATAGTTATCGTGGTTATCGTTAATAGTTATGCTACACTTATTCTCATTTGTCAGACTAGTTAAAAAGTTAGAAAAAGTAATAGATAGAATATAAGAACCAGAACTCGCTTAACCCTGCTGCGTCGTTCGGGTCCTTTTTGACCCAACGTCGTTTTTAAATTTCTCCTAAACGATTCCGTTTGGGTTTAGCAACAAGGGATTTCTTGACTTTGATTTTATCAAAATTACCTTTCATATTTTGTATGTATGCAATAAAAATGTATTATAGTTTATGAGAATCATAAAAGTGCACGCGTAAGGTGTTCGGGTGATTTATGTCCTTTAGCTTCCCATAACAGAAATTTGATCATATTTTACAGTAGTGATTACGAAGTGAGGCGACAATACTGCGATATCTTTCCAGGAAATGTATTTATTTATCTACGGAGTGGAGAAACTTATTATCGCTTTTTAGATTATCTTGAGTTACGGAATGAATTCCGTTTGCTCGCAGACGTCTTGGAAAAGAAAACATAATATACCCTTTCATTATCATTAGTCGTATTCTGTAGTGTGCAGTGACAAGCAGAGTATTCAAGAAGGAATCACTAGATTTGACGATAAAGAAAAAAGAAATGAAGAAGAATTCGGGACAAATTTGCTGCCATTAGAGATCTATGGAATATACGGATTGAAATTTTGCCAACGCTTTACAACCCTGAAGCAAAGGTACGTAACTGTTGATGAACAGGGGCAGATGCCCGTTTAGGCAATATATGCCAATCAAACCTGCTCGCTATGGCATCAAATTTTGGTTTTTATGCGATAACAAAACGTCATACGTGTGGAATATGCAGTCCTATCTAGGAAAGCCACCTGGGAAGGAAGAGTAAAAGTCAGGGTTTGAGGGTCGTAATGGATTTGACCTATAGACTGAAGGGTCACAATATAACATGCGATAATTTTTTTACTTCTTATGACTTAGGGCAAGTGTTACTCAAACGCAGTATTACTATGACTGGTACAATGGAAAGGAACAAAGACTCAATTCCACCAGAATTACTTCAAACAAAAAATGTACCAAAAATGTCTTCAAAATTTGCTTTTACTTCTGATACTTGTTTGGTGTCTTATCTTCCAGAAAAATCCAATAAATGTATTATATTACAAAGAACATTGCATCAAAAGAAAGAAGTGTCTTGTGAAAGAAGCAAGAAACCGAAATTTATTATTTGTTACAATAAAACTAAAGGTGCTGTCGACACCCTGGACAAAACACTTACATGCTACACGACCAAAAGTAAAACTAATCGTTGACCCCTCATTGTTTTTTGCAACATTATTGATGTTAGCGCCTACAACGCTTACGTGCTATTCACAAAAGTGATCAATAAATGGAATTCGAATAATTATCGTAAACAACGATTGTTTTTAGAAAATTTAAGAATGGCATTGGTTAGAGATCATATAAAAAGAAGAACCGTTGTACCAAGAACAAATGCTGCAAAAGAAATTGTTCAAAAACTAAAAACTCCAAATCCTGAACATCGAGAGTACTCAATGTCAATTGACTCTAGAAAAAGAAGCAGATGTTTCTTGCGTACAAAAACTGACAATAAGTCCTCAAACTATGCAAGTGTGGTAAATGGGTTTGCAAGAAACACCTAGAACAAATATGCACACAATGTTACAAATAAAATTGGCTATGTATTGTATAATATGCTTCGTTAAGAATTCGAAAATATAAAACCAAATAGTGTGTTAATTCTCGTAAATAATTTCACTTTTGGTTTTCTTTTGTATAATTTGCACATTTATTATTCAAAATAAATGTTTCATGTGATATTAAGTGTATATTTTCATTTAAATGCAATTTACGAGTGGTATAAGCCTAACGGGTCGTTTTAGACCCAAACGCCTGATGTGTGCAGGCAACGTGAACGACGCAGCAGGGTTAAGCTAGAGTCGAAAATCCTGCCACCGTCGGGAATCGAACATAAGAAACTGTTAGCAATGATATCATTTGATGCCCTGAACTAAGTCGATCCTGAACATCGTGAATGATTTTGAGAAGGGATCAGAGCTGGTTATGCGTGTTGTGTTCCCGAGAGAGAGAGTGAGAGGGAGGGAGAGAGAGAGCTGAATTGGGCGTTCGTTCACAGCCGTCTCTTGCCCGCCTCGCCTCATTCCGTCCCTCCCCTCCCCGTCCCACCCTTCCATGCCCCGGCGCCCCGCTTCCCTCTTTACCTCCCTTCGCCCCCCTCTCTCCCTCACCCTTCCTCCACCCCCGCCCAATCCGACAGTTGCCTCGCGCGCCCGCCCTGCGCGTGCTGGCGATCCAACACCGCCAGGCGCGGCGGCGGCGGCCGGCGGCGCACGCGGAGTCACGTGCGGCACGTGCGCCTCGCCGAGCACGCGCGCACGTGTCCGACGCACGGCCGCCAGCGCCAGGGCCCGCCGCTCCCCCTACCCCTCGCCAACGCTGTCTGCCGGCTCTCGCGCTCCACCGTCAACCTCATCACCGTCGCCATTGTCGCAAACGGCATCACTCTCGCCCCCACCGCCACCGTTGCAACCAACACTTTCGTCGCAAACGCCATCACTCTGGCCTCCGACCATCGGAAGCAACTCTATCGTCGCAAACGGTATCATTCTCGCACCCAGCCCCCACCATCGTAACCAACTCTAACGTCGCAAACGGGATCATTCTCGCCCCCGCCACCACCATCGCAACCAACACTATCGTCGTCAGCGTCGACCGGGCTTCATCGTTCCCGACTTCATCGTCACCACTGGTATCATTCTCGTCAGCGTCATCACCTGCCTTCCTTCTCCTTGCTATCGCATTTCCCGTTTCACTCCGTTTCCCCGCCACTCCATGTCCCCTCAGTGCTTCTGTCCAGAAGGTCCTAGAGTTCGAGCCCGGAGAGTGGGAAGATTTTTCGACACTGGTTAGATAGCTGGGTCAAGTTCAGTCACTGTCTGAAGGAGAATTCTAGCGGCTGGTAGTTTTCTGTGATTTCTCCGATTACAAGCAGGAGACAACCAGAAGCTTGAAGCTTGTTGCGTCTGGGGCGGCCGCTGGTGCCTGGATGAGGGAACCCCCGCAGGCCGTCGTGTAGGTAGGCGTCGGATCTCATCAATCCGAAACACCGGCACATCCAGTGATAAAAACGTACTGTACACTTACGGTGCTAATCTATATACTATATAAAACAACGTTGGTATGTATATAAGACCTAAACTCAGACATCACTGGACCGACCTCCATGAAAGTTGACCGGCAGAGATGGCTCTGTGCATCAACCCGATGTCACCGCAGTCCCTCTGACCGGGAGGTCCTAGATTCCAGTCCCGATGGTGGCAGGATTTTCGACACTAGCTTGTCAGCTAGGACGAATTCAGTCGCTGTCGGGAGGAGAATTCTAGCGGCCGGCTGCTCTGATCGGTAGTTTTCCGTGGTTTCTCCGATCAACACCAGGGGAATGCCGGAGAAGTACCCTAAGAAACGGGCCACGGACCGCACGCGATCTTTCCTTCCTCTTCCTTGTCCTATCCTCTCCGCTTACACACACACTTACACTAACATGCAATACACTACCACACATGCCGGGAGACCGGTCGGGAGTTTACAGCTTGTCCCGGCTGGGGCGGTACCCCGCTGGTGGGAGATACCTGGTTGAGAGGAAAACCTTCCTGCTAGCCGACGATAGGTCGGCGCCAGATCTCGCCATCCAGCGAGGGAAAAAGATCATCGCCACCGCCCGGAGAAAACATGCACTACACTAACGGGACTAATGGCCTAAGTAGTTGACGCGCCCGGAAACGAATCAATCAATCAATCCACGAATGTTGGTACTTCTACGTGTTTTTTCACCCAGAAGGTTTATGTGCTATTAATTCTCTAGTAACTCCACTACCTGGCGCTGTAGAACAAATGGAACAAATGGAACCTGCAACACACTCGGCAGTATTTTGAATCTACGTCGTTAAATAACTCATAAACGAAGTAGAGCCTTAAAAACTAAAATTTTGAGGTGGATCTCAAAGAAACATTTCTTACATCGTAATCTATAGGATGATTTCTTCTTGAACATTCTATTACATTTTTGCTTGTCCGGCGCTTCCCAATATTACCTCACCTGCAGAATCTGCAATTAAATGTGAATGAGAGGGACAGAGAGCGGTAGAGACAGAGACACACACAGAGACAGACAGGGGCAGGGTGATGGAGGGAGAGATAGTGAGAAAGGGTGATGGCAGAGGAAAGAGGGAGATGAAGGGCAGAACAACGTCTGCCGGGTTTTCCTAGTATATAAATACATAGAAATTCACGACCTAGAAACTAAAAATTATCAATCAATCATGATATTCAAGACTTTTTTTTCTTTTGAAAAGTGATAATGCGTGAACCACTTGCATAAATAACAGTTTAACGTTTGAAATGTGTCAAATTCTGAAGTTCTGAATAAGAGCTTAAGAATATGTGAGAGTTTTGGGTTTTGTTATTGGTAAAATGGATGGGTTTTGCAAAATTCCTAGTTTAAAAAGTTTTTTGAAATGATTTTAGGTGATTGAGTGACTGCAAAATTTTTTGCAATTTGCAATGAAGATTTTCATGGAAATATTTAAGGATTTGTTAAAATAACTAAGGAAAATTAAGTTTGTTTGAAACCACAAAAAATTCATTATTTTCAATAAACCGCAATTACATATGTTGGTTTTACAATTTCTAATTTTAGATATCAATATACTGTTAATAAGAGGTTTTTAATACATAATTAAATAAGGCCTTTGAACACAATTTAATAGGCTGCTACTTGGAATGGCAAGTTTGAATGAGAATATTTTGTTCTGCGTTGAGTAATTTTATTTAATATACCTTCGATATTTTCTAATTTAGCTTAAAATTTGAAATATTTAAAAAAAATTTAAAAATATTTTGTAGATGAATTATCAAATGCTGTTAATAACGTACTTACACATATGTAAATGTAATAATACTCACACTTCCATTAAGTTGTTTTATATTCAAGAGTAATTATTTGGACCTGTCGCGTAGGACAGAGAAAATGAATAAATTATTCGATTTTATAACATAATTTGTTAATTGTACAATTAATAAATTGTGTCATCATACACTAGTGCAATCCTGTCTTATATCATTCCAATAGTGCATCCCTATGATTCGAGTAAATTCTAGTATTGTGTTATTCTGAACTGACAACATTTAGGATCTTCAATGAAAAAAATACAATGAAACAAGTAATCAATGAAATCTAAGTGGTAACTAAATACATGGAAGTTTAATAATTTAATTTATAATTTCAGTCATATTCCTTACAAATTAAGATAACAAAACTGACCCTTAAATAACTTTCGAAAGAATATTTATTTCGACTTTTACCTTTCCCAATCCATAAAAAAAACTCGTTTGAGCGAGTGACGACGGACACCGCCACAGCGAGAAAGACCACGTGGGCAGCATTGGAAGCGGATGGATGTCGGGAAATCAGACCCCGAGAAGCGAACTCGGAAGTTTCGCTGGAGACGTCGCTGGAGCGTCGCTAGAGCCGCGAGGGGGGGTGGGGGGTGAGGGTAGGAGAGGGAGGCGGAAACAGGAACTGCTCGACTTGGGGCACGTAGCCGGCCCGTCCGGATCTCTGCGCGACCGAAGGGGAAGTGACCTGTAAACATGAGATGTCCGCGGCCAAACTTTATAACCAAAACGTTCTTTCCAATATAAAAAAAGAATAAAAGATGGCTTTGTCGGACGTGTGTGGTATTCACAATGTGGTGCGCGACGTCTTTAATACTTGACACATGAAGGTGCCAAGTAATGCTCATGAAGTGGCCATATAATGAGCTCCATTGTTTGATGTTCAAAATGAATATTATGTGTTATGAAGAAAACAATTTATGTATATTTTTCTGCAAGAAGTTCCAATGAACAAAAATCATGAGGAGGATGTCCGAAACATGCACGAAGTTCACAATAAGGGCTGTAATATTTGGTCATTGTGTCTCGTTGAAGAGTATTAACGAAATGTGTTTAAATTGCATTTCATAATACATCATCCAACACAGTATTTAATTCAGCTGCCAGTAGTTCACTGGTTTGAAGTAATATTTTAAATATGAAATTCCAGACGACGAATTAATTTACCACTATGCGTAAATTTTAGTAATACAATCGTCCTGCAATTTCTAATTACATAATTATTTAAATGACGTAAAAAATATTCATGAAAGCATTAACTATGAATACTCTTAAATGAAGAATTTTAAATTATGGATCAGATACAACGAAAAGTAAAGAATAACAAAAAGTTCAACTCTTTATTGAGCTTTCACTGTTGTAGGTAAATATTAAATTTCAATTAAACGAAATAGTTATATAAAATAGATTTAAAATATTTTAATGCATTGAAGTGATACTGAAATAATACAGCGGTAAAGAAACAATATTATGAAATGATACATCGTTTCATAATTATGTCTGATTGCATCGCAATGTTGAAATGACGGCTAATCAATTGTTGATATACTTAATGGCCCCTACCGGGAAATAAACCTGGATCTCCAAGCTGTGACCAGGGGGTGAAATGTGTAGTATAATCATTTGAACAAGCAGGGAAATATCAATTTATTATGTTCTACATCTGTTTCGAATGGACAACATACAATAATTAACGACGTAACTCGAAAGGCATGAAGAAATGCTATCAACTATTTCAAAGCGAATGGTTTCATCTTCGTGGATATTTATTAGCAGTGTCTTCTCAAATCTCATTTGACTCTTCTCTAATAGCTACATCGAATTCAGCCGCTGTCTTAGGGGGAATTCTAGCGGCCGGCTGCTCTATTCGGCAGTTTTCCATGGATTCCCTTATTAACACCAGTTGAATGCCGGAGCAGTACCCTAACAAACGATACGCACCATCGGGGGAAGAATGCAGTCAACTCACGTGACTTAAGCATGCACTACATTTATTGTATTAATGACTATAGGAGTTGACGCACGTTAAACCTTAAATGATCAATGAATCTTTGTCCGTTCCCTGAAAACTCTACCATCCCGCCACCGCTACGATTCCTCGAACTATGTCAATTCCATATCACACATGCTCCGGCTCTTTACCGCTCACTTATTGCAGACTGTTAGCCACTGTACCTTGCCTTGATGTCACCACATTGGCCGCCTCCCCATGTCGCTGATCAGCACCGCCCCACTGCAAAGTCTCCTCTTTCCCGACGCCTCTGTTGCCGTTGCTTCCCAACGCCACTTCTGTTTCCACCCCTTTGTTGTCTCTGCCACCCACACACCCTCCCCTCTCTCCACCACAACAACTGCCATTTCCCCCGCCACCCACTAACATTTTTCAACCTCATTCAGCCATCATGTACCTGTACTGACAGTCCAGTCGTTGGCATTGCCATGATCACCTTCGATATTGATTCTATTACTATCACAGCCGTTCTCCATTCTACTCCCAGCCTATTACCGCATTCGTTTCTGCAGCAGTGTAAGTGAGTACTTTAAGGACTATCACTTTTTCTCAGCAGTTATTATTTCTATCGTTGACATCTTCAGAATGATTCTATCGTCCTGCTTACCCTTTCGGCTGCCATTTACCGGCCCCACCATCGCCTTCTTTACGTCACTGATCTCGTTTCTGCTGTCATCACAATTGCAGGCAAACCTCTCTGCAAGTTCACTTCCACCACTTCAAAACTTCCTCTTACCTCTGCCGTCACTGCTCAATCCTCTGCAATTCTGCCATTTCTAACTTCTTTCCAGTAGTCATCTCCGTACCTTTCTAAACAATAATCTCATCGCAATGTGTTGGCTGCCCTGCACAATCTCTTTCGCCAAAGTATCATCACCAGTGGCTGTATGACGTGCAACTGCATTCTTTGCACATTTCTTTCATAAAATTCGCTTACTGCAAATAATTATGGGTATATTTTACTCAAATCCATTCCACAAACATTCCTATGTCTTTAATTACTAACAATTCATCGATATATCATACCTACCCGCAATGATATTGCCTTGTAATGATTTTATCAACATTCTGAGGATAACTGCCGATGTATTTAATATTTTACAGCAAGTTATTAGCTAATAGTGTAATTGTCACCATCATTATTTTTTCGGACGTCAAATGCTAATCCACCTCCAAATATTGTTAACGCTTTTGTTGTGTTCACATCTCTCACAATCGTCACTGAACCTAACTCTATTGTTATTACCACACTATCTACTGTGCAGTTCTCATAGTTTTCTCTCAAAATTTGAACTACCACTCTGCATCGCCACAACCTATTCTTAAAAAAGTGTACACAGCCTGTTCTGCAATAATCTCGAATCAATATTCTACCCTCTTCCACATCACAATTTTATCTACAGTATTCACTGCAATCGCCTTCATCACTACCAGTATCACCATTTCTTACCACCTGTGCCATGACAACCAGATCTGCATCTTGCCTTCATCTCGGCTGCCACCATTATCTCGGCCCGATGTGAAATTCCCAAACCGATGTGCGTCGAAGAGTGTGTGAAGTGGCCAGATGCGGGAAACTGGTAGAAACGGTGGTGATAGTGGCATTGGCAGGGGAGGGACCGTGACAGAAGTCGTGGCTGCGATGGTGGTGGTGGTGGTGGTGATAGCGGTGACTACCGCAGGGCACTGGGAGAGCGGAAGAAGCCGGTGGTATAAGTGAAATAATGGTAATAAATGGCAAAATTGGGAGCGAGAGCATTAGCGGAAGCAATAGATGAAGTGGAAGTGGAACAGAAAGATGAAGTGGACGCGGTAGATAAAGTGGACGTGGTAGATGAAGTGGACGCGTAGATGAAGTGGACGCGGTAGATGAAGTGGACGCGGTAGATGAAGTGGACGCGGTAGATGAAGTGGGCGCGGTAGATGAAGTGGAAGTTGTAGGCGAAGTGGAAGTGGTGGGCGCGATGGAAGCGATAGTCAAGGCGGAAGCGGTAGGCGAATAGGTAGCGGTGGACGAAGCGGAAGCTGTGGACGAAGCGGAAGCTGTGGACGAAGCGGAAGCTGTGGACGAAGCGGAAGCTGTGGACGAAGCGGAAGCTGTGGACGAAGCGGAAGCTGTGGACGAAGCGGAAGCTGTGGACGAAGCGGAAGCTGTGGACGAAGCGGAAGCTGTGGACGAAGCGGAAGCTGTGGACGAAGCGGAAGCGATAGACGAAGCGGGAGTGTTTAGAGAGCAGTGGTAGTGACAGCGTTGGTGTCAGATGCGGTTGTTGAGAGCAGCGGCTGTGACGATAGCGGAGCTGGAGACGGTGGCCTGGGAGATACCGCAGGATGTGGGCGGGGAAGGGGCGGATGGTGGGTGGGCGGACGGCGGCGCGCGTGCGGCGCGCGAACGGACGTGTTCGTACGCGGGCACGGCTTCGTAGCTCGTCTGTCACTGCCACGAGGCCCTCTGCCGGCGAGGCGAGGCGAGCCCTGTTGCCGCTGCCAGGCGAGAGTGATACGTCCAGCCTGCCTCTCCGCGTATCGCACTGCGCCGCGTCGGCCCTTGTAATCTACCGACCTTCCGCGGGTGTCTGCTCTATGTTGCATGCTGTTATTCCCTCTTGAGCCAGTCGTTCGTTTATTGCTTTAAATATAATGCTTCAGATGGAAGAAAATATTGCTAATAGACCTGTGGTAGGGATGAAGACGAGATATCGGTTTTTGAGGGACGACCGGTATGTGTTCTATATACAAGAGAGATTGTCGAGAATGAAGTGTTGTTCGCGGATACGTAGAAACATGGATTTTAGAGTGAATGTACATGTTTGAACATTTATTGCTGTAATTAGACAACTGAAGGAGGTGACTAGAATCCAAACGATTGGAAAAACAGACGTCCTAAACAAATGCTAGCGAGAACAAGTAAAAACTTCTCTCTTTGAAAAAAAAGATATGGAACTTCAGTTTTTATACTAGAATATATTCGTACATTCGTAACAAACTCTTCATCTTGTGTTAAACTATTCTCATCCTTGATTACACAGAAACATGCAATTTTATCTTAAAGTTTTCAATGATTAATAATTGTGATGGTGATGTATTAAAAAAATAATATTCCAATTTTTTTTAGACTATGTCTTCATATTGCGACCGGCTGCCTTCCCTGTCTATCTATCTAACTATTATCTAACATCTCTCTCTTTCCTATCTTTTATCTATTAAATTAATTTATCAATAATCACTTTATCATTTGATGCGTGCGTTTGCAAAAAAAATATATGTCGTAGGTCCGGCGCAAGTTTCCAATACTGGATGAAGACCTGCTTTCCGTTTGTAACACTATCCGGTATCTGCTATATTACAAATAACAAATCCAAATTAAATGCAAAAAACAAAATCACACACACCGTGTTTGTTACTCTTTATTCTGCTAACATGGACACCAACACTGTCCCATCATAACGTAAACAAAATTCAAAATAACAGAAAATAAAAAGATCAACATTCACACAATATTTACAAATCATTCACACCACAAGACATGCGCATTCTCCCTGTATGGCAAATTTAAATTAGAGAAAAAACGATGACACGCTTGGACTTGAACAAAACATGTTAATTTTCGTCGTTTATATCAAAGTGCATAAATTGTCACTTCCCTTTTTGTAGTGATGTCATAATTGCACCCCACTTCTTTGACGATTACAACGGCTACTCCAAGTTCCAGTTACCATTTACCATATTGTCAATATAACTCACAAATAAATCGACTGTCACTCTCAAAGGAAAAACTCGTAACGTTCTTTTCTTCACGTCAAAATAAAAATCATTTTTGCACAGCAAGACATGAGGGCCTCTCACCTCTGAGACTAGAACTCATCTAAGGAAAAGTATTGTTGCAGTTCATTAGCAAATCTTTTCCTCAACAAAACACGGTCTCTCAGTCTTTTGTCCTTCTTTATTGACATCAAATTATTCTGATTTACGCCTCCTCCGCATCCCCTTGCTTAACGGTATCTGCCAAAACTTCTCTAAATTCCCGTTTTCGATGTTTATTAGTCCGACCCCCCCCTATTTTCAGTTATTCAGTTTGAATTTCGTACTTTTCTGTTCTTACTCACACCAGCAATTTTCCGTCACTTGTCTTTTGACAACAGTCACTCTGTTAAATAGAAAACCACACACTTGCCGCCTTATAACTACAGGTGTTGACATAGAAAGTTATTCTTAAATTTCCCTGAAGCTAATTATAGTTTTCGACTAACGTTTATTCACCGCGGCATCTCGAACACAATAAATGTCCACACGCCATTCTGCCGTCATTTGTTGAATCTATAGTCGGCTTCCTCCGTGACGGTTCTTTTCTTGTAAAAAATACAAATCATTACAATATTTTGAAATTAATTAGATGTAGTTGTTTGGATACATTCCAATCAAAATAAATTCTTTTGAATATTTCCTTTTCAAAATTAAACTTTCATTTTGCTTCTTTGTATTAGTTTACTTTTCATTGAGAAGCATATCTTCAACCTCGAACAATGATATGCCAATTGCTCGGAATGTAATGCTTGATATGCAAGCTGCCTCGGAATGTAACACAATATGTGGAGAAAGAAATTTTTATTTTTTATATTGCAAGTGAAATAAAAATGTGATGTAAACTTTATGAATAATTTCTAAAACTTTATTAATACACACCGTTCAGCAGTAAATTTATTTATAACAATAGAAAGTAATATGCATTTTGTTCATGCAGCACGGCAATGCTATTCGGAGAATGCATGCAGACACGTTTTGACTTACATCCTTTGCTGTAAGGTTTATGTTCTCCTATCTTTCAAAACCAATTTTGAGCGAATATATACATTTTATGAGAGTTATAACACCTCATATCCACTGTCATTAGATGTTATCGAAAGACAAACAGCGCGTGTATAGTTATGGCCTCTTCTTCGCATCTTATAGCTTCACACGGCACACGTCACGCAACGCATGCACAAGATGTGGATTTATAGTAACATTTCGTAATGAACACGCGATGTATATGGGCCAAAAATTTCCGCCATTTGTATGCAACACGTTACAAACTGCGATTGATCAAAGTGTTTAAGTTTTGTGTGGAAAGAGAAACATTACTTGAAGTTATATTTACTTTAACCAAATTCAATGGAATGTTGTTTCGTACATGTTAGTGCACGGTAATATCACTAAGATCTATATAAGTGCAATATTATCATTAAGATCGTGTACTCGACTAGTTCGTTTATATTAAAATATTAATTTTTTATACAATGAATTAATATATCTAGAATAAATGACATCAAATTGAAATTTGATGAATATCATCATTGTGAACTAAAAATAATTGTGAAAAAATCGTAGATGAAGTAGTATAAACTTATTAAATTAAATAATATTTAATAAGTATTTGGTATATAATTTTAATTTGACGTGATATATTTGCAAATTACGTGATATATTTGCAATATGATAGTATATAGAATTACGAATGTCAAACTCTTCAAGTTTTTGACAACTCTTTATTAATAATATTTATTTTGAATACAGCTTCTAAGCCATAATTTTCTTTAAGAGTTTTTTCTTTAAAAATATTTTAAAACCTATCTAAAAAATTGGTGTTTCAGTTACATAAATATCAAATCTTCAAACCGAAATATCAAAACTCGTTTCATTAGTGAGAACACGTTGTTTTCTTTATAACATTTCTTGAAGCGCATCTGAACGAAAGGGCGTAAATTCAAGATTGCAAAAGATTTTTATAACTATCAAGACCTTTTAACGCTGGTTTCACTGAACGGAGGGATAAGCAACAGATGTTAAGATCGTGTACTCGAACAGATGTTAAGATCGTGTACTCATGGGCGATTTTCAAGTATTGCAAAAATATAAAATATTATATTTTTCTTTATCGGATGTCTCGTGTAGAAAGGGAATTATTGTATTTTTTGACTCTTGAAAATACACCCATAAAGTCTTGTAGAAACTGAAGAAAACTTCGTCACGCACTTTGATAATACTGCAACCAAAACACGGTAATTAAAAAATAATTGAACTATATTTAAATAAAAATGTGGAAAACGTTTTGAAATGTGAAATCCTAAACCAAAACCGAAATGGGAATTTCCATGTATGTTAATAACAAAAACCCAAACCGAAAATTTATTAAAAGTGATTTGAAGGGTCGATAAAATATAGAAGTTTGATTTACATGGTGGCTTAAATACGAATAACAATTGAACTGTTATATTTCACGCAAGTATTCCATTGACGTGGAGTACAGCGTCTGGAAAATGTCTTGCGAGGCCTTTTGACAGAGCCATTACTCGAAGTAGACGATCGTGTCTCCATGTCTAATCCGAAGACGTCCGCAGCAGAGGCATGAGCTAGGGTGCACCGCCCTGTCGTGAGAGGAGCCGCCCCCGGAGCATCGGCAACTGATCGCTCCTGAATCCCACAGCCGCGATTCGCCCACTTCCTCGCTCCCCTTGCTCCTTTGCACGTTCTACATTACTCAGCTTGCTCCTCTCAACGTGCCCCATACACGTTTCCATCACGTCTCGCACCGCACCCCTGTTTTCAACATTATTCTGCACACTTTTTTTGTACTTGATTAATTCAGTCTTACTGTATTCGTTCAGTTCGGATTGTGTTGCTTCGTTCAGCTCTTCAAGCCTCACATTACGATTCATTTCTTGCCACTGAGGCTGTGATGATCTTCGATTATTACGTCTGATTCTTTTTCATGATCTACTCTTTTTCGATCATCTGTATTTGGCTCTGACCCATCCCTACATTCCTTGCAATATTCACTTCCATACAGGTGTGGTGTAGTTTAGCTATTTATTTCTTTCACGCCTGACTAGATTTCGTTTTCTTTATTATCTATTCTAAGTTTATAAACTTTTTTTAATTTGAACCTTCAATCTCCCATCGTTCCTTTGTACCTTATTTTTGCTTTCATTTTCCCATTCCTTATCCCTCACTCTTATATCAAAACCCATGTTGACCTTCGTTCACGCAGTGTATTGTTCATACTCTCTACTCTCACTTCTTTGCTATATCTTTCATGCAATCTTTTCCTCTTCACATCACCACTTCCCTCTTTCTCTTGCATCACTTCACATTTGCCATCCCTCATGCCCCCTACCGTATTCCGCCCTGCTGGGTTCGCCTTCGCCCCGCGGGTGCGCTGTCAATACCAACGACGTCGTCTCCCCCCTCCCCTCCCGCACCACTTCGGCGCCGTCGCCACGTTTCATTAGATTTATGTCGGCTGCGGATACGTCGCGCCCGATCGCCCCTCTCCCGCGAACGCAGCAGCCGTCACCACCCGACCGCCGCCACAGTCGCTGTCGCCTCCACTCTCTGCCTTCACCCACCGCCCTCCACCCACCGCCCTCCACACACCGCCCTCCACACACCGCCCTCCACCCACGGCCCCTCACCCGCCGCCCCTCCACCCACTGCCCTCCACCCGCCGCCCCTCCACCCACCGCCCTCCACCTACCACCTTCCACCCACCGCCCTCCACCCACCGCCCTCCACACACCGCCTCCACACACCGCCCTCCACACACCGCCCTCCACACACCGCCCCTCCACACACCGCCCTCCACACACCGCACGCCACCCACCTCCCTCCACCCACCGCCCTCCACCCACCGCCTCCACACACCGCCCACCACCCACCGCCCTCCACACACCGCCCACCACCCACCGCCCTCCACACACCGCCCTCCACCCACGGCCCTCCACACACCGCCCTCCACCCACTGCCCTCCACCCGCCGCCCCTCCACCCACCGCCCTCCACCTACCACCTTCCACCCACCGCCCTCCACACACCGCCCTCCACACACCGCCCTCCACACACCGCCCTCCACACACCGCCCTCCACACACCGCCCTCCACACACCGCACGCCACCCACCTCCCTCCACCCACCGCCCTCCACCCACCGCCCTCCACACACCGCCCTCCACACACCGCCCTCCACACACCGCCCTCCACACACCGCCCTCCACACACCGCCCTCCACACACCGCCCTCCACACACCGCACGCCACCCACCTCCCTCCACCCACCGCCCTCCACACACCGCCCTCCACCTACCACCTTCCACCCACCGCCCTCCACACACCGCCCTCCACACACCGCCCTCCACACACCGCCCTCCACCCACCTCCCTCCACCCACCGCCCTCCACCCACCGCCCTCCACACACCGCCCTCCACACACCGCCCTCCACACACCGCCCTCCACACACCGCCCTCCACACACCGCACGCCACCCACCTCCCTCCACCCGCCGCCCCTCCACCCACCGCCCTCCACCTACCACCTTCCACCCACCGCCCTCCACACACCGCCCTCCACACACCGCCCTCCACACACCGCCCTCCCACACACCGCCTCCCACACACCGCCCTCCACACACCGCAACGCCACCCACCTCCCTCCACCCACCGCCCTCCACCCACCGCCCTCCACACACCGCCCTCCACACACCGCCCTCCACACACCGCCCTCCCACACCGCCCTCCACACACCGCACGCCACCCACCTCCCTCCACCCACCGCCCTCCACCCACCTCCCTCCACACACCGCCCACCACCCACCGCCCTCCACACACCGCCCTCCACCCACGGCCCTCCACACACCGCCCTCCACCCACTGCCCTCCACCCGCCGCCCCTCCACACACCCGCCCTCCACTACCACCTTCCACCCACCGCCTCCACACACCGCCCTCCAACACCGCCCACCACCCACCCGCCCTCCACACCACCGCCCTCCACCCACGGCCCTCAAAACACAGCCCTCCCCCACTGCCCTCACCCGGCCCTTCCACCCACCGCCCTCCACCTACCACCTTTCCACCCACCCTCCCTCCAACACCGCCCTCACACACCGCCCTCCACACACCGCCCTCCACACACCGCCCTCCACCACCGCCCCTTACACCACCGCCCTCCACACACCGCCCTCACACACCGCCCTCCACCCACGGCCCTCCACACACCGCCCCTCCACCACTGGCCCTCACCGCCCCGCCCCCTCCACCCACCGCCTCCACCTACCACCTTCCACCCCCCGCCCTCCACACACCGCCCTCCACACACCGCCCACCACCCACCGCCCTCCACACACCGCCCTCCACCCAACGGCCCTCCACACACCGCCCTCCACCACTGCCTCCCCGCCACCCCTCCACCCACCGCCCTCCACCTACCACCTTCCACCCACCGCCCTCCACACACCGCCCTCCACACACCGCCCTCCACACACCGCCCTCCACACACCGCCCTCCACACACCGCCCTCCACACACCGCCCTCCACACACCGCCCTCCACACACCGCCCTCCACACACCGCCCTCCACCTACCAACCACCACCCCTCCACCATCTACCCCTCTCCTCCCTTTTCCTTCCACTTTCAATCCCTCGATCTTCCACCATTCACGCTCCAAGCTCCGGACGTTCATCCTCCACCTTCCACCTCTAATCCTTGCACCCCTCCACCCTCCATCCTTCACCTTCAACCTCTCCATCCTCCACCATTTACCCTCAAAGCTCCACGCTCAAACATTCATCCTCCACCCCAAACTCCACCCTTACTTTCCTTTCCGCATCCTCGATCCTCCACACTCTCCGACTTTACTCCGTGCAACCTCCAACTCCTACACCCTTCAACCTCTATCCTTCGCCGTCCACCCTCCACCATTCAACGTCCACATTCCATCCTACACCCTTCACCTCGCCGCCATCATATCCACTTTCACTTCCCCCTCCACCGCCTCTTCAGCCTCTACCTCGCCCCCGCTGCCGCCTCGCAGCGCTCTCTCCCAGAGGTCCTTCGCCCGGCGGCGCAACAAGGTGCTCTAGGCCGCGCGCTGCTCCTCCGATTTTCAGGGGAATCGAACTTTATGGGTCTCGCCGCGGAAGGCCGCCCGCCCAGCCCGCCCCGGCCCGATAGCGTGCCCGGCCCTCATTCCCGCTGCCGCGGCCGTCTAGTTGGCCCTCGTCACTCCTTCGGGGATTTCCTTCTCTACCGTCGCGCCGCCCCCTGCCTTGGGCTGCGGGCTTTCTCAACCTGGCTCTTTGCCTTCTGTTTTTCTCTTATATTTTCGTACTTCCCTTGTTCCTTAATTTTCTTCTTCCCTCTCTCCTTCATTTCCTCGTAGTTTTCCCCCTCATTTACATCCACCTCTTCCCCTTGTCGTCTTTCTCCTCTCCTTCCTACTTGTCTCCTATTCTATCTCTTGTTCCTATTATTTCCCTTCCTTCCCGTTTTCCTCTTCCTTCTCCTATTTCTTCCCTTTTTCCTCTTCCAACTTTCCTTCCTCCTCTTTCTACTCTTTCCATTTTTCTTCTTTCCATTCTTCTTCTAGTGCCGCTTCTTCATTTTCTTATATTCCTAACTGATGCTAATATTGAAGTATCGACAGTTGATAGGAGTACTAGGTTTTTCTGAGTAATTATGAAATAACTTAAGAGCTTGGGTCAGAAACAAGATAAGCCACAGCAGTTATATCAAGTCTCCATTTGTTCGTAAATATTAAAATTTTAATTTTAATCGAAGAACTTTTGTCTTGTTTCTAGGACAATCCATTCAAAAGTGTGGACAAGGCACATGGAGTAGCAAAACACGTCACACTTTCACCTAAATCGAGACATTAACATTTAAACATAACGGGAGTCTTGTTGTGACTGGAGCGGCTTATCATGTTAGTGCCACAAGCACATCAATTCTTGATTGGGAGGAACATTTTGGTGTGATTTGTCTATAGTACCACCACCACTGGTAAATATTGCAACGGGTCTTCCCTCTATTTCACTTATTTATTTATTTCCCCTTCTCCTATTTGCTCTTTACTCGGGTGCCAATGCAACGGTACCTCTCTTACCACTACTCAATTTATCAATATTATTATTTAATGGCGTTGCATAAAATTTGTTTGGGTCGTAGGTCGTGGACGGCCCCGTACGGGAATTACCTGTAAACAACGTTTAACAAAGCAGCGTGCACAGGGCTACTAAATACTGAAATAAAACATATATTCGCAAACAGGAAAGCAAGAATTTTAATTCCTTATCTATTTGTTTCTTTCGGCAACAATGCACAGCGCGTAAACATTTACTTATGCTTGGCAATATTGTTATGATTTTCTTTAAAATGCCATTGCCCAATTGCATGAATCACAATTAATTACAACACGAAATGACCATTAATTACCCGTTTTACAATTTACTAATATTTAGGAATTCCTTTCTTCAAAACAATCAATGTTATTACCAACACTATGTACGTACGTACTTCCAAGGCAACAATGAAAAATGAAAAACTAACAAATACTAGATCCTATCTGACAAATTATTATATTACATTAATTCCGCCTATAAAATTTCGTAAAATTTTAAGATTCTCATGAACGTTTATTTACGTCTTGAATATGCACAAGTTCAGATCTGATTTTTTGTTGTTTTTTTTTGTTGATTATTTCGCGAATGCATCACTTTCCTTTTTTCTGCATCGTCGAAAAACAGCGCCGTTGCCGGTTCGGTGGTCCTATGCGCGCTCACTCGCACGCATTCGATGTCCTCGCAGGTTCCAATCGTGCACGGGCCGGTTCTCTTCAAATATTTCTCCCCAGGAATTCCATAAAATAGTCCAAACACCTTGCGCCACAAATTCACTACAGAAAATAATACTTCTTCTCTCTTCAAAACGTTTACTGCATTAACAATGTCTGCACAGTTATATGTCCATTATTCACTTTCTATCCGCCGCCCAAAAAATGTCTAAGTCCGAAAGAATTTAAAATCATGAATACGGCAAGCGTGGAAACCATGTCCTTTCAACCGCTGACTATACCGAAGTGAAGTCAAAAATCATGTCGATTTAACATGTTAACTCGGATTATGAAAAAATGCCGGCGAAATCCATTTCGCTTTTTCATTGTTGTTTCCATAAAATTTTTTTAAAATGTCCCATATTCTTCGTTTTGACTTGTTTTCGTGTTTATTCGTTTCAGCTTTTCCCAATGTTAAGATTTTCTTGTCAAGACGGCTGTTTTCTATTTATTTCACGTCGAAAATGCTAATTTTTCTGTCGACATTCCACAGCAATAATTCGTCGCTTGTTTTCTGGTATTATTAGTTTGTAATATTTATTTATTTAGGGCGTTCAGTGTTTTTATAAACTCTCGAAACCATTTATAAATTTTGCTAAATTCATATTACGACGATTCCCGCCGCCTCTCGTTTAATTAGCATTTCTTCGCGAAATCTTGATAATTCAAGTTATGCTATTTAACATGTTCGACTGGGCTTGTCCTCTAAATTTTCTAATTACAATTTTAAGAGAACCCGTCGTCCGATCTCGTTCAAACAAAAATTACAGCGTTCATTTAATTCTTCTTCAACTAACTGGATCGTCAAAATTTCTTTCCGAATTTATTGAACCCCTTAAAATTCTCCAGAAAGATCGAAATACACCTTCCGCGGCGCGCTGTTCTTTTGTCTTGTTCATCGATTCATCATACACGTTGTTTACTTCATAGACTATAGATCCTAAATATTTACTCTTTTGTCCACAATTGTTTTGGGGAATACCTAAGAATAATGAAATCATTACAATATGGATGTATTAATAAAAGATTTTCCAAACTATGCTTTAATAGCATGCTGTTGGTATTCGCTGGCAGCCGTTTGCAATTTGTATGCCTGTTTCTATTGCTTCGATTTCAGCCCTCCTCTTGCTGTCTCAGCTATGGTGTGTTTTCTCCCGTATGATCCTACATATTCGCTTTGTAACATTTGAAAGTTCACGCTTTCAGTACTGACTCAAGCTAATTCCAGCAGCACTGTTCTTGTTCTTGCTTGACCCGCCTTTTTCTTTATCTATCCTTGGACCTCTAATCTTATCTCAAACCGCACGTTATTGATTGCAACTGCTCTACGTACCTTCGGTCAGTGTCACAATTTTGACTTTATGCATTCGTGGAATTTACTTATTAATTCAGTAAATAAGTAAATGATATTTAATGATAATTAATTGAGTTAAACTACTCTGTGTTGAATGTTTATTACGTAAACGAAATTAGATATTTATTTCATCCCTGATATAGATACTAGTGATTGGCTGCAACACTTTCTAGCTGATTATTGCATGATCTCTTACAAGATATTATTGTACATTAAGGAATGTCATAAATCATTTTTGTTTCATTAAGTAAATTATAGGCATTCTTTTAAGTAAAGTGATTGAACATTGTAAAATGTATAGTACTGTACATACAACTGATATGACGCTTTTATCAGCCTGCACTACACACTGTCTTCATCAGTCCACCTTTCATTCTCAAGATTCTTCTTCCTACTTTTCTAACCATTTTATTTCCTTTCTCTTTGATTTATTCGCAAAATGATATAATATTGGTTTGTCACACTCGAGATTTTCTTGATTACCAGGAAATTTATAGATTCCTTGATTTAAAACAAAAATATGAAGATTTCTGGCAAATTGAGAAGTCAGTGATTACATGTACTGTACGATAGAGTAATGTTTTATATGGTGCTTCACGTTTTCGTACTTGAAATCAAACGCCAGAATTAGGCTCTTAAGATAGTATACAATCTTCAACACTATGAAAGCCAAACGCCATGCAAATACACTCCAGATATATTTATCTCAAAATTTATTTCAATTGTAAAAAATTAATTCTTCGTTATCTATTATTGGGTATTTTATTCTTTCATTTTACTATGCAACCAAAATATTTATTTTTGTTCCAACATTAGATTCTCAAATTTTTCATTGATGTAGTTTGAACAAACATTCTGTTGATTATCTTCTTAACTGTTCTAATGTTTTTGCAATTCAAAAAGTTTGTTAATTTAGTTTATTTTCACATTATTGAATATGAAGGCTCAATTGATTGCTGTGATAAATCTGTTTTCGACAGTGTCAGTCCTTTTGAGGTATTCTGTTTTGCACAATGCAATATTAGTTATCTAATTGTTTTTGAGTTGTTCCCGTGCGTATATTGTTTTTGTAGTTTCCATTTTTAAATCATTGTTCTAAAGTAAAAGTAACTTCATTCTGGAAACCAACATTGAACATTCTTGTCATCATGTGCTGTGGCGATGGTGTTATTTCTAAAACTACAATAGAACATCAAAAAGGTAATTTATTTTGTATTATACTACGGCATACACAATATATCTCAATTGAATACATTGCCTTATATTACGAAGCAAGGCTAAGCCATCAGGTCTGCTCTTCCGGCTGACCACGCTATGCTCCTTTCTCCATCTAACAATGAAAGAAGTTATCGTTTGAGCGACGAAACAGGCAGTTATAACTTAGCTCAAAGACGTCTTTTAGGTTTTTGGACCTTTTCACACTGTAAATCCGCAACATGAGGCAACCAGCTTTACTTCTCCCCGCGAAGGAAGGCGTACATAGGATTTTTTGTCCTTAAAAATCCATGGCTTTCGATCAGATTGGATCCGAACTTAGGTATAACAGTCCGATATTGTAATCGTTGCGTAGTCGGATTATCTCGCATCTCGAAGACTGAAAACTTAATTTTAAAAGCCTTGGGCGCATCGTAAGTAATTCACTGTAATAGTTTGCAGTATAACAGGTGCGGGTTGGATGTGCATGTGCTGGTTTCCTTTTGTTGCATTTTAAATATGTGTTCGAACAAGCTACCATATGTATATTTTATTTTATTCCTTATTATATTCATTGAAGCATCTCGCACCTCGCAGCTTCTATTCCAATATTTGTGTTGCAATTTAACGGAAGTACATGTCAGAACACTGTTTCTCTCAACGCACCACAAGGCAACGCTGAAATTCTACGAACCGCGCCTCTTAACTGCCAGGCGCCAGCTGATTATATCCATTACGTAATATAAAAACATTCTAAGACTTTATTGTCAAGTCATATTTGATGGCATAATTATTATCATTAAAATTCATGCCTGTCTCTTATGTTTTATTTTAAATTCGTTCTTATTTCACAATAATCACAAATATATCATTTTGTTACGTTATTTCTGATTGGGCAGCGCCAGTATGCGCGCCTCAAATTGCCAGGCACAGTCCGTTATATAATATAAACATTTTAAGACTCCACCGTCCGTCATATTTGATGGCATAATTATTACGCTCAAAATTCATGCCCGTTTTATATATTTTATCTTAAATTTCTTTACTTTACAATAATTACAAGTAAATCATTTTGTTATCATAATTCTCATTGGACAGCGCCATTTATGCGCGCCAAACATCGCTCTGCTTTGCGAGCGAATTCAGTATTCAGTCAGTCGGCATGTAGTCGCCATGTGAAGCGTTTCTCGTGACGAACTCCACGCTAGTCAAATGCGTGCCTTTTATACTGTGAGACAATCATGTCTGTTTCGCTCTTTGCTTTGTGAGTGAGTTATTTCAAGTTACCTATGTTGTACACCTCGTCGTGTTAATATGTGAGGTGTTTTACGCGATAAACTCCACGCTAGTCAAATGCGTGCCTTTTTACACTGTGAGACAATCATGTCTGTTTTGCTCTCTGTTCTGTGAGTGACTTATTCTCAAGTCACTTATATCGCGGACATCGACGTGCCAACATTGGTGCTCTGTTTGCATCATGGGATAGCAGTGACCACTCCAACGCCCACCAGTCCTCCAGCTACTGGTGCCATCTTTCAAGATTATATAATGTGTATTTGTTTTCTTTATTTTCAGTCCATGCATCAAAGTGCTCTGCACAAATGCAGTCAAGGCATACCTTTCCATGCTTTCATGTAATGTAGTTGTAAGGTATTTGGTTAATTATATCTTATTGAATTCATGTGTTGTTTCATTAAAGCAATTGGTGACACTCACAACCCAGGCAACCTTTGCTGCCTTGAGAAATCTAAATTGGAAGGAGGTCCTTCACGAGCTATTGTAGGTTTTGTTTGAAGAGAGGAATTCCATCACGATCCATTGCTCACCTCCCTTCTTACAATATGTTTGATGCGCACCTAGGAGTTAATTTCCTATTCAGCAGTAAAACAAGTACGTGTTTTTGTGTCAGTGATATTAATTGTACAAAGGCGTAGTTTCCCTTGGCATATCAAATGAGTAAACAAAGGGGATTATGCATTTCCCATTAGGATAATGCTAGATCGTTTAGAGTTAATTTAAAACGTTTGTGGTAACAGAATGATGTTGCAATATTCATCATTTTCACCATTACGTTGGGATGTGAAGTTTTTGTTCTTAGTTATGCATGTATCAATAATGCGCTGGTTATCCGAAAGTTATGACAAGAAATCTGAATTTTACTATTACATATTTGAAGGTTCTTTCTCTTAACTTTCTCTTCTAGTTTTACAAGTACAGCACACCAAGAGATGTTCATTCTCGAACAAACTCTGTACCTCACAACTAACTCTCTCTGGCTTCACAATTACATTACTGTAACAATGTGCTCATGTCATATTGTCATCCCATGAACCTCATCAAAGTCTCAATGTACGCCACTATAAATTTCCCTCGGGTCTAATTAAACCTATTACACCTGTCAATTGTGCTACAGAGACCGCTGTCAATAATATCCATCACATTCCTCTGCAAATTTTGCTTTTCCATTGCAAATTTATCCTAGTATAATCGAAATGTTCGCCCTCTTTCATGAGATTATCTCATTCATTTAATCACAGTGCTCTGTGCTGCATCACTTGAGTGGCTTTCTATTAGACGAATAGGAAAAATCAGAGCGTCATAAAAATAGAGCAGCGGTCAATTATTTTAACGGTAAAAATCACACATTAAGTAATAATAACTAATGCACTTCAGCCCCACGAAAGACTACGATAAAATGGCGAAAATGTGGGCTACTGCCCCTACCCGGCAGTCGGCGCACCACGTTTTGTGACAAATTGAGGCGCGCGGGGTGCCTCAGTCGCCCCACAGTAAAAATGCTAAGAAGACTGTTAACAACAAACTATTTTGTTTTTTAATGAATACGTGTTGATTTCCAAGTATTTACATAGTTTGGAAACAAGTATACATAAAATTTTAATTTTTAAGAATGTTCTTTTTGCAAACAACTTTCACGAAGCAGGAGCTCACGATTATCCCATCATCGCGTATAGGACGGAATCTTTTCTGCGCCTAAACAGTAAAAAGTGTAAGAAAAGGCGCAATACAGCCCTGAAGAGGACCGCGACATGTCGGTCGAAACGTCGGCACCTCAGCCTTCGACGCGGCGTCACCCGGACAGCCTAGATCATGACTCTGGCCGCGGAAGCCTTCGATACCATAACTGTTCTTAGTTGTTCACGACTGTTTCTTTCTTGGATTATTTAATTCATTGTTCAAAAGAATGAAAACATTTCTCAAAAGTTTCTAATTTTAAAAGATGAACATTGGTATGATTTCTATAGTAAAAACCTTTGTTTCTAAATAAACTCAACAATGATCGCATAGTGTTATTCTCCTGAAACATTTTTATGAATATATAGTGATCTGTTTGAATCACGCGTAATGTTCAGTGTGCTATTCCATCGCTCACTTCCTTTTCGATTCCGAACTTCCAAGATGTCACTTTCGTTAACTTGATCGTGTCTTGGTTCCTCTGGGCGCCTGCAATTCACGGACGCAAGTCATATGTACACCCTGGTCAGGAATATAAAGTGGCTCAGCGATCACGGCTAAATCGACAACTGGCATTCAGGAATGAAAAAAGCTTGCATACATGTTTTGTTTAGGAGGTTTACAACTACTGAAGAAATAAAAATCGCAAATTATATTACACAATGTAAAGCAACAATGAAAAAGGTCTGAGATTCCCAATTGGGATTCATAGCACTTATGAGATAATTGTTCAGCAGAATTAAAACATCAAAAAGCTAATATTAAAAGATAGACATCTATTAATAAATAAAGACAATGCTTCTATTCCTCTAACGGTGTCTGAGAAGGGTATCAATAAACTTTTTATCTCTGTTATGCACTGTTTCACCATATCCTGAGGTAAAATCGTTGTGTCCATGTGACATAAGCCAACATGCGTGTACTGGCGTAAAAAATAACGGTACATAATTTCTAAACGCAGTTGTTGCTAAATAAAATCAACAATTATCGCATAATTTGATTTCCCTGAAAATATTTTTTGAATATATACAGAGTTCTGTTTGAATCACGCGTGATGTACAGTGTGCTATTCCGTCGCTCACTTCCTTTTCGATTCCGAATTCCCGAAATGTCACTTTCGTTAACTTGATCGTGTCTCGGTTCCTGTGGGCGCGTGCGATCGGTTGAGTCGGCTTCGGGAGCTCGCTGCCGCGCATATTCCTTCCTTTTCCATATATTCATGCGCGAGGTTGGCGTGAGATGATTTTCCCCAGAATAGAAATTTCCTGGAGCTATTTCCATCTCTTATTTGCTTTTCGGTTAAAGACTCAGTCGTTCCGACCAGGAAACTGTTGGGCATGGGTAACAGCTCTCAGTCAAATGAAGCGAGACGCGAGATTTTACTAGGCTGTAAAATTCATCAGTTCGTTCCTTGCTAGAAAAATCTATTCAAGCTAGGTGCATTGCCACCTACTTTTGTGGAAAATGTGAAATAAAAGACAATGTCTAAATACTTTTAAAAATACAGGGCTGGAAGACATTTTAAAACTTTGCTCACGAGTTAAAACTTAAATTTCAATACCTGCACACTGAATATACTTTTAAAAACACAATTCATATTTAAGCATCCGAAATAGGTAGAGTTATGTTAAAACCATTAACACTCCGCCACTCGTGCCGTTGGATAGAGTCAAACAGAAGTTTCTTTTCTAATTAAAAAAGGTATGTTAGCCTTTCGCGAATAAAGACAATGCTTCTATTCCTCTAACGGTGTCTGAGAAGGGTATCAATAAACTTTTTTATCTCTATTATGCACTGTGACACCATACCCTGAAGTAAAATCATCGTGCCCTTGTGACATTATCCAACATGCGTGTACTGGCGTCTAAAATAGTGTTCTTGTGTACTTGATCATAATGATATTTTTTCTGTAATATGACAGATTTTAATATTTCAAATGTTGTGTCAATGCGTTTATCTTCGTTATTGTGCAAAGACCTAAATATTAGAAGATGTAGAAAACTAAATAATGCAGGCGTTGGGCGTAGTACAACGCGCGAGTACTTGTGCTACGGATGGCCGCGCGAGTGACGGAAATTTAATAAAAGCTTCAAATATGGTTTTTAATTATTTATTGATTCTTTCCATAGTGTATTCAATTATAGTATAAGCACAGGTAAATGAGGAAAGTGTCTCAACGGTATTAATAAAGAAAGAAAACTTCATTGTCAGTGTGTTAAACGGAGTCCAACGCGCGAGTACTCGTGTTACGAATAGCCGCGCGAGTGACGAAATGTTAAGAAATCTTCTGAAAGTTTATTGAGAACTGAACAAGAATTCAAATGTGAAAGATTAGAGACACAACCATATCTTACGACATAATTATTTGGAGTTTTATCAAATTTTATAAATAACACAATAGATTTATTTGAAAGCACTCGGCGTTCAATTTCTAATTGGTTAGTTCACACTGTTTCATTGTTACTACATCTCAGAAAGATCGTTTCACAATTCAGCATTTCTCATGCTTTTTGGTTGCGATGATTTGGTCTTTTTCGGCCTAAGCACAACCTACGTTCAGCTGTAGAGTGGCATCATAGGGACAATACAGGGCCAACATCATGGGGAAGAAACCACGTTGCTTAGATCTCAACTTCTAACGTCGTACGACCGTACACAGGAATCAAATTCTTTCTTACACCGGGATAGTCCATTTGAGAACTTAAGTTTTATTCACCGGGTAGTAAATGATAGATTGTTGTGGCAAGCTAAGATTCGATGCGCGGGGACGCAAACACTGTGCTCCACACACATCAAGACACCCTTCCCTTACACGAGCCCCAACAGACGACCTTCACTGTAGCAGTGACTGACTTCACCAAATTTTATGCTTTCAGCGACGGGTAAAATTTTAAAATTAAAATATTTTCAATATAACTTTTCTTATGTGAGAGCTAATTATGTAATAATACAGTGTTGTTCAACTATTTTATTTGTAGAACATAAGTTTTCTTCTTTCCTTTTGTGCATAAACAATTATAGTCTTTTTTATTTAATTGCAACAATTTATACTACAAATATTGTTTGAGAAGAAGCAATCTGCAGTTATCTATGGTTATTAGTAATTTCATACACAATTCAGAAAATAGATCAACTTGCGTCACAAAATCAAGTTTGTCATAATAAATGAATGCTTTCAATTAAAAAGTAGGTAGTTAAATGGCGTAATAAATTAAATATTGACATGGAATTCCTTTCCAATCGCAGCTCCTTCTTTTCTTTGCTTCTGAAGACTGGCAAAAACACGTTCTCCGAACTCTATTGGACACGGAGGACGATGTGCTATTTGACATGGATTTCGACCAAGCAATGGTTTGTGATCTTCGAATACAAGGTGGTAGGATTCCTTGTTCTTTGAAAGCCTCTGCAGAGTAAGAACACAAAAGAGAACTTCGACCTTTGGGTCGTAATCCTATTGAGCTTATCGAACTCGTTTCTTCAAGGCAAAGAGTAAACAAACTCTCTTGGGGCCTCTCCTTTCCCAGACGCGGTTTCTGCGAAATAACAAAACGTCCCTTTCAATGTTAACTTTCTTGGAGTGTTCAGATCTTTAGAAACGTTTTAATTGCGTGAAACAGATATAACTCTCGTAGGATAATTGTCCCTGAGCTTAGACCTCCCAACCTCGATCATGGTTTTCTTTCATTTTCTCAACAATCCTCAGAGGAATAATATTTGGCCATTTATTTTTGAAGAGTAAATGCGGCTGTACTGAACAAGTAGAATGGCTTACCTCAACTTCAGACTCGTTGCTTAATGACGTAATATATTTTTGTTTTTACAAGATTATAAAGCTCACTATGACAAACATTCGGTTAGGAAATGAAACACAACAAAACGCAACATACAAAAATTAAAGAATATACTTTGCATTGATCCTATAATTAAATAAAATATGAAATGAAAAACTTATGCAATAGAGAAAACAAGCCATTTGTGACTACACACACATTTGTCTTTACATTAAAATTTGGCGGAGTAAACCCTTAATCCCACCAAGTGCGGTAAAGCAGGTTCCCTATGCTGTGTACAGAACGACCTACGACCGGTGCCATTCGGTTTTTGAGTCAGATTGCAATAGAATCTCTTCGTGTCTGTTTCAAACAACCGATTCTGCACCCGGGAATTTATTCTACGTTTGTAACGTCTAATTCATTGAGACCATGCTTGAGTTTTATCTTGTAGCTTTTCAACTACCATTAGCCTGCTTGTGTCATTTTCAATTAGGTATTTTTCTTCAACATTTAATATTTTCCGTTGATCTTTAGAGGTGTTCGTTGATTTAGAAGATGCCTCAGCTAAGAGTGATATTTCTCGCCGAGTGACAGCTATCCGTTTCATAATTCTCTTCATCCAAGGGGTACAGGGCCGTTTACTCTGTTTTGCTGTCGGCTGTCGGCTGTCGATGTCATTGGCTGGTCCCAAAATTATCTGAAATACTAGACATACAGTTTTGATTGCGTAGGCTTCCGCGGCCGGAATTCATGTGGTCCAGGCTATCCGCGTACTGCTCAGAGCGTACTGCGTACGCTTTGAGGAATGCCACAATATGTTGGCCGAAACGTCAGCCACCAAATCGACGACGCGGCTCATCCCGGATAGCCTAGACCACATAGACATTCAGTTGCGTACCAGTATCCAGTGCGATGTGATTGATTTCAGTAATATCTGGATATCTACCTGGAATCTGTACCACCTCATTGAAGACAAAAGTCGCTGACTATCACTCTCTTACCTTTAGCATTTTAGTATATTATCCTCAGCGGTGCACGAGATTCAAATTGAAGTTGACGAACTCTATCACGCGTCGGAGGAGATTTCGCATCATGTCCTTATTGTGTAATTCATTGCCGAGAGGTCGTGAGGAGGAAGAGGCGTCATAGAATACCTTGAACATAGACTCACCTTCCAACATAAAATCGGGTAACATTTGATTTCTTGGAAAATGTAGGTGGAGTTCGGATGATATTCGATTGAGAACAGAAGCGTGCATGAGAAGGGACAGTTCTAATGAATTTGTTGGTTCGATAAGGACCAACTGTTTAATGAGAACCCTTTTGGTGCCGACTGTGATCCGCATTTTGAAGCATGCTTGTAATTTAGTGATTTGTACCTTGTGTATAGATTTTATCGTATGATGTCAGCTATTCAAATGTAATCATTACTTCCCAATTTCTCTTAACGGCTATTTACTGGAAAATTGAGCAAACATAGGAACTGTCCAATTATCCTACTTCTATAGTTAATAATTATATATTTAAATGAGTTTCAGAAAAAATGATTAAACAAAATACCGTCACAATTATAATTTGTTTACAAAATTATTAAAATATTTGAAAATAAACAAAGCGATTCAGATCATACCGAAAAGTTTCCTTGATGAATAGAGAATATGGAAAGGAATTGGATAAAATGTAATATTTAGGTGCTAAATATTTCCAAGGTAATAAGATAAATGTCACAAATGTATTAAGGTATTCATGAACAGGGGTGTGATGCAGAAGTTTGCGGATCCTGGAAATCTTATTTAAAAATAGCATGTTTCTCCACTTATTGCACTAATTAAATGATACGAGAGTAGTTATTAATAAGAGCAAGTGGGTTCAATATGACAAGACTTAAGTATAAAATTGGTGTATTCCCCAGAAATCTCGTAAAAATTTATGTTAGATAAGTAAACAAAAGTAATCAATCATAAAAATATTGTATTTCACAAAATCATAAATTGTGTTACAGTCTGCACGTCACGTATGTGCAGAGAATATTTCGTCAGCGTCAGTGTTTCCCTAGTAAAATGCTTGCACCATTGATGGAGCCATTTTGTGCTCTACAGCCGTGTTTGCCACTTTACTTTGGGAGTACTGAGAAAAAAATAAACTTGAAACCTTTATGCTGCCCAGACTCCAACAATTGATGTAATTTTGTGAATATTTTGTGGAAGATTACTTCTGTTTACCTAACCAGCCTGTTGGTAGATCCTTCTGTTGCCAATAGAGTATTTTAGGGAAAACTCAAGAAATTTAGCATTTTTTTATTCGTGTAGAATGTAGTATTTATTATTTCCCTACCAATTGATTCCGTGTAAGTCTTGTATTCTAAGAGATATTCGTTGTGGGAACGAGAATGAGGGGGACCAGAGTAACACATTCTTCCATTGTCCCAACTCTCTGTACTGTATTCGAAAGAGGAAAATTTACTATTTTGCAGGTTTTTTGTAGAAAACGTGTATCGTCTTGCCACCTGTACTATTGTTAACCATCCTAAGAGTAACGTTGGGATAACGGAGTGATTTCAGTTTGATCAAAAAAGTTTTGGCCGACTCATTCAATCGTTCAGTAGTAGTATTTATATAAAACATTAGTCCTCAACTGATTACAAATATGCAACAACATTGGGAGGGAAATATTGAAATTGATCACAGAGACCATTTCAATATAACATTGGAATCATGTTTGTAAAATTAACTTCACTTTCGTATTGCTTAGTTAGGCTCAGTTAAAGTTTGGCAGAAAGAATCAGAATCGTCTTCTGCTTATTTCTTCTCAAATGTTCTGATGATGATTCTGTTGCACCTTGAATCAGACTTTTAACACACGAACTAAAAGAAAATTCTCCACGGTCATGTTAAATGGTACAATTTGCTGTATAATTCATGATCATTTCTCACTGTTCTGAAGTATTAGTATTTCTGTCGTGTTCGCCAGAGCTTTTCATACCCAGTACGACTGAGCTTGCGCTCTGTTGAATAATAAAACTTTCTGGTTGCAAACGGTTGAATTGGTCTGAAACGGCAAATTCGCTCTGGCCTTATTCCTGACCTGTGTATCAAGTTAGAGTTGAAAAGCTTGTAATCTGTCAGTGCTGTGCGTATCACACACACTCACACATACACACACGTCCACACACATACCAGATAAATCCACACACCCATAAGAGATCATGCGAAGTCACTTTTTTCGTTTCAAGGTTCCTCAACACAGATTTGACTACTAAATCTCCTAATCAAATTTTTTGATCGAATACAATAAGTTTCCACTGTACTACGACGAGAAGAGAGAAAGAAACAAATAAATTAATATAAACTTTAAAAAATTTATTTAACATCCATAACAAATAAGTAAAAACAATAAAGAGTATTAGCCTACAATTCAAATTAGTTTAGTATTAGGTCTGTTTAAGTTTTCTATTAAAACGTTTGTTAAACTTTGGAGTTTTGGAAGACAATTTTTAAAATTCTCAGAGTCGAAAATTTTGATTTTTGGATACACGTGGAAATGTGATATGTACATTCTTTTAGAAATAATAATAGCAAAAATAATGTTAATTCATCTTAGTAATGTTTGTACTTGTTATTTCAATTACTTTTATTTTTCACGAAATTTGTACTTGCGAAGGACTGGAGAAAGAGTAGACCGGGTCGAAATAATTCAGGTTATTTGTGTATGCGAAAATAAATTATTTTTTATGTTAAATCTCTTTCTATGAAAATATCTATGTTCTTTGCTCTTAGAGAAACATTTTTTTCTTGTATCGTGAATCTTTAAATATTTCCGGCTGTACCTTTTAAAGTAAGTGAATGTATTTCTGAAGATGAAATATTCTATAAAATTTTCAGTTATCATTCAAATAATGTGTACGAAACAAATAACAGAAAGTTTTTATTGTATTGCATTGTGATGTCACTTCCTTTTCAAGTTCAAATTTTTGGCTTAAGGAGAAAAATCCAAACCGTCAAGCTCAATTCAATTGTAACTTAGGTCTACATATACTTACCGGTCAAGAAAATGTATATTAATAATAATTGAAAATCTTGGTTATTTGGAAAACAGCACAAAGCGGTGTAACTGACATGTACCAGCCGCTACAGCAAGCCAGCATTTTCGACGATGGTCTATCTGCTAATCACTCCATAAAAACCGACCAACACTTTATATGTTGTATGTAGTAACTATTCAATATGTAGTACGCTATTTTTTCTCACTTGTAGCTCATTGGTCAGCGTGCTCGTTTTCCATGACGAGACCCCGGGCCCGATTTCCGGTCAGGCAAGGTTATAGTGAGCATTCTCCTTGCAGTTCCAGTACATGTTGCGTGTGATGAAAAATCTCACTTGTCAAAGAATACAAAAAACTTTAACAATTTCACAAAACTCTTGTATTGCTATGATAACACAAAATGAAAGGTACACTGACTAGACGAGGCTACCTGCCTGATACAGAAAGAAAAATTAAATTAGTTTAAACATTGCAGAATGTATTGAAGCCTACGAGGCACACATGCCTAGATTTTGTCAAAACAGATTACTCTCTTACAACCACAGCTCCCCCTATTTACACATCTGTCTAGTAGAGGGTCTCAATGCACACAGAAAAAATGCCGTTCGCTGACGGGAATGTTTCACGGTGAAGTTTTTGAGCACACCCGTGTCGAGCGATAAGCTGCCCCCTTCACTCCCCCGATCCGTCCCCCTCGCGCCCTCTCCGCCCGGCACGCCTCCTCTGTCCACTGCCGCGAGAAGTCACCAGGCGAGTGGCAGGGGGGTCGGGCCGACCGGCCGGGAGGGGGCGGATGGCGGGGAGAGAGCGGGCGACGGTGGTGGTGGCAGCGGCGCCAGCCCCGGCGGCAACGTAAGCGGTGACGGTGACGGTGACGGCGGTGATGTCGACGTGACGTCATCGGTGTCGGCGGCGTGGGTGAAGCCGCGCGGCGGAAGAAGACACCCCATGCGTAGAGGCGCGGGGGAACAATGATTAATTAATTTCTTAATTAATTGATTAATTTTTTTAAATTTTTAAGTGGGACGCGCGAATTTTGTGTTGGCGCCCCCATAACACACTGTTGCAGCATGGAACTCCCATAATTTGGCGGGAGTACCACAAAGAATGCCCAGGTGGGCGGAAGTCACAGGAACTTTGTCCGCGCCGAGAAAAATGTGCTGACACACTTCACTAGTTGAGAGGAGCAGAATACGGCGAAAGGATATCTCAGCGCCAACCACACGTATCCCGTAATAGTAACCCATGGCAGCAAGGCCGGCACGTCGCTGGGTAGGCCTTAGCTCTTAAAGAGCTATTGAGCCACTATACTACATTATTGTATTCTCTACTATTGCGTTTATTGTTTATTGATTATAAGGTTGCTCTTTGAGGTTGGTGCGCTTACGAAATGGTGGGGTGGTATGCATACGTTCGTGGGACGGTACCGCACAATAGAAATGGCCAAATTATTCAACCACGTAAAATAGACATCATAAACTAAAGCCTGGGGATGACATGATTCAACATGACTGTCGTCTTGCATTTCGTGATTGATTTTGATTTCACATTTTCTTGTAAGTCTTCCTGAATTCTTAATGTAGGGGGAAAGTAGGTATGGTGGGACAGCGAAATCAGTGAGATATTTAGTACAGAACGAAAATTTGGGTTTGGTGGTTGTTACCCAATGTAGATCTTTTAGATATATGTGCGTTCTCTTTGCATTGCTGTTTGAAAACTGATGCTGAATTTCTGTCAAAAAATATTTTATTGTTCAGAGGTAAGAAAAGTAAATTTTTACTTCGTTTTCGAGACTGGTCTTTCAGTAAGAAATGGAGTATTGGCGGACTTTAATTATGTAATCTAATTATGCTCAACAAGATATTGATGATTAGGATTTGAAGATTATGACTATTTATTAATGTAGAAAGTCTGTTTTAAATTATATTTGGATTTAGGAACAGTGTGACTAATGGAGGAACACCAAGACATTCTCAATATTCCCAATTAATATATTTTTTCTACTCCCATTGTATAACGCTGTCTTTGGATGGCTGCAACCAGTTGCATAATGATGGTCATTTCGATACAGATTTCATTATGATACAGGTTCTTGGCCAATCACAGAGACGCTTACAAATCAAGTATTGTCACTTCATTAATCGTTGAGAATTGTTGCAGTAAATGTTTCGTTCCAGTGTGTATATTAAAATTGCATTTAATATTTTATTAAGCTTCTCAGTTTTAATTTTATTTTATTAGTAGTAATTTTTACGTGAAATATTATTAAAAATAAATTGGATCGTCATTTCACTTTTATCCTATTTGACTAGCCCAGTGGTAGTCATTGAAGAGAACTTTCAGTGAGGTTAAGATCTGAACGCAAGTCATTTTGTGTTATTTGTTGCTGCTGAGTGATTGTCCTTAAAAAACCGGCCAATTCTTTAGTTTAAAATATTTAGTGAATGATGGTTCTTTCTGATGGTGTTGACTTTTCCAGAAATGAGAGCAAATGCGAAAACACGGAAGTCGGAATATTATTGCCGCAACTTTTGTAGTCCCTCGCCGGCGCTCTGGTAAAGCACAGCCACCTGCGGGTGTAGGGTAGTGAGGTGTCCGCTAGGTGGCCTTGGCTGAATCTTGCATGTCGACTGCCAGGAAACGATTCAGTGGAGAAGTTTAACTTATAAAAGTTACCATAAGTCGTAGAAAAAGTACCGTATGAAACTCGATGTAATGGGTATTAATACACTCGTGTGAAGTTTACGATACTCGCTCGTACTTCGCTCGTATCGTAATATCACACTCGTGTATTAATACCCATCATTACATCATCGTTTCATAATGTACTATTTCATTCGCATTACTTGTGATTTGTTTCCTAAACCAGATACCAGTATTCATAAATTACAGAAAAATTAAAATACGTAATATATAATTGATTAATTTATCATACATCGTCTGTCACTGATAGAACTTTTAAGTATGAGCTGGAAGGTCACCTAATGATGTTCTTCACTCTCGAACTGATTGGGAGCAATCCCTCCAAGTTAAATGTAGATCAATATGCCGGGCCTTCAGATTCACAAACAAAATCTACATATACGTCACATATCTCTCCAAAAGTAGTAATTCAAGGTTTTTCATCGGCTAAAGGCCCATTCACAATGCAAACATAAACATACGCAAGGCAATAACATAAAAGTTAGAACTGCGTCCTTAAGCGGACTCTTTCACAATGCCTTCGCATAAGCATAACACATAAAACGTTAACTTAAAAGTTTGCAAGCTTCAAGCTTCTGTGCTTATGCTTATGTCAGAAATAAGAAATGAACCAATCACAGTACGTTTAACTCAATATCGAGTATCGAAATAGGATCTACGTCGATAGATCGAACAAAAGATTTGTTTTATAAATTGCTTGGTTGATTTTCGGCGGTTTTCTTCATTGTTTTGTAGCGTACGATCTTTTTGCGGTTTAGTGTTGTTGTAGTATTCATAGTGGTATCATTTAGTTCTAATTTCTATTGAAATTAAAGTACATAACCCAACCCAACCCAAAACAAATCCAACTAACCCCAACCCCAACCCCAACCCCAACCCCAACCCCCAACTCCAACACCCAACCCCAATTCCCAACCCCAACCCCCAACCCCAACCCCCAACCCCTACCCCCAACCCCAACCCCCAACCCCCAACCCCCAACCCCAACCCATCCCCAACCCCAACCCCAACCCCAACCCCCAACCCACAACCCCCAACCCCCAACCCCCAACCCCCAACCTCCAACCCCCAACCCCCAACCCCCAACCCCCAACCCCCAACCCCCAACCCCCAACCCCCAACCCCCAACCCCCAACCCCCAACCCCCAACCCCCAACCCCCAACCCCCAACCCCCAACCCCCAACCCCCAACCCTCAACCCCCACCCCGACCCCGACCACCACCCCAACCCCAACCCCAACCCAAACCCAAACCCAAACCCCCGACCCCCGACCCAAACCCCGACCCAAACCCCGACCCAAACCCCGACCCAAACCTCGACCCAAACCCCGACCCAAACCCCGACCCAAACCCCGACCCAAACCCCGACCCAAACCCCGACCCAAACCCCGACCCAAACCCCGACCCAAACCCCGACCCAAACCCCGACCCAAACCCAAACCCAAACCCCAACCCAAACCCAAACCCAAACCCCAACCCAAACCCCAACCCAAACCCCAACCCAAACCCCAACCCAAACCCCAACCCAAACCCCAACCCAAACCCCAACCCAAACCCCAACCCCAACCCCAACCCCAACCCCAACCCCAACCCAAACCCCAACCCAAACCCCAACCCAAACCCCAACCCAAACCCCAACCCAAACCCCAACCCAAACCCCAACCCAAACCCCAACCCAAACCCCAACCCAAACCCCAACCCAAACCCCAAAACCCAAACCCCAAAACCCAAACCCCAAACCCCAAACCCCAAAACCCAAACCCCAAAACCCAAACCCCAAACCCAAACCCCAAAACCCAAACCCCAAACCCCAAACCCCAAACCCCAAAACCAAAACCCCAAAACCAAAACCCCAAAACCAAACCCCAAAACCAAAACCCCAAAACCAAAACCCCAAAACCAAAACCCCAAAACCAAAACCCCAAAACCAAAACCCCAAAACCAAAACCCCAAAACCAAAACCCCAAACCAAAACCCCAAAACCAAAACCCCAAAACCAAAAACCAAAACCAAAAACCAAAACCAAAAACCAAAACCAAAAACCAAAAACCAAAACCCAAAAACCAAAACCCAAAACCCAAAACCAAACCCAAACCCAACAACCGCAAGGCCGAAACACCGCTCGACGCCGCTGGTAGGCCTTGGCGCTTAAAGAGCTGTTGTGCCACAGTACATGTTTCATAAAATTTCAATAAATATAAAATATAGATTCTCACATCCAACCAATAGTAACTAGAATGACCCACAGAAAATAGAAAATTCTTTGCTTACACTTTTGTTGGCCATTGTGAATACTTCTATCATTTATGTTAAAGTTTATGTCTATGTGTTATGCTTATGTTTACGTCTGCATTGTGAATGGGCCTTAAAGCAAGGGAAACAATCACCGAAGGCGTAGAGGAAGAATAATGATTGTGACAGACATGCCAGAAAGAAATAAACTGCAAGATAAGAGAAAGAAACGACATGCACCGATCTAAACGAAACTTCTCTCTGTTTAAAGATGACAATGAAAGTGATGACGGTGAAGTAACTTTGCAAGGTTCATCAGATGATTATGGTTTGTCCCATTTATTTCCTGAACCTCGTCGCAAACATGGAGAGACTAACAATCATAGGGAATTATGTTTTAGTGAAGATCCAGACAAAAAGGAAAATATATATTATGTAGGGAAAATCATTTCAGTCATGTGTCTGATTCAAATGTGTCATTTGAATCTGCAGTTAGATTTTATAGGAAACATTGAAGTTTTAGAACAGATTCGTTGTGCCTATTTTATTTATTTATTTACGTCAAAAACATTTAAAATCTGTGAGAGATGTTTTTCCTTACATTTCATTCTTTGATAAGAATGGATACAAATGTTTTGGCCTAACCCGCAATATACGAGAAGGCAAAAATAGATTATTGTGCTATTTCATTTCCTATAGATTTTGCTTCGTATGATGTTCGCTAGTATTTACGACTGTGTCATTGTTCCCACTAGTACTATTTCAGTGTCCCCACCATCAGGTTCTTAAGGGTACAGTGAGTCAATTTCATTTTCAATTTTTATACATCGACAATTGAGAGAATGGTAAATAAGTTAATGTTATCAGACACTTATGTATGACAAGTACTGCACAAGTAGAGGAGATATTTTTTTCAGTTTCTAATTTGTTATCCAATTTTGGATTCTCAATGCTACCCAAGACGAACGAAAGTGTCTTTGGCATATACTTTTCATATTGATTTTTAACCTTCAGTTACTTGTTTCTTTGTAGCATACTGCATTCATAGGCATAATTCACTTTACTAGTTACGTATTCTACATTAATTAAAATTTATCCTTTCATTCCCCAAGAACATTGTAAACCGGCATTTATCTGCTTTTTATTTTTATTGGATCTACGTGGTTTGGTACAGAGTTATATTCAGTCCGCTTGAACAAAAAAGCTATTCCTGCTTTTGGCGGAGCACTCTTCAGGGGCATCTGTTTCGGACATATAGGAACAAATTTCTCTACAAACGACTTAGTATTCATGTTGATGGCATTCATTACCATCCATATTTCATTCCCTTCATTCATGTTTGGTATATATTTATGAGCATATACACTTTGAGGCATGTGTTATTCCCACATTTTTCCATTTTTCTGCGGTTATTTCTTCTTCGCCGCTGAAGACCAACTAATAACCATAGCAGTTGTCGTGCCTGAAAAGAAATCAATCAAATTATTTGGCAGTCTCCATCAGCAATGCTTTTTGTCATGTCCTTTCTCTTGTTTCACTTGTATTGTCATTTTCCTTCTCTTTGGCATGTACACACAGCGACTTTCGCTATATCTTTTAGCATCACTTTTACCATATCACCACCATTCATTTCCACCAATCTTGTTCTATTTTTAAAGTTTCATCCGTTTTCAAGCACATGACATTCCTTCACCGGAGACATGATGTTCACAAACTTCTTAGACAGCATTCACGACCACTTTCACTAGCATGCAAAACGCCCATATCTCTACATTCGTGCTACTGTTACTCCACTTTTCCATTTCTGTAATAAATCCTCTCGGCAATCCCGATCTCCCTACAATGTTCCCTCAGAGCAGAAGAAAGGAAGGGCAGTGGAGGACCCGTGGCGCTGAGGGAGGCCCTGGCTGCTGTGAGCAGAGGCCATTAAGTGCCTCTGAAGACATGTTTACTTATGGAGATTAAGCTACCCTGGACTGCGCTCCCTGGCCGCTCCCCGAGGATTAAAAAGAAGCCCGCCTTCGCATGGGGCGTCCCAAGGGTCTTCGTCAAGGTGCACCGTGCCCCTGCCCCCCTCCCCATTCAACCCTCTGCTGGCTCCCCATCAGACAACCCTGCCCGCAACCCTCGCTCGCACTCACGCCACACGTTTCCACCCACCCTGCTCACTTCTGCTCACTTCTGCCCACCGCACACCCTTCTCACACTTCCCACCCTTCCCACCCTTCCCACCCTTCCCACCCTTCCCACCCTTCCCACCCTTCCCACCCTTCCCATCCTGCCCACCCTGCCCACCCTACCCACCCTACCCACCCTACCCACCCTTCCCACCCTGCCCACCCTTCCCACCCTTCCAACTCTGCCCACCCTTCCCACCCTTCCCATCCTTCCCACCCTGCCACCCTGCCCACCCTGCCTACCCTGCCCACCCTTCTCACCCTTCTCATCCTTCCCATCCTTCCCACCCTGCCCACTCTACCCACCCTGAACATCCTGTCCACTCCTGCCTATCATCATCCACCTGCCAACACGCCCACTCTTCAACCCTTCCTCCGCCAATACCTCCCCACCAGCAACCCCATTCAAAACCCTCCTTCGCATCCAGGCCACATGTTTTCACTCACTCTGCCCACTCCAACCTACCATCATCCACCTGCCCACCCACCCACTCCTCATCTGTTCCGCCGCTGCTCGATCCCCACCAGCCAACCCGCACCGCAATCCTACTTCGCACCCGCGCCCTACGCCTCCGCCCTCCGCCCACCATACCCACTCCACCCTACCATCACCTCCTGCACACTCACCCACTCTTCAACCCCCGCCACTATTCGCCCCTCTCCTCTGCCACGTTAGCCGTGAGCCTTCCATCCACTCTCATACGCTCGTTCCGACCCGTCTCCGTTCGAAAGTGTCGCCTCCCCGTTCCACCTTGTCTCCGACAGCTCCGGTCACTCTAGTTTGCCATCATCAACAGTGCGTCCCCCCGATCATTCCCCGCTTAACTATCCACTCACCCACACGCACCACACTGTCCCAATCAATGCCACCCACGCACGCCACTGAACGCGCCACGGGGCCGTTATTCGCCCACTTGCCCTTCCTTCTCCAGCTTGCAGACCACCGCTCCCTCTCACCGCCTACTGCTCGCAGACATCTACCCTCCGCCACTGCCGCCACCTTGCCTCTACTCTTCGGTCTCCACCACCATTCCTCCCTCCGCTTCTTCGTTTACTCACAAGCACTTGTGCTCTCCTTCGCCCCTGTAACCATCGCCAGGAGAGGTGGCTGTGTATCAAATGATGTCACTGCAGTGCCTCTGACTGGGAGGTGCTAGGTTCCAGTCCCGCCATCGGCAGTATTTTCGACACTGGCTTGTCAGCTACATGGAATTCAGTAACTGTCTCGAGGAGAATTCTATCCGCCAACTACACTGATCGGTAGTTTTCCGTGGTGATGATTGGTAGTTTTCCGATCAGTACCAGGGGAATGCCGATGCAGTACTCTAGAAAACGGGCCACGGACCGCGCACTATCTTTCCTTCCTCTTCCTTCCTTGTTCCACCCTTCCTTGTTCCACACACTTACACTAACATGCATTACACTACCATACATGGGGACCAATCGGGGACTTAGAGCTTGCCCCTGTTCCGGCGGTGCCTTGCTGACGGGAGATACCTAGTTGGGGAAAACCCCGCTAGTCGTCGCTAGGTCGGCGCCGGATCTCCCCATCCAGCGGGGGGGATCACAGTCACCTTGCGAGGAAGACACGTATACTACTGCAACCTCCCGATGAAAAAATGAAGTACGCTTACGGGTCTACTAACATCGGTAGTTGACGCGCTCGGTATCACTAACAATCAATCAATCAATTAACCTATTACCATCCCCGCTCTTCCTCCTTATCCGTCGTCCATCGCCCACTGCTCACTGGCCCCCATTCCCCTCCTCCCGCTCCTGCGTGACGCCCACGTTGGCCGTCGCGCCCTCCTTCGGGAATCGGAGCGCTCCCCTTGTGGGTGGGGTTGTGGGCGGAGGAAGGAAACGGATGGCCTCCAGGGACGTCACGAAGATAGCACAGATTTTGAGGGAGGTCGTTTTCTCAAAATTGGCTCAGTACTCTGCAGGGAAACAATACCATCCCCCTCTAGTACTTTTGGTGCTGTGTGGTGTGATATTCAATTCACGGAGGAAGAGAGGAGTAAGGAAAATTGATTAGTAGCTTTTATCTACAAATTCCCCGAGATTTTTAGAGAGTGAGCTTTATGTTCTTAAAAAAGCTCTTCCAGTACTTCAGGCTTTTTATAATATAAAGTAGTTGCCAAACTACGAAAATTAAAAGGGAAATTCCAAAAGAACACATTTTTACAAACTGATAAATATGCAGGTAAATATAAAAGTAAAGAATTAAAAAGCAACTACAAAATATGTAACTTCAGTACTCTTTATTTCAGTATATTATTGACGACCATGTTAAATCTTTTGGATGTTATTGTTTGTTCCCTAGTTAGCTTCGCAATAAATTACTAAAACTTTCTCTAAGTTTTTAAAGGCAAATGAATAACTCTTTCTTCAAAATCAGTGTATATTCCGAGACTATTCATTCTACACCAGCAGAGGTAATGGGAGCATACTACCTTAATTTAAACATGCGTTGTAACGGAATGTTGCAAGGAGTGAGTAAGATTTTTACGCTAGAATGTCAGCCGCAGTGCATCGTGGAAATTTCAGACCATAATTTTTTGTATTTTCCCCCTACATATGAAATGAACTTCTCCCTGGTCTTTCATTAATTTTCTTATTTATTTTCTGATAAGCACGTGCTTTTTAGATGGGGTGTTCTTAACCTTTCCAATTTGGCTATAAGATTTACAAGAATTGCGACATGGGACGTAATAAGAAATAAACTAAATCACATGATCTGGAACAATCTTCAAACATTTGTTATACTCAAAGCATAAACTTCGGTTAGATTCTGAATAATGTCCTGAAATTGTACAAAATTGTTCAAAAAGATGCTTCTCTTACTTGTTCTTCTATTAGGTTGATAAAATCCGTGTCATATGCACTGAAGAAGGATAGATCAACTTAAACATTGCATCAGCTATATACACTGTCGAATCTGTGTATGCGAGTAGCCCTTTAGTTTCGCGAAAAAACATTGGGATACATTAGTTTTTGTACTTCACTGTCAACCAAATAAGCAATATTTGGGAGTTTATTATGGTGAACAGCTTTGAGGGCATCAATTATGTTTGGGTGCATCAAGATCCTAGTTAATAATAATAAAATTTGTAATGTATCTTCATATTCTCCGTAGTTTCATCAATATCCAAACATTTAGTATTAAATTTCAGGATCCTATGTATTAATAATTTAATTTGTAACGTATATTGATATCTCTAGTTTCATCAATTAATATCCAAATATTGAGTTTCAAATTTCGCTACTGCATTTGCTTACAATATCGCTCTAAGCTACATATAAATACTTTTTTCATTTAGTTTTTGGAGGGAATTGATTGTTGGCCTTATTTCTTCGGCTTTCTATGCTTAAAACCCTAGTTTCCTAAACGAGATTTTAGTTCTTACTACAAAGTAACAAACACATTTTATTAAATGGTTGTTTTTAATGTATTTTCCATATATTTGTGTCAAGATAGTTTTTTTAAATTAGAATTTGTGTGCAACAATTCTTTCCTGTAAAGTTCCTTCTACATTCTGAGTTTCTAGGTCAAACGTCTTGTCAGTTTAAACCTGAACAGACAAAATTAAAAACTAGGAATTCAATTAGAATCTTTATGGATTTTCAGAGAGTTGTTATTGTAGTTGTATCAAATTATTGTATATATTTAACAAATTCTGGAAGTCTAACACCTACGTAGCATCTACAATTTATATATATATATATATATATATATATATATATATATATACTGACGCAAACCCGCCCTGAACACCCAAATTTAATTTAACTATTTCTCAACACTCGTGGAGCGTCTGGGCGGGTGCGCAGATATCTGCTCTTACGAGCTTACTTCATCTCAGGGCAGTGGGATCTTTTGGGGTGTAGAGAGTAATCCAAAACACAGGAACACAAATAACAGTAAAACAAAGTTTAATTACTTCAAAAATAATAACCAAATCTACTACACATAAATCATCATCTTCCTTAAAATTTTCAACATACCATCAACACACACGATATTCTCGTTAAATCATAAATTACCAAAGATTCTTCAAAATTCTACACACTGAATTACTGTTCAATGAATTAAGGAATTCCTTTGAAATGAAAGCTAATTAAATTTACTTCCACTCTTAACTCAATAACTGCGTACTCTTTACCATTCTAATTTTCTTTTTTTCCCCCTAAAATTACATGAACAATTAACGTGCTCTGTGGCACGACTTCCTCCACACTTCAATGCAATTATTACTACATACATTTACTTAAATTCATTTACAAATCTAACAGGTAATCAGGCGTCAAAATGGCTAGTGCATTTCTAATTGCGACTGCAAGTTATCTCGCCTTCATAGTCCAGTACCTCCCCGTATAATTTCTCTGAACATTTTTCTTTTAACGCGGCGCGAACTTGACCTACATTTTGCTTGCACCGTTACCTCGCCCCTCGCGTTGAGCTGGCCTTGCGTCTGTCTGCTGGCTGCCGCGCGAACGCTGCCGGCACGTGCAACGCAAGTCGCGGCCTCGTGTCTGGCGACTCGCTGCCTTCGCGCCCCCGTCTTCTTTCTCTTCCGCTCCCGTCTCCGTTCCTTTCTTCTGTCTTCTGCTCCCGGCTCCGTGTCCTCGTCCGATTTCGAACGGTACTCGCCCGGCTCCAAATCTCATTCAGCACGTCCTTTTCTCGTGCGCAGTGTTTTCGTACGCCGGCGTGATGTATGGTTCTCGCCGCGTACTAGTTTTCTCTCTATCTCCAGCTGCAGCTTTTATGTGGTTTAATCTGAGCATCAACTCGTGTCGCAATTTAACAGGCGACTTACTTCACGGTGCCATAACTGAAGAAAAACTTTCTTTGAATATTCAACAAATTCGCGGACGACTAACTAGACGCCTTTCTGATGTCGAACACTCCTAACTAATGATGTTCTTACGAATAGTACGTTACAATTGGCGACCGTTACTTCGGCGATGGTGTGAACCAGCAGAGCTGCTGCTGCCGGCGTAAACCAAAGAGAGAAGCTGCTGCTGCGGGCGTGAACCAAAGAGCTGCTGCTACTCCGGCGGGCGTAAACCAAAGAGCTACTGCTGCTGCGGGCGTGAAACAAAGAGCGATTCCGCTTGCGGACTCGCGTTTTATGCCTTCTGCTTGTAGGGGTAACGCGGCGCCTCCTCCTCCCCTCTCCATCTGACGCGCGTCATTTCCTCGCGACGTTCGGCGGAAGACAGTTTTCTCGTCCGCGGGCGCGCCCCTTTCAAACTGCGCCGCGCTCTCTTGCCTGTTCTGTTATGGTGTTTTATGGTGTGTGGGCACCTGTGACGAACCTCTGAACTCACGTTCGTCACAAGATATATAGGCTGTACGGGGAGGAAACGTCGAAACTTCGAAAATAAGCTCTTTATTCTAAGCTTATTTTGTCTATTAAAATATGTGGGTATTCCAAATGGTTGAGCCGCAATAAGTACTCAAAAGTTGGTTTGAAAAATTGATTGTTAGGCAAAAATTTGCATTATAGAAGCTTAGAAACACTCCACGAACATATAAATTGTTTATGAATATACTTGTTCAGAAAGAAAAATTAAGCAAGATATAAAAAAGCACCCAATTTACACAATTCGCCTGCGTTTTTATTTCTCGCTTAATTTTTCTGTCTGAGCAAATATATTAATTTCTTTTGTAAATAATAAACAATTTACATGTTTCTGGAGTATTTCTATGCTTCCATAATGAAAATTTTGAAACATTTGAGTGTTCATTGTGGCTCAACCATTCGGAATATCCTATTATAGAATAGTTTATTACACAAAATATGCTTAGAATTGTCCTAGGAGCTTATTTTCGAATCTAATATATATATATATATATATATATATATATATATACATACAAACACACACACACACACACACACATACAGGTGTCCCGGGGAGGAAACGTCGAAACTTCGAAAATAAACTCTTAGACAGAAAAATTACATGATAAGTAAAAAAGCAGTCGAATTGTGTAAATTGGGGGCTATTTTATCTCTCTCTTATTTTTTCTTTCTGAACAAATATATTCATTTCTTTTGTAAGTAATAAACAACTTATATGTTTCTGGAGTGTTTCTATGCTTCTATGATGCAAATTTTTACCTAGAAATAAATTTTTCAAACCAACTTTTGAGTGCTTATTGCGGCTAAACCATGCGGAATATCGACGTATTTTATTAGACAAAATATGCTTAGAATAAAGAGTTTATTTTCGAAGTTTCGACGTTTCCTCCCCGTACAGCCTATGTGTGTATATATATATATATATATATATATATATATATATATAATATATCATTGATTTGACCTGATGATTTAACTAGCGCGTCATCACGATTTGTTTCACAATTATTCAAAAAGAAGTTAATCCTTCAAAGGTCTCTTCGATTACTATTGTAATCCAACGTTATTCATTCGCTGTGTACAGGGAGATGTGTCAGTGTTTTGATGTGGATTTTTCACTACGCTTCCTAGATGGCCACATGTCTCAACTTAACCTGAAATGTAACTAAAATGATGAGTGACGCGTTTGCGATTAAAATCGTATACAGCTTGAACTACAACAGCAGTCCGCTCGATCATTTACGTTACAGTTCCTGACAGTGAACGTCAACTAACTCTGTTGGTTTCATGTGTTGTAAGGGTGGTTCATGCGATGTGGTGGTTCTCAAAATTGTGAATGTTGGTATTGAACAGACAGTATAAGTAAAAGGCTAATATATTAGAGATCGGGAGAGGAGGAAAAAGAATACGTTGATATTTTGGAAGGCGAAGACAATCGTCTTGAAGGCTAATTACTAGAATCGGTGAATGACAGTGAATGCGAATATAAGTGTACTGAAGATGATGCAGTACCTGATAACACTATCAGATACTTTGTGGCCAAATTAGATACTTTGTGGGCAGTAAATTGGAACACGTTAGCGCTACTCATACTCCTAAATTTAATGAACAAAATAAAACTTCCCTTCACTACCATGTATTATTTCTGTACTAGAAAATTTTGCAGAATACCATACTGATGACGTAGACATAAAAGATCACATCTTACTCGCAGCGGACATGTAATATAAAATTTAATGATGAAGTAGAACTGTATGCTCTGCACCGAAAACATTATTTTGTTGGAATATCGAAGCGTCCAGACATATCATCGACATCTCCCAAACTGCCAGCAGTTGTATTGAAGCAATACAGATTACTATACAACACTCAAGAGTCCTGCGTCAACTGTGAGCTCTGGGTTTGCCAAAAACATGCGAAGTAAATCTGTGCAGGCTGTTCAACAGATGCGTAAACTTGAATCATGTTCAGAATATAGCCTCAAGATGTTCATAAAAATTTGAGAATCTGCTTTATTAGTTATATATAAGGCAAAGTGTGTCTCGTACACAAATCACATGGTACACGCGACATTTTAAAAACGCACATATACTCTCACTTGATGTCTATATTTTCTTAAAAGTATAAAACATCCAAATTCGTGAAGCATTTTTAATGCCAGTAAATTAATAAAATATGCAATTTTGCTGATTTATGTTTTACGTACACTTAACTGCGTATAAATAAATAAAAATACGATTTCTTCATAACATAATGTTAATAAAATGTTTGCTATTTTGCATATTCATACATACGTAATATAAAGTTATGCAATGTGATTTTTCTGTAGAATAATTCTAATTGTAGATCACTTATACCAAAAAAGTGAATATTTCTTCCTCCTAAGTGTAGTAAATTACTTCTCCAATCGCGTTGTGTAGTCACGTTTAGTAGGACCTTGATACCGAAAAATTGGTTGCGGGAAAATATTTGTACATCAAATCTCTGCCCATGCGTCCGTCCGTGTGACCTTAGGTCTGTGAACAACGCTAGCGCCTAAGCTGTATGAAGTTTTTTTCTCCAAAATCGATATCACCCGATTGACCTACCTGATGTCGCGACCCTTTAAACTTAAAACGATATTTTAATTTTTGGGGGTACTTTACATAAAATGTCTTTTAGGCGCAAATAGATGGCAGATGGGAGGGGAATAGGGAAAACGGAAAAGATGGCATAAACTAAAGTGATATTGAAACAAACTAGCACGGGAAAGTCTGCGTCACTCTATAGCCCCAATAGTTACTTCCTCGTAAACTAATGGAGTAGTATATAAAGTGTAGAGAAAGTTATGTAATGATCAGAAAAGTAAAGATATAGAGATTTAAACGAAAATACGTTTTGAGTTCCCCTAATACCTCTAAATTATTTTAACACGTCCATTCGCCCGTCCGTCTGTCTGTCTGTGAAGAGCAATAGCACCTAAATTATTTGTAGGAGCTTTTACAAAATGAATATTCCCCGGTAGATCTGGCCCAACTCGAAGCACTGCGATTTTGAAAAGAATACTTTAAATTTTGAGAATAGTTTCATCATATCCTTGGGGCACTCAACATTTTCTCAAAAATGACTTCAGTTTTTTTTCTTATAATTTGTTGTATCGAGTGAAATTCACTTATAAAGAAGGGATATGTGCGATTTTTACTGCAAAATCAGAATTTTCGAAAATTACAGAAGTTTGAATATTTTAGCATCTTTCTCAAACCACAATATTAAAAATAAAAGATTTTATTAAAAAATGTTCTCTTCAATTATTTCTTTAGTTAATGAAGTTCATTCTTTTGAAAGTATTAGTGGTTTTCTTTCAGATTTGAATATAATGTGAGCATAATAACAAAAATATATTAAAAACAAGATTTTCTCCAAAACGGTTTCAATTTTTTTCTTCTACCGTTTTATTTGCATGGTACCAAGTGCATTGAATTACAAGACATAAAATTGTATACGACATTTTAATGTATTTTTGATTTTTCTAAAATGAACACAAAAGTAATAATAGCAAACGAGAAAGTAATAAGATGATGAATATTCATTACATTGTTTCATTATATACAATGCATTTTATGTTCTATTAGTAGCGTCAATGTAAATGATGGCAGGTATATTGGATTTAAAATTGAATATTTTTGTTGATAAATTTCATATTCTCCAAAGTATACCTGTCAAGGTCATTTAATAAAACACCCGTATGACTAACAATTTAAACCAATGTGTTAAAAACAGGTCGTTTTCCCTTCCATATCTCACCGAGGCTGTCTCTTTTAATAACCTGTCAAATGAACATCGAGGTAATGGACTGCGTTCTTTCCCATTTGCAAAGAAAAAACGAACGGCATAACGAACGGCACTCTTCTCGAAACATTGGAAATTGCCACCAACACCCGGTCAGATCACTAATGACAAATTCTCCCATTCGTGTTTCTTTTTTAATTATTTCGCAGCAGATTTTCCGTTGATTGAAGTGTCCAATTAAGCGTGGCGCCATTGTGTTTGGCACAATTATTTCCCCAATTTTGGGTCCTCTTGCCTGTCCGAAATCACTCGACCGTGCTGCAGGATTCGTGTGCGTATGGGACAACGCTGTGAACTAGCAGGAATCGAGCCGGCTACGAACTTTAATGAAAATTAGTAATTATTAATAAAATGTTCGTAGTTTGCGCAGCAAAGCGAGGGAAGTTCTCATATCTACAAATTACCATTCGATGGTCTATGTAACTGGTAGGTCCTCTTTTCATTAAACATGTGCCAATATGCATATTACTAAATTTTTACTCGTCAAAATGTAGTACTATTCTAAATGAGCGTTAAAAATCAGAATTTACATTTCAATATGTTTGCTTCCTGTATTATATTAACAAAGTGTTGAAGTCAGTATTTGCTAATTTATATGTATATTTTATATACAACGTTTCAATTACGAGGAAATGAAGATGTTTTCATATTTTTTAGAATTCACGCGGATTTGGATTTAAATGTATGAGCAAAAATTGATTCCAGCTCACACAATAAAATTTCAAGACTCTGAACAACCTGATGACAATCTTGATGTTGAAGTTTGATATTTAATTGATATATCTTCCTAGCAGTTATATTATTATTGTAATTATTATGATTATGATTATTATTATTGTTATTATTATTAACATTTACATATTATTTGACTTAATTGGTTTATTTACTACTTACTATCCTTGACTCCACTTCACCTTATCCTATTTTTAAATTTTAATAAAATTCAAAATATTTATCAAGCGATTGAGGAAAGGGGTATTGCGCAACTAACCTGCAAACTGAGCTCTCGATCTTGAGCTCTATTACCTTTTAGGTTTCACATGCGAAAATTAATTGTATTAGTTTGTTAATAGCACAAATCAGAGGAAAGCTTTCCTACGTGCTGTTTGTATAGTGAGACTGTGCCTTTGGGCTCGTTTTCGAAGAGAATTTCAGTGTCTACAAACTGTTCAGAAAATGTGCGATAGGCAATTCAAGGATTTCGAACATGCCGTAAGCCGTCGGTGAACGGTCAATAGGTTGATTATGGGCGGACAATGGTCAGATGTTGAGCAGTTGGGGTCTGTGGAATGTGAAAAATGGATACCGTGTGAGAGAGGAAAACTTCGTTTTTTACTTCATTTGTCTGGCACGATCTTAAGTGTTTGATTGTCAAACGTCCGACATTTTTTTTAATATTCAGCATATTGGCGACAGCATGCATATCGAAACAAACAAGCAAACAAAATAGAATTCACGGGCTTTGATCTTTCAACTTGTATATTTGTGGTTGAAAATTGTACAAACACACTCCACATTACATATATTCAAAGAAATACACAATTTTTACCCATGCAGCGTTCTAACTACGCAGTTGCGTTGCACATTTTAGGGCTCATTGAAAGAAAAGCTTTCTAAGGTGCGGCTTAGAAACATAACGCATTATCGAGGCGCGTAACGCATTATCGAGAAGACGGAAGCCGGCAGTCTGAAACGTTGTGCGATGATCGGTGGAAACCCATTCGTATGAAAGGATTGCTTATGCACATGGCTTTTCCCTCCCCATCACCGAAAAAACCTATGCCATTAGGGAATGAGTACTAAGTTAATTCTTGTTGTATATTGTTCGTTAGATAGCCAAAGTGTGAAGGAGTTGTATGTCATTCCGATGTGGCGTCTCAAACTGTACGCAGTATTGAATTAAAAGTGTCATTTTTAATAGCCCCTTGTATTATGAGCTCAAAGCAAAATGTTTGGTCTTCTGGTAGAAACGTGTATTTCATTTTGACCACGCCACCGAACCGTTTCTTCATCTCCCGAGCGGAGTCACGAGCCATCGCGAGTTGCACAGGCTTTGGGATAGAGTATGGTTGGCATGGGAGAGTGTGGAAAGTACTACGAGAGATACTACGAGAGCTATCGCCAAGCAATTGTTGATAGATGAGTGAACATGGCGAAGGGTGAGTGAGCAATAGATTAACAATAGGTGAGTAATATAACGGGGTGAAAAACAGCTAAGCGGAAAATGAGTAAGCGGTGGTTGAGATATGGGGAGTGGTGTGTGAATGGCAAGTGAGCGGTGAGTATCCTATGTGTGACGTGAACAAAAATCATCGAGTAATGGACGAGCAGGAAGTAAGGAGTGGGCGAGGCCTAGGTGAGCGGCGCGGCGGGTGAGAAATAGGTGATTGGCGGGTGACCGATGAGAATGATTTAATTGAGCGGTGCGTAGCGGATAGGTGAGAAAAGGGTGAGTGGTGCGCGATATCCATATGCAATCAGCGGATGAGCGATTACCAAGTGACGGATGAGCAATGGGCGAATGACGGTGAGCAATGGATGAGCGGATGGTGAGCGATGGGGGAGCGGTAGACGGGCATTAGCCGGCAGTCAGCACCTGAAAAGAGCACTCTGGATTGAAGCCGTTCGCAGCGTTTACGAGCAGCGTTTACGGCTACAGGGACAGGGACCCTCGCCATGCCCCGGCCGTCGCCACCGCGCGACGGCAAATCAATTTGCCACACAACCGCTGGTGGTCAGACATCCCCTCCTGTGGGAAAGGGTTCAATGACTGGGTGGAGAAAGGGGAGGATTCATAGAGGACGGGGATATGAATTAGCAAATTGTCCCAATCGCAAAAAATACATTTTTCTCCAAAATTTCTGAAAATTAAATAACTGTTTTTGGAGACGATTTTTTTACTAAACATAACATCACTAATAGTTCAGTTGATAATAAGTTTCGACGAATAAGAGTTTGATAATACTTCAGTTGATAAGTTTTAAAACAGGGTCTTGAAAGCGTCATGGAAACATTTTCTTTGAGCTTATTGCATCTACCCACATACTAGTAAAAAGGTTTGAACTCCCAGAAACCAAAATTGGTATTTTTGGACTTCTTTCAAATTTATCTTCATTATTCTTTCAACTTAATTTTTGCAAAAATAATTTAAAAAATTAAAGAAGGTAAGATTTCATACAAGTTTATATATATTCGTATTAACTATGCCATATTGCCAGTGTAAGAGATTCCATGAAATGATATTGACCGAAGTTTCAGTAACGCTTTATATATGATATATTTGCGGTGAGCTCTCAAAAAATGTCTATATTACAGGTATGCCTCAGGTGACGTAAGTTCTCAACTTTTTTCGCACAGAAAGTCAGTAAAGATTTAAACACCTCCCCCCATACCTCCAAACATATTGAGTTATTGAGTTTCCAGGGGACATAAGTGCAGTTTATGAATATTACTATCAACTAGAAAGAGTAATTCTGATTAATGTATTTAAGACTTTCTATTGTTCCCGTACGTGTCCAACTCATTGTTCATATAAAATGTGCTTGTATTTCAATCTTATCAAATGTGTTGAGAACAATGTTTGTCATATTGTTACGAAACGAATTGTTAGTTCAGAGTAGCCTGTTCCATACTCAGTTCGCTAGTGTAGGCGAAGTCTCCGCATTCGCACACTTTCGTTCACTATGCCACTTCGCTTCACCAAGTGATTGTTTGCAGTTGCCTTACTCTGAAAGGAGGAGATTAGTGGTGATCGTAAAGGGTGAAGTGAACTGATGAGAGTTGAATGATAATCCCTAGGATGATGGTTCAGAAAATATACATGCTAGTCATGAGAAGCCAACCAGGATTGAATAACGTGGGTGAAATCCCATGTTTTTGGAAAACTCCAATTAGATGCTTTGGACTCTGCTCACTTGAATCTTGTATCAAGTCCCGGTGCGCTGCGATAGAGGCAAATGTGATTAGTAATAATAATAACAATAATAATAATAATAATTTATTACTGCAAATGAGCTCTCGGAGATGGATAAGTAAAAAATAGTACAAATAGAAAATTATAAGAAACAGTACGTACTAACATTAAAAATCAAGGGATATATAATACAATTTTAAAAAATAAAATAAAAATGCAAATAGAAAAGTATAGAAAATAGATAAAATATGCCCGTCTCTACCCCATACCCATCTCATCACTTCACCTAACTGAGTGTTCCCTTCACTATCCAGTAATTTATTTTTAACGATAAGTAGCATATATACCGCGGTTTCGCCCTATTTCGTTGGCATTTCCTTATCCTGAAAAACGTCACTGCCCTTCATTGCACATCACGGTACTCTACACTTGCCCTCTTAAGAACTCTCGAACACTTAACTTGCGTGGTCCTGAGAAGAGTTCTTTTTCTGGGAACTTCTCAGGACGATCTTCAACACCTAAACTTTTCGACTATTAGAATACTATGGTTTTTATAGATATTTGCTGGGTGGTTATGATGTTGTTATGATGTTCTGAATATTGTTGGAACAACTATAGAATCCATAGATTCCACATTGATCGACTGGACTTTGCACATCAGTATCAAGTGGTGGAAGGTGACTGGTTTGACCACACACAATCGGGATTAGTGGTGATCACCAAGTGATTACACCTTGGCGCATGGGGGTGATGAAATGAAAGTCCGTTCCCAGCTGTCTTCAAAACCGAAAAGCCAGCCGAAATGCCAATTGAAAACCTATTTTCTTGACTTTCATCCCTGGGGTTCGTCCCGGACGAATTCTTGTTGATTTTGTAATTTTCAAAGCAAGCTTCACCTTGCCTTTCATTCCACCTTAACTCCATTTACCTCACTACCATTATGGCCATCATCTAATCATTAGATAATCCCTTAATGACCACTGACCGGCTGAGGTGGCTCAGGGCATTGGCTGACGTCACTACAGTGCCTAGGATTCGAGTTCCAGCGCTGGCAGGAATTTCGACATTAGGTACGTAGCTAGGTTAAATTCAACCGCGGACTGAAGGAGAAGCGGACAACAGGTGAATACCGGAGACGTATTCTAACAAGCTGGCAACGGATCGCGCGCGATCTTTTCTTCCTCTTCCTTATCCTAACTTCACACATTACTTACACACACTTTTTCTTACATTCACTACACACTACCACACATATCGGGAAACCAGTCGTGAGGTTGGAGGTTGTTATCCCGGCTTGGGCGGTGCCCCGCTGGCGCGAGACACTTGGCCTGGAACCCCCGATGTGTAGGATGGACCCGGATCTCACCATATAGCGGGGGAAGATCACCGTCACTTACTGTGATAGAAATACGCACAACACGGTTGACGCACAGGGAAACACTAATCAATCAATCAATGAACCAACGATGTTGTAGTTCCCCGATTCGCTTTCCGACATCTTCCTCGAGACCCTGCCGGCGTCTTTCCTTCCGGTGGCCCTCCGTCCAGGAGCTTCGCGACCAGTCTGTCCGTCGCGTCCCACGCGCCGTATAGCGCCCATATAATGTCTCCACCCCATTGCCGCCGCGGCTGGGCGCCCCTATAGGGTTTTATCTCCTTTTTTAAGCCGGGCCGCCCAATTCGGAGGAGGGTTTTACGAGGGCGGGAGCCAGCGGCGAGAGGTCGCTTACGGCGGACGTGGCCCGCGCCGCGCGCTTCAAATGTCACCACCCCCACCTCCGAGTGGTTGGGGTGGGAGGGCGACTTTCCGGGAGGGAGGGGGAGGTGGGTGGGACAGCGAGAGAGTGTTCACTGCGATGAGGGTGGTCAAGACGTTAGAAAGCAAGAAACCGTCAGGATCCGGTTCAGATATTGCGTCCCTCTGAGCCGCCAGTATTGTGAGACAAATTAAAAATCACTTAATTTCCTCGTAATACCTAGTTGAGTCATCTCTGTTTAAAATTAATGCATGACTTACTGACCTGGAAAAGCTTTTATACAGACAATCCATGTTTCATTGAACTTTCTGTACTGATGCAACGTAACTTCGAATAGTTCAACATGATTTCGTCTCAAACTCCAAAAAGTAAATAATGTAAATAAGCCAGACCTATATTTTAGATAACTTCGTATCACGTTGGATGATGATCAAAAGCGTTGCATACCGTTTTTGCTTACTACCATTTCGATGTTCTATTCATGAAACTTTAATATCAATATTTGCGTTTATTACTGTCTAAATTACTTTGTAGGTAGAAGAGTTAGAACGAGAAAGCGGGAGGGACGTGCGGGGCCTGCAGAGCGGAAATAGTGGGCGTTGCGGGCGGGGCGGAGAGAGTGGGCGGAGTAGATAGGGCAGATAGGGCCAATCCACGGGGAGCGGATGGAGCGAACATAGATTTGGCAAAGACTGCAAGTAATTTAAATCAGTCCACTCCATGGTAATTTTGAATTATACAACATTTTCTTAAGCCCAAGTATTATTCATCTTCAATTATGTTTTGTCCTTATACCCTTCTGCGTTTTTCTATCAATTTAGTTGTGGGCCATGTTACATTAAAATGTGTTGTCACTCAGATTCTCAACTGATGTCATTGCAGTGCCTATGACGTGGAAGTCCTAGAGTTCGGGTCGTAGGGTCCTAGGGTGGCAGGATTTTTCGACACTAGCTAGGCAGCTAGGTCGAGTTCAGCTGTTAAGGAGAACTCTAGCGACCGACCGTTCTGATCGATAGTTTTCAGTGTTTTCTCCAATCAATACTAGGTGAATGTTGGGGCAGTACCCTATGAAGCGGGCTACATACAGCGCGTGATCTTTCCTTCCCCTTCGTTTTCCTATCCTCACCGATTACTTACACTTACATGAACTACACTACACTACCACAGATATCGGTAGACCAGTCGGGAGCTTAGAGTTTGTCCCAACTGGGGCGGTGCCGGAATCACATTTCAATCAATTAAAAGTTGTTATTCTACGAGAGATTTAAAAAGCGGCGAGAGGTCGCTTACAGCGAAGTTCAGATGTCCCCGCGATCCGTGTGAGAGTGGATATTACGTCTGGGTACTAGCTGTGTGATTGTGTCGGTGGTAAGATGAGAAAAGACGTTGAAAAGCAAGTTACAGTCGCGTCAAAACACTGTTGGCCTCCAAGTGCGTGTACAGTGAGACACTTAGTAATTAAAGAACTCTCTCCTATCTGGTAATATTGTTTGATATGACCAATTGTGTATGTTTTCGTTGACGTCTCTTTCTGTTAATATGCGACCATCAATTATCCTGTCAGTGTCATTAATGTTTTCGTAGTTTCTTATAGTCTGAATATTTGGGGCTTTAATATATACTTATGTTTCATTATTTTTCCCTTCCTTTCATTAGTCTACCTTTTTAAGAGAATAACTAATCATTGTAGTGAAAATATTCAAAAATAAGGGAATTCGATATGATTTTACGTAATCTTTGATACCAAACAGCGATCGCCTACACGGGACTACTTGTAGAAAAGAAATGAATTGTGGAAACGAAAAAAGGGCAAAGAAAAGTGAAGTTGAAATTATGAAAAATATTCTTGAAAAGAATTCAAAGGCAGTGAACATTCAAATTATGAATGAAAGTATTTTTAATTTCGCAAATGATGGAAGTAAAGTTTACGGGTGGCAAGATTTTCATTGTGGTAGGAAATAGTGTGGCGTTTACGATGCTTCTATCATCGAAATCATTATCAGATGTTGGCTCTCCATCGTAACTGTATATTCTGGCATAAAGCTTTTTCGGCAGCATTGCGGCCATCTTCAGTGCTACAAAAATATTAATAGTAATAATAATAATAATAATAATAAAAATAATAATATATCTAAATTACAAAAAAAATTAAAAATTTAAAGAATTAAAAACTTTGTGAAATGGACGTATAATTTAAAAAAATGACAAATGAAAATTAAATAAAATAAATGGAATCTATTACAAATAATATTATGAAACAAACTGGAGTGAAAGAAAACTGGAAAAACAGAATAAACAGTTACGATGGAGAGCCAACATCTCATATTGATTTCGAAGATTTTCATTATTTCGATTGGAGTTAAATATAGACCACAGGACGAAGGTTACCTTATGGTTTTCTCATTCACAAAAAATAATATAAAATAGAATGTGATAACGGAGGAGAAGATGGAATTAGTGGAAAATAAAAGCTAACCGGATTTATGCGGACAATAATATAATATGGTTAATGAAAGGATTCTTAGTTGGTTTCTTTCGCAATTGCAGTTTGGGGACACTTATCCCTGAATTAAACCATATCTGGTCGTTACACATACTATCTTCAACTTAGGATGCAACAGCACAATTTTCATTCTTGGTCTTGAATATGAGTTCTTACAGCTCGCCATTCTTCTCAACCCTGGATGATAGCTACATGGGAAATTAAATTTCCCCATCCGATTGTCGTCATCAATTAAGTAGGTCTGTCGAGGCTTATCATTGACTGCTCAAAGAAGAAGGGGGATACCTCTGTTGCATGAAATGTTCGTAACTTTACATATACTATTTATTATCATAACTATACAATTATTTGCCGTTATTGGGAGTTTTGGGGAAAGTAAACAATCATTTTAATTTAACATTAACTTCTTAAATCATGAAATTAAAAAGTAAGAATTATTTCAATTTCAATTGTTTAATATCATTCATATAGTGGGTTATCAGTTGACATTAGTGACGGAGTAACATGAACATTTTTTCATTAAGCGGGGCTGAGGTTTGTGTGTTCAAGCCTGAACCCATTACATTTCATTTGAACCAAAACTCACGAAATTTGCTTGAGAAGAAAGGTAAAATTTCTTCATATTCTATCAAAGATAAAATCGTACAAAGGGACAAAATCGTGCCAGCGGACCAAGTGATTCAAGGAGACAAAATCATGCAAGGGGACAAATGAGACAAGGGTGCAAACGAAAAGGGGAACAAAAGCGAGAAATGGTACATTGGGCACAAATGGGATATGGGGACGAAAGGGACAAAATGGGACAAAAGAACAAGGAAGACAAGTGGGACACAGGTACCTATTTATTCAAAGATTTATGAGCACTGGCAGAATTTAAACCTGAGGGTCCGATGAAATATTTTTAATGGATCTGGAACATTTTGCCATTGACGCGCCATTGCCATTGTCATTGCCGTTGCCATTGACTCGCTCTTAAAGCATTGTTCAGATGGTTGGTTGCTAAGGAGCTAAGGGCGTGTTTATCGACGTAAATAAAAAAGATTTTAGTGCAAATTGTGCAATATATTATCATTGTGTAATATAATATTATTAGCCTAATAGAAAATTGATTTTCTTGGAATATTTTCTGGATAATTATATGGAAAGTTTTTTCTTCATCCATGTAAATTCTTTCCCAACAGATATAGCTACATCACAAACAAAATAACACTTGACTATTTCTTTTAGATGGAGAGTTTGTATTAATTTTCAATTGCGGGACATTATGATTTCGACCGCTCTAGACCAAACGTTTCGTCGATCACCCCTGCACATCGCATCTTAAGTGGATTGCGTCAACAGTTTGGAGCACCGGACTCTGCAGAGATCCGTACAGAGCTGTCCTTTTTCTAACTGCAATTTCCAGAACTTAAAACTTAAAATTCTGTCTTGCGTATTGAGTATTTTTTCTCGTTATGCATTAAGCCCAATTTAACGCATCATCCCAGAAGGTAGACACCTTCTAGGTGTTATTTATTCTCAATTAACGGATATTGGAAAAAATGAATTTATTTAATATTACTGTTGCGGTTGTCATTAAAAAATATGATAGTTTTAATCAATACAGTATCCTCAAATTATATCTTTCGAGAATCTCACTGTATACTTCCTTAAATATTTACAAATTAGTGACGATATCAACATTACATGTTGATTGCAAGGATTTAATATATGTCAGAATGTATTTGACATTTTAGGGTCGAATGTTACCATCTAGCGTTGTTTCCACCAGGTCTGGGGCTGTTTTATTTAAAAACCACGCCTAGAGTTTTGGGAGATATTTGGCAAGTACGACTTACCTTCCGAGAGCTTTCCTTTTGTCGACAGCTATAGAAGCTGAAACGATTGTAATGAATTGTTATCTCTCTATTTTTACCCTGACTGGAAATCAAATCCGGGATCGCAATTTGGAAAGCTAGCTCGCTGTCCATGAGCCACCCGAGGGGCGCATTATTCGTAAATATGACCCTTGAGAACTATAACTTTTGGGTTCCTCCTCGCGGTCCCGCCCATTTGACACCTTCAGCTACTGCGAATGTCCGGCGCGACACCAACGCCTCTGGTGGCGACGGAGACAACCACGGCATGTGCACGCCCCTCCCTCCCCCCCCACCCGGGGGCAGACGGCGGCGGAGGCACCGCACTGCGTAATGGCGATTGCCCTCTTACTCGCCGGCGGCGGCGGGGGCGGCGGTGCCGGGGGCGCCGGCTGGCGCGACGGTCGCCAGTGCTCATCTGGGAAATGCGCGGGCTTATCCTAGAGAGCGGTGCGGGAGTAATCTTGTTCGGGAGCGGAGAGGAGCAAAGGGGAAGCCGAGTGAAGGAGACGGCTGGGGGGCAGGAGCACACTGGGCCGAAATGGGCGGAAAGGCGCGGAGAGGGAAAAACGGATGCTTAATACTCGATTTCGAAACTGCTGGTAAAGATGAACCTTCAAACCACAACCCTCCGAGTAGTTGTAGTTAGGACACAGATAACTGCATTGGGGACATCGAGATCGGTAGTTTTGATTATAAAAGACCGGATGAGTTTAGTTCAGAATCAGCATTGCCGCTGTCACTGCGGCAACTCGGACTGGGAGATCCTGGGTTGCGAACCCGACGGTCGAATTCAGCCGATGTCTGAAGGAGAATTCTAGTGGCCGGCTGCTCTGATCGGTAGTTTCTCCGATCAGCTCCAGACGAACACCGTGGCAGTTCATTAACAAGCCATGGACAGCACACCATCTCTCCCTCTTCCTTGTCCTGCACTCTTCTCTTACGCGCGCGCGCGCACACACACACACACACACACATACACACACACACATACACACACATACACACACACATACACACACATACACACACACATACACACACACATACACACACACACACACACTTACATGCACTGCATTACTACACACGTCAGGAGACCAGTTGCGAGCTTAGAACGTGTCCCGGCTGGGGCGGTGGCTCCCTGGGAATGGTACATAGAGGGATAATTCCTCTATAAGTAATCCTGTACCTCGGGGCGGGATCTCTCCACCGCCACCTACACGAATTACCCCACTAAAGGTACATCGCCACCTACAGGAATTAAATATAACGGCACTAATGAACAAAACTGTTGACTTGCCCGGAATTATCAATTAATCAAGTTTATAACAATACGAATAAGATGTTTTGGTCGAGACATCATTTGAGACAAATGGGAAACTTCGAAACAAGTACTCACGTAATGATGTTTTGGGGATGTGACGTCGTTTTTTAATTTAGTACAAACAATAAGCTACATTTACTTCTTTTTAATGGAATGTCATCACGTAACACTGCCGTCACATTTTACGAATGCAAATAAACAAGAACGTGCGAGAGCAAACGCCGATTGATTCCTGTTAATTAGTGAAAATGTACAGTGCACTCAATATTAAGGAATATTTTAAACGTATTAAATGGTTGCATGATATACTAATACATTTCTGCTTTACAACTAATGCCTCAAAAATCTGAAATCAGATGAAGGAAATATTTTACGTGAGTGATTTTTTTTCATCTTATTGTTATAATGATTAGCGTCTTCGGTGCTCTTCATTTAATTAGTGAACAAACAACGGTCCAGAAAGTAAGTGAACCGTTCTGTAGCATTTTCTGGTCTACATTCGAGCATGTAACCAATCAAAATGCGACTTAGAATGAAATAAAATCCTAACTGTCTAATATGGAAGCTGTGTTTCAGCAGGTGTTACCTACCACTGAAGAGTTGTTCTGGAATTTCACTTAGAGGATTAGCCAAATCTTATAGCAAAAATAGTACAAGCTTGAACATTAAGATAAATAATTCTACACTTTTACTTAATGCAATATTGCAAATTTAACTTCGATATCTTGATTGTTGAGCAAAATTAAAATATTTTGACATTAAATATATAATTTATCGCAGTTCTATGTTCCAATTTGCAGTGAAATGTTGCTCAAAGCATACAAATGACTATTAATTTATGTATGACTATTTTCTTAAATTTTCAGTATACTGAAAATATGACATTATTTTATTTTTGTAGAAACACTTTGTACATCCTGACGTTCACGTACCCTCAAATTACCTTCCATTTTCTGAGCTCCCTTTAGTGGTTTTAAGAACTACCAATGGTTCGCAAGAATCACGAGCGAAACATTGACACAGAGCATATGTTTTAATGCAAGTCATATGTTTCATAATACTCTGTTCACCTATTAGTAACGTTCACAAATTAAAACCCTGGTTTAATTCATGGCAATTATTTTTGTAAGAATATGAGTACGGGTAAAAAAATGTAAAATATACACATGAAAGGGCAGAGTATGAAACAAGTGCATGGAACGACACACCAAAATTGTCGTTCTCATATTTATTAATTTGAAATAATAGTACTGGTTTCATGTTCCAAAGCATTTTATTATACACGAGGTCACAATTTTCCAAAAACATTACATATCAATTCTAAAGGTCCAATTCGGCAGATGCTCGATTACAGCACATGCCATGTCTGTCCACACACACTCACAAGTCGCCTCGTGCGTTGCTGGTCGCTGGTTGCTACGCGTGCTCGCAGAAATCATCGTGACCATCTCGCGACAGTCCGCAATGGAAGGGCATTATTCCCAAGAACTTCCACAAATTACTTTTGATATTCTCGAGCATTTCCTCTCGTAGAGAACGGCTGTCCTGAAGAACGAACGCTGCTCTAAACACGTTACATTCATCTCGCACAGCGATACTTGGACAACCGATTTCACGTTGCTTAGTGGACTATTAGAGACACTCACAGAGACCTCTGTGAATGTGAACATATCTTACTGCAGCATTTCTCTCGCGCTACAAATAAAACTATGCGCTTCGATAACATTTCTTTTAGAAAAAACAATGGTTGCCATGACTTCTGCCCCAACCCTCGTGGATAACAGGATATTCCATTATTTATAAACGTCAAAAAAGGCTAGTTGATCAAATATAACACAGATTTACTATATACTAATTTAAAAATTGAATTTATGGTTGATTTTAGCACATACTTACATCACATCTCACTGACAGACGTTTTCCAAATTAAATTACTTACAGAAGTAGTTTTACCGAAGTAGTTATAAAACTCGAACAAATAGTTATGAAAAATACTGCACAATCATGCGCTGGTAATTATCTTGGAATGCATCTAGAGAGCAAGATCTAAAATATAAGAAATATTGATTAGCCAGTTGATAAACACACAATGTCTCTGTTTCTCTCTTAATCTTTATCTTTCTCCCCTTTCTGTCTGTCTGTCTCTTTCTCTCTCACTCGCTCGTTCGCTCGCTGTCTCTCTTCCCAAGAAAATAATTATTTAAAGTTTAATTCAAAGTATGCTCGTGCTAAAACAAAAACGACACATGCAGAAAGCGAAAAAAGTTCGAAATAAACAGAGCATGAAAAAGAGAAAACTGAAATAGTTACATAATTTTGTAGTAAACTTAGCATGTGTTGCAATGGCTTCCATTTTCATGTATAGCATTTTCGTTGCCGTCTAATTTATCGAACAGCATTCGACTACCCTAAGCGACGAAGACCAGGCTCAAATGCAAGAATTCGAACCGTACTGCCCGCGGTGGCCTCCTGCAGTTCCTCGCATGTACCTCACTTTCCACTAACCTGAGCCGATCGCGTCCGACCGCCTTCTCTCTCCCTCCCGCCTTCCGCGACCGGCTGACTAATCAGCAGGCCAAGCAGGCCACGCCGCTAGCCCAGTGTGAGGGTGGGACTAGCGCGTGCCAAGAAGGCCGACCGCTCGAGCAGGCCCGATTTAGACCACAGCCTTCTCGTTTCAGACCACTGTAAAGCAAAGGGATGCCCCGTGGGCGGCTCTGATCGGGTGCGGGACGTGAAACCGAGGCGAGGGTGCCACGGGGGTGGACGGTGCGACTTGGGTGCGGCATGGGGTCAGCGAGGGGACGGGGCGGGGTGGAGTGAGGCTGAGCGGGGGCGGGACAAAGGCGGATGCGTGGCGGGACGGGGAGAGGCGGGGTCGGTGCGGGGGCGGCTCCGGGGGCGGCGCAGGCATGGCAGAGCCGGCACGGGAAGCACCGCGGGGGCGGCGCGGGGGCGGCGCGGGGGCGGCGCGGGGGCGGCGCGGGGGCGGCGCGGGGGCGGCGCGGGGGCGGCGCGGGGGCGGCGCGGGGGCGGCGCGGGGGCGGCGCGGGGGCGGCGCGGGGGCGGCGCGGGGGCGGCGCGGGGGCGGCGCGGGGGCGGCGCGGGGGCGGCGCGGGGGCGGCGCGGGGGCGGCGCGGGGGCGGCGCGGGGGCGGCGCGGGGGCGGCGCGGGGGCGGCGCGGGGGCGGCGCGGGGACGGCGCGGTGGAGGGGCGAGGGCGGTGTTGGGGTGTCGCGGGGGCGGCGCGGAGTGCGGCGTGATGGCGCGGGGGCGGGGCGAGGGCGGTGCGGGGGCGGCGCAGGGGTGGCGTGGGAGCGGTCGGGCGATGGGGGTGCGGGGCGACGCGAGGGCAGAGTGAGCGGCGCGGAGGCGGCGCGAGAGGTGCATCGCCTCATCAGATTAGTTGCGAGCTTGAGGTGCTGGGAAATCGCAGTAGCCACTGGCGAGCATTTCGCGGATTGGTCGCGTACAGAGAGCTTTTTCCTTCTGGCAATGTGTTTCGCTCCGCGCGCGCCGATAACGAAAGGAATTAAGCGAGTGTTTGTGCTCATTGCTGCTCTTGGGTGATTTCTCGTTATTGCACATTTCAGAGCTTCTTGTCTCTTGTTTATCTTTTTGCAGAGGACGGAGTTGTCGTGAAGCCTGCACTTCGGAATAAGTGGATCATATCGGCAAAACCAACGGAGGTTCAGTTCAAATAATCACGAGACGGACCAATTTTGTTTATGTCCTATTTGTGAACTTTGCAAAAGATATTTGTAAATGTTCTATTTTTCTTGAAAAAATTAACGCTTTTGCACTATATGGTTTTCCAAATAATAAGTATTGATAATCCGGCAAATAATAAGTACTTGCCGGAACATAGCACTATTTTAAATAGCGTATTTTAAAAGTAGCTTTCCTTTCGCATTTTCAAAAGCCTATTTCTTCAGAAAATTAAAAATAATCACCTGAACGATTGCGGACAATGTCATTTAGATCGGTGTCAAACTACCTTTCGTATACTGTTTATTCGATTTCAACTGGAATCTAATCGAATGTTTAAAATTGCCACATTTCATTTCGGTAGTTATGATTTAAAAAAGAAAATCATGTTTCGCCTTTCCACCATATATTTAAGGTAGTACTTTTGCTTCTAACTTAAGATTTACGATGGATTGTGGCACCATAATCCGATTACATCTATTTGGTGAACTTCGGATTCATCAACGTTATTCTCCTTTGTAAATATATTTATGTAATTGAAAGTTGAACAATCAATTTCAAAAGAAAATAAATATTTTCCCAAACTCCATTCCGTAATAAATAATATAGAACTGACACTTCTTATAATTATTATTTACTTAACATACTTCTAACTGGCATTATTGTGTATGTAGAAACAAACTTGAAAACCCTTCGAAATTAGTTGCACATATTATACTCTTCTCTTTGTTTCAAAAACAGGACACTTCATTGTATTTGATGTAACGAGAAGTTGCAGTACGACTTCATTTCCATAGTGGCACACAAAGGAGCAATGAAGAAAACAGAATACTCGTAGAACAGTCTGCAGTGAACAGCTGCCAACAGAGGTTCATTGTTCTTAGGTCATTGACTTCGGACGAGATACGAAATGTTGTTCAGACTTTCCCGCAGTTCTCTCCCAACTACGTCCTGAGACTCCGGAGCAAATGATCGTCCGACTCAGTCAACATCGCCCACATTTCCGTCTCTAAATTTGTCACACACATTGCTCACACACTACCGTATCTTTCCTGGAACAATTATGATCATTGTTGACGAAACTTGTTAAAAGGACCTACCTTTTGCCACGTAATCATCCGATTTCCAGCGTTCCTAGTATCTCGATAGATCCTTTTTCGCCACCCTCTTTACCTTCTCCATCACCACCTGAATTCCAAAACGACAATTCATCACTTCCGTCGCCATCGCCCCAAGGACCACAGGACCGCGCGTTTGCAGAAGCAAGATATGAATCGAGAACGATTCTAGCCAGCGTGCTTCGAAACGGGGAGTCGGTGGCAGAGCAAGAGTCGGGCACACACACCCATTCGTGCACAATAAAACCAGAGACGACAATCTGGCCCAGAGGTTTGCCCATCAAGACTGTGTATTTATCCTATGCGCCGCTACAATTTGCTTAATACCGAAATGCTCACCCGAGCAGCGAAGCCGGTCGGGCCCTGACGAGTCAATATTGAGCCAATAGCTCGGCCCATCAAGTCTGAGGCGGCCGTCGCCACCCCCCCCCCCGCGCCCCTTCTCCGTTCCCTCACCCGACATATGAAAGGCGTCGTCATGGCGACTGTGCCCGCGTCTCGCCGTTCTCAGCGCGACAGAGACGGCTGGGTCTAGATGGAAGCGGAGTCGGCGAAGGGGGCGAGGTGGAGAAAGAAGCGGAGACGGAAATGGAGATGGATGCGTAGTAGAGGTGTAAGTGTGGGATGCGAAGGTGGAAACGGAAAGACAAGTGGAGGTGAATGTGATGCAGAGATTCAAAGAGAGGACGAGGAACAGAGAGACGAGAGGGCAGAGTGAGGCAAAATCTGTGGCATACGAGGTGAGGGCGAAGGTCGCGGATATACAAACGGGCGAAGACGGATGCAGAGAATAAGTTGGAAGCGCAGATAGGCGCTAACTCGGAAGAGAAGATTCTGGCAGGTGCGGACCAACGGAGGCGGAGAAGTATGAACGAAGTTAGAGAAGGAGGAAGTGCCATTGGAGATAGCGATAGGCGTGGAGATGGTAGAAGAGTAGGACGAGCAAGTGTAAGTGAAGGCGAAGGAAGAAGTGTAAGTCAAGGTGAAGGAGGAAGAAGAAAGTGAAGGAGGCGAAGAGAGATTTGGAGGCAGTGAGTGAGGAGAAAACTGTGGAACTGGAGGAGTGGAGGCGGGAGAAGGCAGAGCATGTCTATGCGGATGCGAAGTCGAGGATGGAGACAAACGCTAACGCGGAAGTAATATTCCAGGGGCGGAGCAGCGAAGGCGGGATCGACAGCGGAGGCGGAGAAACAGTGAAGATGGAGGAGGACGATGAGGAAGTGGAAGTGGAGGTGACGGAGTAAGTGAAGACGGAGATGGAGAAGGAAGTCGAAGTGGAGGAGGAGATGGAGAAGGAATTCTACGTGGGGGTGGAGAAAGAAAGTGTAGTCAAGAGTTGGAGGTGAAGGAGACGTATGGTGAAGGCCAAGATGGACAAGGAGGTACAATATAAGTAGAAGTGGAGGAGGAGCAGAAGGTGGAGATGAAAGTGTAGGTGGAAGCAGAGGTGGAGGAGGCGTAAATGCAGTTGGAGAAGAAGGAGAAAGTGGAGGTGGAGACGGAAGTGAAGATACGTCCGAGATGAAGATGCAGAAAGGGGTAGAAGGCGGAGTTGCCCGAGGCGGCGGGGGTGGGGACAGGATTGACGCGGGCGACGAGGAGGGTACGTTGTGTGCGGTCCAGAGGCAGGCGAGAAGGCATGAAATATTCAAGAGGTGTCAACGTTGGTGAAGGCGAGTGTAATTGTAAACAGCGGGTTGTGTGAAGAACTATGCGTAGACAAATGTTTCCCCTACGGCGGAGCAGGATGCGGGATATTGCGTCCACACGGGGCATTACAGCAAGGAAAGTGCTCAAAGATGGCCGTCTAAAGTGTGCTCATGTAATACATTTTTATGAGTTTTACTTTTCCATTACGAGTTTAAATAACATAATTAGAGTATTTACTAGAATAATGGTTGATGCCAATATTGTTCGTGATAAACCAGGGAAAGAACATCTTTTAAAAAAATAATACAATAGTAAGCACCTCCGTTCTGCGTTTATTTAGTCTCCTAAACTTACATGAAAACAAACATATCGTGAAAACGTCATGGATTTTCCATCCTGAATAATGTGATTTACATCAGTAAAAAATAATTAGATACGGATACCCTAGAATAGAACCTCCTCGTAAATTATTCGCATATCACTGCAATAAAAAAAAGACTAGAATATACAGAATTCATCACTTCAAATTATTCGATGGAGTCTTTTGAAAAGTAATAACATCCCTTTCATTTTGAATCATTTAATTAAAAAGAAATTTGCGATTAAAAGTAGGGAAAATAAAATAACTGTCTCCAGTACTTTACACTCTACACGCTCTGAAGTACTAAATTATTTGAACTCCTGTGTCAATATTTCTTTAGTAAAAAAATTTTACTCTGAACGAGTACAGTCCAAACTTTTTATGAAATAGTTCATAAAGTTTAATGGAACTTTAAAACCAATGAAGAAATCGAAAATTATTTCTATCTTCTTTCGACAAAACACAACTCATTTAAAAAGTTGAAACTTTTACAGTCAGGTGCATTTTTAAGATTGAATTTATTGCTAAAATTACTTATTTGCATTCAGTTTATTATTAAGAGTACATTTTGTGCCTATTAGAGTACTATATATGCCCCTGCAATGCTTTTCAAAAATGAAGTATTAGACATTCCAATAAAAATACTCTATTAACATGTCGTAATAAGAAAATATATCACACATTCTAAAAGAGAACACACACATTATCATTCTAAAGAAACTGTCACGTCTCCCATATCAATCGCAAGCAACGACACCGAAACCTGACACGCAATTTCATCTTGCGCCTGGCTGCCCCCTCCCTTTTCCAACCTCCTCCTACCGCGTACGCAAATTAGGAGAAACGTAATCACGCACGCCTTTGGAATCTGTCCATCACAGCGACCTCTGCCGCCTCCCACATCAACCCGTCCCGTCCCGTCCGGCCCCCGCCCGCCATCGGACGGACAGTGTCTCCGGCGCCGCCGACGGCGTATCGACGCGCTGGGGTGCGAAGCGGCGGCGGCGGTCGCGTCGCCCCGCGCCTCCCCGCCACGCCCCGCTCCGCGCACGGACGCCCGCTCCGCCCCGCCCCACCCCCCGCCCGCGGCCGCTCCCACCGTCAGAGTTTAATTTGGAAGTCAGATGGCGCAGCGGGCAGTGATGGCTGCCATGCATTATTCAGGGGGCACGCGCGGCGCCGCGCGGCGCCACGGGGCGGGGCGGGGCGGGGATGAATGTGAGGGCCGGCTGGCGGCGGCGGCGGCGGCGGTGGTGGAGGCGGGTGCGCTTGCAGTGAAGGTGGTGGTGGAGGTGGAGGTGAGGTCTGGGGTGGGAGTCGGGATGGGTTGGGTGGTGGTGGTGGCGGTGTCGTAGGTCGTGGTCATGATGTTCGACGTGGGAGTGGCGGGGTGGGTGTTGGTGCGGATGGTGCTTCTGATGCGATTTTCGCGGCAGTTTGGGAGGTGGTTTGGGGGACAATGTGGATGGCGGTTTGGATAGTGGTGTGGGGTGGCGATAGGGCTGGCAGTTTGGCTTAGGTGGCGATGTGGGTGGCATTTCGGGTAACGGGGTGACGGTGACTGAGGCGACGACAAGTGAGGAGCAGGGATTGGAGAAAGGAAAGAGGAGAGCCCTATCGATGATGTCGTGAGAACAACAGTGATGGGATAATTTTTAAATGGACCCTGATTTTTTGACGTAGCCATTTGGTTTTGGTTCTTCTTTTTGTGAAATTGGCAAGAATCATCAATTTTGGAGATAGAATACCTAGATTTTGCCAATGTAACCTTCCGTGCTATCAGTCCGCTCACTTTCCAGATCTCGGTATCAGGATTAAATGAGGCTTTCTCTAGTACAATATCTGATGAATAAGGCGTATTCGCAGTAGACAATGATTCCTTCTGTTCCTTTTGCCTTGAAGTATACAATTTTGTTTTCATTATACATGACCATGAATCCACTTGTCAGTTCGTTATTACTATCGTATTTGTAAGGGGATTAAAGATAGGTGAGCCTAATTTTCTCTTGTTTTGCGATTTTGACAGCTACTTTCCTAGACGATAAATAAATACGAGTCGATGTAATGAATCGTACTTAGACAATTGATAATCGGAGGAGTAGAAAGTTATAGTGTTATGTCAATCGTTGGAGTAATTTTCAGGGGTAGCGGCACTCCAAGTCAGGGAGTCACTGGGGATTGAACCGTGTCGAGAAAGCGGTAGCGCCAGCCTGCGCCGCCGGCGAGGCGGAACTGGCGGCCGGGACGCGGCGCAGACATAACTTCCGCCGGAGCGGCTCCGTATGCACCGGACGGCCTGATGTACGGGCGGTGTCCGAGGGCGGTCGACCACCGCTTGCGGGTCGCACTGCGGGTCGTAGCCGCTTGCCACCCGAACCTCGTCCGCCAATGCCACGCCCCCGCCCCGCTTATATTCGCCACGCCCCCCTCATCTACGCTTCGCCCTCCACCTTTCTACTCTGTCCTGCCTCTCCCCACCCACCCCGCCCCGCTGCACCCCGCTCCATGTGCCTCGCATCACCCCGTACCACCATGCCCCCACTACCTCGCCACACCCCGCCCCTTTCTGCCTCACCTCATCTCGTCCCCCTCTCCCTCTCCTCACCCCTCCCCGCTCCTCTCACCCTGGCCTTACCCTGCCCAGCTCCGCTCTACTCCTCTCTGCCTAGTCTCGCCTCCCTCCGCCCCGCCCCCTCTGTCACACCTCACCGCCTCTTTCTAGCCTCACCTCTCCGTCCCGCATCACCCCACCCCCTCTGTCTCATCCCACTCCTCTCTGTGTCACCTTCTCCCGCTCCGCTCTATTCCTCCCTAATCGCGACTCGCCTTCTGTCTAGCCCCTCTCCAACCCTCGCCCCGCCCTCCACTGCCTAGCCGTCCCCCGTCCCGACCACTCTACATCGACTCCCCTACTCCCCTCTGCCTGGCCTAAAGTCACCCCTCTCTGCTCTGCACCGCCCAACCTCGCCTCACTCCGCTCTGCAACATTCCACCCTGTTTAGTCCCTCGCTCCTTTGCTCCTCCCCGTGGCGTTTTGGTCCGCTCTTTTTCACCCCCACCGTTGTCCAGGCCCGTTCTACAGTGCCGCTCCACTCCATTCCTTCCCACATTCACTCGCCCCACCCCTCTTTGCGCCACTTGAGAAGCTTGCTTGTCACTTAGATCACCTTACTTGCATCGTTTTGCCTCACTTGGGGCAGCTTTACTCTGTCCCATTCCGCCCCGCTTCTCCACGCCTCGCCCCGCCCTACTCTCTCTAGTGACTCTTTACTCAAACCAATTGAGTCCCCCCCGCACTGCATCACCTTGATTTCACCGCCTTGCCTCGCTTGGGGCAGCTTTGCTCCGTCCCGCCCCGCCCTACTTCGCCACGTCTCGTCCCCCTCCGCCCCACTTCACCTCGTCTCGTCCCGACCCGCCATTCCTAGTCACACGTCACTCAAACCAATTTAGTCTCCCCCCGCGCATTGTACCACCTTGTTTGCACCGCTTTGGGCAGTTTGCCCTCTGCCCCGCCCCCTCCTCATTGTCTCAACTTCACGTTGCTACACCCTTCCATTCTACCACGATCAGTGTTCTCTGTGCATGAGCCTTCACACGCGTCTCTTCGGTCCTGATCAACTTCTCGCCTATTCCAACCTTATACCATTCTCTCCCTTATGCCCCTCTTCATTGTGCCAGACCTCGCTCTCATCACCTGTTCATCCTACGTCTACTTTACTTCATTTCTTGCCGCTTCTCTCCGAAGCACTCTACTTCGTTCCTGTGCAATCATCGTTCATCTGAATAACTTGAGTTTCAAATTTTCCCTCTCCCATCTGCCACTGACTATGATCTAGCCTTGCTCACCCGCTCCTCTTACTCGCTTTGCTCATTAAACTGTTTCTGCTGACTTTACCCCGCCCATTCTTTCACCATATCCTCCGCAAACATATCCCACAGCACACAAACCGTATTGACTCTCCACATCCCGACCTTCTCACCGGTCTTCTCCACCCATACCAAGTCTCTCCACCTCTCTCTTTCTTCCCTCCTTGCCCTGTTTTATGGTGCTCCAACTCTTCCTTTCTCTTGCACTCAACTCAATGCTCAGTCATGCCACTAGCCTTTCCACCTCCTTGACCGCTAACGAATGAAAAGGCGAACGTGTCCAGGTCGTCGCTGCGTTGACTGATGCGCCCAAAGAACCCCCTTGCCACATCCGTCGCTGCTGCCGCTGCAGTAGTTAACTCTGTCACCTTACGCTGCTCCCGCCCAGGTTGCCCCGATCCACCTTCCCTAGCGTCAGCGCCCTCGACGGCTGTCACTACAGTCCCCGCCGTCGCCACCAACCCCACTGACTCCGCCATACCCGCCTTTCCCGCCATCCCCTCTTACTCCCCTCTTATTCGCCTCCCTCCTCTGTCACTTGTACTTCCCTTTTTTTCTGTATACTTTCTGTCCCCTTTCTCTTTCCACTCAATCTTTCCTTCTCTTTCCCCTCCCTTTTCCTCTCTTTATCTCTTTCCCCTCTCTTTCTCTTTTCTCTTCCCTCTCAATTTTCCCTCTCTCTTTCTCCTCTCTTCTTCTCCTATTTCTTTATCCTCTCTCTTTTTCTCCCCTCTCCGCCTTTCTGGCCCTCCGTACTATCATGGTCTTCACCGTCCTCGCCATCGTTACCACCGTCACTACAGTCGCCGCCGTTCCCCTCCTCTACCGTCACCTCACCCCTCACTCTCGTTGCTCTCGTCCCCCCCCCGTTTTCGCCATCGCTACAGTCGTTGCCACCGTCTCCGCCGTCGCCGCTCGCTCCGCCTTGGTGGCGGAGTCGTCCTTTGGTCCGTCACCCTTCGTCTCCCCTCGCGACGCCGCAGCTGATCTCGCTTTCCCTTGACCCGTGCTACTCCGCTTGGCCTCCGTGGAAGCGGAGTTCTCGCAGCACCCCTCCTCCCAGCTGATATCTTCATCGTAGCATCGAGCTCTGGGCTTCCCCTCTCGGCAGCCTTGGACTGCCCCAACGGACCCTCCCTGCACTGTCAACGTTTCATTTCTACTCCCCGCCCGTTCCCTATTTCCGCGCATTATCTTGTCTTTCTAGGTACTCTCGTCATCATTCTCTTATCGTCCTATCGAGTTCCTCGTAGTCTCCTCTTTCTCCAGTTTGCATCCATAGACTTATTACCCTCATTCGTTCACTGCTGTTCGAACTTTCAATCACTTTCACACATTTTTAACTGACCTTCTTCTCGTTTTTTATACTCTATTACTCATATTTCACCTCCCATCATGTACTTTCACATCCCTTTCCTCCTTGCAACTCTCTTGTCTCAACATTTCAGTTACTCGATTTGTTTCTGTAATCCATTTGAATCGTCGTAGATCTTGGAGACCTAAATCATGATTTTAGGTATGCTTCTAATTATATCTGACTTTGCTATTATTCTCATTGTCCCCAAATTTTCTTTAAAATCATATCTAAAATTCACATTATAATTTTGTTGATTTTTAAATGCATTCATTGCTATTTTACTTTAACACATTCTTCGTACAAACTTGAAAAACATCACTGTTGGCTTGTATTGAACAAACACTCTCCGTAATAGATATAAATGTTATAATAATTACATGAACTGATCTTTCAGATCTACGTGTGATCTCGTATGTTCTTGTCCCCATCGTTGCGCAAGACATTATGTTATTTTATTCCGTTTACTCTTCTTCCTTGTCTAATATTTGTTTGAAAAAATCAAAAATACAAGCTAGTGTAGTTTCTCTGAACATTGTCAAAAATTTTGCTTAATTTATTCTTGCATTTCGCATTTAATTTCTACTTATCTTACGTATCTGTGATACTTTCTTTTTACATTGCAAATGCCGAAACATATGTTCTCTTAGATTTGCCAAAGTAACTCTTCTTTGAAGTTCAATTTCATGTCTCTCTAAACATGGATGTTATATGCATTGAAGAGCTCTCTATTTTGTTTGTTTTCACTGATGGAATATGAATTGAATAAAAAGAAAGAATAAAAAGAATGAAGGCTTATTTATCTGGCTTTTACTCGGCTGAATAACCAATGGAATTGCTGAGCTCAATCTTCCATTCCTCATTTAGTAAACCAACCATCTACGTAAGCATGCACGCTTATTTCCTTCATGAATGTCAATGGAGATCCATTTCCATATCACATCCCGCCATATCTTCATATTGAATTCTCTTCCGGAGCATATCGGAGTTTTGCTTCGCTTTGAATTTTGCTTATATTTCTTTTCCAGTATTGTTTTATGACTGGCCTCAGTCTTTTTCTTCTATGTGTTGCTCTTTAAACCTCAAAAATACGAAACACAAAAGTCTTTACGATCTTCCCATGAAATTATACAGAACATTCGGCAAAACAAAATCACGACATTACTCTGAGAAGTAGTTTCGGACATGGAAAGTTAGCAACAAATAACATGAAAGTAGAAACCCTAAACGCATAAAATAGTTAATCAGAGTATATTTCTTCTTCCTCCGAATCGTACCAAAAACATTACTATCTTAAGTTTTGTATTTTTAATGTAGGTATACATAATGATTATGTTAATGCACACTATTATCTCTCTTCGAAGTATTTTAAGAAGTTATTTTCAAAGAATTTGAAGTTGCATATGGTCAACATATCAGCATTTAAATTGTAATGTATAACCTGAAAGCTCATTTATCCTTCAATTCCAGGTTTCTACGTAGGTACACTCAAGATTACTCACCAAATCGACGAAGCATTACAGATGATGGAGTCCACTTTATTTCGTTTTCCTTGCACATAATATTTTCTACGTATAATAATATTTATTTTTACTGGTACTGGTGACTTTGATTCGGAGTTTGATATGCACTGCAAAGTTTACCTGGATCGAGAGGATCATTGTTAGGAGGGAAGTATGAAAACAGTTGAAAAGCTCTTATGGAGGGAATCATTAAAGAGAGTTATGGGAGGGAAATGGAGAAGGACAAACTGAGTCAAGCTAACAACTAGTTAATTAATAAAATCTTAAATACTAAAATAACGAATGTACCATGGTCGTTAATTGGTTCTAATTATCTTGCGCGACAAAAAACCTTCGGGCCAAAGGCTCTCGAGCGTTTTGTCATCGCTCAATCATTGGAACCTTTATAATGCCCTTGGTGCGTAAATAAATTATATTTCAAGACAGTTTTTTCTTCTCCCTCCTTACATTTAGGAACTACCGTACGTTATCAGCTGGGAAGTCCGGTGGGCAGGCGGGTGGGCAGGCGGGCGGGCAGGCGGGCGGGCGTCTGGGTGAGCGGGCGAGAGAGAGAGAGCGATACGGGACGGTCCGCCCTTATTCTCAGAAAAGTAATTAGGCTGGTGTGCCCGGGAGTAATTCCGGGCAGTGAGGGCCGATGCCTCCGACGGGGCGATTGACGCTCGCGCACGCGCTTCTGCTGAGAAATACGGCCGCACGGGGCGCCCTCGCCGTAACTCCACGGCCTTATCGCCCGGGGCGCGCCGCACTTCGGCCCGATCGCCCGCGCTGCCACCCTCTCCGACGACGCGGCGAGAGCGCCCACCTAGGCGTGCCGTAGTTCCACGACGTCTCGGAAGAGGTTCAGAGTTGAAAGTCTCTTACAGAGGGAATTATGAAAGGGAGTTATGGGAGTTACTACGTTTTTTGTCGCGCAAGATCATTAGAACCAATTAACACCGTGGTACATACATTATTTTATTTATTGCGTAATTTTAATATTTAAGATTTATTTTTTTATGATTTGACTAGTTATAAAATTGACTCGGTTGTCTTTACACATTTCCCTCCCATTACACCCTTTCATAATACCCTCTATAAGAGACTTTGAACTCTGAACCTCTACCGAGTCGTACGGAAAACGTCGGCAGTTACTTGAAAAATAATAAAACAAAACTAGACTCCTACTTCAGCGACATCACACGGTGGGTGAAGGAACTTAGGAAGGCGCCGGTCAGTTGTACAATGACACATGTTGGCCTGTTGGCGCTCGGCACTGCTAGGGCGGTCTTTATGCGTGCCTTAGTCCATGACAATAAGATGGAAAAGAATTAGTGACGGTGCAGTATTGTAGTGCTAGTCGACTTGGAACTGAATCAGGGGTTCATTGTCACCTTCATCTAGAATATTGTAATGCAGTGAATTGCAGCTCTCTTGACAGGCCTTACCGCAGTTTGTGCTGTATTTATGTGCGAAATTTATAATAATAATTTATTATGGTTATTATCATTATTAAGGGCCGTTAATACTCGTAAATAAATATTGCTTCCCGCGGAAACACTTTGCTTTGCTGCCATTGGCTGCTTTTATAGGTTCCTTCGAGGTTCTTTCATTCGCCGCGTGATGTCGCTGAAGCACAAGAAGTCTAGTTATGTTTTATTTCTCAAGTAGCTGCCGACGTTTTCGGTACATACCCCCACCACCGAAGTTGAGTCTCTCCTTCCTGTAGACTTCGTGCGTAGTTCCCTTCGACACACACTGGTCTGGAAACATCATGGCACGGAGAAAGGAGGCTCAGGGCATCATCTGATGTAACTGCAATGCCTCCGATCGGGAGGTCTTAGGTCTGGCGGTGGCAAACTTTTCATAGGGATAGTGGTAAATGTACTCTATCAGATGACATGAAAGCCATACTGCTCTATAGGTTGTTTTTTTCAAAAATTACAAAAATGTAAATTTTTTCACATGTTTCTCACGTCGATAATATTTACATTAGCGGCGATTTTTTCACATTATTATATTTACGAGTACATGTGGTTTAAATAATGTCAAGTGAAGTTTCTCGAAAACACAACCGTTTTCTGTAAAAAGTAGCTCAAAATTTCGCATTTTCAGAAACGCTCAAACACCATTTTCTCATATATGGCTACAAATTGTTTCTTCAAACTTTTGTAACGGATAGTGCACTCTTCAGTATAGTCAAAAGTTATTTTGAGTTATTTTTTTGTTTTTTCAAAAATTACATAATTGTAATTTTTTGGAAGATCTCTCACATCTTTAAGATGCACATTACCAGCAATTTGTAAACATTATTATATTTGTGAGTGTAAGAGCTTGAAAGTACTTCAAATAAAGTATTTGGAAAACGCAAACATTTTCTGTAAAAATGAGCTTCAAGTTTCGCATTTTTAGTAGCGCTAAAACGCCATTTTCTCTCAAACGGCATAATTTTTAAAAGAAAATTGCCATTTATGACTAGGTTTTTGTGTCCTTTAATATTCTACAATTAATGTTTCCGTTCTGTCAATAGGAAACCGAAAAATTAAGAAAATGACAAAAAAATGTACTTTTGGCGGTGATAGAGGACAGCTGGCAAGAAAGAGTTAGTGGCTATTCCGAATAGCAAGCGAAGACCCAAGGAAATAGAAAACTAATTTGAGAACGTTTGTGCCATTCTGTAGCATCACTAGTTTTTCTTAATTTAGCAACTGGTTTTATCAACTTCTTCATTTTCACGGCTCGGCAATTAATTTTTTTCCACCGAAAATTGGCCTTTTTTTTCGCACAGCATTACATAACTTTCCCTATACTACGTATATCACTCCGTGTATACGTACGTATACGGGAAAGTAAAATATATTGACGTAGTAAATGTGCACAAGAATGCACATTCTCATGTAAAACTCGCGTTTTTCTAAATCGACTTTCATTTATTTCTTTGGGACACACAAATCAAGGAAACGATTATCACTGCTCTACTTCGTAACAAACTGAAGTTTGCCTGGAAGAGTAAGTGACTTGCTACGTTGCGAAGTAGGATTTGGGTCTGTAACGACAACGCCATGTTAAAAGTGACCCTTGAGCTGTGGTGGAATTTCGTGGAAATATATGTCCGATCGTGACTTTACGGATTTTATTCTTTCGCTATTGCATGTTTTGGTGGAACAATGTGGAACAAATTTTGTGCAAGCATGGTGAATAACTTAGGAAGTATTATGTGAAGGAACCCTGAAAAATGTAACAATACACTTTGAATAGTGTACCAGTACAGAAATAAATTATGCCTACAAGATATTTTTTTACTTTATTTTGCTTTGCTCTCATACGATATAGCTTTCCACTACTTTGCGCTGCTAGAGGGAGTCGGAGAGTGACGCATGACAGAGTAATGGACCGTAAAGAATTGTCATCAAATCCTATACTTCTGTGCCTGAAAATATTACCCATTTCTTCTTTAATATCAACAATCAAATTAAATATTAGAAATTTTTAATTATTTTTTCAAAAATTGTATAATTTTATTGCTACATTAATATTTAAATTTACAGTCGCTTTTCTATTTTCTTTAATAGTACATTGTTGGTAAAGTTGATGTGATTTAACATACAACTATTCGCCTCCTAAATAAGTTAAAAGGATCGAATGATAGCGATTCAAGAACACATTTGAAATTGCCTTATATTTTAAGTTTTTAACGAGATTTCTTCTTTTATTGCTCAAGAATATGTTGTTCTTTTCTATTTTAAGGCGAGTACGCTAGTCTTGCCGTAAGTGTACGGCAAAGTAACACTTTCTCATCACAAATAGTAAAGGTAAGCACTAGTTTCTATGCACCAGGGCCGAAAAATAAATGTGCCTCCGATTGATTGTTTGTAGTGATCCCGGGCGCGTTAACTGCTAAGGTCACTATTCCCATATGTGTAGTGCATGCTTTTTCCTCGGGAGGTGGCGGTGATTTGCCCTCGCTGAATGGTAAGTTTTGGCGCAGTCTGCTCTCAACCGCCAAGCGGGACGGACGTAACCTAGAGCCGAGTTGCTTGTGCAGTTAGCAGTGCTTGAATCAAAGTCTTATCAGTGCTTGTGCGATCGATAATTCTTCTGCATAGGCGTAGACCACGCTCGTTTTGCCGCATTGCGGCAAAACTATAATACGAACAATTATATTATCAAGACAAATGCACCGTCACATAGACAAATTCTTAAAGTGAGGTTATCTCCAGTTTCGTGACAATACAGAACTAAAAAGTAAGTAATAGAATAAACAATCCAACTAAACAAGACAGTGAAATATCTAAAATGTTATCAGAAGATGTCCCCCTAGGGGGACATATCAGCAGTTCCATAGAACTACTAAACAATGAAAGTACAAGTGACTCGTATGCAACACTTGCAAATTCGCAGTTCACACACGAAAACCAAATGGTAGACATTCAGCAACAATACCAACATCTACTACATCAAAATCATATGCTACAAGAACATCTTCAAAAATTAGAACAACAAAACCAAATACTACAACAACAACTTCAACATTCTCTGTCCGGTGCAACAAACAACGAGGGGGCAGCAGCAGAATATGTCCCACGAGCACCTGTGGAACGTACACAAACGCCTGAATACCAACACCATGCAGAAGATACTTCAGAAAGAAACAGCAGTGAACAACAATCAACAAGTGCACATCAGCAGATAACAAAAAAAAGAGGATCCACAAAAGTAAGTGACTATAGTGACGCAAAGCGTAGAATGCTAAATAATAGTGTAACAAAAGACCTTACTCTAACAAATAAATACTCAATTTTAGAAACAATTGAAGAACCAAATGACAATGTAATTAATTTAGAACCACAAAATGAAAATGTAAAAATACCTCCCATATGCATTAGAAATGCAGGAAACATAACACTCCTAACAAAAGATCTCACACAATTAATAGGAAATGGATTCACACTTAAAACCACAGGAGATTCTGTAAAAATATTTCTAAAAAATGTAACTGAATACCGTACAGTTAGAAAATATTGTGATGAAAATAATGTGCCTTATTACACATACTGTATACAATCAGAAAAAAACTTATCAGTTGTAATAAAAAATGTACCCCTAATATTCACTGAGGAAGAGATTTTTAATGAATTAGAAAGCCTAAATTATCCAATAAAAAAGGTAACTAGACTAACTAACAGAGAACAAATACCCTTCAAGGTAGTTGCATTAGAACTAGCAAATTCAATAGAAGGAAAAGAAATATTTAAACTAGATAAATTACTTCATTGTATTGTGAAAGTAGAATTAAGAAGAAAACCCCAAGGTCCACCCCAATGTAAAAAATGTTTCATTCATGGACACACAAAAAATTATTGCACAATGGCCCCAAAGTGTGGATACTGCACACAAAACCACTGGACAAAAGACTGTGATCTATTATTATCAACAAACCCACCACCCCCAATCTGTACTCTATGTAAAGGAAATCATATGGCTACATCAGATCAATGCAAATACTTCCCAAAAAGAAAGAAAATGCAACAACAATCTCAACTCAATAACCAATATCAAACTCTACAATCTCAAAATATTTATGAAAATAAAACCAACTCACAAACATACCAACAACAAACACATATTAATCACAATCCATTACACACACCAATGACATTTAATAACAGACAAAACTTACCCACACCCACATATGCTCAAACAGTTTCACAAAACAATATTCAATCAAACATAACACAAATATTGATGCAGATGTTACCAACAATAGTTAATCAAATAATAGCAACAATAATTCCTCAAATTCAAAGCATAGTGTCAAACCAAATATCAAATATAATAAGAAATGGATAAGCAGCCCAACTTAAAATCTATAACACTTCTAAATTGGAATGCAAATGGATTATTAAATAAAAGAAACTCACTTATTCACTTCCTAAAAAATCATTCAATAACAATTGCATGCATAACAGAAACACACTTAGTACCAGGACAAACATTTAAAATACCAGGATATAATTGCTACAGAGAAGACAGAATATGTCAACATGCAGCAGGAGGAGTAGCCATCATAATCAAAAAGAAACTGGACCAGTCATTAATTTCTATCCCAAAATTGAATGATCTTGAACTGATTGCAGTGAAAATAACGTTAGGAAATGAATATCTAAATATCATATCAGCATATAAACCACCTAAAAAACAAATCAATATAAATGAATTAAAGCAAATATTACAAAGTTCAGAACCTACCATTTTAATGGGTGATTTAAACAGCAAACATATCAATTGGGGCTGCAAAGTGAACACACCAAATGGAAGAAAATTACTAAAAGCTTCAACAAATTTAAACTTCCAAATCATAGCACCAACAAATCCTACTCACTACCCGAAAAATCGTAACGCAAAACCAGATATCTTAGACATTGCCATCATTAAAAACCTAACTCATACCCTCTATGCTCATTCTTTACCTGAATTAGACTCTGATCACTGTCCTGTAATACTCACTTCAGATATGTACTACATTAAAGCAGAATTGCCCCATAGTATAGATACAAAAAACATAGATTGGATAAAATTCCAAACAAATGTTGATAACGCCCTTCCCATAAACCGATTCATGAAAAACAAAGAAGAGATTGATTTTGCAGTAGATACCCTCACTAAAATTATCCAAAACGCAGCGAAAGAGGCAAATACTAATCCTAATCATAAACCTAAACTAATGCAACAAACCATACCTGTTAACATCGAAAAATTAATTCAAAAGAAACACAGAATACGACGGCAATGGCAGCAATACAGAAGCCCAGATTTAAAGAAAGTGCTAAATAAACTAACATGCCAAGTAAAAACAGCACTAGATGAACACAGAATCCAACAATATAAAAATCACATTAAAAAAATAAACCCTAAAGACAACAACTTATGGCAGGTTACAAAACAAATATTGAAAGAACCAACAATTATACCTGAGTTAAAGAAATTAGATAAAAAAGCTACAACAACAAAAGAGAAGTGTGAAATATTAGCGGAACATTTTCAAGAAACTTTTGCTCCAAATCCAACTTCAAATAATAACAACACAATCCAAATTATTAATAATGAAATAATAACAGTTCCACATCCAGTAAAATATATATCACCAAATGAAACATACCAAACAATTAAACACCTGCCTAAGAAAAAATCAGCTGGAATAGACCAAATTCCTACCATAATTTTACAAAAACTAAATAAGAAAACTATAGGCTACTTAACTGCAATATTCAATTCAATGTTAAGAATAGGGTACTATCCCACAAAATGGAAACATTCTATAATAATTCCAATACCAAAACCTGGTAAAAACCCAGCATATACAGAAAACTATAGACCCATAAGCCTAATCCCTATAATAGCTAAAGTAATAGAAAAATTAATACTTAAACGACTTCGGAAATACACAAATGAAATATCATACATACCACATTTCCAATTTGGATTTAAAGAAAAATACTCAACGACACACCAACTTTTAAGAATCACTGAACTAGTATACAAAAGTTTTGAACAAAAAAAGCATTCTCTAGCAGTTTTCTTGGACGTAACTCAAGCTTTCGACAGAGTTTGGCACGAGGGTTTGATATTTAAATTACAAGAATCAGGCCTACCCCATTACCTAGTGAAAATAATACAAAGCTTCTTAAAAGAAAGAGTTTTTTCTGTAAGAATAAATTCCACCTATTCTTTACAAAAAGAAATCACAGCAGGAGTACCACAAGGTAGCCCATTATCTGCAACCTTGTTCAACATATTCACAGCTGACTTCCCAACAACTCAAAACACCACAGTAGCATTATTTGCCGATGACAGTGCAATATTAACCTCCAACAAATGCCTGAATACTGCTATAGAAAATTTACAAGATGAATTAAACAAGGTAACACTATGGGCAGATAAATGGAAAATAAAATTAAATCCCAATAAATGTTTAGCAAAAATATTTACACTATGTCCAATAACCACGAAACCCAAACCTCTAAAGCTATTTGATAAAACACTTGATTGGTTACCAAAAAACAAAGCGATAAAATATCTCGGTGTATTAATGGATACCAGACTAACATGGACTAATCATATAAATGACAAAATTATACAAGCAAACAGAAGACTACATAAATTATATCCATTAATTAACAGAAAAAGCGCCCTCAAAACAGAATGTACATTAGTGCTTTACAAAGCAATAGTTCTTCCCATTATAATGTATGCATGCCCGATATGGTACAACACTGCCGCAACTAATATAAAGAAAATACAAACCTTCCAAAACAAAATCCTTCGTATAGCTGTAAACGCCCCCTGGTTCATTAGAAACAGTCAATTACACTCAGAATTAAAAACAGAAACTATCCACCAAACAATGCTCAAACGTTCACATTCTTTTTACACATATTTACATAATATACCAGCAACTGACTATTATAACCTTGGTCAATCAGCAACAACTTCTCGAATCAAAAACAGATTCCCATATGACAAATATTTAATCCAATTTGCTGACCCCCCATAAATCTTTCAGAATTTGAACAATAATAAACAAACAAACAAAATCTGAAAAATAATAAACAATAATGAGGAACCTGTTGGGCTTCCCTTAATTCTACTTATTAAAGAATGAATGTATTATATGAATGTTATCCCTTGTTCCTTCGATGATTGAATTGTACTGTCTGTTGGTTATTTATTTTTGTAAGTTTTGTGGTTTGAGTTGGTTTAAATGAAAACAATCCCTGTAAAGCAATTATGCTGGCCTGTGGAAAAAAAAAAAAAAAGTTTTGGCGCCGACATCGCGTCGGCTAGGGGGATTTTCCCAAACCAGGTCTGTCCCACCAAGGGGTACCGCCTCAGACAGCATTTTGTTAGGGTACTGCTCCGACATTCGCTTGGTGTTGATCGGGGAAACCACAGAAAACTACTTGTCGGAGCACACTACATAATACATAATATTAATTACAATATTTCTGGGGGGACAGCGGAGCGAATACGACTCCTTAAAATTTTAAAAGCACGTCTGTAAAATAATTGAGCAGTACAAATTCATTGGCTTCATGCTGGCACAGGTCGTAAAACAACATTCAAAATCACACGTAAAATATTCACTAAATTCGTAACCCAAACGTTTCCAATTTCAAACCATAAAGCCCAGTTTTCAGTGACACTCGCTCATTGGCTGCGAGCTTCCCTCTCTGCGTCACCCGACGCAGTCGAGGTCAGTCTGGTCCCTGTCTGGTCAGAGCCTTGTGGTAACGATGCTCGCGTAAGGCAATGCGCGCTGAATGCAATGCTCGCGGAACGCTGTTTTTCGACATGTGCTACAGGTTTAGTTTAAGGCCTAGTTTGTGCAACGCTCGCCGAGCGTTGTTTTCAACGTACGCTACACGTTCAGTTCAAGGTGCAGCGTTTAGGAACCGTAAGCTGCAGCAATCTGCATTACGAGCCTCTCTCTTGTGTCGCCTAGCGCGAGGGGAATACAACGCTGCCTGAAATGCTGCCTGTACCACGTGTGATGTGATGGTGCGTTTCTGGCGAGCGCCAGACTGCGACAGTTCTTCATTCTGAGCATTTCTCCCTTGTATCGCCTAACGCGAGGGGAATACAACACCACTGCCTGAAATGCTGCCTGTGCCACGTGTTGTGTGATGGTCCAGCAACGCTGGTTTGAATTGCCGTCTAACCATGTGTAATGAGTCTGAAGAAAGTGCCTGCATGTCTAACTGTTGATCAAACACTGTACCTCTATTATGCTTGAATTTAATATGTGTTTTATGTCAATTGTGAACTTACTTTCCTTAAGCTATAATAGCAGCAATCTTACACAACAGATGCAACCTGTCCAAAGCTGGTCCTTCAAATCCCTCTCAATCAGTTGAATTATCGAAGGTGTTGGGGGAAAGAGAACAGGAAATTCCCGAAATGCAAAAGAAGTCTGCTGCTCTCTCTCTCACAAACTCATTCTCCCACACTACTGATCAGAGCAGCCCACCGCTAGTATTCTTCTCCAAGCAGCAACTAAATTCAATCTAGCTCTCTCGCTAGTGTAGAAAATCCTGCCGTCTTCGGAACTCGAACCTTGGAGTTCTCGGTCAGAGGATCTGCACTGACATTAGTTGATGGCCTGAGACATCTCTTCTCAATTTGAGGTGACATATTTAACGACATATTTTGGGTTTAAGTGCCGTCTATATCACAAAAATGCTTTAGACATAAGTAAAGTTGGCTTTGTCGCAGAATGTGAATCTGCAGAAAGAATTGAGTGTTCTGTTAAATTTTTCAAACGTGACCAACAGCAAAGCAATATTGAGGGTGGAGACAGATTAGATATATCGCGTGTTTTCTCCTAGACAGTTATTTTCTTTCAAACATTCTTTCTTACCGGTTTTCAATTTCGGTGACATCCTGATATAGAAAAATGTCAGTATTTTTATCATCAGTACTTTTGTTTAACCCAATACCTGTTAATTATAGTTTCACTTGAAAATACAATATATCTCTCACTGATACCTATTTAAACAAGTGGTTGCTCTTACCTCCCGTGCAAGTGTAGGACTACAGCTTTTACGTCATCAACCTACCTACAGTGTACTTAGCTGTCACGATCGTCCTCGTATCTTCTCTTTACTCTCTCCATCACGAACGCCGCCGCATCCACCCCTGTCTCCGCTCCTGTCTCCGCCCGTGTCTCCGCCCGTGTCTCCGCCCGTGTCTCCGCCCGTGTCTCCACCCGTGTCTCCGCCCGTGTCTCCGCCCCTGTCTCCGCCCCTGTCTCCGCCCCGGTCTCCGCCCCTGTCTCCGCCTCTGTCTCCGCCTCTGTCTCCGCCCCTGTCTCCGCCCCTGTCTCCGCCCCTGTCTCCGCCCCTGTCTCCGCCCCTGTCTCCGCCCCTGTCTCCGCCCCTGTCTCCGCCCCTGTCTCCGTCCCTGTCTCCGCCCCTGTCTCCGCCCCTGTCTCCGCCCCTGTCTCCGCCCCTGTCTCCGCCCCTGTCTCCGCCCCTGTCTCCGCCCCTGTCTCCGCCCCTGTCTCCGCCCCTGTCTCCCCCGCTGTTTCCGTCCCTGTCTACTTTCCCAGCAGGGACACTGACTACGATACGAACAGCATTACCACCACCTTCGCTACCATCACTGGCTTCATCGCCGATACGAATATTGATACGCCGTCACTGACACCGACTCACGGACACACCGACACACGGACAAACCAGCACACCTGCAGAGATACACGAATACACGGACATACCAACACCGATCCACGAACATACACAGTCCTCGAAACCCACCGACTGCCACATTTCCACAGCATTACCACTGCCATTGCTTCTGCTCCCGACACCGCTCCTCCTCAAGGCCGCTTCTCTGCTTCCCGCAGCTCCTCCACCTTATCTGAGCGTCTCGGCGGGGGTCGCTGCCGTGGGTTACGGCGGCCGTATTGTTCCCCGAAGGGGCGGCCGCCCGAGCGAACCGAAGCGATGGCCGGAGGCGGGCGCTGCACGCGCGGGAGCCCAAAAGCTCCCCAAACAGCAGATGTGATATTCGCTGTCCACGAAGATTGCTCCAGGCCTTGAGTACACCTTCAATCAAATGTAATACCATCACGATCTTGGGAGTAGCTTCAATTTTCGGGTGGGTATTTATTAAAACTGATGACGATGGAAGATACGAATTAATTGATAATAATACGTCACGTGGGTAATGTACTACATTAAAGTTAGTACAGACACTACTTAATTAATAAAATGAACTTGATCGCTTGTTTTCAAGGTAAAATCATATTCCTAAAACAGCGAAGGCTAATAGAGAAATACATCAGTAGATATGCCTCGTTAATGATACTTTATTAGTCTCCGAATAGTTCACACAGAAATCATTTTTAAAACTTATTGGTTATTTTTTAACCGATACTTACCATATAGTACATTCATCTCTCATCATCGTCCACCAATTATGATCATTCTGCCTCCTCCAAACAATGGAATCCGTAGGAAAACCGCCACTGTGATTACCTGCACAGGGAACGAGAGGATGTAAAAATGTAAACCTCCCTCGTCTGTATTCAGAATTGATAGCATCTCATATTGAGGCATAAAAGCTAACAACTCTTTTTTAGACACAGTCAGTGCTTAGGAGATCTCTTTTTTAACAGTTTTTAGTCAGTCTCTTCTATACAATTCTATAATTTTCTTTCGTGTCTACAAGAGAAATAAATAATATATAATCAATACTAAACACAAATTCATTTTTTCTTCTCTGAGCGTAACATTTAGAACAGCATTTAATACCATATTATTAAATGAATTTTTCATTTATTAATTTTTTACGATAGGTAAGATTATTTTAAACAGTACATTACGATGTATGTTACAAGCCTAGAAATAATATCACTTCTTAGTAGCTAGGAGATATTTGTCCTCTTTTATTATTTCGATACAAGAAACTGGAATAAGCACAGCAGAAAAAATAACCGCTGTCGCCTTTCTTTTATTGTCTTTCATTGTGTAGCTCATTTGTTCGTTCATTCTCACAGCCACCCACGCCCATCTTCCCAGCCGCTGCTGTCATCCCCCACAGCCACCTTCATCCCGTCTTTCTCGCTAAATTAACCAAGAATTGAAACAATAAAAAGTGTGTAAATTGAAATGTTCCTATATAACACATCGGTTGCTAGCAAAATATTAAAACTCTCAATGATGGACCAACTTATGATATATTAAAACTGTTACTCTGTAATGGTAGCAGATTTCAGAGAAGATCAGAGAAATTACGTAAAACTAAATACAAAATATTCGCAATTTACTAAGTGTAATAAAATTATTTTATAAAATTAACAGCAGTAAAATATTCGGATGCAACAAACAAATAATAGGGAAATTATTGCCAAAATGCGATTACGATGTTTGAAGGAAGAGGTAAAATCATAGGAATATCCAACCTACAAATCAATGTTTATTACATGAAAGATGGTGACATACTATCAGAATTCGTTTTGCCCACGATCACTTAGATCATCCCATCTCAAAAAAGCGCACACCAATCTCCTTGTCGTCAGCTGCTCGCTTTTTCCGAGGCACCGAATTCGGGCGCAAATCCCCACCGAAACTCATCCCATGACAGCGCAGCGAGCCGCTTGAAAAGCACTGCATTGGAAGTCCACCGATTGGGAATCGGTCAGCGCGGAAACGCGGCGCCCTTTTTCCTTCCTTTCCCTTGGACCGCTTTTTTCCCGCGCGCGCGCGCCCAACATCGCTTCTCGCCCGGGCTTCCTCCGCGCTACGACGCATCCGGGAGCAGTTGGCGCCGGAGGGGGCGGCGCCCGTCCGGTGGTCGAACCGACGCCCCGCCCACCCGCACATAACTCACGCGCGCTCGCCGCCCCCGGCCGCCTTCTGCCCGTTCCCCTAGCCGCTCCCACGCCCGTCTTTTCCGATCGCCCTACCACTGACACCTTCCCCCACCCTTCCAGCCTCGCCCCTGCGCCCATCCTCATAAAAGATACTACCCGCCCCCGCGCCCACCCTCAGCCCGTTTCTTTAGCCGTTCCCACGCCCATCCACCCACCTGTCACCTTCTCCTATCATATATATCCGTGCCCCCCTCGTCCATGCTTACCGCCACCCACGCCCATATTCACAGCCGCTGCTGCCCGCTTCTATGGTCACCCTCAGTCCGTCCCTCTAGCCACTTACACGCCCAACCTCCGGCTAAAATCTCCCGCCCTTCCAACCTCGCCCCCGCTCCAATCATCATAACCGCCCGCGCCCATCCTCATTAAGGATACTGCTCCCCCTCGCGGCCATCCTCAACCCGTTCCTCTAGCCGCTCCCACGCGCATCCACCCAGCTGACACCTTCCGCCGTACCAACCCTGATCCCCACGACAACCTTACAGCCACCCATGCCCATCCTCACAACCGCTCCTGCTCTCACCCAAGGCCACCCTCATCCTGCCCCTCTAGCCGCCCCACGCTCCTCTCTTTGGTCCGCCCTACCACTGACACCTCCTACCCTTCCAACCCTGCTGCCCCGCGTTCTTCACAGTCAATCCTGCCCCTCCCACGTTTACTCTTACCTCGTCCCTCTAGCCGCTCCAACTCGCACCTTCCCGACTGACACCTCCCGCCCCACTAAACATGCCCCTCTCGTCCATCTCCCCACACCCATCCTCTCAGCCGCTCCTGCTCGCTTCCGCGACAACCCTCACCCCGTCCCTCTACCCTCTCACACCCATCCTCTCGCACCGCCCTACCAAACCTGTCCTCACGCTCATCCTCGCGGCTATCTGCGCCCATCCTCGTAGCCACTCCTGTCCACCTCATGTGCCGCTCTCATTCTCATTCTCATGGGCGACCCGGTTCGCTCTACCTGCCGCCCCCGTGCTCATATCCACTGTCACCCCATCCGCCTTACCATCCGCGCACGTGCCTATATTCGCAGTAGCCGCCTGCATCAGCAACCTCCCCCTTCCCCGCGCGACTTTCCAGTCCCATGCTCACCGCGCCTCCCCCGAATCATGTACGCTCCCACCTTCAGCGCTGGTACTGTCGGTTCTTCTGAACTCTGCGAAAGTCCTGTCCCAAACCTCATACCCAGCTTCAACTCTACTTGCAGTGGTTGGCCAAACCAACTTTGCCATCACTCCATATCTATTCAGCAACAATTATTGGTACAACCCAGCAAATCGTCAGCTGAGTACTAATACAATCACCTGAAATAATCAAAAACCCCCAACCGAAACTTGACTTACACCTCTTGCTAAACCCCAACCCAAATTCCTCCCAAAACCATGACCTAACCCCAGACGAATCCCGCGCTAATCCTATCAAAAATCCCTACCCTAACCCCGATTCTTACCCAGGACTCGACACCAATCCTTTCTTTGAATTTACCCCGCCCTAGCCCGTGACCTCAAATCTGGCCCAAGGACTCGCCCCGCCACTGCGCTCAGCCCCGTGGCTGTCCTGCTTTCCTTCCCACGTCCGTCCGCGTGCCCATTCCCAGCGGCCAGTTTGGCAGATATATCGGTGGGGCCGTCGCCAGCCACCCCCCTCTTGTGTCCCCCTATCCGATTCCGTCGTCCCGACGGTTGCAGACGCCGCCGTGACGCAATGCGTCGTCAAGGAGACGAAGCACCGTCTCGCATCGCTCGTCCGGCGCGCGGCCCAGCAGCGATTGGTGGAACTTTCAAGAATGTATGTGTAGCCTCTTCCCGCTGAAGAGATTGAAACTTTGCAGAATATAATTCTGATAAAAATAACTGAATGCTTGTGTTGTGTTAATATTAAATCGTACAGACAACTGCTTAGGAAGGTTCCACGAGATATAATTGGGAAAACTAAATTATTTTTCAAACTACCTAAATATTTCCCCAAAGAATTTATTTGATTCACGAACAAGTCATGCACAACATAAGCAAGTTACATTTCCAGAAGGATAAATTCAGATCCCGTAAAATAATAATAATAATAATAATAATAATAATAATAATAATAATGACGAGAGTGGTAAGTAAGCAGAGAGGGAAGGGTCATGAACCTTTGGACTTCCTGTTGTCGGCCCATAGAGGGTACAGGAGAGAAACTGGGTTGGCACACCAGGCCACTGATTAGAGTGGAGGCCCGAACCTTGCATTAGCCAGCGAAGGAGGCTGCCTTCAGCAGTCAGTGAAAATCCCGTAGGGTTTAGTAATGCCGACTGGCGATCGGAGGGACCCCTTGTTGGGCCCTGCGGGGGGATGCCCCGAGGCCACTGTGGGTCGCAGTAACGGATGGCAGAAAACAACCCAAGGGTTAAGTGTGATCTGTGAACTCGAACTTCCGTCCTGCGAATCCTCAAGTCAAACCAATGAGCAAAATGGATAGAACAAGCAATGTAATGAATCTTAACGTGCCTTGTTCTACCAATGTCCCATACCTGCTCAGAAACCGAGCTAATGTCACCTTGACGACGTCTGGCCATCCCACGGATGTTAGTCCCAGGGACCCAGAGCCGGCGGTAGCTCGAAGCCATCGTCAGAGATGGACCCGGGATGAATTAAAGGAGGTGATGTGGTGCTTTTACTATGCAAAAGCGAAAAATGGGGGCTCAGAAATAGAAGTTTTCAAGGTATTGAGAGAGCGGAACCCAGATATGAGACCTACCCTAGACTCAAAGAAGCTTGCCAGTCAACGACGATACATACTCAGCAGTGGAAAATTCACAGCAGAACAACTTGCTGACATTGAGAGAAATGCGGAGTATGTACTTCGCTCGAACAATCCACATGACGAACATGTAGAACTTGAAAATGATGATCCTGTGCAAGGTTCATCGCTTTCCAGTCAAACACACATCAGTGGTGAAAACTCATCTGGCAATGAATTACACGATAAGGGCATGATGCGCAATCTCCTTCGGCGCGAGATAGAAAGAGTTAGTCAACTTCCGTTTGAATCTCGCGAACCGTTGAGGAGAATATACGAAACTGCCAAAGCTAAAAGAGTGATAGAAACAGTGAATTCTGTCTTAAATGAGGTGGCAGAGACCCCAGGCAGAGATCTAGATATTACTGAAATCAATCACATCATATATGCAACTGGATATCTAGTATCTCAGATAATTTTGAGGCCAGCCAAGAACACCGACGGCCGACAGCAAAACAGTGTACCCCCATGGATGAAGAGAATTATAAAACGGATAGCCGACACCCGGCGTGAAATATCACTCTTAGCTGAGGCATCTTCTATATCAACGCACACCTCTAAAGTTCAACGAAAAATATTCAATGTTGAACAAAAATACCAAATTGAAAATGACACCAGCAGGATAATGGTAGTTGAGAAGCTAAAAGAGAAAATTCAAGCATGGGCTCAACGAATAAGAAGGTACAAACGTAGAATAGATTTCCGTGTACAGAACCGGTTGTTTGAAACAGACGCGAAGAGATTCTATCGCAATCTGACTCATAAACCAAATGGCAAAGCTGTTACTCCTTCAAAAGATGACGTCGAAGCATTTTGGGCAGGAATCTGGGAGGAGAGCAGATCCTACAACAAAGACGCATCTAGGATTCAATCTGAAGTTGATGCTGCCGATGAACGTGTAGAAACAGTGGAAGATGTTCACGAATTCTCGGAAGAGGACCTCTTCCAAGCAATTAAGAACATGGGAAACTGGAAATCCCCCGGGATTGATAAGATCCAGATATATTGGATTAAGAAACTAAAAGCATTACATACGCACCTAGCAAAGGCTGTTAATAAAATTTTTGAAAACCCAAAGGAACTCCCGGAATGGCTCACACGCGGCATCACGTATTTGCTACCCAAAGCGGGAGACAGCTCTTTGGCGAAGAACTACAGGCCAATTACTTGTCTGCCAGTACTGTACAAAGTTATAACTTCAGCCATAGCTGACAAAATGTATAGACATCTAGATAAGAATCATCTAATGCCAGCTGAACAAAAAGGATGTCGTAAAGGCTCTTATGGCTGTAAGGAAATCTTGCTACTGAATAAAGTCATCTTGAATGATGTAAAGAAACGCAAACGTAATTTGAGCATGGCTTGGATTGACTACCAAAAGGCCATTGCTAGTGTACCACACGATTGGATTTTGAAGACCCTGGAGATCTATCGATTTCATCCTAGACTTATTGAATTTTGCAAGGCTAGTATGAAGTCGTGGAGTACCAGGTTACTAATACACAGCGGAAAGGAAGCAGTAGAAACCAGAAGTATTCAGATTAACAGGGGTATTTTTCAAGGAGATTCACTATCCCCTCTGCTGTTTTGCATTAGTTTGATCCCACTATCGAGACAGTTGTCGCAAGCTGACTTTGGTTTTAAGCTCCATGGTGATGAAGGGCCAGTATCACATTTGTTTTACATGGATGATCTGAAAGTGTTTGCTAAGAATGAAGCGATTCTCTCCCAAATGCTGTCTGTCGTGAATGACTTTAGCAATGACATCTGCATGAAGTTTGGTCTTGACAAGTGTGCAAAAATCAATTTAAAAAGAGGGAAACTCACAACGTCTGAGAACATTGAAATTGATACGCACTCTGTGATTCAAGATCTTGAGTCAGGTAAAACTTACAAATATCTGGGCATTGAAGAATGTGAGACAATCCCGAACGACACAATGAAGGAGAGAATTCGTAGGGAGTATTATAGGAGAGTGAGACTGGTCCTGCAGTCCGCTCTGAATTCCAGGAATAAAATATCTGCAATAGGTAGTTTGGCGGTACCTGTAGCCGAATACAGTTTTGGACTAGTGGACTGGACTGAGCAAGAAATTCGCATCATGGATCGAAAAAACAGAAAACTGCTAACAATGCATCATGTTTCCCATCCTCGAGCTGATATACATAGACTTTATGTGGCACGTAAGGAAGGAGGAAGAGGCCTCAGACAAATTGAGGCCTCCAGGCACAACGCAATATTCGGGTTGGGGAAGTATGTAGTCAGCCATCAAGATGACCCTCTAATGAGGCAGGTCATGAAATCTGACCGAAGAATGGGAAACAGAGGCATTGTTAGTGTAGCAAGAAACATTGCGAAGAAAACTAGGCAAGACACGTCGAATAACACAGACACTGAACTTCTGATGCTGCTAAACATGAAGTGTGAGACACAAAATGTGTTAAAGAAATCGTGGAGAGACAAACCACTCCACGGACAATACCTAAAAAGAATGGACAAGGTGCAGATCAATAAAGATCAATCATTTATGTGGCTTAAAAGGGGAAGAATGAAGCCAGAATCCGAAGCACTTGTAATAGCTGCCCAAGATCAGGCCTTGAGAACACGACATTATGATAAAGCGGTTCTCAAAATTTCCCAAGATGACAAATGCCGCATTTGCCTGGAGCAAGTAGAAACCATTGATCTTATTGTCTCAGCTTGTCCAATCCTAGCAAAGACCGAATACCTTAAAAGACATGACAGGGTGTGTAGCTACCTCCACTGGCAGATCTGTACCGCCCTCGAAGTTCCAAACACATGCCCCAAGAGGTACGAACACTCACCAAAACCAGTGACGTCTGTTGGGTTGTGTACGATATTGTACGACCAACAAATTCAAACTGATCGGGCGATAGCGGCAAACAAACCGGATATAGTAATCCGGGATTTGGCAAAAAAATCGTGTTTACTTATCGATGTTGCTGTACCTTGCGATCAGAACGTCGTTACCAAGGAGGCAGAGAAACGTCTTAAATACAAGAGTTTGGAAATCGAGATCAGCCGAATGTGGGGCGTAAAAGCACAGGTCGTTCCGATAGTTATCGGAGCTCTCGGATTCGTTCCGCAAAATCTGAGTAAGAACTTGTCTAAACTCCCAGGTAATTCAAAAGACTGGGAAGTGCGAGAAATTGCTTTATTTGGAACAGTCCACATTTTGCGCAAAGTATTGTAGAGGCACTGACAGTCACCAGATCTGCTCCTGAGGTAGCTGATTGCAACCTGGAGTAGATTTTATATTCAGCAGACACATAACATCTTTAGTCGTGATATAATGGAATAATAATAATAATAATAATAATAATAATAATGAATCAGAAAATGATGATGGAAGAATTGGAAATAATGGAGAGGAATATTCTTAGGAAAATCTTAGGACCGATCAAGGAAGGCAATGAGTATAGAAAGGGTCACAATGAATAACTGTACAGAAATATTGAGAAAATTACAGACACAATCAGGAAAAGAATAATCCCTTTCTATTGTCTCTTGCAAAGGATGGTATCCAACAGATTCAAAGAAAGAATGTTCAACTACATTAGAAAATTAAAAATGAATAATAATTGGGTCAGAAAACAGAAAACGACATACTAAAACTAAATATATCACCACAAGATATTCAGAACAGTTCACTCCTGAGACGTAAATTGTTAAACTCAACAGGTTTTCTGGAGAAACCTAAAGAGAATGGAGCCACCTGCACCGAAGAGAGAAAAGAAAAACATCGGGAGAGGATGAACGAATTTTGGAGGAAGAAGAAATTGGAAGGAAAGAAGAAATTAAGGAAGGTAGAACCAGTTGAAATAAAGGTGGCGCACAATGGTCTATTCGAATAATAATGAATATTATTACAACCATCTCATCAAAATATTTGTAAACTAAAAATTATATAATTTTACATTTAAAAGTCATTTTATGTTCTTCGATTTAACGTCTGCTAAATATTTGCACATCTGGATTGTTTTGGACATTATTATGGAAGATACCTGTAAAATGAAAAATGTGAAAACCTCTAAAAGGTAGAAATGATCAATAGTCAAAAATGCATGGTTAAAAGTGTTTGACTTTTCATAGGACTTTTTGAGAAGTCGCGAACCGTCATATACGATCCTGGTGATTAGAGCTTCAACCAATTCAACATTCGATTGGAGATAAAAAGGTCATTAGTGGGGGGAGGATTTTGATGACCTAAACCATTGCCAAAAATTACCATTAAAGTGCTGACGAAAAAAATTTGATCAAAACTACTTCTGATGAACGACTCAAACTTTTGGATACGCTACTCATGTAATCGAGGTTTCTTCCTTTTGTTCAAGTGAGTTTAGCTTGCAAACGTTTGGTTTGGACTGCTCTTTAAAAGAAAATCTCTACCTTTATTTATCGCGAAATCCGCCGAACAGACAATGGCGGCGTGAGAGTCACAGGAGCCTTAAATTATATGGTACTCACAACGGCTGACATTACAATATATGAGCGAAGAAATCGAATAGGTTTTTCAGTAATTCTGTGGTGAACATTTGTTGCATCTCGTAAATATTGTTTGAAGTAAATACCGTTAAAGTTATATTAAAATTTATTAAATCAGCGAAAAATGCATTAAAAATGAGAGAAAAAGGTAAAAAATTACTTTTTAATCAAAATCGACATAAAATGCCAAAAAATGCGTATTAAAATGGGTAATGGCGTTGTGTCATAACACAAAAAGAATTTAAATACTAAATGGCTTCGTTCTAAAGAGAAAAGAAAAATTTAATTAAAATCCGCCCCCTAGTCGTCACTAACACATCTCCATGATCAGTGTTTTCATAAAACCTGCAATATTTACGTATAATGAACACAATATGCAGTCTTCAACACTAACGGTGCCTTTCTTTCTAAAATTTGAATTTTTGCGAACGTCGCTTATTGTTGCCTCATAAGACTCTTCCCAAACATCAAAAATAGAGTACTTGGATTGACCCATTGATCTCAATAGCATGAATGGCACATTCAGACGCGGTAGTAAAGGTCGCAGTAGTTGGCCCTTTAGAAGATATGGTGGAATTCCAAAGTCAAACACATCACTTGAGATGCAACTTTAACGTAATGTGTCATAACATAATTTTTAAGTATTAAAATTCAGGGTTCCAAATCGTTTTGGTTTGTTTATGTGTGATGAACCAATCACAATCTTTCATCGTTTATTGTTTCCTTGAATGCAATTGCTTTCACAACGTTATATGTTGCTATCAATAGTCTGAAAAAATCGCTATTTATAGAATATGTATTCGAATTTTCCCTCCCTTAGATTTTGTTGTAGCCTCTCCTCGTAGGACAGAAACTGCAATAATTAATACAATTTTTGCTTCATTTCATTGTAAAGAATTCAGCATTGTGGTTTCGAAGGACCGAAGTTTTCTAGCAAGATATTGGTTTAGTGGTGAAATGTCGTTGGCATTTAAAATTAAATGATCACAGCTGTTGTCATTGCCAACAATGTTATTTATTTTAAGAGCAGCTTTCGATGGCTTAGCCATCATCATCAGCTTTCTAGTACAAGAAAATAGCAAACAATTAATTAAACAATTAAAAGCAAGAGATAATTGTTATCTTTATTTTTATACAACTATATAAAAATTAAATTTAAAAAAGTTTGTAATTTCAAATTGGTATAAGTTGTTTCCATAACTCGAGCAGTGGTACCATGAATGCCGAAGTGTTACCAAAGGATACATCTGTTTTCGGATATACTTTTTTCACGATAAGATAGATGTCTTGGCAATTGTTTTTTTAATAGATATTACAAATGACCTACTTTACGTACAGACAGTAATGTGCAGAATCCGACTTTTTATACAGTTGTAGAAAAATGTATTTTTTATCTCTAGTGCTAAAAGCGAGACGATGTTCAAATGTTCGGATAAAAATGTGAATGCAATAAAGAAAACAAAATACTTTCGCCTGATCATTTTCAACTAATTCTAATGCAACATGGTATCCACGTAAGTGATGTGTACACTTAAATTAAAATAAACGGAAAGTAAGTAGTCTGTCTAAAATAGTGATTTGAACATGACAGCGTATTCATTTTTGTTTTATTTGCAAACTACACGCAGCTAACAATAAGACTGTTCCCAACGCTTTCCGTAGTACCCGAGTTTGAGGCTGCCTACGTTTAAAGTAATCAAGTTATAACAGCGGGGTAACGCAATGAATAGTCCACACAAGCAGATTTCACGCTTTTAGAAGTGCTACATTTACACAAACTCTCAACAAGCATCTTCCTACATGTTTCCTGAATGGTCGGAAATGTGTGCTTCGAAACGTGGTAGGTTGTCCTTCATACCTAATTTGCCACGCACCACACTCTCTCCTGGCTGGAGGCTAACGTGTTTGAACTCACTGAGCTTTGAAGGAACCGTTGTTCCACGAAAACCCTAACTTCCGTGGGAGGTATTTCGATATGTTCAGGCACACGGGTCTCATAAAGGCATAAAGCGAGCGACAAGCTGGCGGTGTAAAATTCCGCAAAGTTAAAATTAGGGAAACGAAATTCAACTTTGATTTTTGGGGAGACCACAAGAGAAGCCGCAATTTCGGCATGCATAAAGTACCGAATAATGCGGAGCTTAAACAACGCTACATACACAACACGAAGCGGGATTATACGGTCCATAGATTTGCCGATTCACTTTCCAACAACCACATTGTACCCTTAATGTTTATTTATTGTACGTATAAACGCTTTAGGGCTCGGGAACTTTACGACGTGGCCAGACAGACACTCCCCCCGCGCGGCGCCGGCCAGGCTGCACGAACCCCGCACCCCCAGGGCCTTCCAAGAAGCCCTCGCTCACCTTTGCGTCCTTCTCCTCCATCCCCACCCGACTCCCACCTCACGCCTCTTCACACCCCGCGCCACTCACCATCCCCTTCGCCCCATCTGGACTTCAGTTCCACCAAATCTTTCACCCAACTCCTCTCTGTACCTCACAATATTACTCATCCTTTTCGTCCCTCACTGCTCCGGACACTCTTCTTTCACCTTCCCACCCTTCGGATCTACACTTACTGCGCTCCCGCTCCCAACGTTTTGGCTCAGAGCTGCTCTCTACTTTCTTCGTCTCTCGTCATTTGTCTTTGCGCCTACCCTCCGTTTCGACTCTCATCTTTCCCTATATTAATCTTCCATCATTCACCTTCGCGCCCTCCTACCTCATGCTTCTTCACTTCCTGCCATGTTCCTCATCCCCTTCCTCCCTAATTTCTCGGACCTTCCCTCCCCTTCTCTCATCTCTCCGTCACTTTGGACTTCAGGTCCCTGCGCCCTCTTTCCAGTGTTTTGCCCTACAATTGCCTCCTAGTTTCTTCATTTTTCGTCATTTGCCTTTGCGCCCTCTCGACCAACTCCTCTCTGTGTCCCACCATATTCCTCATCCCTTTCATCCCTCTTTCCTCCGGCCACTCTTCTCTCACGTCCTCCTCTCATCGGATTCCATCTCCCTGCGCTCCCACTCCCACCGTTGTGGCTCACAGCTGCTCTCCACTATCACCTCTCGTCAATTGTCTTTGCGCCCTCTCAAGCTACGCCTCTCTTCACTCCACATTCTCTAACCCCTTTAACCCTGTAAATCCTTGTTTCCGCACCCACAGTGGTGCAAACCCCTGTTTCTGCGCCCACTTTGCATATTCTCACCCTCAATTTTGCCTCAATCTCCTTTCCTCTTTCTTCATCTTTCGTCGTTCACCATTGCGACATTTCATCCGACTCCTCTATAAATACCTCACCAAACTCTAACCCTTTCGTCAAATCTTCTTTGGCCACTCTTCGACTCCACATCCTCTTCTTTGCTCCAAACATGCTTCTTTTACTCCCTCGTATACGTACATATATGCGAAGTAATATACGTAACATAGAGAATGTTATGTAATGCTGCAGAAAATTGATTTCAAGATTTCAACAGAAACACATCTTTTGGGCTCCCCTGATAGTGTGTTTTTTAAAGTGTCCGACCGTCTGTCGTTTACACCTCTAGCGTTTAAACGTAGCCATACGTAGGATTTTTTCAAAATGGATATTCCCCGATCTAGCTGGCTCGACTCGTTCTTTCTTTCGACGCTCACCTTTGCGTCCTGACCCTTCCGGCGTGCCCGCCATTCCCCTTCACTATCCCTTTTGCCAATACTTCGTGCACCTCAGTTCCGTACGCGTTGACACCCATGCCTCTGCCTTACCCTGCTTCTCCTCTTCCACCACTACACCTCTGCTCCTGTCACTTTTGTACGATCCTCTTTTTTTCCTGCGCTTTGTACACTGACTGTTGTCTTCCAGCAACTTGTTTCTCGACCCTTCCGTCCCCTTTGGCTATCAGCCGCTTCCTCATGTTTCGATAGCCCTCCCCCTCCCCCGCTGTTCCCTTCCCTTCGTCACTTTCCTTTTCCTTTAAATCCACTCAACAAGATTTCCACCCCCATCCGTTTCCTACGCAGTTGCGTCAACCCAATTCCGCCATCCGCCTTTACGCCCGACTCTATCTTCACTCGGGCACTCATATGAACCATCTTCTTGAAGTCTCTTTCACTTGCCTGCCCTCCGTAGACATACCGCTCATGTCTTGCCAGTTCGCCGACGTCCTCACAACTTGCATGTCCTTGTCCTTACTACTTGTGATTTTATTGCTGTGACCTTGCCGCTTGTTCTCGTTCTTTGGCATCACTACTCTTCTACGACCTCGACCTTGCACGAGCCAGACCTAAATCTCTCCCTCTTCATCTCTCCTTACCTATACGTTGCAATTCCTATATAAATCGCCCCTCTGTTATCTTGTTAATCGATTACTCCACCATACCATTCACCGGCCATTATATAACTGACCCTCCATGACTATCCCTCTACATACTTCACCCCTCTCTTTCCTCGCTCAACGATATCACCGCTCCTGCGACAGGGAGAGATGGCTCAGGGCATCAACTGAAGTCATTGCGGTCCCTCTGACCAGGAGGTCCTAGGTTCGAGTCCCGACGGCGGCAGATCAATACTAGCTTGTCAGCCAGGTGGAGTTCGGTTGCTGTCTGGGGAAGAATTCTAGTGGCCGGCTGCTCTGATCGGTAGTTTTCCATGGTTTCTTCAGTGAACACCAGGCGAATGCCGGAGCAGTACCCTAACAAACTGGCCACGGATAGCACGCGATCTTCGGAAGGTCTGAAAGAAGAGCATGATGCAGGTCTCATGTCCGTTGGGAACACCGATTTTTCGAAAATTATAAAAGTGCAAAACTTTTTTGGAGTCTTTCTAGAACTATAATATTAAAAGATTGAGATTTTTCCCTTACTGAGAACTGTTCCTTAGTGGTAGATGTTGAAATAAGGTCGTGTACATTTTTTCGAAAGTTTAAGTACTTTTCGCGTTTTTTTGCGTGAAAATATGGACGAGAAAATACACTCGTTGTTACTACTGCTGTTATTGCACCACAAGTTTCTTCAATATTTTCCCTTGGGTAGAGCAAAGTACCCTTATAAAAACGAAACATCCAATTTTTGTTCAATTCTCTGAATTTTCGAAAATTAGAAATATTATCCCTGTCTTTCTACAACTAAAATACCGATTAAAGATATTTCTTTCCTAATAAAATATTTTCTTCAAAAATAGAAATTTAACCATTTATTGCCAACCATATTGCCTTAACCATATACTGACTCTTCGCGAACAGGTGAGACAGAGAGCGCGTAACTCGCGCGCTCTCTGTCTCTCGTGTTTCTCTCTATGTCTAGAGAATATCTGGAAATTGAATTCAATTAAATTGATACCTTATTTTACGTGGCGAGACTCAGGCCATGAATTATGCTCTTCCATCTGATCACGCAAGTTTTGCTATGCTCCTTTCACCAATTAGTGGATAAAGAAGGTATTACTTGAGCGACGAAAAAGGCAATTTGAATTTATCTCAAGGCTTGAGGATCTTTTACATACAGTAAATATGCATCCCGAAACAGAACAGTCCGATACGCTAACCGTTACACCATCAACTCCGCACTCGGCAATAAGATAGTTGAACATTTTTTTCAAAATATGTTTTTTTGGGTAATTTTGCATTGAATAAAAGCAATTTTTCAAACTTTTCTTTTCAGAAAAGGTTTTAATTTTTTCCCGGTTATTATGAAATTTGCTCGGTTAATATGAAATGTCACAGGTCCGACTCTGAACTTCATTTCAATGTGTTACAAATAATGCGAGAAACTAAATGCTGTTGTTGTACTATTAGTTATGTTTACGTTACAACCAAAATATTTGAAAAGGTGAATGTGGCTTGCGACCACGCGTCACCATGTGATAATTGTATGACTCAGAGTTAAATCAGATAACCTGTAAGAGATTTTTCCATGCAGTAGAGTTCTGCTCAGGAAGCAGCATTCGAGGCATCGTGTCTCTGAAAATTCCCAGAATATTGCAAGGGCCTCTTTCTTTACCTCTGCCCTTACTCTCTCCGCTTTTCCCTTTGCGAGCGTCCTGTCACCCCGCAGATTCTGCAGGATTTTGGAAGAAGCTGTTACACCTATCGAATGAGGTAAATATTGGATCGAAATAAAAGGTATCTTCTAATTTTAGAGAAATTTATTTTACTAATTTTCAATGTGGTCATAAATTGAATGAAACCATATATCTTCCTGCCATATGCGAGAAGTCTGTGGTTTTGTTAGATTCCTGGGAAAATTTTTAAAACAACTGAACAGTTTTTGACTGAATAATGCAAGTATTTGTCATAATCCTCATATTCTCATACTGCGCGTACCGACTGAATTCTCGTTCTCAATACGTTCACTGCTTACTAGGCAGCTGGCGTCATGCGACTTCAAGGCTCCAAGGAAGAGGCTGCCCGCCACTAAATATTTACTTACATGTTGCATCAAGGAAGAGTAACGTTGTGATATCATCTGTACTAATTTTCAATGGGCGCAGAAACTGAAAGAAAACTCCACCGCCTCCGACCGTACGAGAGGGGTTTACGGTTTTGCGAGGTAGCCAGGAACTCTGGAAAAATACAACTGAATGAAAGATTTTTGATTTCGTCTGAAAAATACAAATATTTGATTTCGTTATTTCACCTGTTCTTGTACTGCGGGTACCAACTGACTTCTATTTCTCAATGCATTGCTATTTTCAACACAGCTGACGTCAAGTAACAGCAAAGTACCAACGAAGAGGATGCTTGCTATTAAATATATACTATTCACGAGCGGCATTTTTAACAACAATTTCTATTTTCTTGATGTGTAAAGAGCTGCTGAATTTTATGTATTTACTGCATTAAGTTATTGTAGTATACTGCATTAAGTTATTGTAGTATAGTATGTTGTTAATATCTTTCATTTATTGCAGTGTTATACGAGCGTATTTATTTATTATTCTCGGACAATGTGCTTGCTACTTTCTGGAAAAAAATACTTTGTGGAGTTTTGTTCAGCATTATTTTGCGGCTGCAGGCAATTAGTCTTATGTTACAGTTCGTATATCGGAAATTATAGAATCTTTGTTTAATATTTTTTGAGGCAACAAGGCAGTCCAAACTCTTACATTTACCTACTGAATTAAAACTGCGAAATGAGTTCCAGTAGGTTTACATATCTAACATTTATAAATCAAATGTATGTTTTCTGAGAATTTCAAATGATCTTGATATTAAAATTTTCCAAATGATAAAACACATTCATATTTACATTGAGTAATACAAATATTCTGTCACTTCTGAAAAGACCCATTTTTGCCAATGAGTTGAAATATATTTCCTTTTTTTTGCGGAAAATATTATTTACATTTACATTCGTATCTCCAATGCACCAGAGTTTCAATGATCTTTAAATGATTAAAATTAGAAATCTTTGGTTAAGTGTTCATTGCCTTTACCTACATTTCATAGTTGTATTTCAAAAAGGAAACATTCATTATATTGTAAATCGAACTACATCTGTCTAAAAATAATGACTCACCGCATGTATCGTTTAGGTTCAGGAATGGTGTGCATGAACGGTGCGGTATGGGTGTGCGAGTCTACATGAAATGATAATGTAGTGAATGAGCTGCCATATCCAATCAATGTGATTGAACTTCAGTGCTTTGGAGGATGTCGTATATCATTCTTGGCACCATTGCTTTGAGTCAATTTATTCACAATCAGGAAGTATTGGGAAAAAAACCTAACCTTTTTAAGAACATTCTCCATTTGAGACAAGATAATATATGATTGCGAATCGTATTTCCATTGTCAAATAAACGCATCTGATTTTTCCCCTTTTTTAGTAGATAACTGAGAAGCACCTAAAAGGTAATTTGTTTAACAAAACATATGTATCCATATGGACATTAACAAAGACGAAAAATATTAGTTGTCTGTTTTCGTGATACAGTGACAAATTTCATTCCAGATTCCATTCGTCGTTTTCAACAACTATTTGTGTAAAAAGTTTCGATTTATACTAGTAAGTTAAATTCTAGCACGTCACTGCATTTTCAGTTTCGAAACCATAATATAAGTAAGACAAAAACATTTTTCCAGTAAATTTTCACAGCAGTCCCTCTAATCAGGAGGTCCTCTGTTCGAGTCCCGACGGCGGCAGGATTTTCGACACTAGCTTGTCAGCTAGGTCGAATTCAGTCGCTGTCTGGAGGATAATTCTAGTGGTCGGCTGTTCTGATCGGTAGCTTTCCGTGGTTTCTCCGATCAACACCAGGCGAATGCCGCAGAAGTACCCTAACAAATGGGCCACAGACCGCGCGCGATCTTTCCTTCCTCTTCCTTATCCTATCCTCTCCCTCTTACACACACGCCTACACTAACATGCATTACACTACCACACATGCCGGGAGATCGGTCGGGAGGTTACAACTTGTCCCGTCTGGGGCGGTGCCCCGCTGGTGGGAGATACCTGGTTGAGGGGAAACCCCGTTAGTCGACGGTAGGTCGACGCCAGATCTCGCCATCCGGCGGGGAAAAAGATCATCGCCACCTCCCGAGAAAAACACGCACTACACTTACGAGGCTTTTGACCAGAGTAGTTGACGCGCTCGGAAACGCGAATCAATCAATCAATCAATCAATCATTCAGTAAATTTTAGTTTTCTACATTTGACTTATGTCGAAGAAATACCTGTATTAGAATATTTGCAAATGATTGCCGTGAAGTAATGATCTAGATAGCATTACGTCGATAGCATCAATTTTGTTATTCCAAAATTTTCTGTTATTAATCGATATGTTTGGAAATTAAGTTTTTATTAGTAATAACACGATTTAGTATCACAGATTTTTTATTTCGACAGAAATTTTTTTCTCTTGCATTTACATTAGTTCTGTTGGTTGGCGGTTAAAGATGGCAAAAATATAAATTAGAATAAGTTAAATTAAGCGAAACGTGTTATGTCAATGATTTGTGCTTTTGCGTGTTTATAAATCGTTTGTTTGAATGAATTTTATTTTACAACTTTGTATTTACAACAGTTTAATAACATACATATTCATTATATACACAAATACTACTCTACATACTAAATATATAATTATACTAAGCCCTTTCCTGTAAATATCAAACATAATGATCATTTTACCTTTGTCCTTTAATAACCACCTCACCTTATTCTGAATATTCAATCTTGCCCACATTCTTCCTTCCTCAAAACCCTGGCTTCTTTCTATAACATGTTTTCAATCTACCTCTTTCATCTCAGATCCTACTTTCCCCCCCTCTCAGTATTCAGCCAATATTTACTTGCTCTCATTTCATTTCCTAACCTATATCTTGCTATTCTACGTCTGTCAATTTTCTAACGTTTACGTTTTAAATAGCTGGGAATATCATCCATCAGAATAATTTTATACCATTTATTAAAATTTTAATTCCTTATCTTTTCGTAATTTTCTGCCAATAACTGATCTTGATCTCTTTGGATCAATTCTTAAGTGTATTCCTTCTCATAACCTTGCCGCTTCCTTCAACGAGTTATCTTCATTATTCCAAAACCTAAAACCCTTTCACAATCCAATTTCTGTATGTTGTTGTCTATTTCCCAACAAACTTGCTTTAATAACTCATTTCCCCTCCCTCTCCTAATTCTTTCCTCAAACTTACATGCCATTTTGCCCTTCTCTATTCAAACTTTTTGCCTCTTTGTCTCCCACCTTACTATGTAACAGGTGTGCATTAGACTTGTTTCTGGGATCCATCTTAAAACTCTTTCATGTGTTGCTTCTAGTTTCCTCCTTTCCTTCCGTCCCCAAATTTCTGCTCCCCCACCTCAAAATAAAATCAAAAGTACTATCATACATGCTCATGCTCTTTCCCCAAAAATCCCTGCACCTTCTCTTAATTATACCCCACACATGTTACCTAGACACCATCACCTTCTTACCTATTTCTGTTAGGTGCTTTTCATTGCCATCTCCTTTGTTAAGCCAAAACGCAAAATACGTATAATCATTAACCATTCCTTTCCATATACTTTTATCATATTTACTCTTCTTCTGCCCTTTTTAAACTCCACCACTTTGGTCTTATTCGTACTTAATTCAAGTTCCCTATTATTTAAAAATGTTTTATCTTCCTAATCATCTTATTCACGTCCTTGGCATTATCAGCCAATAATACCACATCATTGGCATCAGATAAAGACCAATATTTTAATTTACCAATCAATAACCCACCATCCTGACCCTTCGTTAACTTCTCTTCTTAGCCTACAATGTATAAATTGAAAATTAATATTAATCGTTTGTATTTAAAGATTTTTTAGAAATATATTAATATTTTTATTATTGAATTTCTTGCATAACTTTTAAAGATTTTTAGTTAATACATTTAGTAATTAAGCTGATTCATGAATAATGTAATTTGAAGTGATTTGCCATAAAATATTTAAAATATAAACACTTATTATAAAGATATTGTTTTCAAAACTGTTTCAATTATTCATTTGTCGAGTGAGAGTGTTGTAGAAATATAAAAAAATGATTAAAACTTCATGATATCTATTCACACAGGAACATGTGTGTGTCCCTGTGTGCTCATATAGCAGTGAATGGACTGGACGTTGATCCTCCATCAGTTCTGCAAAATTTTCGTGTGACGCTACTACTATGGGGGAAGTTTCATTCCCTGAATAAGTTTATTTCGCTTTGGGGACACATACGCGAATTTCAAAAGTGACTGACACTTGTTTGAAATGTGGTTGCGCTGGTCACGCATTCCGGATTACGGGGTCAGGGCCTACACAAACAAAACTGTTCCCGTAGGTACAACATTAATGTAAACTGTACGTGCTTCATGACTGAGTAAAAACTCTGTCATTTTCATGAGCTACTATGTGAAAAGAACTATTTAATACTGTCAACATTAACGGTTAATTGTTTCCTAATCATTTTTATTGACATTTATTCAAGTACGTGCTTTTGTAGCACCACTCTTTCTCAATAGATCTTTTTCCTCTCACGGCTTATCTATGCGGCAGCACACTGAATACGAAAATTGCAATATTTCCTATATAATTCACTTCTGCAGTATTACCGATATTTCATTCTGATTGGTTCGATCTACAAGCGTCTTCCTTCCTCGATCTTATCAGTTTGAGGAGTCTAGATCGATAATTCTACATTGATCTATCCTACTTTTGCAAGTAATTCAAATGAATGTATTCTTCTTAAAATAATTACGTCCTCCGAGAATTGTGGTAGTCTGGCCATTTGATTGACTTGAATGTTGTTACTTCATCAGTTAAGCTTTATTTGTTACAGGAGAATGGAATACCGCCAACGGAACTCACTCATTAGTAATTATTTATTACACCACAAATCAATTACACTCCTACGCGTTACTTAATTTGTTTTTTTTTTTCGTTTCCACATAACATTTTGAGAAATACAAGCATGTCATTTCCATTCGAGTCTATTATTTGATCGTCTCCTGTATTATTTCAGTAGTATACCTTTGGGTTCCGGCTCTCACACGCCACCAATCTTTATAAATAAGGACTCTAAAGAAAGAGAATTTCATGGAGACTTGACGAATTCCACTTTGACTTTAAAAATCTGGATGATTTCTTTAAAAAAACGCATCGAAATATTCATGTAAAATGCAACACGCATTACATGTCAACTTATATCGGCAAATAACTCATAAAAAAGCGTTTTAGAGCCTTAAAAAGTAAAATTTTGAGGCCAAAAGCCTCAAAGACAGGTTTTCACGCCATAATCTACAAGATGAGACATTCTCCGATCCATTCAATTAATTTTTCGGTTCCACGCTTCAATACTATCAAGGCCACCTCAATATTTCAGCCCTTCCTGCTGGTAGCAAATTTTGTGGCGACACGCTTAGAAGGCTTAGATTCGACAATCTTTATTTACGCTTTCTGTTTACACCATAGTTTATGTCTTTATTTGACTATCAAGGAAAGCGAAAAGCTAACTCTCAAGGAAGATTGAAAAATTTCTTCAAATGTTGTTTTTAAAGAAGTATGAATTGTTCCAAGAACATATCTCTATAATGTTGAATAAACTTTTTAGTTGAAAATTTGTTTCAAACATCAATTGCATTGTTATTTTGTTTGATATTCTGTAAGTACATTAGTAGTTCCTCTTCTTTATGGAAAGAATAGACAAATGGATAGGGAAAGGGTGGGATTTAAAATGCGAGAGTTCTCGCACGGGTACGCTAGTTATGTTATATTCACTCTGAACGTGGAGAACATTCTGAACAAGACCCATTATTGTGAGCCTTACAGTGCCTTATAGTGTACTTACGATCGTCGTTGTTATTTAGTTGATAAGAAAATGGTATTAAAATGGAAGATATTCACAGTATTCCAGCCCAAATAGTTGACGATGCTGAGAAACCATTGCCAGCATTACTTTCTATCAAAAGTAAAACACTTACGAGAGATAATACAACATTTGTTAATCTTCAAAAGTGGAAGAGCAAGTAATTTCTGATTCAGAAGTAAATGCTTTACATTTATTTAATTGCTCTACATTAAATGCTCTAGAAGTAAATGCGCACTAATTAATCGGATGAATGCATCTATATTTTTTCACATTTGTAATATGTTTTACATTTATTTATATATTTTATTTATTTATGATAAATATTTTATGTTGTACCATTAGTGAGTTAGTGCCAAACCAACGTGCTTGTGGCCGTACTTATCAATGCTGATGTAAACATAGCATGTGAAAGGCAAACTGTCACAACAACGATAATCCTTTCCAATTTAAGTATTTGCCCTTTAAACATTAATATATCCAAGTAGAAGTAGTAATAATTCAGAATTTGTTCCCAAATGTTGCAGATTGATCTTCTACGTAATCTGTGATCGTAGAAATAACGCATTTTCTGTTATCGTTGCTTTGATGTTACTTATCAGTCTATGCGAGTGGAAATATGTTGTTCTGGATTTCACAATATGTTGTTAAGCTTCGTCAATGACTTTTCTAGACGATCTTTACACTCTCTTGCAGAAAACGAATGCAAATTCACTTACCAGTGCGAGTGATCCTGCGCAATGAAAACTGCGTATTTCGCCCATTCTAAACGAAGAGCACTCAACAAGTGAATATTTTTATTTTGGTCGGCAGCTACAAAATTCCGCATCACTAGATTCGCATCAACGGCCTCTTGCTCACACTCGCGTTGACTCGTGGACACGAAAAAATTGAAAACAGACCTACCGTTCACTGTATTGAAGTCCACCGTTCTCCCTTCTAAATTGCCCACCCCTCTGTACCACCTCCTTCATCATCTTTATCTTTCATCTCTTTCACACTCCTGCCACTTTGTTCCTCCCCTCTCCTTCCTGCCCATTCGTCTCTTTTCCCATCAGCTTTCTTTCCGCTCTTGCCTCTTTCCCGCATGCATTCTCTCTCTCACTCTCTCTTTCTCTCTCTTCTTTTCCTCTCTCTCTCTCTTTCTCTCCTGCTCTTTTTGCCACAGCTGCTTTCCTTTTCTCCTTCAGTAAACCCTTTTTCTTCTCCAACTTTTTTCTTTCTTGTTTCTTTTTCCTCACCTTCTTTACCTCTGGCTGCCATTCTCATCCGCTCTCTTTCCCTTTTATTAATTTTCACTCTTCACTACCCGTTTCGTTTCTACATCTCTCCCTCTCTCTTTCCCGTATTTTTTCTCGCACTCACTCCGCCTTTCGCGAACTATCTTCCTCTCGTCCGCTTTTCCTTCCACTCTCCTTTCCTCTCGCCTTTTTTTCCTTCTGCTCTTTTCCTACGTCATCATCTATTCTTGCCGCTCTCTTTCTGTCCTAGTCACATTCCTTCTGTCTCTCCAGCCTTTTCCCTCGCACTCGTTTTCTTTTTCTCCCACCCACATTCCTCCCAGCTCTCCAGCTCTCATTCCGGCACTTTTATTTTCCTATTCTCCCCGCCGGCATCCTGCCCACCCCCTCTCCCTTTCCGCGCCCTTGTTAATCCGCTCGCCTTCCCGTCTGCCAGCCGTAAGCAGGAGGGGTGGAGGTGGTACAGAACTCACGGATCCGGAAAGTCAGCGTTTTTAGGCGGGTGGGGGCTGCAAACTCTTCCGGAGACGAATGCCATCATTTTTTTCGCCGTCTGCCGGAATATTGGAATTAATTCGGGCCGCGATAAATCTGACTGTAGCTTGTTTAGTTCCGCGAGCGGCCGCGGGAGACGCCACCGGCGCAGGGCGTTGGAACCAGGTCAGCAGCGTTCCCTTCCCGGAGATCAGCGGGTAATGGAGAGGGATTGTGTTGCGGGCAATATATTCATTAATGTTCGAGTAAACAGAGATATTGTGGGCGCTTTAAATGCGATTCCGGGTCGGGATGGGTTCTCTTGAGATTCATCTCTTCGTTTTGTGGCGACCAGGTAACGTTTGAAATACGACACGGGTGTGAAAGAAAGGATAAGGGTTCTCATGGACGGAATTCTTCTGTCAGACCACATACAAATGTAGGGCAAGTGTGCAGATGTGGAGAGTTACACGTTTATAGCATTTAATTGTGAACCTCTGAGTAACCGGAATATACTTTTATCGATATATTGACATTATTTAACTGCACTTATTTTTTCGTGAAATAATTGCAAAAGACCATTAATGAGATCATAGTTTCTTAAATAACTTTTTTACCCGTATACAAAACACAATACTGTTTACAGGATGGAATACAATATCGTATACATTATCTTGCGAACGATTGTGTCGTCGAACTGTACACGATATACAGTATGCCACTTTTAAATCAAAGGATCTGTATGTATTGATTTATTCTATTCTAAATACTCAAATCTAAAATCCACCTTAGCAAATGAATTTAATTATTTAATTTCAAGGAGTTACAGGGATAATTTACTTCTCAGATTTCCACGTCATATGCGTACTTATGCCAACAGAACAATCTGCATGGACAACGCCAGGTCTTGGAAAGATCTTCCTGAGCAATTGAGGCAATATAATTTGCTCCTTAAATTTAAGAGACTATTAACATATCACGGGCATATTTGCATTTTAGAATCTATTTTATGGCTTGAACTAAACCTGTTCACGAGAGTCAATGTCTCAACGTTTCAATATTAATGTTTTACCATCGCTGTATAATTTATTATTTACAAATATAATAATTTTTGTTTACAATTCTAAATAAGGAATGTATCAATAATAATTTTCATTTTATATTTCTGTAATACTGAATAAAGCTATGTTAACGTTAGTGTCTTTCTGCAATGTTTGTTCGAAATTATTGCTATTATTGCTATTATTATTGTTTTATTTTATATTAATATTTACCCATTTTCTCTTTTTCATTCTTACGTTTTGAGCCCCTATTTTAATTTCTGTGTTTAAGTCCATCGCTTAAATCATGTGGCATGATCGTCCCTTGTTTTCCACTCCCAATACTAAATGTAATTGTTCACACTCCCTTTCTCTTTAAAAACTTCATAATATTTATTATTAATTTTTTATAGAAATCAAATTATTTGGAACATTTTTCCGATTCAGAATCATGCCCCGATTATTAGTGAATCATTTGTTTTCGTGCAACTAGAATATTTTTAAAATTATCACTGTCTTACCCTGTTTTTTCCTTTAACAGTTATTGAGTGCAAATTTTTGCAGAATTTTTAACAAGTGTGTGAGGTGTTTTGTGTACAGAATTTCAGTATTTTTGTAATTGCAAAACAATCCTCAAATTTTAATTATGACGTATAATAATAAAAAGTAACAATAATGATAACAATAACAATTAGATTAATAACAAAAATAATAACTATTAATAATTTGTATTTTTATATTTTTTTAATTTTTGGGTGATTCCTCACTCTGCCTTTGGCATCTTAAAAACATCTATACGTAACATGAACCCAACTCCCAATCTTTATCACCTAGTCCTTGGTATTTCTAATTGCTTCAAAGAATTGGGACGTCCAGTGAGATAAATTTAGTTTTGCGTTTGGTTTGTTTGATCAATTATTTATGTAATAAAGGGAATGTTTTTCCTTTGTATCTTCAAAATAACAAACTTCTTTATTTGGGAAGATACGATTTAGCAGTTCCAGAACTATTTTACAGACGGGTTTTATTCATCAATATATCGACTGATTATTTTTTGTGATTCCTTCAATTTTCAGTAAGTTTCATTGTATTATTTTCTTGTAGCGACACCATTAAGATATCCGCTTTGCTTGTTGAAAGTACTTGGCTTTGAAAAATGAAAATACTGCATTATTTTCAACGTCCGTTAGCGTGTGGCTTTCGCAATTGAAGTTAGACGTATCAACGTCATGCGCATTCATACGCTTCTTGGGTACCGCTTTCCCTGTCGTCATCTTGGCTGTTCCTCTTCCTACTACTTTCCTTTCTTGCCCATTACGATGCATTATTAATGCGTTCTTGCTACTTTTCTTCGTGCTGTCTGACACACACAGACTCATTGAGTGTTTATTTTGTTCATTTTGTGTTCGTTCACCTGCTCGTTCGTTCATTAGTTCCATAAGTGTAGTGCATGATACATTCCGTAAGATGGCGGAGTTCTCCCAGCTAGAAAGTGAAATTTGGCAACGATCTACACGTCACCTTACGGGGTTTTCCCTTCAAGGTATCTCCGCCAAAATAGTACCGTCTGAGCCGGGACAAGCTGCAAGCTGCTGACTCGCCTCCTTATTTAAGTTGTAGTGTCTGTAAGTGTGTGTGTGAGTATGTATGTGTATGTGTCTGTGTGTGTGTGTGCGTGCGTATGTGTGTGTGTGTAGGAGGAGAGAATGGGACAAGAATGAGTAAGGAAAGTTAGTCCGCTGTCCTTATCTCGTTTGTTGAGTCAGTGCACCGGCATTCAGCATGTGTTAACCCTTCAGCGTGGTATGCCGTCTGAAGACGGCAATTTCCTTTCTCTTCTGAACGCGGGCTGCCGTACCTGGACGGCATGGATTTTCCTTTCCATTCGCGGTAAGCCGTCTCAGGACGGAAGGGATCTTTACCTGTTTTTCCTCTCATTTGCGGTGTGCCGTGTACAGACGTTGGTCGCTTGGCGGTGCGGTGTATAGACGCTGGCAAAGTGTTATGGCGATTTTTCGGTTTGTTTTTGAGTGGTTTTCAATACAAATGTTTTAATATCGATTAAAGTATTTTTATTTCTTTGTGGGTGTTTTTATAGAAACAATTAATTGACAATAAATCGTCTTCTATGTACTACGTATAATATTAAATGATTGCGACTGTCAGAAATAGTGGTATGTATTATTTCATTATCTGAAAAAATTTGTCGCTACAAGTTTGAATGTAAAATTTATAATAAATTATCGTATTTTTTTCATTGACTAATTTTAATATTGTTGCCTCGAATTGTGTTACATTGTCCGAGTCAGATATTGAGGATGAAATTCTTCTCAAGCGAGGAGAGTACATCGCCCAACACTCGGGCCCCGTTTCAGTTTTGAAATGGATGGACAAAAAGGCTGTTTCTATGATAAACACCTACCATAAAGATGATTTCAAAACAGTAATTACAAAGAGAAAAAAAGGAATTAAAAAACCCACGTGCGTTCTTGATTACACTAAATCAATGGCCTTGATTACACTAAATCAATGATTATACTAAATCAATCTAGATCTGAAAGATCAGTACTTGCAAACGTACCTTATTGAAAGGAAGAAAAGTAAGAAATGGAATATGAACATGTTCACAATATTGTTAAATGTCACTGTCTTGAATACTTTTATTATTTGGGAAAAGAATCGTATTAGGACAAGAATCAATTCTTTGAAATAGGGTTAAGGCAGTGATCTGGTATTGTTCGGAGAAACAATGGAAAACTACCAATCAGAGAAGCCGGCTGCTAGAATTTTTCCCCAAGGGTAGGTTTAAAATGACCAAGCTATTTAGCTAATGTAAAAAATCCGTTGAGACTCGAATGTCAGAACCTTGCTGTCAGGGACACTGCTGTGGGAATAGTTGTTACTCTGAGCCATTTCAGCCGGTCACGAGAATCCTTGTATCTAAATGGGTAGCCTTAATTCTTCATTGTATTACCAATCGATACTATAGCAAAACATGGGATTCTGGCAGCCTTTGAAACTGATATCTGGAATAGTTATTGGAAATCAAATGTCTAATACTCAAACATTTATATTCCAAAAAATGTACTTAGAATGTTAGTGAAACAATACTGAGTTACTGAATACGGGATGTAACAAATACATCTAATGTTCTGGTGGTACAGGGTTAGTATTATCAACGACACACGTGAATGTGGCGTAGCTCCCTTTCTCTCAGAAAAATTGTAGAAAATGGCCCTATTTTAAAAGGTTGATTTAATATCAGAATAGATTATGACACATTTTTGAAATTTTCAAACGAAATAAAATATCAAAAGAGCATTTTGAGAATGGCGAAAAGTTTTTATTTTTTTACTTTGTGGATTAGCGCGCCTCAAGTTATAGTTTTGATCCTCTCTCCAATCATTTGTCTCGGTTAGTTGCAATATGTTGAGACAAAACTGGTAATTTTCGAAGATCCACCCCAAAACCAGCCTTTACATTCCATTGAAACTTAATAAAGAGATGAACCTTGCACGTTTAAAAAACAGATTCTTTAGCAGTTTCTAATAAGTTTCTCTAGCGTGTCTCTCCTAATAATATCTAGCAATCGCTTATCTTCACAAGCGGTGACAAAAATTATTTCAATCACAGTGATATCAATCACTAGCGGAAGATAAGAGAGACAAAAATTGCTGGTGACATTGAGCAATCAGATAGACGTATCTTTAAACTTGTCCGTCGATTGTTGGTTAGTTGTTACTGAGTGTGGAGGAGTCAACTGCTAAGGTCATTCTTCCCGTATGTGTAGAGCATGTTTTTTCCTCTACAAGTGGCGGTGATCTTCCCCTGCTAGCTGACGAGATCCGGCGCCGACCTACTATCGTTTAGCGGGGTTTTCGTGGGTATCTCTCACTAGTAGGGCACCGCTCCAGCCGGAACAAGCTCTAAGCTCCAGACCTGTCTCCCGACATGTGTGGTGGTGTAGTGCATGGTAGTGAAAGTGTATGCTGGTAAGTGATAAGAATACAAGGAAGACGAAGGAAAATTCGCGGATGATCCGTGACCCGTTTATTAGGGTACTACTCCGGCGTTCTCCTGGAGTTGATCGGAGAAACCACGCAAAATTATAGTCCATCGAAACAGCCTATGTTCAGGAAATTTCCAGAAAATTAAACATTAAAAACACTAATTAGGATAAGGAAAAACAAAGGAAACGATAACAATGACAACCACAAATCAAACAACAATAATCACAAACAACTACATTAACAGCAATGGTTCAACGAAAACACATTTTAAAAAATGTCAACACGTCAGCGGCCACATTGACAGCTGTTTCCCCTTCGAGTGAAAGACGTCAGTTCGTGTCTCCCGGGCCGCCTCCGCCGTGGCGGCGCCAGCGTCTGCCCGGAGGCGCCGGCGGGGCGCAGCTTTACTGCCAGGGCCCACCGCCGCACCGGATATGGCTTATAAATCCGGGTCCGTCCGCCGCGCAACCTGCCCGGGCGGGCGCTCCTTATGGCTGAAATATTGGCGCGCTGCATCGCGAGGCGCGCCCTCCCCCTGCACATCCGCACCCTCGTGCAGCGCCCCTAGGTCAGTTGCAGCTCCCTGCTCGGCCTGCTCCACTCTCCTGGGGGCAACGCTAGATCTCTGCAGACCTTTTTTATGAATAGCAAGTTTTCATGTTTTTCTAAATACCAAGATTACACCATATATATGTATATATATGTATATAAGTATATATATGTATATAAGTATATATATGTATATATGTGTATATATGTATATATATGTATATATATTGTGATGCAACCGCCCACGTCGGATGCCGATTCTTTGGAACGGAATCGGGGGGAGGTCACACCACAGAACGGAAGCGCCGACACACTGATGGTACGACGGTCGTTCCCATATAGCAGGGGGGACACGCGCTAAATTTATTTAAAGGGGCGCCAAGCGCGCGCCCACTTACCAGCTATTTCACTGCCGGCGTTGAGCGTCTCAGGGGTGAGTGCCCTGGGTCGAAGGATTGCAATGGTTTCTTTGTTTTAAAATAATAAACACTTTACTCAGGATTTAGTCTTTTTCACCCGTCCAAAATGGCGGGGACACATTTATTATAAAAACTGTTCTTGCAAACACGAATTACTGTTTTTGGCTATCAAATAAGTGATGATGATGATGATGACTTACCAGTTGATGATGGCGTAATGGCTACGTCACCGCGACAGGATTGCTCACCGATCGATGGACTGATGCGGCAGGACCCACAGGAGCGCCGCTGGAGCGTTGGAACGCCAGCCTCACAATTGTCCCTCGGGATGAAGGCGCCGGCGCTCGAGATGTCGGCGGTGAATGTCAGCGCAGCAATTACGTAGCGCTGGCGCGCGTCTCAGGCCGTCACACGCCACCTGGACCGCGTATGACGTTGGAAGCCAAAATCTGGCTGTTTGGAATAAATTCCGCGATTGGACGAAGGCCGGGCAGGTCTCGTGGTGGTCGGCTCAATGCTTGCCTCTCACCAACCGCTATTGTCGTCTTTGTACCGTTGCTCTTGATTTCTCTAAAAGCTACTAGTGATTTCTCTAAAAGCCGATATTCGGCCGCTCTCTAACTGGAACTTTAAGTTGTTGAAAATTTCGACTGTCCTATGCTATCTCTGCTCGACCACTCTCTCTCGTGTTTTTCGCCCGTCTCCCAATTCGAGCTTCTCGCTGTGTTTCTCCCCCCTTCTTTCTTTCGCACCATGTAAGGGTTATCACGTGCTTCCTGCCCAGCGTTTTCATAGGTCGGTTTGTTGAGTTCCAGAATTTTCCATGTCATTTGTAACCTGGTTGGCTAAGATGATCGCTTCCTTTCGCGGCCATTGGCCATCTTTGTTTAGCACAGAGAAGTGCGCACATGGTTCTACTGCCGTGGCTCGTGATGTGTTTATTGGACTTAGGGGATTATCTTGCTGCGTGCTAGCGCCAAGACTCTAACGTAGTTGTTCCAGAAGTCAATCATTATATATATATATATATATATATATATATATATATATATATTGAAATGTACCAACTATGTCTCGTCATAAACTATTACGAGATCGTACCGATTTAACTGACATCATTTACCTTAGAACTGTTATATTCTTGACCCGTTCCTAATTTATAGACATATTTTGGGCGCCAGGAACAGGTTACGATAATTGATAATTAAAACCAATGCTTCCACTGCTAATTTTAACGAATGGATAAATGTCCGGCTAGCTGGGTCAATGGGTCACGTAATGGATAATCGCTATCGCCTAGATAGCCGATTATTTGATCTGCCAACTATACAGTATGGCGAGGAATCTGAAAGGATATAATTATATATCTCTAACTACTTAACAGTTGTGATTGACCAAATGAAAATTATCTTTTCATTTCCAAAAGAAAAATTTAACAATTTATTAACTTCTATTGACAATTGTTCTGCCTTTAGGTCATGACCTCGTTTTAAAAGAAAACCTTTGTACTGCAGTACTTATCTATACGTGATCTTGACCGACGGCGCCCCGCAGTATCTTCTCACTTGAATGCTGATAATCCCAAGTCCAATTTCTCTCTTCTAATCTTGCAAAGCTGCCGACGAATCCAGCCCTCACTGCCTAGAATATCTACCGGTTCTTACTTGATATTCACAGTTCCTAGTTCTCCCCACCTACGTGGTAAAACATTAAAGTCCAAAATCGCAATATAAAAAACTTTCAAAGTCGTAAGCGAATTTACTGCTGCACATCAATTTTCAGAGTCCGAAAACTATTGATTCTCACGTCAAACTTACAAGTCCTACTCCCCTAATATTATACTCGCGAGCGATCTGTACCACTTGACGACCTCTATCAGAATGTCATTTACTCCTCCGTTTTTTCGCCCTCAACGCTTCGGTATCCGTCCTTCATTCTTATTTTTTTAAACAAAACGACAAAATTCGACAGTCTATTTTCCCTTATCCAATCCGTTCATTTCTTACCAAATCTAGTAGCCACGCCCTCGATAGTCATTCCTTTCTAGACCAATCCCAAATTATCTTATATGTCTTTCTAGCCAGCGCCCCCCCCCACCTATTCAAGGCCTGAATGCAGTTTATTGACCTTGCCAACCACTACGCCGGCGTTGCTAAGGCTGAATATTGCCATTAGCAGACCCTTTTAACCCAACCCATTTACAGCAAATGTTACTGTCAAAATATGTAATATATTGGTATATCACAATATACCAATTTACCAATTCGCCACCAATATACCACATTTAGATACACTTTCTTTTATATTACTACTAGGAGAGATCCGTTAAAACTGTACAAAATAAATCTCGCAATAATAAAAACAATATTACAGTACGGGTGTACAGTACAGTACGGGTGTTGTTTTCATACAGTACAGGTGTTGTACTGTATACAGTACGGGTGTTGTTTTCATTTTCTATACTACAAATTTTCCCCATTGAATTGCTCTGAGAAACATTTTCATTAACAAACATCTTTTTAAAGAAGTGAGATATGTGAAGTTGACCATGGACACAAAAGGGTTCTTTTAAAATCAAACCCAGTTGTTGAAAGACTGTCTCCCACCTTACAAAATCAAGGGAGTCTTCAAATGAAGTAAATTTATGGAAACCTACCTGGCGTAGTTGTATTGTCCAAGTCCCACAATCTTCAAACTCACCCCCGTCACCAGCGTTCCGCGGTATAATGGTATAATGATTGGCGTATTGGACTCATATTTAGGCTTATACCCAGGTTCAAAGCCGAACTAAGCCGTCGATTTTTAAGGGCGAATAAATTCTTTATACGCATTCCTTTGGAGGAAGTACAGCCGGCTATCCCATATTGTACATTCCTCGAGCCTGAAAGAAGCCTATGAGCTAAATTCAAATCGCCTGTTTCGTTTCCCGAGTTTCCCCGTTTTCCCCGCGAGATGGTGAAAGGAGTGTAACAAAATTTGCAGTCCTAAGTCTCTCAACGTAAAATCAGGCATCATGCAATCGAAGCGAATTGAATTGAATCACGCGTCCCCAAAATCCAACCTCACTTCAACTACCAATTTGCGCACCACTAAAACTATTAAATTGTACCACCAGACTTCCTGATAGCACAAATTTCTGCTGGTTGTGGGTTCAGATTGGTCGCTTTTTACTTTCCCTTATACGTACATACGGAGTAATATACGTACTAAAGGGAAGTTATGTAATGCTGCGAAAAATCGATTTCGAGATTTCAACGGAAATACACGTTTTGAGGTCCTGTGATACCGAAAAAGTGTTGTTTTTTTTCAAAACGTCCGTCCGTACGTTTGTCCATCTGACTGTCTGTCCGTCAGTCTGTAAACAACACTAGCGTCTAAAGCCAAAGTACGATTCCTTGCAATATAGTTGCAAGTGAAAAATGTTCTATTTTTATTAGTATATATCCCAACTATTGTCTGTTACATTTATACGAAACGCAACAGACAACAAAATCATGAGATCATTTGAACAGAAACTAAGTAAATACTCTCGAAAATTACAGAAAAATCTTCCACAAATTACACGAATGAAATTTCCGCGCTTCTCGAAATCTCCGTTCCGAAGTGGAAAGCCACGAGAATTGAATTTGAAGCGGGCTGTGTTTCTAGGCATACCCAATAACACAGGCAGCCGTCAGCAACATCCCTCCCCACTACTGCCGTCACCCGCTTCTTTCCTTTCATCGCCTACTCTGGGGCCCAAAAGCCACGTCGCCCCTCCTCCTCGCCTTCCCTTGCCCCATCTCCGTCCTCTTCACCGCCGCCCCGTCACCCTGCCACCCCTGGGCCCCGCCCTCACCGATCCCGCCGTTACTCACGCTGCCTCTGATGTTACTTCCGCAGCCTCCAACGTTACTCCCGCCTCCCACCCCCGCAGCACCAGCCTTCGACACCACCCCCACCACCAACACCGCCGCCCCCGCCGCCCCCGCCTCCCGCCGCTTCTTACCGCCCTTGCCACCCCTTGCCGCACCCTCGCCGCCTCCCGGCACCCCTCGACGCCACTGCCCACCGGCCTCCGGCCACGCCCTCCCCCCGGCCCCCTCGCTCCCCTTGTCATAGACTGCGCCCCCTCCGCACCCCTGCACCACCGTCTCCGCTACCCCAGTCTCCTCTCTCGCCGCTGCCACCACCTTCACCCACCCGCGGCCTTCGCCACCGCTGCAGCCACTTCGCCTCGAGGCACGTGCTTCCCTCGCCGGATTCCTGCGGTATCGCTGCGAGCAGAAACTTTGTTGATCTTAATAACGAGTCGACGAAATTCCGCCTGCCCGCCCGCCCGCCCGCCTCGGGGGCGGGCAGCAGGGAGAGCTGCGACGGAGCGCGGTCCGCCGGCGACCTTCTCTTCTTTGCTGTGGATCTCGCTTCTATTGGCTTGGCTGCTCCCTCGCAATTGTTTCGATAAGAGCCTCCGTCAGCGGAGGGCCCTCTTTCTGAATTATCAGTAGAGCGAAATTTTTTAAGTATTTACTCGGTTGTTATCGCTAATATTTCTAGAAGATTTGTTGTGAATATAAATAATGTGAGGTAGATTCCTCTTACAAAGTATTTTAATTTTTAGTGATATGTTGTTGCTTCGATACAGAGTTCGCTGCATTACTTAGCTGGATCGAGAGAACTGTGGTTACAAGCGATATACGAAAACTGTTGAAAGATGCTACATGTTCCCTTACCGAGGGAATTGTGGGAGAGAAATACCAAAAGACAGTCAAGTTAATAACTACGTAATTAGTGAATACGTAAATTTGAATCATTAAAATTAGGTAAGAAATTAAATTTTGTATGTAGTGCCACGGGCGTTAACTGGCTCAAATGACTTCGGGCAACAAGGAAGTGACTCGCGCCAAAGGCCCTGGGGCGTTTTATCACCGCTCGATCATTAGAACTCTTATAACGTCCTTGATGCATAAATAACTATTATTACTTATTAGCTTTTAGATAATTAAGTGTAATGAATTTATCTGCCTTCATTTTATCTCGTATAGATTTGCTTTTTCTATGATCTCTATAATTTATAGTTTTGATGTTTACAAGTAAATATTTATACATTTTTATCGTTTCAAGACAAAGATTGTTTTCTCATCACATAAAGTTCGTGCCGTTATTAATACTTTCGAGTATTAGTTATCAGTTGTCGTTAATGAAGATGTAACGAAGTCACTAATTCTCTCACATGTATTGATCAGAGTTATAAATGAATTTTATTACATTGGTTACTTTGTCTAAACATTTCTATTTTGAGTAGAGCTGTTAGAACTCGGCGTCGTCCTTTTCATCGCGTGTTTAATTTGGCTGACTTTTTTCTGTCGCTGTCTTCTTTTTTAAAGATTGATCTTCTTCATGACTTCTTTTATAACGTTTTCAATAAAATCAACTGCTGTTTACCTCCGAGAATAAGAGAACAATGGTGACAGTTGTTACACAATACAACATGTTTTTATTTTCCATCTCTACTATTTCATTTTGTGTTCTCATACAAGGAAATATTGACAAATACAACACTTGTACTTTAAATTTATGCTTTAGTGCCACAAACAAGTATTTAAATACTTAATAATTGTAATAACAATAGCATCATAACCACTAAACCTATTTGTTAGTGAATATTTTTTATCTTTCAAAACAAATTATTATAAGTACTTGAAATTGGCTTTAGGTAATTTCACTAGTTTCGCAATGAAAATTGGTTTATTTCCTGTAACAATCAAAATAAAGCAACGTAATAAAACAAACATTAGGTTTAATATCGTCAATAGTAGCACAACAATGCCATCTCGATACCTGGAGAACACACAGAATAGAGGGGTCAACGGCTAATTCCGGAATAAATTATCTAATTGATAGATAATTTCGGATATTTAATAACTAATGTTAAACCTATTTAAAAATATATCACAATTTTTTCTGCAACTTTGAGTTAAAATATTTTCAGTTTTTAAGAAATGGCAACATTCTGAATACTTTGAAATTTGTTTGTGCCTACGGGTCCTGTTCGCAAATCCATTCGTCCTTTTTTACTTTCTCGCTACAGCTTACACGAAGTAGAGAGAAACTTATGAAATGATGCGCAAAACAGGCGAATTTTCGGCAGGAAAACGCTTATTACAGAGCCCTAGTGACGAAAAAGTTGTTAAATCCAGTTGCTAAATTTAGAAAAACTATCCTCTAACACACGGTGTGCCAGAATCCATGTTTTGTGGATCCTTGATACCGAAAAATCGAATGAAGCCAAAGTGTCTCCCATGAATGTTAAAAAAATGTTTATCTACTCTCTTATGCGCACGCACTCTTGAAGGCAATACGCCCCCAATTCGCTACTACCAGTTGAAGTACGTTATAATACGGCTCAAAGCATGAGCTGTACTGCAAATCTAAATGCTAGCTGTTGTTTGCATGTAATGTACCATTTTGCATATACTTCGATTAGTTTATGTTTCACGCGTAACAGTTCTGTACAATGAATGTCAAGTGTTTACCTCGATTCTTGGTATTACCAACCCTTTCCGATTATACTACGTACTTAAAATATATCGATTTTTTAATAATTGTAATTATGAAAAAAGGAATAAAATCAAATCAAATATTACGCACAACGATAAAGATACTCTTACCATTATACTAATAAATTACTATTAATTACTCTTACTCATTTCTTCTTGGTGATACCTACTCACATAATAATTTAAAAACTCGTTTCAGATTTCTATTCTTTAATTTTGTTTGGCGTAATATCCCGATAAGATTATATATTGCAACTAGCTGACCCGGCAAACGTTGTTTTGCCATATAAATTATTCCTAGGATTATTTTAGTAGAAAAAAATGACTAATTGTCAGTGTTTGAGGATGTGGTATATATGAGCTGAAGAGGCATGGAGCGCTGTGAACGATGATGGAATATAAAAATAACACAATAGCAAACATTTATATTTTTAATTTATTGTAATTTAATTTTTGAAATGATATACATTGCTAATTATAATAATTTTACTAAAAAACATATCAATCCCCCAACGCAATAGAGTGTACAATATTTTTTGTTATCCCATCTTTAGCTAACACAAATAAACTGAATGGTTTGCCCACTCGAGAACATGCCACGTATAATTCACCGTGTGAAAGACATGGTGCGCTAAAAAATAAGTAGGTATTTCACACTGCGGTATTTCACCCGCTAAAGGGTGTTTCTCCATATTACGCACCTGCTCAGGGATGTGCAGAATCTGCTATTAAATGTGAATAACACGGAGAGAGACGGAGAAAGAGAGAGACGGAGAAAGAGAAAGACGGAGAAAGAGAGAGACGGAGAAAGAGAGAGACGGAGAAAGAGAGAGACGGAGAAAGAGAGAGACGGAGAAAGAGAGAGACGGAGAAAGAGAGAGAGAGACGTAGAAAGAGAGAGAGACGGAGAAAGAGAGAGAGACGTAGAAAGAGAGAGAGAGACGTAGAAAGAGAGAGAGAAGTAGAAAGAGAGAGAGAGAAGTAGAAAGAGATAGAGAGACGTAGAAAGAGAGAGAGAGACGTAGAAAGAGAGAGAGAGACGGAGAAAGAGAGAGAGACGGAGAAAGAGAGAGAGACGGAGAAAGAGAGAGAGAGACGGAGAAAGAGAGAGAGACGGAGAAAGAGAGAGAGACGGAGAAAGAGAGAGAGACGTAGAAAGAGAGAGAGACGGAGAAAGAGAGAGAGACGGAGAAAGAGAGAGAGAGACGGAGAAAGAGAGAGAGACGGAGAAAGAGAGAGAGAGACGGAGAAAGAGAGAGAGACGGAGAAAGAGAGAGAGACGGAGAAAGAGAGAGAGAGACGGAGAAAGAGAGAGACGGAGAAAGAGAGAGAGACGGAGAAAGAGAGAGAGACGGAGAAAGAGAGAGAAAGACGGAGAAAGAGAGAGAGAGACGGAGAAAGAGAGAGAGACGGAGAAAGAGAGAGGGGGGGAAAGAGAGACGGGGAAAGAGAGACGGGGAAAGAGAGACGGGGAAAGAGAGACGGGGAAAGAGAGACGGGGAAGGAGAGACGGGGAAAGAGAGACGGGGAAAGAGAGACGGGGAAAGAGAGACGGGGTATGAGAGACGGGGAAAGAGAGAGAGGGAAGGAGAAAGAGAGGAATAATTTATATGGCAAAACAACGTTTGCCGGGTCAGCTAGGTGGACCACCCTTGTCACTAAGGGGTATAAAAATAGATAACCTATTCTCAGACCTACTGAATATACATATAAAATTTCATCAAAATCTGTCAAGACGTTTCGGAGGAGTATGGTAACTAAAACTGTGACACGAGTATTTTATATATAAGATTAACGAATGTGTGCTTCAATACGTTGCCATGTGATGAGGCACCAAATGGCTGGCGGACACAGCTGTCGATGCGCGTTTCCCTCGCATTTGCCCTCAAGGAGCACTTAGTCGTGCAACCGTTGTATTGCACCTCTTTCGCAACGACTCTTAGTCATCTTCAGGATGTTAAGCGTGTATTCTGAAGTAATCCTCCGTTTAATTTCGTCTTGTCTCGTAGGATCGCAGTCAGTTATTGCCTTTTACCCATTCGGTCAGGAACTTGGCGCCGTTAGACCAGGGTTCCCAGATTGTCACCCATCCAGAAATCTATGTTGTCACACGTTGCGGAACTTCAATGACTTCATAGTTATGCAATTCAGCTCACGGTGCCGGCTAATCGTGTCAGTCCTCCTATCAAAAGATCTAAGGACTAGACATAATCATTGTTTAAAGTTACAGCATTGTTGCTGCAACCATGATTCTCGACCCTTCATTGTCCATTTTCTAGTGTGTAGTCCTCAGTTCAGTTCCCTGATTGTAGTCCTCATGAAAGGTACTTTTGAGCGGCGATATTTTCACCGTTATTTTATCTTCGCCTAATTATATTTAGAAATGTCATAGAACGTGTCATATAAGCTTTGCTTTTATTCTCCTTAAAATATTCAGCAATTTTTCATCTTCCTTCAACTTCCCTTTATATCATACCATATCTCATCTTTTCAGCCCATTTTATGTTTGTAGTTCTCCTTCAGCACGTTTCAGTAGCTTCTATTCTAGTTTCAATTCTTTTTGGTTAGAGTCCAAGCTTTTCATCCATAAGACAACATGCTTCAACGAAAACACTTCCCAAATTTCTTTCTCGTATCTACACTGATATGGCTGCTTGTTAATACATTCTCGTTGTATCGAAAGACATGTTTTTGCATTGTTATCCTTCTTTTCAAGCAGTAGTAAAAATCCGAGAAGGATTTCTGCTCGTTCTCTCTTCCACTTCTCTGCAGCTCGGCTCCAAAGGTCTCGCAGCCTCTGAATAAAACCCGGATCGCAGCTTCCCTCCGCCTCCCGTCGCATCGTTGCGATTCAGCTGCGCCGCCGCGCCCGCGCCGTGCTACCTGCGCCAGGCAATGCGAAGCGCGCCTACCTTCCCACGCACGCGATGCTGCGTCTGTGATGGCGTTGGTGGCGGTGCAGCCGAGGCCGAAGGCGACGGCCGACATGCGGCAAGGGCGCAGACGGTGGGAGGCGGTAGCGGTGATGGTAGGGGTGGTGGAGGTTGTGGAGATGGTAGCAAAGCGGCGATGAAGGTGGTTTCGGCGGCGGTGCGGGTGGGGACGTGTTGGTGACGGCCGAAGTAGCAACGGCGGTGACGGCGACAGTGACAGTGAGAGGCGGAGGTGATGGTGGCGTTTGGGTTTGAAGTTGTGGAGATGGTAGGAGAGCTGTGTCACAAGTGGGGTTGGCGGCAATGCTGGTACGGCCGTGTTGGTGATGGCCGAGGTGGCAACGCGGGTAACGGTGACGGTGAGAGGCAGTAGCGGTGGTGCGGCGTCTGGGTTTGAGGTTGTGGAGTGGGAGAAGAATGGTGATAGAGGTGGTGTTGACAGCGGTGCAGGTGGGGCCATGTTGGTGACGGTTAAAGTAGTAACGGCGGTGGCGATGATGGTGAGAGGCGGGTGGTAGTAGCGGCGTTTGGGGGTGTGGAGATGATGGGAGAGCTGTGTTAGAGGTGATGTGGGCGACGGCAGTGGTGGTGGAGGCCATAGCGGGGCTCCGTGCATGGGAGATCGCGGAGGAGGACGTAGGTGGGAGCTGGTGCTGGAGGCGCCTGCGGAGGAGAGGGAGCAGGCAGCAGCGGGAGCAAGTGTCGAGGGGGATAGGCGATTGGCACGAGAGACTCGGTGAGAGGGGAACAGTAGAGGGAGCGGATGATGGAATAGATGCAGAAGCAGGAGCAGATGCAGGGGGAGATGGCGGGAGTAGGAGCGTGTGTGTTTGGGAGCGTGAGTGTTTGGGAGCGTGTGTGTTTGGGAGCGTGTGTGTTTGGAAGCGTGGGTGTTTGGGAGCGTGGGTGTTTGGGAGCGTGTGTGTTTGGGAGCGTGGGTGTTTGGGAGCGTGGGTGTCTGGGAGCGTCTGTGTTTGGGAGCGTGTGTGTTTGGGAGCGTGTGTGTTTGGGAGCGTGTGTGTTTGGGAGCGTGTGTGTTTGGGAGCGTGAGTGTTTGGGAGCGTGTGTGTTTGGGAGCGTGTGTGTTTGGAAGCGTGGGTGTTTGGGAGCGTGGGTGTTTGGGAGCGTGGGTGTTTGGGAGCGTGGGTGTTTGGGAGCGTGGGTGTTTGGGAGCGTGGGTGTTTGGGAGCGTGTGTGTTTGGGAGCGTGGGTGTTTGGGAGCGTGTGTGTTTGGAAGCGTGGGTGTTTGGGAGCGTGGGTGTTTGGGAGCGTGGGTGTTTGGGAGCGTGGGTGTTTGGGAGCGTGGGTGTTTGGGAGCGTGGGTGTTTGGGAGCGTGGGTGTTTGGGAGCGTGGGTGTCTGGGAGCGTGGGTGTCTGGGAGCGTGGGTGTCTGGGAGCGTGGGTGTCTGGGAGCGTGGGTGTCTGGGAGCGTGGGTGTCTGGGAGCGTGGGTGTCTGGGAGCGTGGGTGTTTGGGAGCGTGGGTGTCTGGGAGCGTGGGTGTCTGGGAGCGTGGGTGTCTGGGAGCGTGGGTGTCTGGGAGCGTGGGTGTCTGGGAGCGTGGGTGTCTGGGAGCGTGGGTGTCTGGGAGCGTGGGTGTCTGGGAGCGTGGGTGTCTGGGAGCGTGGGTGTCTGGGAGCGTGGGTGTCTGGGAGCGTGGGTGTCTGGGAGCGTGGGTGTCTGGGAGCGTGGGTGTTTGGGAGCGTGGGTGTCTGGGAGCGTGGGTGTTTGGGAGCGTGGGTGTTTGGGAGCGTGGGTGTTTGGGAGCGTGGGTGTCTGGGAGCGTGGGTGTCTGGGAGCGTGGGTGTCTGGGAGCGTGGGTGTCTGGGAGCGTGGGTGTCTGGGAGCGTGGGTGTCTGGGAGCGTGGGTGTCTGGGAGCGTGGGTGTCTGGGAGCGTGGGTGTCTGGGAGCGTGGGTGTCTGGGAGCGTGGGTGTCTGGGAGCGTGGGTGTCTGGGAGCGTGGGTGTCTGGGAGCGTGGGTGTCTGGGAGCGTGGGTGTCTGGGAGCGTGGGTGTCTGGGAGCGTGGGTGTCTGGGAGCGTGGGTGTCTGGGAGCGTGGGTGTCTGGGAGCGTGGGTGTCTGGGAGCGTGGGTGTCTGGGAGCGTGGGTGTCTGGGAGCGTGGGTGTCTGGGAGCGTGGGTGTTTGGGAGCGTGGGTGTCTGGGAGCGTGGGTGTTTGGGAGCGTGGGTGTTTGGGAGCGTGGGTGTTTGGGAGCGTGGGTGTCTGGGAGCGTGGGTGTCTGGGAGCGTGGGTGTCTGGGAGCGTGGGTGTCTGGGAGCGTGGGTGTCTGGGAGCGTGGGTGTCTGGGAGCGTGGGTGTCTGGGAGCGTGGGTGTTTGGGAGCGTGGGTGTCTGGGAGCGTGGGTGTTTGGGAGCGTGGGTGTTTGGGAGCGTGGGTGTTTGGGAGCGTGGGTGTCTGGGAGCGTGGGTGTCTGGGAGCGTGGGTGTCTGGGAGCGTGGGTGTCTGGGAGCGTGGGTGTCTGGAAGCGTGGGTGTCTGGGAGCGTGGGTGTCTGGGAGCGTGGGTGTCTGGGAGCGTGGGTGTCTGGGAGCGTGGGTGTCTGGGAGCGTGGGTGTCTGGGAGCGTGGGTGTCTGGGAGCGTGGGTGTCTGGGAGCGTGGGTGTCTGGGAGCGTGGGTGTCTGGGAGCGTGGGTGTCTGGGAGCGTGGGTGTCTGGGAGCCTGGGTGTCTGGGAGCGTGGGTGTCTGGGAGCGTGGGTGTCTGGGAGCGTGGGTGTCTGGGAGCGTCTGTGTTTAGGAGCGTGTGGCTGTGAGAGAGTGTGGGTGTGGAAGCGTTTTACTGTAGGCGGCGTGGTGATGGTGGGGGAGTGGAGTTTTCGAAGCTGGGTTTTGGGAGTGGGGATGTGGGAGCCGCAGCAGAGGCTTGAATGTTAGCGAGCGCAGGCTGGGACGAGGGCAGAGGGGTGTGCGAGAGCAGGACGCGGATGTGGGCGGGATGGGAGTGGGAGCGGAGGGTGGGACCAGGGCGAGGGCGGTGACGGCGGGAGCGTTGGCCGGGGCGGAAGCAGAGGCGGGGGCGTTGACGCTGGGGATGGCAGCGGTGGCGGCGACGTCGCCCGGATTTGCAGCGGGCTCAGTGCCATTAAGCGCCGCGCCGCGGCAGGCGGAGCGCGCTCTGGTGGGCGGAGACGCGCAGTGGCAAAGAGTTGCCAACTGAACGGGCAAAAGTCGTTAGATTCGAGGGATTTCCTTGAACTTGTAGATGTATTTTTATCTCATCAATTTCATAATAAAACGTACTTGAAATTTCAACGTCGTCACTGATATATTACTCATATGTGGCAGCTTTTGTGATCAACTCTTTGCATGAATAGTAGTGGATTATTTAAAGAATGTTTTTATTGGAGCTCAAGAAACTTTTTTCATCGTCACGTTGGTTAATAAAATGATCAAGGGTGAACATATGCCATATATTTTCTGTTTGAATCGAAAATCTATACAAATGGTATTAGACAATGTCCCGCATGCTACAAACCATTCCCTTTGTTCTCCCATGAGATTGGTTGCAGAGATGTATGATTAGCAGTACATAGATATTCTCTATCATTATACAGTCAGGCCTCCATACATGAAATCGGACTTTTTTCGATAACATTTGATATATAGAAATATTTATGTAATTTTTGCAAAAGCTTTTAATTAACTTTAGAAAATTAGATAAATGGAAAATGCAAATAGTAATTAATAAATGTTTTCATCATTCATCTCATATTTATGAATAGTAACATGAAATTAGTATTGAATACCTACGTGATCATATCACTGAATTGTAAAACTTGAATTAAAATAATTCTAATTTCTTGTTGTACATAGGATGCGCTCATTTCAAAATACTGTTCACACATGTTAACCTACTGAAACACTTCATCTCAAACATTTTTTCTCGATCGAAAACCCTACCAATTGTTAAACATATAGTACATACTGTTAATTTTTGTTTCATAGAGAAAATGATCAAGTCAGAAAAATAGTTCCATATGTAAAAATAGATTTTGATTCGAATAATTAAGGATTTCTGTGTCATGTGAGAAACTGCAGTGAAATCCAAAACAATAATTTTCTCTGAATGTTAATTTGATATTCTTCAACTCATATTTCCTAGACTTTTTGTTAAGTAGTTGTATTGAAATAAGAGTAATGTGTCCATACTGTGCAAATTGTTTGAAAAATTACACACAAGGTATGTCACAATATACGGGACTTTTATAGTTTTCGTGTGTACATTTGTGTTTTGGCTCATCTCAGCAAAGATCTTCTGTTCTTGAGTCAACTTTTGAGTCGCTAATCCGCATTTCATTACTTTACATATCCAGATGTCTTTTGCACATTCCAAATAAGCTCCATTGGTTGCAGGTTCTGCCTCCTCCGCAAACGTCTATTGTAGTTCTACATCAATTTCTGAAGAAAATTAAATGATAAACTCTAAAATATTTAAAAATTTTGAAAGATTCTAAAAGGGATTCCTCTTCATTAGTGTTAATTTTCAAAGAAGAAAATCATTAAGATAACCACACAATGAACCATATGAATTGAACCACATAATTGTTTTACTTTTGTTAGAGTTTCTGTTTGTATTGATTTCCATCTAGCCATTACATGCAATTAATATGCAAACATTTTGTAATTGATTCATTATTGTGTGACTGATGTTTATGTTCACGTCAACTTATATCGTCTCTAGTCCCGTAATATTAGTGCATGCTATTACCACTCAAGTTGGCGGTGGTTGTTGAGATCCAACGCTCACTTACAGTTTGGCTTGCAAGAGTTTTCCTCCTTCAGCTATATTCTTCCAGAGAGGCAATGTCCCAGATAATGTGTAAGCTCTACTCCCATGAGTGGTGGTGTTGTGAATGTAAGGCATATGCGTGTGCGTTTGTGCTAAGAAAGAGGACATTGCAGTGCCTCTGACCGGGAGGTCAGACTAGGGTTTGGGTCCTGAGGTGAATGCCAGAGCCGCATCCTAGCAAACTGCTTTGTAGGTTCGGTGGTGAAACGGTTAGCGTGTAGGGCTATTTTACGCAAGTTTGCGGGTTCAAGCCCGATCGAAGAAGTGGTTTTTTAAGGGAGAAAAAAACTTTCGTAGACCTTCCTTTGGAGAGGAAGTAAAGCCAGCTGACCTATGTAGTAGATTTACTGCATGTAAAAGATCAAGCCTAAAAGAGTATCCTGAGCCAATTTCAAAATCACCTGTTTAGTCGTCCGAGATGATTCTTTCTCCGCTAGATGCTGAAAGGAGCGTAGCGAATTTTTCATGGTCAGACATAAGAGCGGGCCTGATGGTCCGACTCTCGCCACGTAAAATAAGACATTAACTAAATCACAGGCCACGGAACGCTCACTTTCTTCCTTCCTTGTTCTATCCTCTCCCCTTATATGGACACACTTTCACTGACACTCACTACACTGCCACACACGCCGAGAGATCGGTCGGGGGCGGTGCTTGTCGCGGCCGGGGCGGTATCCCGCTAGTGGGAGATACGTGGCTGGGGAAAGCACCGCAAACGAAGTTGTAAGTAGACGCTGGATCTCGTTATCCAACGGAGGAAGATCATCGCCACAATCCGCGATAAAAATTGTGAAGAACGCTTACGGGAATAATGACCTTAGCAGTTGACGAAAGCACTAATCAATCACTCGGATACACCTTCCTACTATCTACTAAAAGAAACTTTCGACAAAATATTCGATAAGGTACATCCTAGTTAGTGAGGATGTTTGCCCGAAGTTCAATACGAACAAATTGTGTAAAATCTTTTTTTTTTTTTTTGATCTGCTGTTTGCAAAGGCCGGCCCACTGTGTGTTGCCTCCAGAGAAGACAGAAGGGCGGAAGCCTGTAGGCGGGAGGGTGCATGGAGTGAGTCTGCGCCGATGCGCGATAATAAATCTCAAACGGAGCCGACGCGCCGAATAGAGAGGCGGTAAATAATAGATCGAACTGTTGCTAACTTCGAGATTTATCGTCCGCGGTGTATCGATCTCTTGACGCCGCCGCCCCTTTATTCCGGTCTCTCGCCGCAGCTCCCTTATTGCCTCTCACGTCACTTCCTTCTATGTGGACGCGAGCAGGCAGAGAATGTTCAGGGTGACGGTGGAGAGACTGATGATGTGCGATGGTAGTGTGTGTGGTGTTGGTGATGAAAAAATACAGTAAATAGATAAATAATAAATAATTTAATAACTTACTTTTGAGCATTAAGTCCAGTAGTAAAAATGTTCACATACATCTAAAACAATAATATAATACAATGAAGAGCACTTCAATACATACACTACTACAGTATTATTTTATTTTAGGCATGCCTACTAAATGCAGAAGCACTTCACAGACTACCGGTCTTATCACTTACACCTCTATTACTAGAATTTAATCTTACCCTAAAACTCTTAACGTGTGTGGAAAAAACTCCATTAGTCTACTATTCACGTATTATAAAATGTTTGAAATATTTTATGCCTTCTTAGGTAGTCAAATGTTATTTCAGGAGAGCACATAATGAAGTGAGGTGTTTGGTGGTTTGTTATGTTTTCACTGATCACATGCAGAATGTGTTAATAATAAGTAATAACAAATTATTATAATAATTTGTAATGCAATAATGGAATCATTTGTCATGGTATGCAATAATTATTCCATACCATCATCCAACTCTGATGAAGACCGAATAGAAGACCAAATGCCATCAAAGTGAATAATTTTTGAGACATACAAAAGGGCTTATAAACCATTGATGCCGTACTTTTAATTAACCTATAAGTAAACTATGTTGTTTAATTCTTGATTATTTTTCTGCGAGAGCAAAAATTCTCGAAATTTCGTAAGTGAAGCTTCGAAGGCCGGTTTGTCTTATGTTCCTGCCCCGATGGTGGAGAAATATTGACGTCAGTGAAGAAGATGAGATGGGTGATGCCCTCGTCTACATGAGAATTGTGGCGGTCCTTTTCTCTGATTGATAGTTTTCGTAATTTCTTCCAATTATCTTTGTCCTTCATTTTGTCCTCTATTCACATTAAGATTGTTGGGCGAACTGTGGTGCAGTAACCAGAATACTTTTATTGCACTTCTGTGTACCTGTGCTCAGTTCTTTATTAATCCTATTTTGGAATTTGGGATGGACCAAACGGTTTGCGACAGAATTTCTCTGGATCATTTCGTATCCCCTACCAAAAACAGAAGCCTTGAATCTTATTATCGTGTATCACCATCACGTTACCCTCTTAATTATACTTATATTCATCTCGCAGTTTAAAAATCACAATCTTAAAACTGATTCGGATAACCCAGTTGCAGAACTTTCAAAACTGTGCCAATTAGGCCTTTCAATTGAAATAACTTTGGGATGAGAGACAGAATGATGATCAGACCCGACCCCTTGCAAATTATTTAGACAGACTTCTGCAAAACTGTAAGTACGCGAATATTAGTTCTTGGTTTGAATTGGGCTGTCATGCCTTAGGAAGGAATCACTAGTGGACTACTTCAACATTTTCCATACAAAGCAATCTCCTGAGTAGGGGAGAATGGCCGGTTCTGCATCACAACAAATATGGCGGCGGTTTGTTGACATGCCGGTTCTGCATCACAACATCCGGTTGTGGTTTGTTGACATCCGGATCCGGTTGTGGTTTGTTGACATCCGGTGAAGGCCGCGTCCTTGTGACGTCACAAGGTCGCGTGGGAGGCCGCGTCCTTGTGACGTCACGCAGCGCCGCCGCCGGGGCGTGCGCTGCCCGTGCGCCACCCCCGGAATAAAAAAAAATAGGCCGCGCGGCCTTGTGACGCCACAAGGTCGGGGGGAAGGCCGCGTCCTTGTGACGTCACGCCGGGCGTGCCCAGCCTGTCTACCAACCCCTGAAATAAAAAAATAAAAAAAAAATAGACTGGACGACTAGGGGGGAGGAGGAGGCCCTGCCTGGCGGTGACGTAGGGTGAATGAGAAGACGAGAGACAATTGCAGGTCAACAAGACATTTATTGTTATTCTTTTTTTTGATATCGGATGTTACAATAATTTTTTACAAAATCTTTTTTATCTTGGTCTGCGTTGCCGGATGCCCTCTCGGATGTCCTCACGTCCTTGTCTAATTTGTCTGACGGTTGCCAGCAGCAATTTGATGTGTTCATCTCGCGTCACTTCTTCTGCAGTCAGCCCATCATGGTTCCTAACGAAAACGTCCACGTCCAAACCAGAGGTGAGAAGGAGCACCACGGTACGATAGTGTCCCTTCCGAGCGGCGAGATGGAGCGGCGTGTCACCAAAAGCGTCGCCCTCGTTGAAGTCAATGGCTCTGTTCATGCTGATGAAAGATTGTAGATGATGCGAACGGAGCGACGATCGAGAGCGAAGTGTGTGCTGTGCTACTGCTTCCTCATGCTCTTATGACCGCTGCTTTTTTTTCTCTTTCTTCATCTGACAGGAAGTGCGGTTTCCGCTACACTGGACGCGACACGAGGGGGCCGGAAGAGTGGCAGGAAGTTTATTTATTTTTATATTCACTTCTGTTTCATTTTTTATGATTATATTTAAATGACTGCTTTCCTTCATTTGCGCTCTAAAGTCAGAGGAAAAAAAAAGGTGGGGGGAAATATGAGTAGTGGTAGGGGGGAGCATTTGCAATGTCATGATGTTGGCGTCATCTTTTATTCCGTCCACGACCGTCGACATGGCAAGACGTGACACGACACTCCTCTGTGAAAACAGCGACAACGACGACAGCGGATGGGAAAGCGCATCGGCCAAGATGTGGAAAAACCTCGAGAACGTCGCCGTAGACGTCGCCACCGCCGCCTCCGAGGAAGGAGAAGAAGCTGAAAAAAGCGTGAAGATGTGGAAAGGTATTTACGACAAAGCAATTGGCATTGCCGTCAGCGCGAGGTGTCTTCACGACGAGCAGAGTGCGAAAGACTGGATGGGGAGGGAAAAGTCTATTCACGACACTGTCGTCTTCATGCATGCGGAAGTACTAGCCGTCATGGAAATTGTCAGTCGGCTTTTTAAAAATCCGCTTCAAAAGGAGGCACTGCAGCAACGCGTGGACCGCATCCGCCAAGTGATTCAGGCTCTCCCCTCCCCGAACGAAAATACTCCTCCAGCCTATGAACCGGAAGTTTGTTCGTTGTTGTAAAGTGCAGTCTCACACACTCTTCTCATTCAGTCAGTGTCCGTCAACATGGCAAGACGTGAAGCGAAAATCGCCGCCGCGCGGCTCGCCTACGAAGACGCCCTCGACGAGAGCAGCGGGTGGAAGGGCGAGGCGGCCAAGCTGTGGATCAACGTCGCAAAGGCCGCAGACGATCTCTCCACTGTCGCCTGCCAGGAAAAGAACGATGCGTGGAAAATCCCTAGGCTGTGGGACATCTCCGACGCCGTGTGGAACGTCGCCTACACTGCGAAGCGTCTTCGACAAGAGCAAACCTATCATTTCAGCGATGAAAAAGAAAAGACTATGTATGACCTTGCCGTTTTCATGCATACTGAAGTTCTTAGCATGATGGATCAACTCATTGGCAACCTTCCAGATTCGAACAACGATACGCATTACAAGCCGTGCCAGAAAAAGCTTCTACTGAAACGCATGACCTTCATCCGGAAAGACGTTCAAGCTCTCCCGTCTCCAACCGTCGCATCGCACAAAGATGAAGCGGAAGCGCGTCCCACAACCTCGCATGATGAGACGAAGAAGAAGAAGATGAAGAGGGAATGGAAGGACGAAAGAAGAGAGAGTTCATCGCCAGCACAAACATTCATTTTGTAAAAAATTATTGTAACATCCGATATCAAAAAAAGAATAACAATAAATGTCTTGTTGACCTGCAATTGTCTCTCGTCTTCTCATTCACCCTACGTCACCGCCAGGCAGGGCCTCCTCCTCCCCCCTAGTCGTCCAGTCTATTTTTTTTTTTTTATTTCAGGGGTTGGTAGACAGGCTGGGCACGCCCGGCGTGACGTCACAAGGACGCGGCCTTCCCCCCGACCTTGTGGCGTCACAAGGCCGCGCGGCCTATTTTTTTTTATTCCGGGGGTGGCGCACGGGCAGCGCACGCCCCGGCGGCGGCGCTGCGTGACGTCACAAGGACGCGGCCTCCCACGCGACCTTGTGACGTCACAAGGACGCGGCCTTCACCGGATGTCAACAAACCACAACCGGATCCGGATGTCAACAAACCACAACCGGATGTTGTGATGCAGAACCGGCATGTCAACAAACCGCCGCCATATTTGTTGTGATGCAGAACCGGCCATTCTCCCCTACTCTCCTGGTATTGGAACAGCACATTATTTACAATGAGTATGTAATTTTATAGTGTTGTAACTTCCCCGCACAAACCCCGCTAGTCGACGGTAGGTCGACGCCAGATCCAGCCATCCAGAAGGGAAAAGTTCATCGCCACCTCCCGAGGAAAAAGACGCACTACGCTGACGGGAATAATGACCAAAGTAGCTGACGCGCCCGGAAACACGAATCAATCAATCGACACTTCATCCATCTCTTGAAACATATCAATCAACTTTTCTCAACAATATCAGTCAACTTTTCACAAAAATTACTACTTACTATTACTAATTATTTTGAAAACGTGAAAGCAAAATTATTTGTAGACCTATTGTAGAGGAATATGTCTCATTAACAAAGATATTTCTAGAATCAATGTTAACAAAGTAGGAAAGATTCGAAATAAAATTTATTTTTCAAGTTTCGAGTTCTAAATTAATATAGAACTTATGTCATATTATGAAGTGCACTTTGCCCTATTCAAGCATAAAAAATTGAATCGGTTTTTGCGCAATATTTTGATTGTATTTTTTAAATTCACTGAAAATTACGCTAAAACTACCAATATTTGGAAAAAAGAACTGTACATGAAATTATTGAAAGATCAAAATTTCAAAATATTATTAAATATCAAACAGATTTTATGAATAAAAGTATTTATGTTCAATAATATACTTGTAGAAAATAACTTATTAGATCCTAGTGTTATTTACAGACGAACAGACACGGACGGATATGTGTTTAAAAATAATTCAGTGAATGAAACTATACCAACACTATATTTCCATCAAAATCTCGACATCGATATTTTGCAATATGAGGAAACTCTCTTTATACTACGTACACGAGGAAGTAAATGCGGTGCTTGACTGATTTGTCAGTCCAGAGAAGCCTTCTCTAACGACATAAATTGCAGTGCAAGGACAGTGTTATGAAGAATGATGTAAATGTCTATCCTCAAGTCATCGGCACAGTTCCCTCCTCCACATAGCTACCTACCTACTCTCTCGGAGTGAGTACCTCTAAGCTCTTCTGGAATGGTCAAGTTTTTTAAGCTCTTCGAGTGTTTGAATGATTATTAATTAACACATGTGTATTATTCCATACAGGATTTGAAATGTTCTCAACAGATTTGTGAAGAGCTGTGTGTAGTATTTATCACATTTTCTGAAAAACTAACGTCTTGTTAACTCATGGTGTTATTTGATAAATACGTCTTTTATTTAACACTTTTCATTTCACGTTTTCGCGTTTTGATAAAAAATGTCGCATATGTTCCTTAACTTATTTTACATCTTCAATTAAAACTTCAATTTGTCATACTTGATTTAATTATAACAGCAATTTACAGTGTATGGGGTAAGGTAATAAACTGTCCTTCGAATCTCGACTTCATATTCTGGTCGGCAATTTTACCTGGAAAAAGTTCATAAACTCTTCCTTTAGTATGTTACATGTATTCAAGCAAGAGAAATATCCCAAGTTTTCGACCTCTCAGACGCTGTTCTAACTCTAGGAGACCCGAACAAAAATTATTTTATTTCTTTTTGTTTATTTTTCTCTTAGTTCCTTCTCTGTAGCTCTCATTTTTCAGTACTACTTGCCGACTGGACGATCTGTAATAAACAGGTCTCCATTTGCATTTTCTGAGATTGAAAGAGTTCTGAATGTAAAATATCTGATAACGGAAATCTGGATGTATTTTAAAGGCAACGGGGTCAGTGATATGCATATGCAATGATATGCAATAGCACGCTAGCTTTTACGTAATTTTTAGATACTACTGTGGTGGTAATGTGTATTTAAGAGAGGAAACTAGCATTGTCTTTTCCAGTGTCAGTTCATACTCTGAATATATTAAAAAATCATGAACAATCAATCGAAAGCAAATGATCATGATGATTTTGTCGAAATAATTATTACATTCTATTAATTTTCAGATATCTGTTAATTATGGATTCGAATGGGCAGAACCTCAAAATGCAACGCGTCTAGAGTATTATCCACTATTAATTCGAGCATATTTTCCCCACCTTCATGCAACGAGCATTCTTTTCCTTGTCTTCTTAGTGTTTCAAGTTATCTGATATCTCCGGTCAAAGTAACATCAGTCGATATTTATAGTTAGTGACTTCCATCATTCTCTTTCATTGCCTCACCCACAATTTCTCTTTATTTAATTGTCTTTTCCTCTCCTCTCTCTCTCTCTCACACACACACTCACACTCTTCGTCTTTTTCACTCTCACATTTTACACTTTGACTCTCTCCTGCCGTTTCTCTCTCCTTCCTTCTCTTTCTCCTTCCATCTCTCTCACCATCCATCTCTCTCCCTCTTTCCATCCGTCTCTCTCCATCTGTTACTCTCTCTCTCTCTCCCCCTTTCTCGCTCTGTCTCTATGCTTCTGACCCCATAAACACACGCTCTGTTTTTTCTCTACTACAAGCCTGCGCTCTGTCAATCTCGTCACTACGTCAGTTTATCTCACCCGTGCCATACATTTCATCTTCGACCTCGACATCGTTGGCCAAAAGTGGAACCATCACTTCTGTCTATATTGGTATTCAAATTACTATCATTTTATTCAAAACCGTCTGTTCAAAAATCCTTTCTTCTTATCGGCGGCGTGATCGGTGAAGAGAACCGGAAAGCACAGATGCGACGCGTGCGCTCGGAAAGCTTCCGCTGCGAGTGATGTTCTTGTCGCAATCTGTCTCCTTCAAATGTATTTTTACTTTCCCGTATTCGTACGTATACACGGAGTGATATACGTAATATAGGGAAAGTTATGTAATGCTGCGCGAAAAATGGCCAATTTTCGGCGGAAAAAAATAAATTGCCGGGCCGTCAAAACGAAAAAGTGGATAATACCAGTTTCTAAATTAAGACAAAAAAATCCCCTAACACGTGGTGTAGCCAGAAACCTTGTTTTCTAGGTTCTTGATACCGAAAAACCAATTGAAAGGAAAACGTCCGTCTGGCCGTCCGTCCGTCTGTCTGTCCGTCTGTGAACACTGTTAGCGCCTAAACCATACATACGATTTCTTCCAAAATGGATATTCCCGGTCGATCTGGTTAGAATATCTCTTTCGATTCTGAGAAACTTGTATATTTCATAACATTTGCAAAAGCCGTTTGTCATTTTGACTTGACACGGATTTTCATCAATTTATTTCAATATTTTTGCATAACCAGGTGTAGTAATATGTATCTAGTTAACTTAAAAAGAACAATTAAATACGGTTTAAATACATTGCATTATTTGCCGTGAGAGAAAATAGATTATTAAAATCTAATGATTTCACACAGCGCAATGAATTGAGTCCCACCTTAAAAAAGTATATTATAACTGATTTTTGTAATATATGACTTATATATGATATTTTGATATTGATATTATATATATTTTGATATTTGATATATGATATGATATTTTGTAATATATGACTTATTTGAGTACAATATAACCAGTAGCTCGCTATTGTTTACGTCCTACAGAAATATTTAGTAAGCCTATGTGCATTTTCAAATGCATTCTTATGATTTTTCACCAGCTTTAAATAATGAAGTATTTTTTTCATTAAATGTTTCGTAAAGATAGTAATTATTTTTTTCAATTTTTCTTGAAACGCTCATAAAACATTTTCAGAAGAGAGGCATGATCAAGAATTTTCCTCAGTGATTGTAATATCCAAGCAAGTAATTTGTTTTCTGCATGTTTATACGCTTCCGCTATAGTTTCTACCACAAAAGGACGAACGCACCCTTGTGCTTTGAGTCAAATCTTTTGGCTAATGCAATTTCACTGATATCATTTGAAGCTTCTTTTGTCTCGAATAATTACACGATCTTAATGGTTCTACCGCCCTTTTTTCCTCAAGCCAGAAAAGATAGCAGTTTTTTGTAATTAAAGCGAGAGAAAAAAAAGCTGCGTAATTAGCTTGTCAAAGTTTGCTAGTTTAAAATTCAATCTCGCAAGCAAAGTGGTCTGTGGAGTGCAGTTGGTTGCCGACCGCAGTCTGGAGCTCGCTTGCGACAGGACAAGGAGACGTGATAAGAGCACGTTGGATTCCAGCCGACTTGATTCAACGCCCCTTCTGATAACATTGGAAGACGGAAAGCGAGATTGTTGCTTTTGTCTTTTGCCCGCAATGACGTTTCTAGTGAATGGCGGGTATTACACGTTTCATGGACACTATTGACAGAGGGCGCAATTTAGGATCTACATTTACGATGATTCTTTATTTTGTGTTTCTGGGCGCGTTAACTAATAAGAATATTAGTTTCGTATGTGTAGTGCATGTTTTTAGTTTTTTCACGGAAGGTCGCCTCTGAATGGCGCCCGACTTCGTCAGCTGGCATGGTTTTCCCCAAGCAGGTATCTCCCACTGGCTGGGCAAAGGCACAGACGGGACAAGCTCTAAGCTCCCAACTAGTCTTCCCAGATGCGTGATAGTGCATGTAGGTATGTGTATGTATAAGTAAGCGGTGAAAATAAAAGATGAAGGAAAGATCGCGCGCGGTTCATGTCCGTTTTGTTAATATCTGTGTTAAAATTAATTTTACTGTTATATTTTCTGTCAGTGTTTTTATTTGACCAACAGTCTTAGTTTTTTCCGTTGTTTCGTTTTCCTATCCACCGTTGCTTCCAGACAATGTATTTCAGATTTTTTAAAAATAAACAGCGTGCTTTCACATCGTACACTTTAATTTACAAATAATAATTATTTCATATCGGTGATTAATTTGTCAAATGAGAATGTCTTTGTTATTTTTACCTTCGTTGGCAATACAAAACAGAGAAAATGAGGAAAGGTAAAATGTGTTGAAAAATGTAGGTATTGGAATTGTTCCAAAAATACGAGACATTTTATTTAGGGTCCCTGTGACAAAAAGTTTTTTGTAAATTTATATACAAATGTGAATTTGTTTTGAAATGTGTCTCGCACAACTCCGGCAGATTAGAAGCTTTCGAGCTCTAACTTGGAATACACGTCAGGAGTAAGGTTTTTGTCAGTGCCTTCCTAAAAATTATTAAGAGTTGTTGTAAAGATAAGGTTTTCTTAATAAAAAAATTCAAACATCGCTATAATTGTCGCTTTATCCCAGTGTAGTCTGGGTCGATGCCACGAGGGGGAGTCCGTGGTACGAGTCCCACGACGAAATCGCCTTTCCATGCCGTTCATTACTCCGCCACCAGACAACGCCATCCCTATTGTAAAACGTCGGGGTCACTAATAGTTCCCTTTCCCGACGCTAGTTGCACAGAGAAGCTTGTTGCATGCTACGGTGAGCCACGATGCAAGCCACTGCCACCAATAGAAGACCTTGACACCATTTCCTTAGCCCATAGAATGGAGTGGAACAAATGAAATGCCGAGTTATGCTGGTTCCCTCGTCCGCGGACTTACTACATACATCCATTGCTTCATAATACTTACATGAGGATAATTGGTAGTGTGGATAGAATGAAAGCTTGGAAGTGAACAAAATACGTTTTAAATTACAAGGGCAAACAGTGTAAAATTCTTCAATTTCCCGGAACCTATGCTAGCGGGGAAAGTTAGATAAGCAGTAATGGAAGTTTACAATATTTGTAATGGCCAGTGTTGGGAGCCCAGACTATGTCGGTATCCGAAGCAACTCAGAATGGGTGACCGCCTGGGATACAAGGGACCTAACGGTGGTGAAACCTTGGCCGACGGGATGAAAGGAAATTACTGACTACGACTGTGACTGCCTAGCGTAATGAAGGATTACTCCACATTCGACGCTAGTACGAATGGTGACAGAACGTTGTTTAGAAAATCGTAAATGATCACGTTTCCGTCATACTATTATACAGTTCTAATTCTGAATTACACGAGACTATAAGACGAGGAAACGTTTTAAGACAAGCATACTTATTATTTTAAGGAAATGAGGAAAATGAGTAACACGATGGTGTGGTAGTACATCTGACGTTCAGTCTTATGCGTCTTGTTTGCGCGCTGATTCTTTCAGGACAAGCGATAGCGTTCTATATTTTTCTTTAATAAGTAAACATTTCATTCTATTCTCTCTGATACTTTCAGTCAAAAAATTGAGGTATATATGAGATATCGGGAATTTTGAAAAATGAATTTTGAAAAAATTGAAAAGTTTTTGAAATAATTGAAAATTTGGAAAAAATGAAATTTGAATTTCGAAAAATTTGGAAAAATGAAATATTTTTGTAAAAGTATTTGAGGCACTAAGATTTTTTTCGTTTGTTTCAAAATGCAATAAATTAATGTTTCTTCGAATGTAATTAAATTGATGGTGTTAATATTTACAAATTAGAAAAATAACCGTGATAACTACCAGATCACCTTCAATTCCATTATTCACATTGCTTCCATATAAATAAATTTTATAACGACTAATGACACAGAAATTTTCACATTGATCTGATGTGTAGAGTAAATAGTGACAGTCGCGTTTCCATATATGACATTTCATTTAAACTTGAGGTTTTTGTTAGTATTAGCATTTCCGTACGAGTATCTAGCATCAGCACCAACTGATCATTTTACGCTCTTTCATTAAGCAAACCGCTGATCAAATCCTTCCTCGGCAAATCCTTCTGCAATAGTGGAAAATCCATCTATTCTTTCGCCTGAGTTCCCTCCCCACCCTGGCCAGGGTGAATTCATGGGCTCATTGACTTTGCGCACACCGCACGCCTCATTTAGTGAGCCGTTTCATTGTACCGCTTCTTAATAGTTGTCGACATAGAAATTAAGCCAAAATTACGCGGGACCGGTCGGCGAAAATTGGACATAGAACGCGATGGGTTAAATTCCCAATTAAAAAGCAAGAGATCTCGACCCGGCTTTATCGACTCGCGTAGATACCATTTACACTAATGCCTTTTTACTGGATGTCGATAGAGGCGAAAATCGGGCGGCGGCGTGGGCGGCGGAGTCGGGGGGAGGCCAGTCCGGTCATACGTATGCGAGGGTATAAGGATCACCCTGTTCGCGCACTCGCCATGTATGGCGCGCTGAGGGTCGCGAGGTCGTCTGTATGGTAATGGAGAGTTATATCCCATTATTTCTGTGGAGGGAGGAATCGGTGTGCCACAGGGTTCAGTAGGGAGGCGCGGAGCCGAGAGAGGTGATCGGAGAGTTGATGGGGTTCAGTGGGGGTCCGGTCGGTGTTGCCGAGGGGGTGCGAAGAGCAAAGAGCATAGAATAACCAAGGATAAAAAGATAAAAATGCAAGATGGGGCTATGTAGATGAAGAGACCTAGGAAATGTTAGGAGAGATAAACCTGATTAGGAATCATCGGTATATTGGTATAGAGGGGAAGGGGGAAGTAATGTGACCCTGAGGAATGATCTTAGAAATAGTACATTGAGAGGTGATTTGCAACGAAGTCAAATATAACAAGAAGGAATGAAGAAATAATGGATATTTATTTATTGAAATATTGTGTATTAAGGTAAAATGGAAACAGTGTGTAAAGGCAGAAGTGAAGAAAATGGTAGAGAAGGTGATAAAACTTTAGGGAAGAACAAAATACCTAGTAAGAGTCAACATAAGAGATGTGATAGAATATATAATATGAAAATATGTACTGAAATTATTGTTCGAAGTGAGATAAAGGCGCATGAATGGAAAATGTACAAATTGGTTTCTAATTAGGACATCGAAATGACGTGATTTTGTAAGAGTAAAGAGAAGAGCGACAGTTTTCGAGATCGTGAAAGCACGGGTTGTAAAATCCTGCAAATGTTGCATCATGAAAGTTGGACAGGAGATGACTCATACAGCCCCACAAAACAACAGGGTAGCGAGGTGGGTGTGGCAGGATGAGTCGCAACGATGAGACATTCTGTTAGCAAACGTATGGTCGAGATTTGGCGAGACCGATAGATATTGCATGCAATGTGCCCGGACCAGTGGCTGTAGTGGCTCGGCGCAGAGAAGGGGTTGGGGTAGGGGTATGGTGGAGGGAGGGAGCTGTGAGGGGCGTGGCGTGGCGTGGCGTGACGGGGAAATAGCGCGGCCGCGGTGGGGGTGCTGGCTTACCGCCATGCAGCTCCGCTGGCGTTCTCTCAACAGGCTTATATATCGATCTGCCCCGATATCGATATATATACGCCCTCGAAGGGCCCGCCCTTCCCGGTCGACGCTCCCCAATGGGAAGATATTAGGGGCGCGGATTTGGTGACCTGAAATTTGCGCCGACGTTGTGTAAACGGACCGTGTTCCGTTAGTCATTCGCAACTGGGGCGTTCAGTTATCGCGACTGTTATAACGGCCGTTGGCGTTGGTTGAATGCAATATCTTGCATGGCTCTATTACGTTTCTTCCTGGCTCTTCCGAAATGTCGAAACCACGGACGAAATACGGCTTCCCGCAAACGAACTTGTCTTCTTTTATTTTTCCATTCTGCCGGAAGTGTAAATGATATTTCCATAAGTACACGCTGAGATTCCATCTGCAAATGCAATCTCGTTGCAAATGCAAACTGGTACATTTACCTTTAAAACTTAATTGAGACGACGAAACTCATACCCTCTAAGAATGTTCGTGCTCACCTTTAGGTTTGTGTAACTAATAGAACATTCCACTCTGCTGTGTATGCAGACACAGGTTCCGCGCTGTTCAAACGCTTGCAACTTGTAGAGCCCAACGTGGTCTTTATGTGGTAATGCCGCGGGAATTTCTTAACTCCGAAGCATTTTGTGCTAAAAGCAACCGGCTTAACTTCGAGAACGTGACAAAGGAATCAAGGTGACAAAGTGAGCATGAGGAACATTGATTTCAATGATCCTCATGCTCACTTTTTTAAGTCTGTAGCCTTAAAGAGGACAAATCAGAAGATACCTCTGCCCACGAATATTGACAATCACAGTGTGTGAATGAGATAAAAATATGAAATAAAATAGAGTATGTCCCTCCTCCTTCCTCTTGACATCCCTTCTCCGATACACACGCCTGCCATTTGTGAATTTATAAGGTATGATCTAATATGGAAAATTAATTAATATTTTGAGTAAGTGAATAATTTATATTAATGAATATACGTGAATCTCTGTGAAAGTATATGTGTACTCACGAATATCTTTGTAATTAATTAACTAGTTAAATGATTTCGAAAAATAAATAATTAAATATAAAGTAACATAATTGAAGATGAAGAAATAATGAAAGTCATCTCCGTCAACTTAATATATATTTATTTAGAGAGCCGGCTTTCGACACAGTCCCCCTATTTTGCCACACAGCGGGACTGACGATGACGGTCAAAAGCTTGCTCTCTAAATAAATATTATTAAGTTGACGGAGATGACTTTCATTATTTCTTCATGTAATTTTGTCAACAATATACCACAGCAAAATTCTTATAATAATTGCAGATTTTATGCCAGAAACGAATTATTGTTATCAGTAATGTTTAATCCTAGCATGCCAAGGTATTAATGGTCACATGCCTAACCAAGGGAGGAGACCTCCGGATCACAAATTAACATTTATTCAATTAAAAGATTAGATAATTTTGCAGACTAATAAATAGAATAACTTAATATGTCTTTGAAATAAATACCTGTTTCTTTATGATGTTCTACGATTGAAAAAATATTTTCGTTACAATATTTGTATTTAACATAAAAGTCAAAACCTATTCCATTTTTCTGACAAATACTGATGCATCTTCAGAACGTATCAACGTATTTATCAGAATTATAATAAGGATTAAAATACTACAAACATTTCCTAAGCGTATTTTGAATTTTCAGTTTTCGATTGAAAAGGCCGGCATTTTATACTGGCAGCCAAGGACGTTTTCATAACTTCAATTATATGAAAAACTTGTAATAAATTTCTACATATTCTAAACTAAAAGTACATCATAAACAATATGAATGATTCTCAGCTTTCTGAAAAGTTGAAACCTATAAAAAAATCATAGGTGGGCCTCTGTTCCCTTATGATTACGTTACGGTTAATTGAAATTAGAAATAACGTTAGGAATCAGAAGAAATTTACTTTTACATCCGAAAGTTGATATTTTGGGATAAAAATGTAGGAGTCGTGATAAAAACATTTTTAATATTCCTAATAGAAATCATCTCTAAAACTATATGTGAAATTCTTGCGTGAATTTTTTGTGTGAAAGTTTTACTAGCATATGTGAACTCTTCAAATATAATATTTTTAAAGATCGACCAAAAATGTCTCTGGAATGGTGGATGTTAATCCATGTATCTTAACTTCAGGAAGCGTTCAGTTTGTCATGAAATAAATAGGTAATATTTTAAACAATTATAATACTAGTCTGTCTTTGGACATTGGTATTTTCTAATCTCCTAGATTGCATTGAACAATTTATTCCGCATATCTCCACTTACACACGCTTTTCACTTCCTAAAACGTTACCGCTCTAAAGTAGTTATAGTTATAGTTAATGCCTTATTTTACGTGGCGAGACTCGGGCCATCAGGCCCGCTCTTCCGTCTGACCACGCAAATTTCGCTACGCTCCTTTCACCTAGCGGAGAAAGAAGGTATTATCTCGGGCGACGAATCAGGCGATTTGAATTTAGCTCAGAGGCGTCATTTAGGCTTGAGGATCTTTTACATGCAAGTAAATCTACTAATATGGGCCAGCCGGCTTTACTTCCCCTCCGCGGAAGGCATACGAAGGATTTTTTCGCCCGTAAAAATCCACGGCTTCGATCGGGTTTGAACCCGCGAACTTGGGTATGACAGTCCGGCACGCTAACCGTCACACCATCGAATCCAAAGTAAAATTCTTATTTTTAAGAATTAAGATTAGAAGTCGAGTTATGTATTATAATCTTTATATTTAAACCAATTACTGTAGAACAAAATCTCTTGGTTGCCATTAATACATCGAAAGAGTATTAGCAAATGAAATAGTTCGAGTTGAGAATTACTACCTTCACCAGGATTAAGTTAATTGTTCGCTGAAAAATGAAATAAACAAAGAACTTCAAAGTTCTGCGAGAACTGGGTCTCTGAAAACCTCTACCCACTAGTTCAGTGATTTCCAAGGATCTTGTTACCTTGATTCTTAGCGAATGCTACAGGTTCTTATTTTTGTTTTGTTGTAAGTACTACACTTAATTCAATAAAACATACCCAGTGAAGCCTCCATATTACATAATTTTTACCATTACTTGTGTTTTTCTTGGACAATATCTACATCTGCCACAAAGCCACCTTTAACTACTGGCATTTTCAAATTACATATTGTAATATACATTACTTGCTTCATCGTTTTATCGGTGTATGTAAAGTTGTCCTTTATATATTACGCAATTCGTAACTCAATGACTCAAGACTCACGATTTTCCACAGTGACTCTGGGTCATTACTTGAACAATACTGATATTTTCTATTGCCATCACCCGCCTCTTGTCCCGCGAGCAACTCGATATAACATTATTTGGTTACCCACCGTTTAAAAATAATTATAGATATCTTCTTAGTTTTTTTTTAATTTTATTACTTTCCCGTATGCATATGTATATACGGAGTAATTTACATAGTTTAGTGAAATTTATGTAATGCTAATCACAAAAACGGCGGATTTTCGGCAGGAAAAATTGGCAGACATTCCTGTATTAGTTTTCTATTTCCTTGGGTCTGCGCTAGCTAATCGGAGTTGCCGCAAACTCGTGCCAGCTGCTATCGCCGCCCAAAGTACTTTTTTTTTGACATTTTCTTAATTTTTCGGTTTCCTAATATTAGAACGGAAATATTAATTTTATAATATTAAAGAACAGTAAAACCTCTTCCTAAAAGGCAATTTCCTTTAAAAACAATTGGAGCTGTTTCTAAGAAAATGGCGTTTAAGCGCCAATAAAAATGCAAAAATTTGAAGCTTTTTTCAACAGAAAAGTTTTGATTTTTCGAAATACTTTATTTGAAGTCATTTGAAGCACTATAACTTACAAATATTATAGTGTTTACAAATGAAGGGTAATGTGCATATTAAAGGTGTGAGAGATCTTTACATATGTGCAATTTTTGGCAAAAAATAAAAACACTCTAAATTGAACTTTAGGTCATATTAAAGGGTGCAATTAACACTGTCCGTTCGAAAAGTTTGAAGAAAACATTTGGAGCAATTAATGAAGAAATGGCGTTTGAGCGTCTCTGAAATTGCGAAGTTTTAAGTTAGCTTTCACATAAAACTAAGGATGCGTTTTCGACAAACTTTACTTGATTTTTTATTTTCCTTTACGATCTTTAATATTTGTTATCAATTCCTCGTATTTTAGAACTCCAAGCCCAGAACTTAGCACGTTACGGCGGCATTGTGTAGGGAGTATTGGAACCACCTCAACAATATTATGTGAAATTTTCGTTTTCGGTTTTTGGGTCTTTTTGAGTATGAAACTTAGCACACACTTCAGATTTAAGGTGCTGTTGTAAAGATGACTAAGAATGGTGTAGGTAGCGACGGAACATCCAAAATTTTGTACCTGACGATCATGATGCCTGAACGGATGAATGGATGGCTCTGTGAAAGTTAGTGTCTCTCATAACTCTGTCAGGTTATAAGCTTTTGAGATAAAACTTGATAAATATGTCAGAAGATCTAGTTGTGCATTTCCGGATATCATTAAAATACTTCAATTTTTGGCGGTCATTCGCCCCTCTGGGCATTATTTACCCCCTTCCAAGCGATCACCGGCGAGCGTCGCGACGCGTTCCTCGTGTGGGCCGGCGGCGGAGGTGGAGGTCGCGTAGGGGTGACTGTGGAGGCTGGGGTGGGAATGAGGCCAGGGGAAGGGGGTAGGGGGCAGGGGCGGGGCGGCAGGGGGCGGGGTCTGGAGCGGCGGGGCGTGTGCACGGAAGAAATACTGCGCGTCTACGTCGGAGCGACGCGTCTTCCTAATAACCGTATATCTCTGGCGCGACCCGCGCAGCTCCGAACCGCGCCCTCCCACGGCGGCGGCGCGGCGCGACGCGACGTGCGGGACCTGTAGGCGATAGCGTTTTACTGCAGAGTAAAAACGGCTTCTTTAGCCGCCGGTCGTCGTATCCCTTTAATGCTCCATCCGCGCGCAGGGCGAGACGGGGTGCGGGGCGAGACGGGGTGGAACGGGGCGGGGCGAGGCGGGATGGGAGGAGCAGAACAGGGCGAGACGAGGTGAGCAGGGCGAGACGAGGTGAGCAGGGCGAGACGAGGTGAGCAGGGCGGTAGATGATGGGTAGATGATGGGCAGAATGGTAGATGATGGGTAGAACAGTCGATGTATGAAGCAGGAAGAGAACGGAGGGTAGAAACAGGTGAACATTGAATAGAGAATTTTTACAAGATTGATGGATAAATGAATGGGCGAGCGAGTGAAAAGGCAAGGACATAGTGTAAGGATAGGAATGCGATCATGTAAATGAACGCAGTCAAGTCCGAGAAGCCGTGCCATGCTCATCGGGCTAGTGAGCTCACTAGTGAGCTCGGTGAATAGTGTTGTGACTCAGTGTTTAAAAATTTCTCTAGTGTCTGAATATAATACACCAGGGAAAAGTATATGGCTTACGCCATTAACCCATCCACAGGGCAAACAGCGTGGCCATGGACACGAGCCTCGCAACAACGCCAGCCCCACCAGAATTGAGGGCAACATCAACCCAGCCCTGTTAAACGCCAGCCAGAACTACTCGTCGTCACCACCTCCTCAGGTACTATTGAAAAGCCAGCAGAATGAACAGACGGGCACGCATCAACATACGGGAACATCCAGCTCAGCAGATCAGGTACCAGTGTCGCAAAACAAACGCGCATGCGACGACGAAGCAGAATCGAGCGAAAGTAAACGTTCAAATGGTGTATCGGTGCGTGAAAATGAAAAATCAGGTGCGACGCAGTTCTCATCAGGGACGTCACAGGGTGGTGCATGGGGCGATAAACTTCATTGCTAAATTTATATCGCGTTACAATTGCCAACAGATTTGGAGACAAACAACGAACAAAGTCTCGATGATTCGCCAGTGGAAACTTCAAAAATTCCTCCTATTTATATATACATGGACGAAAAATCCACGTTCAGTGACATTGTGATAACCCTAAAATTAATAGCTAAAAGTGCCTTTTCTACTGAATTAAAATCAAACAAATTGAAAATCCAAATGACCACGATTGAAGATTATCGTGCGGTGCTTCGAAACGTTTTTGAAAATCAAAGGAAATTCCATACTTTCGGCGACCCTAGCAACAAACAGTTCTCTGTAGTTATAAAAAATGTAGTTACTGAAATTTCAGAAAAAGAAATTCATTCGAAATTAAAATCAATGTCTGACTCAGTGAAATAAGTTACAAGACTTCATGAAAATGGTCAACCAATTCCTGTTGTTGCTGTAGAATTCACTGGCGCTCATCCAATCGAAAATATCCTTCAAATAGATACTTTGTGTCATTTAAAAGTGAAGGTAGAAAAAAGAAAAAGACACGTTGGACCCCTACAGTGTGTGCGTTGTCTAGATTTCGGTCATAGCAAAAACAGCTGGAACAGAGAAGTAACTTGTGCACATTGTGCTGGAAACCACATTTCGGCTAGCTGCAATAACACAAACTCGTTTCGTTTTGTGCTAATTGCAAAGGGAACCATCGAGCAGACGACAGAACATTACTTTGTACATATTACTCCAAAGTTCCAGAATCTAAAACAAAAAGTGGGAATAAATATAATGAAAGATAAGTTAACAATAAATCGTCATAGGCTCCTCCTAACAATGCAATAAATTTTCCTAACTTACCAAAAGCTAACCATATTCCAAACTTTCGCCCCTCACTCTCACCTTTATCTTCAACCTCTTACGCACCTTTCAGAAACCAGCAACCTCACTCATCCCAACCACTCATCCCTGAATCAAATAGTCCATTAATTAACAATATCATCCAATCAGTTAACACCCATATCACTAATTTTCTGCATTCACTAATCCCTATACTCTTAATAAAATTCAAAATTTAATAGTTTGGCTTTTCGCAAATGTAAGTAATGTCACTCCTTAAATCATTAAGATTTCTCAATTGGAACAGCCATGGAGTCTATAAAAACGCCTCGAACTCATTGATGTTATAAATTCTCACTCCATAGCGTGTATCACCGAAACTCATTTGACACCAGATGTGGTTCTTATTATTCAAGAATACAATCGTTTACGTAACGACAGACCTGGACCAACAACAGGAGATGATGTCTTAATTTTGGTAAAAAAAAATTATTTTGAAGTAGATCTGTCCCTCACCTCCGGTCTAGAAACGGTTGCTGTACGCATTCCTTTTCCGGATAGCAATAGTATCACGGTAATCGCGGCGTACAAACATCCAAATACAAAAATCTCATTGACCCTCATCGATTCTTTTTTTAACGCTACTCCACCAACGATAGTAATGGGTGACCTCAACGCCAAACATGTATGATGGGGCTGTCGTGTCAGTAATTCCGCGGGTTCAATTCTCTCAAACATCATAAATCAATTACATCTCAAAATCCACTGTCCCACTGAACCAACTTACTACCCTTTCAATAACAATATCATTCCAGATATATTAGACATCGCCATCTCAAATTTCCCATTATCATTAACCTCGTATGTTTTTCATGAACTTGACTCCGATCACAATCCAGTATTACTGACTTCTCAAGTCCCCCTGCTTCTCCTCCTCCAACGCTTTCTGTCTCCTCTATAAACTGGGCTACTTACCAATCCAAACTAGAAAATATGTTACCTCCCATTAAGATTCTTCAATCCGCACATGAAATAGATAAAGCACTATCACTTATTACAAACTCCATAACCACAGCGGTACTCGAGTCCACCCCCAAGCGCCCTTTTCTTCCCAAAAAGTTTCAAAACATCCTCTACCCAAGTACATTCAAAACATAATCAAGGAAAAGAATTGAATCAGAAGACTTTGCAATGAACACGGGCTACCATATCTAGTGAGAGTGAGAGAGTGAGCTCAATCGCCTTATTCGAGTCTGTAGACAAAGTCTACAAGACTAGAATTTCGAACAGTATAAAAACTATGTATCTTCCCTATAGTCCCACAACAGCTCAGTTTGGCTGGCTAAGAGAAAACTTCTACGTAAAAAGACAACCATTCCTCTATTGTCAAAAGGGCAGAAAGGGTTCTCTCAGAACGATAAAGCAGAACTTCTGGCCGATATCTACGCCACAACCTTCCAACCACATAATGTTGAAGATCCTCCACACTCCGATGAAGTAAAAGCATTCGTCTCTTTGCCCAACTTTGATCTCCCTAGCCGTGTTAAATTTGCATTCCCTACCGAAGTATATAACATTATTAAAAATCTACCGAGAAGAAAATCCCCCGGGCGCGAAAATATTTCACCTATTATGTTAAAAAACCTTCCTCGTAATGCAGTTGCCTTTATAACTAATGTAATAAACTCAATGTTCAGATTAGGCTACTTCCCCAAATTATGGAAACATTCAATAGTGGTCCCAATCCCAAAAACCGAGAAAAACCAAACCTTATCTTCTAGCTACCGCTCTATAAGCGTTCTCCCTATTCTAGTGAAAATAGCGGAAAAAGTAATTCAAAAGAGGCTAAATTCATTTCTAAGAAAAAATCCAAGATTATTCCTTATCACGAATTTTGTTTTGTTTCTAAACATTATTCTTGCCATTAACTCCTCAGATTAACAGAATTCATTCATTCCGGCTTCCAAAAACAGCACCACACCATAGCAACCTTTCTCGATGTGAGTCAAACATTCGACCAAATTTGGCATAATGGCCTAATCTATAAGTTACGGAAGCTCGATATTCCACTCTAACTCCTTTCAACCATCCAAAGTTTCTTGTCAGATCGTTCATTCTCAGTAAAAATTCAGACACACCTCTCAAACCCTCGTCCAATTTTAGCAGGAGTTCCTCAGGGCTCCCCTCTTTCCCCAACTCTCTTCAACATTTTCACCGCCGACATACCCACGTCCCGTTTCATAAACCCAGCCCAATTTGCATACGACACTTCCTTATTTTTTTCTGGTCCCGAACTAGACACACTGACTGACCGACTCCAGACATCTGCACCTAATCGAACAATGGATACTAAATGGAGAATCATGCTAAATCCCTCAAAATCTCTCGCAAAAATTTTCACTCTCCGACACTCTTACCATCCTCGTCCACTGCTGTTAAACAACTCTCCCATTCCTTTGTCTCCATTAAATTCACCAATCACTGTGATCGGAGTCACTCTTTAGGTCAAATATATAGGCCTCTATTTAGACTCAAAATTAACCTAGAAACATCATATAGAAACCAAATTGAAGCAAGCCCATCAGAAACTTCATCAACTTCGACCGATTATAAACCGTAAAAGTAGCCTCAGCCGCGAAAATACAGTGCTCCTATACAAATCCATTTTGCGACCACTCCTTCTTTACGCATGCCCGATCTGGTGTCATTCGGCAGCATCTCACATAAACAAGATCCAAGTCTTCCAAAACAGAATCCTCCGCATTGCAACCAAAGCTCCATGGTTAGTTCGAAACTCAACTCTACATTCATATTTCAACCTAAAATCAATAAAAGAGCAAATCATTCACAAATCCCACAATTTCTTCCTCCTCCTACCTAACATAACTGGACCATCCTTTTACAACCTCGGCATAGATAACCCTCCCTTTCTGAGGATAAAAATATAGATATCCACTTCATTCTTAAACTGCTTTTCCAAGTTTGAATACAAATAATTAACTTCAGTAATTAAATTCATCTCTAGTGATGTTCTGGCGGTGCTTATTGAGTTTCCCCACTCGTAATTTTAAAATTTGTATAAGTCACCAATCATCTATAGAGCCGAAAGGCTGAACGATATAATTTCTGAAAAATAAATAAATAAATGAAAAAATGTAAATGTAGAAAAATATTCGGGGAAAACTTGTCTTCGGACATGCTATTTTACTTTCTCGTATACGTACGTATATACGGAGTAATATACGAAATATGGAGAAAGTTATGAAATGCTGCGGAAAATAGTTTTCGAGATTTCAATGGAAATGCACGTTTTGAGGACCCCTGATATCAAACAAATGTTTTTTTTACGTTATTCCGTCCGTCCGTCAGTCCCTGTCTGTCATCTGTGAACAACACTAGCGCCTAAATCACGCTAAGGAATTTTTTTGTCAACCAAATATATTGAGGAGACAAATTTAACAAAATCAATTTCAACACAATTTATCTCAAAACATGATATTTGGACTTAGAAAGTTTCAATTGTACACCGACGATACGTTCAAATACAGATGAGGTACATCGAGGTAGCGAGTGGGTTGGGCGCACGGGTGGAACATGTAAGGCTACAGCGAGTGGGTTGGACTGGTGGATATAGCGTGTAAGTATAAAGCGAATTGGTTGGGCTGGAGAATAGAGCGTGTAATAGTACAGCGAGTGAGTTGGACGGTCAGATGGAGCGTGTAAGGGTGTAGCGAGTGGGTTGGGCGGGCGGATGGAGCATGTAAGTCTAGAACAAATGGGTCAGGCGGTCGGGTAGAGCGTCTAGAGAGGCCGAGCGAGCGATGAGGCAGATGGGAAAGCGGGCGGGCGCGGAAGGACAGGCGTGGGCGGACGGGCGCGGATCTTTGAGCGATGGGTGTGTGCACGCGGCGGGAGGGAGGGGGGGGGCAATCGCGATCGACGCGCCCTCATCCGTCACGGGCTCTATCGGAGGCTTCCTTCCTGACGCGTCGGCGGCTGCGGGCGCCGCCGCCTTCCGGCGCCTTCCGCCCCCGGCGCCTTCCGCCCCCGTCGCACCCAGGCGCTGCGCTCTCCAACGACCCTCCCGGGGACAAGGGCTCCAGGTCGAGGTGCAAGCTGAAAGGGTCCTTGAGGTAGTCGAGCAAAGTGCAACATAATGAGTTCAAACATGTAACCGAATTTAGTGCGTAATTTATACTCCAAGAATATTATACGATAAGCCGATACAACTTAATTTATTTAAAGAATATTGATATCAGAAATAAATGTTGAAAAAAGAGAGCACAATGTTACTGCTTTCCTCTTTACTCGTATCATTTGCAATACATTTACGTTTCAATTTTAACTCTCTCCGATCGTTAGTTTCCGAGTTTGAGAGAATTATTTTAGTGTAAATTTAAGCTATCATATATTAGAATTTCAAAAAAGTGTGATTACGTCAGTTGTCTAAATTTTTTCTACTTCATTATCTGACATCAACAAATGAGTTGTGCATGTCGTAATTTGTTTGAACTCACTTTGCTGGTTTTCTGAGAAATCTTAATGGACTTAGCGCACTATTGAGAGATATGTTTTTGTTGCAAGTTTTCATATAATACTATTCTTGCTGTTGCATAAAATGGCCTGAGAAATTAGTGAAACGCAATGTTATTTACCGAAAACAAACTGTTCATCTGGATGTTGAATTGACGAGACAAAGTTAGTCTTTATAGAATCTATTTTGAGTCTAGAAGGAATGAAGTTTAATTAAAAATTTATAAATATTTTTCAAGTTTAATCACTCAAAAACTATTACCAATGAATTTTTCTCAAGTGTTCTTTAATGTAAATGTTCAGATAATATTTCCCATTGACATAAGTTATTCATTTTGGAAATAAGGAGTGCAATAAAGTTCAATGCTACTCTCAGGGGAGGTGTCATCCTATAAATAGATATGTTGCTTTAATCCTTCACCAACATTGCAGCATTATGCAGAGGATTTTTGCAAATAATCCTCTCATAAGAAAGTTCAAAGGTATGCTCGTGTCATAATAAGTGTTCTCATGTCTCTACAAACCTTTGTTTACGAAATCTTCATTTATGCTAAAAACACCTAGAATAATGAGGACACTTTGGATGCGGCTGATCCGAACATGCAGCTGAATTGAATGAGTTACGTGTATAACATTGACATTACAATATCTCACAATCACTGTACCCCTGGTCATATCTCACTGATTCGACAGTAAGTTAAACAATGCTAATTAAACAAAAACAAATCATTCAAAATAATTTAAAAGAGCAATTGCAAACACGAAAATGTTATGTTCAATTCATTTTTATATCTCGATTATCGAAAATGTAAACTACATTAATAATTTCAAATCGTCATTTGTGTAAGTAAGCCAATAATCATGTCGATTTATATCTGTAATTAAAACAATTATTAAATGCAAATGGTAAAATATTACATTTTGCGTAAGCTCTTCGTGTAAATTCATTTGTGTGCAAAGTGATGTATGCAACAACTAGTATTACTTCATTGTAACGTGTTTTCTGCCAGAAAGTAAAATGAAGATGTAAATGTTGATATTGTCACTTACTACACGACTTGAATATTTAGATTGACAAGTAATAAATGTAGTAAAATTATAAAAATAAATATATGTAATTAGTTTCAAGCCATAATGCATTAATTTGAAAATACAATAAGTTTTCACATTCCTGTATTCTAAGAATTGTTTTTGTTTCATCCTTAGTCGATATCAAAAATTAATTCCTATACACCGGGAGAGGTGACTGAGGGCATCAACTGATCTCACTGCAGTGCCTCTGACTGGGAGGTCCTAGGTTCGAGTCACGACGGTGACAGCACTTTCGATACTAGCTAGATAGCTAGTTCGAGTTCAGTCGCTGGAGATGAACTCTAGCGGCCGGCTGTTCTGATCGGTAGTTTTTCGTGGTTTCTCCGATCAATACCAGGCGAATGCCGGAGCAGTATGCTAACAAACGGGCAACGGACTTCCCGCGGTCTTTTTTTCTTCCTCATTGTCCTATCGTCACACATTATTTACACCTTACACACAGTTACATTTACATGCACTACTCAACACTTGACGGGAGACCGGGCGGGAGCTTCGAGCTTGTCCCCGCTGAAGCAGTGCCCTGCTTGGCGGAAGATACCTGGGTGGGGAAACCCCGATAGCTGGCAGGTAGGTCGGCGCTGTATCTCACCATCGAGCGGGGGAATATCACTGCTACCTCCCGAGGAACAATATACACTACATTTACGGTACCGATGAAAGCTGTTAATGCGCTCGGAATCACCAATCAATTTTAATAGTGTATGAATATGAATATCTTTACATTCACAGAAGTACAATAGAACACAGTCAAAATTGCTAGAATTCCTCTCCAGATAGCGACTGAATTCGATCAAGTGTCTAGCTTCTATCGAAATTCCACCGTCTTTTCTGGAATCTTTGGACCTGTAGTTGCCAATTATTGACCTGAGCCATCTCAGTAGTGTGACGTCAAGCCATCCCTATTTGTTTCCTAATACAGAGACAGTCACGTCTTCCCAAAATCATGTTATTTTGAGCTATAACACTGAGAAATAGAGGGGCGGTTGATATTGTTGTTGATTCAATAACTTTCTGAGCCGAGACATAATATAAGATTAGTTGGAACAGAGATTGGCTTAACCCGCTTTACGATTATTTTCTTAATATATATTTTTATGCTTGCTCTGAAGATTCTTCAGGGTGTGAATCGCAACGCCTTAACCTCTAGTTGAGTTTGCGCGCGGGGTCTCTGTACTCGATGACGTCATAGGAGAAAGACCATCGCACTGAATTCCGAGTTAAAAACATCGTAGCTTTTCGTCAGGCACCCTCGGCACATAAAATTTACATTTATATCGCGTGTAAGAAAGCACACAAGAAAACAAATGAAATAAATTACTAACTCAAACACAACAAATTTCTGAGCAACTGCAATTTCTAACTTTCATTGGATAACCCATGATTTCTGAACAGCGATTGTACGCGTGGAGGACTCTTCTGCGCATGCGCGCTGTCTCACTTGCTGTCTCTCACTCGCACTGTTAAGGTCGTGGAATGCATAGAAAACCCGTGCAAACTTTGTCTAGGGGAATTAAACCTACAAAAGGAAGAATTGGTGAGGAGAAAAACAAAAGACAAAGATCGAAAAATTGGATAATTCTGAAAGCACAACAGACTTTTTCTTAGTTTCTTCTAGGCCGTTTCTTTAATACCTCAGACACAACTTTTCCACACCTTCCCACAATTACATTAAGGTTTTCAGACATTCACTTTCTTCTTCCTCCCCACAGGTATCTCCAGACATTCTCCACATTCCTTCCTGCCCGTATGTTTATTACTCTGCGCATCGGATCCCTTGCATAACTATTCTCCGGTCCCAGCATCATCTCTCTGCACACTCACTCCCTCTTTATCTCTCCCATTCCTTCGTCTCCCACGCATTCTCTCCTTTCCTCCCTGCTCATGCCTTCAGCCCTCCAACATCCTCTCCCTTCATCTGCACCCGTGACTTCAGTTCCCACACGCTGTTCCTTCCTTCCCGTCCGTCCCATCAGCCCTACGCACCCCCTCCCTTCGCCCCCGCCCAGCCCCCGGCTCCCTCCCCCGCACCGGCTGCATCTTGCCTGCGGGCGCTCCGCAGGGCCCACCGATGAAGGGCGGTCCCGCTTGGGCAAATACGCGATGAAATATGTAGAGATGCGCGCTGTGTAAACTGTTTGCAAATGGAATGGAATTAAAGAGGCCGCTTGGCGGAGTGGGGGGGATGGAGGCGCCCTTTGGAGAGGGGGAGGGGAGGGGAAGGGCGGGGGCGAGGCAGGGCGTGTGGCTGGGACGGCAGCGGGGCGCAACGCTTCGTTGCGGGACGAAGCGGAGCGGGGAGTGGAGGGGTGGGGTGAATTGGGATGAGGAGGAGCGGAGGCGGGGAGGGAAAAAAGCGCAGGAGGGCGTTTGACGGGAAGGCTCGAAGTGGAGTGAGATCGGGGAGAAGTGGAGTGAGTCGGGGATGGAATGAGGTGGGCGGAGGAGAGGTAGCGTTTGGTGGCGAGGTGCGGGTCGGGATGGAGCGGGGAGTGTTGGGGTGGAATGGAGAGGGTTGAGAAGGAGCGGGGAGGGGTGGCGCTGGGGAGCGGGGAAGGGTGGAGCTGGGGAGCGGGGAGGAGCGGGGCTGAGAAGAGCGTTGACGGAGATGGTGGTGCATCTCCTCTGTGCATGAAGGGACGGAGCAGAAAGTGAAGGGGTGGTGGGTTGAGAAGGAGCGGAAAAATGGCGGGGAGGATTTTCGGTGGCGAGGCTCGACGGGGTGCGGCTCCGCAGTTCGGAACGGAGCGGAGCGGGAAGTGGAGGGCTGGAAGTGGGGAAACATGGGAGGGCGGGGAGTTTTCGGCGGCGAGGCTCAGTGGGAACGGCGGTGGGCGGCTCCGCGGGTAGGGACGCGTTGGGCTGAGAAGGGGCGGGGTGGAGCGCAGCGGAGCTGGGCAGCCGGGGCGCAGCCATTGTAAATACTCGTGGCTGAATGAGTCGGAACTCGCGCGGAGTTGCTGTGGGAGCGGACGTGGTGGTGGGAGGAGAGACGAAGAGAGCGCGTTCCACGTAGGTAGAAATGTGGGGCGAAATCCTGCACGACCGTTGTAGTGTCATAATGTTATCAGCTGCTGTTCATTGTATGAAATTATGGAAGTAGAGACCGTGGAATATTGTAGGAGATTACGGATGACTGCATAAGCCATTTTTAATTAAGTAGCAGAGGTTATGTTATAATGTATTCATTTTCAGACTAAGGATTTTCCTCACTATAAATTGTTTCTCTTCGTTCTGTACGATCTCTATTTGGTGGCTATGATGCAATGGAAAGGCTTTCTGAGATGAATGTTTGCAGTCAATATATTAAAACTTGTGGGCACTGTAATGGCTTAAATTACCTTCTGTAAAGACGCATAAGACAAGTAACTGCCCAGCCTAAGATAAAAATAACAAAAAAATAAAAAGAAATATTTTTTCTTTATGTTCTACTCCTTCCTACCACTAGCAGTAAAATTATATCGCAACAAAAAGTGCGCATAATAAAGCTATATTTATGTCTAGAATAAAAGCGTCCTCTGCATTTGCTCAATGAATGAATGAAACTGGACGAAAAAACAAATAGAAATGTTTAAAACATTATTAATGAAATAATTTGTTCAAACATTTGATTTAGCTTCATACACTAACCTTATAATATCTAGTTGATAGGAAAGAAATAATTACATTGCTATCTTTAGAACTTGAGATTCGATATTTCAGCTTACCGACTACATTCGAAACGTGAACTTTCGGGAAAATGGCAAGCAAATGATTCTCGAAAGTGGATTAATGACTTTTAACGAAAATTATGACAACTGCGAATCAAACTGTTGCTTAGAATACGTTTGTTTCCAATGCAGCTCATGCGGAATCTCAAAAGTTCAAAATTCCAAAATTATAAAAACCATATCCGGTCGCGTCATTCAAACGTTATCCTGTGATGCCCGAATTTACTTTCTCTAAAATATCCACATTATTATCTCGACTACTATTCTACTATCTTTGAAAATGCTAAAATTGAACCAAGCATCTGTTATAAGCTTCCGGTTTAGAATGTGCCACAGATATATTCTCATTACCAATATGCATGTCATGTACTTTGCGGTAAGTTTGTTGTTGTTGTTGTTATTTTAATGTTTTTATTTTTTATTTTTTTGTTCCAAAATAATTTTAGGGCAATGAATTTTAAAACTGAAAAGAACTGTCTTTACGAAATACATTTTGAAATTTTAAGGGCGAGGGTCAGGCTATCAAGCCTGCTCTTCCGTCTGATCACGTAAATTTCGCTGCGCTCCTTTTACCATCTACCGGAGAAAAATGGTATCACTCGGCAACACAACAGGCTATTCGGGACACAGAGGCTTGTTATAGGCTTGGGAATGTTTTTTTTTTACATACAGTAAATCTACAACAGGGGACAGCCGGTTTTACTTTTCCTACGAAGAAAGGAGTACGATTTTTACCTTAAAAATCCACGGCTTTGATCGGGGTTGAACCTGCAACTTATAACAGTCCAATACCGTTGTACGACTAGTCCAATCCCGCAAACCATTATACCACCGACGCCACACCCGCCATCTTTGTTCGGCGAGTCGCCTCCACTTGGCGCCAACCAACAGGAGGAGGCTGTCGGCGCTTACCGCGGTGAGCGATGCATGCGTCGAAAGCACACCTGTGCGCCTGGCGGGCGGGGGCGACGGGTGGTGCGGAGGAGGGGAAGGGGCGGGGAGGGGGAATTTGCGAGGGGGAGCGCGCACCACTCTTCTTCCCCTCGGGGCCTCAGGGGGCCCTTCGGTTCCAGAGGCTCCTAGCCAGCGAGTGCTGCGGGTGCACCTTGCACCGGCTGCGCCTGACGTTGATGTGGCTTTTTCTTGCTGTTTCTTTACGTGGAAAGATTTTCTGCTGGGAGGTTTTGGACTCGTCGTTCGTCATTTTTTTTCAGTTGAAGGGTGAATAACAATGATAATCTTCAAATAATATATCTGTTGGAAAACTGCAGCTCTGTCACTCAACTAGTTTACAAGAATGGAAGAGAATTCGTGTAGAAAACAGAATACCGGTCGTATTTCACGAAGCAGAAAAATATCCAATTGCATAAAAACCATACCAGCACTAGTTATCAGTGTGTGATTTGGAAATAATGAATCTCGTAGAGCCCTTGTCGTGTTGTTTAGGATACTGTTCCGGCTGCAACTGGAATTGAGGGACGAAAGAGAAACGACCAATTATATCAACCGCATTCTAAAGACCTTATCAAGAAATCAGTCTACTTCAACTTAATAATTTAATCAATCAAATACTTTATCTGTAGGACTACAACGAAGCTCTAAGAAACTTCAATTGCGATCCCACCAATTTGCATTCCAACGACCCTTACTCTTTACTTTCTGTATCAATCAAGCAGTGTTCCTTGGAATACGTTTTATTGAATCAAATGTACTTTATTCATTCCAAAATATGAAAATCCATGAGAGCCTTTGCTGAACATCACCGAACTTTTGTGAGTCCATTCTAAATCACTGTAATAGCGAGTAGAACTTATTTCCGAGACCTAGTTCCCTGAGAGCATACGTGAGAAATGGCATGAACTTTCTTGACTATTTTCTTTCTTCAGAAAAGAACGAACTTTATCCAGGTAATGAAACATACTTCTGAACTCGAAGTATGTCATTCATTAATTTTACTTCGAGTTAGTACTCGCAGTAAGTACTTTCTTTTTATGATACAGCCATTAAACAAAAGATAAAATAGATAAAATGCAATATCCAATTGTTATATTTACCTGAAAATATTTAGAGATATTTATCAACTCACCTTGAAATATTGCAAACCAATATTTTTATTACGTTCTTATTACTGGTAAAAATAATAATCTTTAACTTCGAATCTTTTCAGTGGAATAAAATTAACGTTTTTAAAATAAATAATGTAAATAATATGCCAATGAAGATTTCATAAAATCATTTCATCCTTCGTTTAATAAGCTATAGAAATTTCAGAGAAATTAATTTTAAAAAATCACCTATTATTACCCAGCGCAGTAGAAAGAAGCAACCACATATTTTTTGAACGCGGGTACCTTGAACCGTTCCTTGAACCTTCTTCATACCGAACAATGTGTTCTTTCAATTCTACCCAGATAGTTCAAAAATTTCCTAGCAAGATTACGACCTAACTTGAAAACAAATGACATAGTCCTAGATCACTAATTTTGCTTCACACAACAAGAACACTAAATATTGGAGAAATTAATGGAATTAACAGAGTAATAAAGTACTCCTTGCAAGGAGATCATGAGCCAGCAGTCTTTTTAGACATTACTCAAGTTTTCGATAAAGTTGTTCACAATGTATTACTTTTCTATAAAATCATACGAACCGTAACGTATTGAGACATACCAAAAACAGTCGAAATATTGGGGACAACATGGGTAACTTTCATTGTATTGGGAATAGACAATAGGTGGCTGAACAAGTAATAATGAGTATCTAGGGGGACGCAGGCGAGGTGAAAATAAACAAGATGACGTCAGAGATCGAATGGAGGTCGCCGAGCAAGGCCTGATGGAGACAATGATGGCAAATAGCGTTGGTTGAAGTTTTAGCTGCGCATAAAAATTAGGAACATAAACGAATATTAGTAGCGACGGATATGATATCAAAAAAATATATAGTAGAATATTCGAGAGAAGGCACCCTTCTGTGGTGATGAAGCAGGAGAGTCGAATTAATTTTCAAAACTTCATAATTAAATGGTGAACTAGGACATTGGATCTGAAATAAGATACGAAGAAAGAAGATCTTCGTGATGACTTGCAACTGAGAAGGAAGAAGGGCGCGCGAAGATTGGTGACGTAAGAAAATAAGAACTATTTCAATAATTCTATAAAGTTATTTAATAATAAGTCATGACTAGTAAAATTTATGAACTCAATTTCATTTATAATAAATAATAATTGATGAATAAATACTGTTATTGATTGAACGACGCTTATTATTTAACGTGCAATCTGAAGTAGTGGAACGGAAAAGAATTTCCAGAGAACCTGCATATTCGTATGAATGACACTTCAACCAGCTGTAGTAGCAGGGGTAAGTAAAGTTACGTAATCGAGCCCGAGTGATATAAATTAATGGAGAAGTAGGGCAAATGTGTATTGACAATCTATATGAAATTAATGATATAGTAAACTTTATTATAGTAGCAGCCCAAGTTGGCGATTTGGCGAAAAAATCGTGTTTACTTATCGATGTTGCTGTACCTTGCGACCAAAACGTCGTTACCAAGGAGGCAGAGAAACGTCTTAAATACAAGAGTTTGGAAATCGAGATCAGCCGAACGTGGGGCGTAAAAGCACAGGTCGTACCGATAGTTATCGGAGCACTGGGATTTGTTCCGCAAAATGTGAGTAAGAACTTGTCTAAACTCCCCGGTAATTCAAAAGACTGGGAAGTGCAAGAAATTGCTTTATTTGGAACAGCCCACATTTTGCGTAAAGTATTGTAGAGGCACTGATAGTCACCGGATCTGCTCCTTAGGTAGCTGGTTGCAACCTGGAGTAGATTTATATTCAGCCGACTCATAAGATCTTTAGTCGTGATGTAATGGAAAAATAATAATAATAACATAAATTAGAGAGCTAGCAAAACTTTGAAAAAGAATATTTAATAAATTAAAGTGAAGTACAGAATTAAAAAGTAAAATAGAAGAAACAAGAGAACCATTGCAATCTCAATCTCATCAACTGCTCTATCAAAATTCAATACGAAAAGGAATTACCTTTCTTCTTTCTAATTCAGTCGGAGTACTCGGAGTTAGTGCATTCAATCCAGTTTTGTACCAACCCTTCATATGTCTAAAATAGGAAAAAAAGACAATATTTTTGAAGATTATACTACCATACTAGCCACGGACGATGACTTAATCGAAGTTGTCAAAACACTACAAGAGCATATTATATTGATCAAATAATGGGCCGAAAAATGGGAATAATTTAACGGAAACCTATCAACTCACAGTACTTTTACCTTAAGAGCACAAAAAATGCCCTACACTAAATATTAATCATAAACTATATTGCAGACCGAAAGTGAGAAATGTTCAGCGAAACATCTAGGCAAACGGCTTACCTTGACATCACACATATTATCCAAGAAGAAGCACTTTTAACTGCAAGAAAAAAAGACTATTCTGGCTACTAGGATACGAGTCATTCAAAACTCAACAGAAAACAAGTTATTGATTTACAACAATAATAGTCCCAATATGGATGACGGCATCCAAATTTTGGGGCACAAGAAGAAAGACATATTTTAATTACAGAGAAGTCGCAATCAAAATCTCTAAGAATGATCGCAGCAGCATCGTGTTTCATTAAGAACACAGCGCTACAGAGAGTTCTAAAACGCCGACAGTCTTGGAAATAATTGAAAGGAATAACTCAAGCTGCCTTCAACATCTGTAAAATTACTTCAAAACCCTAGCCATCAACCTCCTAGAAAATGGAGAATGAACCTACCGATTAACCAGAATTACACTCACCCTTCCCAATTACAGATTCTCAAATAAGTCTAATTCCCAACTCGAAACCAACATTCAAAACCATTGAGTTTCATGTTTTGTTATACTCGTAGATCCAGGAAGACTGTGAAAAGTACCCCTGAAGTTCCTTGGCCAACAAGTGAAGTTATACTGACTGCTGGTATAGTATTTGCTGATTTTCTATAAAACGGATTGTAATTAGAGGTTTGTAAAAAGAAAAAGGAACCTAACACTCAGAGTGTAATAGCTGATTCCGGGCATTCATTGTGAACATTGTCGTTTCGAAGAAAAGCGATGTTCATTCAACGTTAGCAAATTCACTGCAGCGGTTTACTTGTGAAACACGGAAGACTCGTTTGTCGTCCGAGTATCATCATTTTCTGATGTTTGTATCGACTGTTCCTTTGCTTTGTGGTTATTTATCTGCATACTGTTAGTATTTACGAAATAATGAATGTTTCAATGTTTCAGAAGAAGAAAAAGTCAATGTTGATAAGCGTTTGTTGTTAGCATTGATTTTCCAGTATTTTGAAATATCAATGAAATATATGAAAGAAAAGCAGAGCTTCACTATAGTGGTTTATTTCAACACAATACACAGATCGGGTTTTAAACCCGTGCAATGTTCCAAAAGCCAAAAGAAAATACCAAAAGATGTAGCCGGTTTCCGCAATTCCAGATGATGTCCCAAGTTCACAGCTCGTCACCAAACCACCAGATCACACCCAAGCACTCGGTTGGCATTAACGTTCACTATGTATAGCAACGACTCTCACTCCACTGTTTTTCTCTCTGCTCCGACGAGAGTCGGACCGGCCGTTTTATATCCGCCGGCGCGTAGAGCGCAGACTCGCACTCCTGGCTTGCGGCTCGCTGACGTGGCTGGCTCTCCGTTGTTCCATCTAAGGAATAGAGTGCGCGCAACTTTCAACGACGGCTGTGTACACAGCAATCAACTACCAGTAGCCCTACACAAATATTCCGAATTTTGTACATTATTGTTTCATAAATGAAAATAGTTTTATTTTGTAACCTAACATCGGAAAGATTGCACTGGACTATGTGTTAAATAATGTAGGCAAGTTTATGTTCGTGAGTGAATATTCTAAATTCTCAAAGTGGTTTTAGCACATTCGTGATTTATATTGACCAGAAATTTTGCATTCATGCTACGAAAGTGGGAAGGAACCAGAAGTAGACTACTAAATCTCCACCATTTTAATGGCAAGTTCCAAAATCATCAAATTTTCTTAGTGTTTTATAAAGAAGCAGAAGAAGATAACGTTGATGGATCAAATAATTATCACGTAGGCTATCGCGACCTCAGAACCAGAGGGTTCTATCTACACTTTTTGTCATTTTACAGGAGAGCAATTTGAAGTTTGCTCCCTCTGGTTGGCCATCTGTACATTTTAATTAATGGAAAAAGGGGTTTTATAGAATGAATAGGCTATGTACAAGTGTACTAAACATATTTTGTTAATAAATTATCAACAAACAATTTTTTAAAATAATTTTTAAAACTTTGAAAATGCAGATAGAACCTTTGTCTCCAAGCATAACAGTACAGTTCAGATCCAGAAGGTTCTTACAATAGAATTGTCTTAAAATACTCTACATCAACTTCAGGAATTCATTTAATCATTTACGTTATGTCATTCACCATCTCCTTTGATACTTTTTTCTTCCCTTATACCACATTTGTCCCCTAGCGGATGTTAGGCATAGGTGACACAAATCATTTGGATCTGCCAGCTTTTGATTTCTTTATCAAAATGATACAATTCCAAGTTCAGGGGCAGCGATGGTAGTCATAATGTTTGGAGTGAGTTTGAAAGTCATACTCATAAAATTCATTTGATGATATATGGATCACAGAATTAGGTGATTTTTTATTGAATGCTAGAACAACTCTTAAGAGGGAAATTGGTGACGAAACTTCGGATAATTTTAAGGTCTTCTCAATGTAAGAATGTATGTTATCCATCTCCTGTATGTATGAATGCCCAAGAGTAGACAATTCCATTATTACTGGATCAACATGTTCGTTTTTGTGTAAAAAAGAGGCAATAGCATAAGAAATAACGGAGTTTCTGATTTGAGGAAAACAGCTATCATTCCACAAAATATACTTCCTAACGTCAGGAAATATTAAACTTATTTTGGACATTATTTTCATCATTGCACTGGCAATGTAATTCCCATTAGGACCACAGAGTACCTCTTGCCATACTGCACAATATCGTTTTTTATTTAACTTTCGTCTATAGAAAAAGCAACTAGCATTAGCTAGAGGAAGTGCAATAACATTTTGCAAGTCAAAACATACAACAACCCTTTACTTTCACGATCATTTTTTCTTTCATCTCTCATAAAGGTTTTATTCAACATGTGATAATCATATTTCATAATAAACTCTTGAGTTACACGGTTCTCTTTATTTGGCATTACTATTACTCGCAGAAGTCGCATCTGTCAGACTTAGGAAACAAAAAGCGATATTATATTCATTATTGAAAATCGATCTGTACATTGACATTAAAAAAAGTTTAACATTAATTTCATTACAGTATTGAAGGTAAAGGCCAAACATTCTACAGACATTCATATAACTAAGATGCTTTTATATTAATGAGATTACAAAACATACGCCGTATCTACCAACTATATATTTTAGGAAACTCCCCTGTAAACAATAAATGTTATAGTACTTCATTCCTAGCCACAAACACCACCTTAATTAACAACAGTACATAAATAAAGCAAACTCCTAACTTTGCACCAAGTCTTTTTCTTTTCAGAGAAGGTGTATATCCTTCTCCACTACTGTCATCTGTTGAACTTCGACTATCATCAGATCTGTCATTTAGCCACTTATTTATGGTATCCTTATTCATTATGATCACTTTGCATACACACTCTATAACAACATCTAATATAACGTGACCATATAATCTCAACACTTTCAACTTCGAACTTTTTTCAACGGGTGCTGCAGATAGAACTGTCTGGTTCTCAGGTTTGCCAAATTATGCAGATAGAACTATATTTCCCTGTTTATAACTTTGAAACTAATGCAAATTTAGTTATAATATCTTTTTATTTGAAACATATAGGATTTCTCTACACATATATGCAATAAAATCAGAAATGACAAAAATTGCAGATAGAACCCTCTGGTTGTGACGTCGCCCTATGTTGATTGTTGTGAAAGAAATTAGCCTACTTGGTGTTTTCAATTCAAAAACCAAAGTGTCTAAAGATGGATGAGAAATTTAAACAGTGGATACAAAAGTAATACTCTAAGACGTACTCTTCTGTTCAAATGACAGCTTGGCCGTGATTTCAATTCTCAACTTTATATCTAAAACTTTTCTGAGTATTCAAATAAACCTAATTTGCAGTATTTTTAAAATACTTATTTAAGTATCATTATAACAGTGAGAATAGCATTAACCTTAATTTTTTCTTGCCTGTTATTTCTACAAAATTATTCTCGTCATTTAAATTTATGAATTTTCGCTTGCTGATAAATCTTCTGCTAATACGCAGAACGGAATCTACTATTCCTTTATTCATCAAAGTTCTTCCCTTCGCTTCATGTATCTGCCTCGATAGTTCAAGATTTTGAAGATCCGCAGGTCACCAGAAGGCCGTGACGTGGTTGGCTTCATAATTCAGCAGAATGTCATCTGAATCATTGCCCTCTTCATAATAACTCACGTACTATCTCTCATAATCATCAATATAACCACTCACACCATGCATGCGATGCGAGGCAAGTACAAACCGCCAAAGTTTTCGCTTACCAAAAAAGGGAGTTAATAAAGACGTAAGCTTCCTCCGTCGGCAACATCCAGTAATGAGTATTGCACTCGCCATAAAAAAAGAGCTGATTTCGAAAGTGGCGTGTCCACAGTCCTGCCATCTCGTTGGCTCTTATACGTACACGAGCCGTTCACTTCCCGCCACCTAGACAGCGAAACACCGCGCGACCCTCGTTACAATGTTTTATTGCGACTTTCTCATTGGGGTCCCCAACCGCTTCTCCCTCGCGCAACCCTCCCCGGTTCTTCTGCTCCCCTGTGCTTCTCCGCAAACTGTTAAAAATGCGTTACATGCCTCCTGCGTACGATAAAAGAATATTTCGTTTCAAGCGCGAACTGCCATGCTAATATACATTATCTAGTCACGGTCTCCACTCTGTTCGCAATTATTTCTATAAAAATTACCCCTCGTAAATTTCGCCCGCAGGACGAGACAAAGGGCGATAGGTAATTTACATTACCAACTCACTCTCACTCTAGCGGGTGTGTCCCCTGCAAGGGAACCAGAGCCGGCAATTAAGTTGTCGAAAGCTTCAAAAAATATTCGCTCGACACCGCGATGTACTTCGCGAAAGCCACAACAGAGAGGGAGAGTAGAGGAGGGGGACTCAAGGGAAGGCGTGAGGGAGGGGAAGAGAGTCGAAGATATGCATGTACAACAGTGTCGGAGACACGCAAATACCAACAACGACGACGAGGGTTCCGCAAGCGTGGCAGTGATGTCGAAATGACAAAGGCAGCGGCAGCGGAGGCGGAGGTGGAAGCGGCTGAGTAGGCGGAGGTGGAAGCGGCTGAGGAAGCGGTGGTGGAAGCGGCTGAGGAGGCGGAGGTGGAAGCGGCTGAGGAGGTGGAGGTGGAAGCGGCTGAGGAGGCGGAGGTGGAAGCGGCTGAGGAGGCGGAGGTGGAAGCGGATGAGGAGGCGGAGGTGGAAGCGGCTGAGGAAGCGGTGGTGGAAGCGGCTGAGGTGGCGGAGGTGGAAGCGGCTGAGTAGGCGGAGGTGGAAGCGGCTGAGTAGGCGGAGGTGGAAGCGGCTGAGGAGGCAGCGGCGGAAGCGGCTGAGGAAGCGGTGGCAAAGATGGCGGTACGATTTGTTACGGTACAATACGGTTTGTTAAGGTACTTCTCTAGCATTCGTTTGATATTAATCAGAGAAACCCCCGGTGGCAGTAGCCGGCCGCTAGACTTCTCCTCTTGATAGCAGGTGAATTCGTCCTATCTACTCAGGCAAAGTCAAAAGTCAGCCACCATCGGGACTCGAACCCTAGAACTTTCCGGTCGAAATCGCTGTAGCGACAACGGTTTTTGTTTCTGCGGCGTTTGAGCGGCATAGGATCATGATCTTTGGCGGCGGCGGTCGTGACTTCCGGGGCTACAGCGTCGAAAATAGTGGGAAGGGAGGCGGTGGCGAGGGCAGCCGGGCGTGGAGAGGGAGGGCGGTTTGTGAGGGGACGCGGGGGACGCTCTCCCTCCGGAGGGCGGCGGAGCGGTGCCGGGCAGCGCGCTCGCAACAGGGGAGGCAAGGATGCTCCGGGCCCATGTTTTACGTAGAGAGAAAATGTAAACATCGATTACACTCCGATATTTTCGTAGTGGCACTTCAAGGTCACGAGCTGATCGGGGAGGGGGACACCGTCATACATTCTGAAGCTTCGTAACGACTTAAGTTTTTAGCACTGGAGCTTCCGATTGCATGTTAACGTTCCCTTCTATTTCCAGTTCCCTTAAAGTGTCACTATTTAAAAACAGGAATATAAGTAGGAGTGTGGCTGAGGCAGTTTGTTTACACAAAAATGATTTGTTTCTATGGTTTTCTGAGCAGGCTTTATCTCTATTGTAGTGGCAAAGCAAGTTGATCGATTGATTGATTATTTCGTGATTCCACACGCGTCAACTTCCATGGTCATTAGTCCTGCTACTGTAGTGCGTGTATATCCTGAGAGTTAGCGGTGATCTTCCGCCGCTGGATAGTGAGATCCGGAGTGGACCTACATGTCGGCTTGTGATGTTTTCCCCCAATCAGGTAACTCCCACTAGTGGGGCACCGCCTCAGCTAGGACAGACTTTAAACTCACGACATATCTGGTAATATAGTGCATGTAAATGTAAGTGAGTGTGGAGTGAGAATAGAACATGGAAGCTAAAAGAAAGATCGAGCGCGGTCCTTGGCCTCTTGGTTAGCGTACTTCTCCGGCATTCCCCTGGTGTTGACCTAAGAAATCACGGGAAATTATCAGTGAGAGAATCCGCCACTAGAATTCTCTTCTAGACAGTGGTTGAATTTCACCTAGCTATTTAACTAATGTTGAAAATCCTACCACCGTCGGGAACCCCAAGACGTCTCGGTAAAAGGCACCACAGTTACATGAATTCTTGCTCTGAGCGATCTAAGCCGGAGTTCACATCGTCTTTAAAAAAAATTATATTTTATTTTTTAATATTGAGGACGATGTTGTATTGACAACTGCTGCATTCAGGAAGGTCAATATTAATGTACTGGTTTAAGTTTATCTACGTGTGTTTTATTATAGTTTCTAGCGGATTGTCTTGTTACAAATAATTTTATAATATCCATCACAAAATAGTCAAAAATATGCTTACAACCGAAATGTAATGAACAATCTCGATGCAAAAATACAGCTCTTAATATGTGTTTAATTCTCAGTGTCCTTTGCAGGTAATGGTAAGATTCCTCTTACCTCTATTTTTGGTGGATTGGCAGCCGAAATTTAGCGTCACATCGTGGTTGCAAAGAAAATGTAAGCGAAAGATGTAGAAACTCGCAAAAGAGGATACTGAAATATTTAATATTAGTTTCGGCAGCAAAAATGCTGATGCTCAAAACCACACAAAAGATTTTTCCAAAGCGTTGCATCACACTACTCAGGAACAACAAGAAACAGTCTTCACAAATACTACAATAACATAGTACATATACAGTTTAGTATATAAATCACTGTAAAACAGTTTTTACACACCGATCTGCACTACTATGTTTTAATTAGCACAGAAATTGAAAGAAAACTACGCAATCAGTGTCTATAAGAGATGTATCTTAAGAGACAGAATTTCATAATAAGTTTCTTAGATACCAGAACCTCGAAAGAAATCCAAACATCTTTATTATTAATTTCCAAAGCAACCAGCATTTGAAAGAAAACTATGCAGCCTCCGTTCATGGGAGAGAATGTCTATGGGATAGTCGAAAGAAACTGGGAAAATCCAAAAGCAATTAAATTGTTTTGATTCTGTTTGTTCCTATTTTGATTTGTTTGATTATTCTCAGATTGCGCAGACCGACTGAATTTTAATACCGACTGCGTTATACCAGAGCAGACATTGCGACACATCTGTAATTCATGTGTTGCGTGATTGATTAGCAAATTTGGTGTGTTTGGTGTGTAAAGAAATCTATACATTATGTATACATTGAAATAAATACTATGTTACTGGAGAGAAGGTGTTTGTAATTAATTACAATTAACCTCACTCCAGTGTAAGAGAAAGACGTAGAAACTAGCAATGGGGAATACTGAAACATTTAATATTAGGCAGATTTTATATCATGATTATTAATTATTATTTATTAACTAATTAATTGAAGCGTTATACTAGAGTATTTTATTTGTTGTTATTGAGCTACCGCTTTGAAAATCATTTCTCAAAAAACTTTTTCGGACAATCTTATACCAGGGAAATGATTGTACCTATCATATTATTCTAAAATTCAGTTGCGATCATTACATCTAAGGAGTACTGTGCGACTGTTCGTATCTCTGCAGAAACCTTCAGAAATAGTAAGCAGAATGGCAAATTTAAACGCAAAAACATAAACAAAACGCTGAATTTATTTATTTGTTGTATTTTATAAATACTTTTTGTTTTAAGCGGTTCAGATTTCAAAATCAAGATAACCATTTTTCAATTACGGACGTAGATGTCAAATTGTAAGTTCGTTTTAGAGTAAAGTATACGTAATATTGAAAATTATGTATTAGGCCACTTTTATGAAAATTAATTATTAAGTATAATTAATTATTTTAAATCAATGTAGATTTTAGTTTAAAATAGCTTCAAAATAATGTGATTACTACTAGGCACAAAGTATCCTCAATGGGGAAATGAAGCCTTTTTTTTCGTAAGTTTTCAATTTTTTAAAAAATACTTTGAATTAAATCTAAAAGTTGTAATTTTTATTGACGTTTGGTATGATAGCGGTCTAGCATATGTGCAATTTTCAGATTTTTATCTGGTCCCCCAACAGAGATATTACAGTTCAAAATTGGGAAAAAATTCAAAATTCCAATTTTCAAGAGGATGTAATTTTCAAGGGGTACGTTATATACCACTGATATTTTACACAAAGTAACTATACTGTTGTGTGTAAAAGCACAGAAAAAATTAAGGCTTAGATTCTATTACTTCTTTGAAAAATCACTCTCTGAAAATCGAATTTCGTTCATTCGCGTTCCATAGATTTGGTTGCAAATATTTCCCAAATAAAAACATATAAAATAGGTAAATAATATTTTAATTTGCAGGCCAGAGTATACTGAATTGAATGCTTTTTATTATAGAATTCTAGAACAACCGCGAGCTGAGCAATTTAGGAAAGAGTAAATGTCTGCGAACGCGAAAAATGGCGCACGGCGTGAAACAAAAATGGCCGCCATTTGTAAACCAGGTACAATAAAAAAAATTAAAGATGGTTTTGAACAGCCAAAACAAAAGGAAATTTATGTACAAAATATGAATTTTTTTCGAGATGGTCGAGCGACCAATTTATTCAATTCTGAACCACTTAAAATGGATTGACACTCCTGTTTAAAACTAATGTGCCTTCAGGTGGCAGCACTATAATTAGAATACTCTCTTTTCTGTGCAAACCAAGGAGTTTACTCATTCTTGTTCTTAGCACAATTTGTTTTAACTCACGCTATTTTTGTTTTGCTAAACACATATTTGCTAAAGATTCATAATACTGTGTTAGTTTAAAATGCCAAATAGGAAATGCAAGTGTAACTATGCTCTAGTCAGCAAATATCCTACATTCAAACTGGGAAAGAAGGACTCTCAAGCTGAAAGCAAAGTTTGTGTCAATGTGTAAATGCAAAGCTGGAACCTACGTCTGTATTTCAAATATAGGTTCGTTAATTTTACATGTTTCAGTACTTACATTTCTCAGAATACATCTATAAATATACAGTGTAACGTGTACACTCTGTGAGTCGTATTATTTAAAATATTACGAAATGTCCTCTTTTTCAAAAAATGTCTTCTTTTTTTAAGCCCTTGTCTTCCTTTTCAACGATGAGGATCTGATCAGTGATCACTAGAGGACGAATTTTGATGACCTAAAACGTTGCCAAAAATGATCAATAAAATGCTCTTAATTTTTTAAATGCCCTACAAGCGAATAAAAATGACGTAAAAATGTGATCAAAGCCAGTTCGGATTAACAACTCAAGCTGGATACATTACTGATGTAATCGAGGTTTCTGCTATTAGTTCAAGTGCACAGCTAGTAAACTTTTGGTTTGGACTTTTCTTTAGCAGGAAATCTCGGTCTTAAGTTATCCTGAAATAGGCCAAACCGACCATGGCGCTGATAGGCGTCACAGGAACCTCTGAACGATGACATTACATCCGGTGATACAAGGGCTGACATTCCAATTTCTCAGCGAAGAACTCGATTAAGCTGCTCGGAAATTCTGTGGTGAACATTTGTTGCATCTCGTAAATATTATTTGAATTTCCATAAAAATGATATTGAAATCGATGAAGGCAGCAAAAAATGAATTAAAATGACGCGAAATGGTAAAAAATAACTTATTAGTTGAAAACAACGAAAAATGCAAAAAAAATAATATGAAAATGGCTCATTTCCTATTGTCATAAAATAAAATTAATTTCTATCCTAAACGGCATTGTTCTAAGATGAAAAGAAAAAATGACATTTCATTGAAATCCAACCCCTACTGATCACCCTGAGTAAAATTAGAAAACCAACGTCAGTTTGGAAACAAAATCTTCAATTATTGGCGATCTTGTAACCTCCGTGACACGTTTAGCCATGCGTGTCTTCGACTCTCTCACGCGTCGCGATTGCCATGCCTCTGAATCATTCCGCACGCACCCACGCTCCGCAGTCCAGTGGTGCCAACCCCGTGCGCGTGAACGCCCGAAGCGTTCAATATCTCGCATGAAACGCAGCGAACGCCAGCATCGTTATAAAATTAATTAAAAATCTTATTGGCTCGAAATCCAATATCGCGTTGAAGAGCGGAATTAATTTCGTATTGGAAATTAACCTTTAGGTCTGTTAATAAACATGGCTTGTAGTTTTTCCTATTCCGCTTCGTAGGAAAAGGGCACCCTATTTTCATCGTGCTCAATTCCGTTCCGCACCTTCCAACTTCCTCTTGAAAATTATGAAGAGAGCTCGTTAATTCTTGCTTCCCGCTGCCTGAAACAGAAATCATGGAGTAAATTATCTTATTGAAATCTCTTTGCCAGTGTCGCTGACTTTTTTTGTGAAAAGTACTAAGTTAATTTTTTCGCCCGCATTTTTAGAAGCGGGGGAGAACGCCGCGAGTTAAACAGGGAGCAGTGAAAGCTGCGGACGTATAGACGAATGTGAGGGAGATATTTTAACATGAATGAAGCGAAAGGGCGGTGTGCATGTGTGTATCTGTACCGGTGGACAAGGGCCTGGTGCGTTTGGCTCCTCATTTCTCTTCAGCCTGTGTCCTCCCTCCCTCCATCCCTCTATCTCCCTCCCCTGTCTCGCTTTCCCCCTCCACCCACGCCCTCATCCCTCGAGTAGCATGCTCGCGCCACGCAGCACCCTTCGTGCGAGCGGTGCGGATGGCTGAGGGGTATAGGCTATTTCGAAAGCTTCGAGAGCGATGGTTAGAGAGAGAGAGAAAAATATCCATGTTTATCTCCAACAGCTCTTCGTGCTTTGTGGTGTGGACAAGTTTGCAGGCGTGTATTTTTAAACTTAGGGTACAAATATTTTTTGTTGACAATTTCGAGATAGCTTTGACATTGCATATTTTGAATGCTTAGAGATTTAACCTTATAATAGCAGGCAAATAATTCACTTTTCACAAATCTTTAAAAAAATTTGCATATTCAAGAGAATGTGTTTTGTTGGTGATTTAAATATTTCAGTCAACTTAATGTATAAAACTATTACAGGAATGTTGTAATTTGTTTTAAGAGTCCATTATTATTGCGATCTTACGTTCGAACATTCAAATCAGAATTATAACACAAAATGGTGTGGAGTGATGCATGCGAAATTAATAAATGGTTATCTTAGAACGCGTAGATCTGGGTGACATCTCTGCAGTGATGGTTGGGGATAGGGGAACACGTGAGAGGGTTCAGAAGAAGGTTAAGTAAGAGTTAATTTCTAATAGAATTTCAAATATAAAAAAGGCAAGATTTTCTGGCATCGACGGCCGAAAAACGCTTGCTAGTGGCACAAATTCTCACTAGTCTGTGTGGGATTTCTAAACGTTAGACAGGACGTGCACTTAGGCGGGACGCAGAGGGGGATTACGGGCGATTTAAGCTCGGAAGGTGTATTCAACGTAAATTGAAATACTAAAATGGCAATGGTATCTGTGTGCTTCGCGGTGATAGTAAAGATTAGATTCACAAACTTTCTGTACAACGAAACACGGAGAAGGAAATTAATGGGGATAGGAAACTGTTACTTTCAACATAGAAATGTAACGCTTGCCCAAAATACATTAGGTGATGGTTGGTCTCGCTTCATAAAAGAAAGGAAAATTTCATGAAAATTTTGGGATTATTAGGAAAACGATGAAAATTCAGTGAACAAATTGCACTCGTTAGTAAAATGAGTGGAGCCTAGACTGCAGAGGAAATAGATAAATTAGTGAAAAGGCAATCAGTTAATAAGTAATTAATTTTGTAAGCTTATCAATTATTAAGTAATAAGTAAATAAGTAAGTCGATACAGACATAAGAAAATCATTAAATAAATAAACAAATAATTAAATGAACATATTTGGATGCAACTGGGAGTGGGTATCCGAGAAATAAGCACAGAGACGAGGGTACGACGATCTCTGTAATGCAGTTTCAGGACAGGTGCTGAGGAAGCCGAAGTCTTGGAGAAGAGGGCCCAACGTCCGAGCCAGGAAATCAACAGTTTAGCGGGAGTTCGATAGAGTAGCATCTCTTCGTCTTATGACGGGAGGGGGGTGGCCCTTAAGGGATTTTCCATAGCCATATGGTGTACCATATGTCCTGTTTTCTACCTCTTTGAAATGATTGAGAGACCATCCGGGGTGGACACCATGATTATAAAGATCAGATTGCATTAGGATGAAGATTTTCTAATGGCTTACAGGCCTTCGTCTAGCCACAGAGTATCAAGCTATGTAATTTATCTGTGTAATAATGACTTATTCAATGAAATAATAAATTGGGAAGTTCATTAAAATGAAAACTCATAGTAAATATATGTGTTATAGTTGTACAATTTATACTTGTACATTGTGGTTCATTTAAAAATAAGGATCTTCACAGGGTATGCAAAGTAAAAATAACTATTAATACATTGCATATATTTTTTTATTTATGTCAAAAGAATGCAAGCACAAGAGAGCAATAGGTGCAAAGAGCGCTCAGAAAGGAAGAAGGGCTGGATTAGGAAATGTGAAGGCGAAGGGTGAGTGAGCGTGCGCCTTAGAGTTTCTCCTGCAGGTAGCCGTACATGTAGTAGCCGTAGCGCGCGAAGTAGTAGGCGCGCTGGCACGCGCTCAGGTCCATGCCGTTGATGGTGTCCACGTGCTTCTGCGTGGCGGCCTCGTCGGGGATGAGGTCGGGGTTGGCTTCGGCCAGGCGGTGCACGGTGTCGGACGACATGCGGCCGTCGGCGCCCACCCACTGCGCGTCCTGCAGCGCGCACAGGAAGACGCACGCGTCCTGCTCGGAGATGGCGGGCGGCGGGCGCTGGCCGGGCGAAGAGCGCATCTCCTCCAGGCAGTACTCGGCCGCGCGCCCCGACGCCTCGCAGCAGCGCTGCACGTACTGCGGGAAGTTCCTCAGGGACTCCTCCGGGCCGGAGCCGTAGCCCAGCGCGCCCGCCACCAGCACCAGCGACAACACCGCACTCAGGGACAGCATGGCTCTCAGGGTTCACGAGGGCTGCAACGGCGACGTCGGCAGACTGCGATGCCAAGCGTCGCCTCTTCGGGCTTTTTATACGATTGACAGCAAGCAAAGTATACTCCACCAACGCTTCCAGACGTTCCATTTTGATAACACTGATTTCCAATATCAAAATTGCGGAGTAGCCGCCTGCATAAATCTTGCAAAGAGCTCGGAACTCAATAGTAAAAGTGGTTTGTGCGCGTACTTAGTATCTCCTGTTTTCCATACTCTGTGAAATAGTCTCCGCGCTCGCGCAAAGCTTATCATCTAATTACTGATGCGTCGGTGTAAAGTTCGCATTCCTAGTGGATAAAACTTACAATTTGGCGTAGGGAGCACCCAAAAGCTGCAAACCCTCAAAAATGTTATATATGGCCCAAACTATCTTAATTGTTGATTATTGTAGATACTTTTTGTTTAAAAAGAAAAGGATTCAAACATTGTTTATCCACATTCTTTTCTAAATTTAGATTTATTTCGTAATAGGAGTTATTAGAACCCAGGTTTTCTAATAACCCTTTTCTTTGTTTCTCAATTCCATTTTCAGTTCAAATTTATTTGTTTAAAGGATTCACCTATTACAGAATTCTATGTGAAGCACAGAGCTCACTCACAAATATCTATAATGACAAAAATTACCCTAAAATACATGTATTATATTGAAGTAAGTTATCTGTTAATACCAATGTATTTTACTAAAGCATATTTTAATGTTTCTGAATGGCGTTGACACAGCAGTTAAGATAAACTAAACATAGTTATTTATAATTATCCATATTATCAATGTTGTTCGTGAAACTGTGAAAAGGTATGAATATCACTAATATTGCATTTACTTTTCATATTCCAAATCAGTAGTAATTAAATACATGACTTTAACAATAAAACTATGTAACAAAATCTTTATCTTTGTGGAGTAAATGCTATTTTCTGTTTGATTATATCCGAAAAGTGAGAAATATATAATTATTTATGACAAACTTTATTTTTGTGAGCAGAACATTGAAATATATGAAATTAAGTTATTTCTAGTTAGAACAATGGCCAATGTGTCATTTATTTTAATTGTAACATGTAAAAAGAATGTTTATGTTGAATGGGATTAAAATGCGGGTAACACTACTAAAATAAGTTCAAGGGATGCAATAAATGCAAGACTGCAAAAAATTGATTCAATGAACATAGCTAAGTATCTAAATTGCCATCTTAAATATTTGGCTTTAGTAACCGATCATCTTTTGTCGAACCTTCTTAACATAAATTAATCGATGGTCAAAGATTGTTGAAATTGAACAACATTCAAGAAATTAAAACCAACAATTTCATTGACGAGCTATTACTGAATTGTACACTTTTATGAATTTCTATAGTTTTTAACAGGATATCTTGATTTATAACGTTGGCGAGATGTGCTTTGATACTTAATGAAATTAGGAAACAGATAATGAATTAGGCAATATAAAGGGGAATAACAAATTTCGAATTGTCATCTTAACGTAAGACTTCCTACATTAACTTAAGTATGCCATATTTTATAGAATGAATAGTCAAATAAAAACAAAAGCTTTGAAATAGTTATATATATATATATATATATATATATATATATATGTTTATATATATATTCATATTAATAGTTATTTATATTATTCACACCCCTAGTTGTACAACATTTGAAAAGCGCCTCTAATTCTTATTTAACCCGGGTAACGCGGGGGTCTGTGGGACCCCCACGATCCTTTCTTCCCGCTTGTTGTAATACCCATGTTGGCTACCCTGACCATTACCTTTCTCTTTTTGTATCATGATATTTAGTGTCCTCTCAGTGTGCCAGTTTAGTGAGTTTTATCCGTGTAGCAAGCTATTGTTTTGTTTGGGGTGCCCAAAGACCCTTGCATTACCTTCTACGTTAGCAAAAGTGTCTTCAGTCTCGTACATTCTATTAGTTTGGGAACGAATTGCATGCTGTATTTTTACGTTAGGATTTCCCTGAAAAAGTAATACTGAAGTACTACAAACATTTTAGGTCACTTTATATGTTAAGAATGGAGTGGAAGAATACGCCAACTATTGCTGAAAGCCGGAACAGAATATCGTTACTCACGGCCCTGGAAAAAGCAGTCTGCATGCAATTCCAAAAGACCAGGATAACGTTTTCTTTGTTTATTGATTTGGATATGATTGAGAGAATTACAGAATTCACCAACATCAAAAATGAAATGGATTTAGAGAGGAATAAAAATGATCGCAGCACGTATAAGACTGACAAAGAGGAAATGAAGACAGTAATTGTTGTACTATTTTGGCCGGGTCTGTGAAATCAAGGCACCAAAATTTTGCTAAATTGTGGAATGTGGATAATATGAGTATTGAAATTTTCCATTGCACTTTGAATTTGAAAAGATTTCAATTTTTGCTACGAAACATGGGCTTAAATGTACCAACACGCGCAGACCGGTAGAAAAATTAACTGCAAATATTAGATGCTTTCCTGATGAATTCTCAGTTGTTTAGGAACTAAATTATTAATAAATTGTTTAATTGCATGCAAAACATTGTTAATAATAGAAGAAGAATACTATATTATTTTATTTTTTTATAATTTAGCATATATAATGAAAAAGAGTGTGGGGGTCTGGAGACATCCCTCGTTACCAGTTTTGTTTCAAAAAGTCACGTTACCACTGCAGGGTTAAAAAAAATTTAACTTTTATTATATTATTTTAACAAAATTCCATAGAAGTTTTTAATGTAATAATTAACATTTTATCTGTACTATAATATACCGTGCGGTTTTTGAATAAAGTTCATAACCTTACTATAATAACTTCTGGGTTAACGTCGGGATCGACGTAGTCCATGGAATGTCCTCGATACCTCTAGTATCGAGCTCTTGCTTACCATTAGAATGAATTGTAATGTCCCCGGAATGTCCTAGACTATTTGATACTTTACATAATTCACTAATTTCTATCAATATTATTTCACGTACGCGATTGACTCTCGCTGCGCTTCCGGTGAAACCCTATGCGCGATTACTTTCAACCAACTATTTGAGAATTCCTACTCAACTGCGGTGCTATCCTGGCATAACTCCATTCGGAAATACGAATTCTGTGTGACTTCAAATTCAAATTTATTTCAACAAAAATCAACAATTATAATGTAATATTACTAACACCTTTGAACTAATATCTTGCATAATGTTAAACTATCAACATCAATCATCATTTATCCACATCAATACCATTTACAACAACCCCAGTCTATGCTCAAAACTAACATTCGTACCACACCAATTGCTTACATGTGCCCAGACCGGCCGATTTCGAGAGAGTGAAAATTTTTAACTTCCCGTATGATCATGACTTCCAATGCTTACTTAAAACTTATAGCATTTAATGACTAAGGGGCTGTAATGCCGTGCAACCATTATGCTCTTACATCAAACTAGGAATCTTAGAATTGTCGATTCGTTGCCTTCACAACTTCTAGTCTTTTGGATTCTGATTATCTATACGTACATTCCCCACGCAACTGCACGCTTGATGGAAATTTTCCCAAAGTTGTAACTTTGCTTGATGCAACACGCTTGATGCAAAGTTGACCTAACGCTCTCGTTGAATAGTTCTACAATTTATTATTCAAAATACTTATCTTACAATACACACTTTTTAATGAAAAAATATGTACGACTATGCGCTAACATATGAATAGCGTTTCCTTTTTGGTGATGTGAACCTCATAATGGCGGGTATTACTCTATAAAAGATGTTTGACAAACACCTTTGACGAATAACTTTGTGAAATAACTAAAGTACGTTTGATAATGAAAAAGAAAACGAGAGAAAAAACGTATGTGGGTTGGTCGCATATCTAGAGCCATCAATTATACTTTAATTAAGGAACTTTGAACCGAAGACTGGAAGATGTTTGTAGATAATTTGAGAATGGACGAGGCACATTTCAATTTTCTTTTTTCTTCCTTCTTTATCTGTTCATTTATTCAAAAGTGAGAATTTTTAAATTTAAAAATCTTAACTAATTTTTAAGCATAAAATCATTTGGTTTTAGTTTTGTATTCCGGATGGACCGCATTATACAGAAATTCTAATTGCTCATACTCTGCAATTAAATCATGTTACCAAATACTAAGTGGATTGATAAGTCTGGTAGATTTTCATAAAAACGTGGGAAATGTTATTATCTGAAGTCATTGTTCCTAAAAGTAATTCTTGAAATGGCTCTGTTAAGATTTACAAACAAATGGAATGCGCAGCTGTTTTTTGGCGGACATCTTAATTGACTGGTGAGGAAGGGTGCAAAAGTGGAGAAAGACGAGTTCCGTGAGGTGATAAAATATGTTTATTTAAACAAGTGGGGTGCAATCCAGATACAATCTGAACTTAAAGAAGTTCATGGGGAATCTGCACCAGTACTTGACTATTTATTACTGGATAAATGAATTTAAATGAGGCCGCACGAGCACTGAAGATGAAGAGCATTCGGGGCGCCCGATTGAGGTTAGTTCTCAAGAAATGGTGAATAAAATCGTAATGGCAGACCGTCGGGTGACAGTGCGTGAGATTTCTAAAATTGTAAACATTTCATATGAACGGGTACGAAATATCCTACATAACATTCTGCACATGAAGAAGCTGAATGCCTGATGGTTATCGCGATTGTTGACTGCAGACCAAAAACACACAAGTAGGGACATTTCACGATCGTGTATGGAGCAGTTGCAACCCAATGCAAAGGATTTCTGGCGTAGTTTTGTGACTGTGGACAAAACGTGGATCCATCACTACACGCCCGAGACAAAACGTCAGTCGAAATAGTGGGTTTACAAGAGTGAAAGTGCTCCGAAGAGAGCAAAAACAGTTTTGTCAGCTGGAAAAGTGATGGCAACGGTGTTTTGAGACTCACAGAGAATCATCATGATTGCCTATTTGCAAAAGGGAATGACGGTGACGGGCATTTACTTTGAAACTTTATTTGACCGCCTCCATAGTGCGTTGATGCAGAAACGGCCAAGAATGGCGCGCTAAAATGTGCTCCATCAGGACAATGCATCTGCTCACACGTCAGTTGTTGCGATGGCAAAACTGCACGAGCTGGGCTTCGAAATTGTTCCCCATCCACCCCATTCTCCAGATTTAGCACCAAGTGACTCTTTCTTGTTCCAGAACCTTAATATTTGGCTTGGGGGAAAAAAGTTTTCGTCAGATGAAGAGGTAATGTGTGCTGTAAAGGAGTACTTCACAGAGTTGGACACAATCTTTTTTCAGAGGGAATAAAAAAACTGAAATATCGCTGGCACAAATGTATTGAGCTACAGGGAGATTATGTTGAAAAATAAATTGTTTTTTTTGCAAAAAAGAATTTTTTGCAATGCTTTTTACCCGATTTATCAATCCACCCACGTATGAGATTAAACTTTTGAGGGTATATTTTATCGAAGAACTTTTATAAAAGATCTTTTTTAAAATTACAAGCTATCATATAGCCAAATATCCTCGATAAAGTTCTTTTACAGTGTAATACCAACCAGTGAAATGCCTATTCTTTTCTAATCATAAATACACACTTTTTTAGCTGGAAATATAAGGAAAAAAGGAGAGAATTTAAATATAACAACAAATATTTTATGGCAGTTTTACAATGACTTCAAAAGTTTTCACTGAAATATGAGCGTTTATTGAAAACGTTTTAGAATCGAATGTTTACAATGCTTGATATATACACAAAATAATTAACTCAAATGGAAATTGTCACTGCCAAAACATATATTTAGTGAGGATTAATACGTTATAAAATGGGAAGACAATTTTTTCAACATCAATACAAATTTTAATATATTCGCCATTTCAAAATTGTTTATTTCCTAACTGCTAACAAAATAAGCAACAATAATCATATTAATTTTTTTCACACGTCCTGTAACCATTAGCTTCTAATAATTGTTCAATTACGACAATTCGTTACGTGCTTTTTTAACATAAGTAGGGTAATATCTATTCGCAAATCTTGGTGAAATAATTAATGTAAGAAATATTATTCAAACATTTTTAAATAATTACAACCACTTTAAGATAATTGAAAATTGCAGTAAGGAAGTCTATTTTATCATTTTTCATTGCCCTCCTCGCTCCAATAATAAATATTCAAACAATATATTTGATTAAGTGAATTCGACAGCCGAGCTCTCAATATATTTGTTCAGATGCTAATTTGGTATTTCATTGAATGTAATATATTTAGGTTTTTATTTTCATGTTTTATGCATTATCTGGTGAAACTAAAATAGATTATATGCTTTCCTCGAATACATAGACATCCTTGGACAAAAGCTTATCCTCTATCAAAAGTAGAACGACATAAATGCATTGCTTTGGGTAAATCTCTTTTATTGCATGGTAACCTACATTGAGAATCGGAAAGACAAATTCTTGAAGAAAACGTTCGTGCGAAACTTTGCACCGATGCATCAGTAATTAGATGATAAGCTTTGCGCGAGCGCGGAGACTATTTCACAGAGTATGGAAAACAGGAGATACTAAGTACGCGCACAAACCACTTTTACTATTGAGTTCCGAGCTCTTTGCAAGATTTATGCAGGCGGCTACTCCGCAATTTTGATATTGGAAATCAGTGTTATCAAAATGGAACGTCTGGAAGCGTTGGTGGAGTATCCTTTGCTTGCTGTCAATCGTATAAAAAGCCCGAAGAGGCGACGCTTGGCATCGCAGTCTGCCGACGTCGCCGTTGCAGCCCTCGTGAACCCTGAGAGCCATGCTGTCCCTGAGTGCGGTGTTGTCGCTGGTGCTGGTGGCGGGCGCGCTGGGCTACGGCTCCGGCCCGGAGGAGTCCCTGAGGAACTTCCCGCAGTACGTGCAGCGCTGCTGCGAGGCGTCGGGGCGCGCGGCCGAGTACTGCCTGGAGGAGATGCGCTCTTCGCCCGGCCAGCGCCCGCCGCCCGCCATCTCCGAGCAGGACGCGTGCGTCTTCCTGTGCGCGCTGCAGGACGCGCAGTGGGTGGGCGCCGACGGCCGCATGTCGTCCGACACCGTGCACCGCCTGGCCGAAGCCAACCCCGACCTCATCCCCGACGAGGCCGCCACGCAGAAGCACGTGGACACCATCAACGGCATGGACCTGAGCGCGTGCCAGCGCGCCTACTACTTCGCGCGCTACGGCTACTACATGTACGGCTACCTGCAGGAGAAACTCTAAGGCGCACGCTCACTCACCCTTCGCCTTCACATTTCCTAATCCAGCCCTTCTTCCTTTCTGAGCGCTCTTTGCACCCTTGCTAAGTATTGCTCTCTTGTGCTTACTCTCCATTGATTTCAATAAAAGAAATCTTCCGCATATTGATGTTTATTTTATTACACTTTCTGTTTTGACCCATATCCTAGTTTTGAAACATATCACAGCAAAGTAAAATTTGTACAGTTAAATTTTACATTGTCAATTTTACTGTGTATGAATGACACACTTTGTGCTTTACTGACCACTTACTCCACTACGCACTTTATTTTATTAATAGAATTCGTAATTGAGTTTCGGGGAGTGCACTTTCAAAAATATGAAGGTATTTCAAAAAAGTATATATAATTTTCAATAGTGAATTAAAATGTATTTATTCCAAATCATAAATCTATGTTTTTATAAGTACGCGGATACACAATGACACACTGTTTGAGAAAGTTGTAGATATTAGAGTAAAAGACAATTTCTCAACCGATCTATATTCTACGTTGCATGTATGGTTTACATGATAGTAATTCTACGTACATGTTATTAGATGTAAATAAGTAAATTATAATATTTTTAAAAAGTAACAAACGATATTTTGTGTGAAATACTGAAGTAATCAAGTAATATGTTCCTGGGAAATACAAACTGGATTTAATTAATTCTGAAAAAAGATTGTTTACCTTTTATTTCAATATTACGTTCATATATATAGAATTCAAACCCAATGTGAAAATGCACGGTCAAAGCAACTTAAAATTGTCAACTTATAAGCAAAATAGTATGTTTAGAAATATATGCCCGCGAGCTCGCACACACAACAAAGTGCGAAGAGCTATTTGGTAAAAATTAGTGGGGTAAATTTCTGTCTTCAGGCTTGCAAGACTTTAAGCGCTGGTGTAATACCAGCGTAAATCTTTTTATAAATTTAAAGTTAAAAAATCAAATCTCTTAGTTATACGATCAACTCAAGCATTTCACCTCTGTACATACTTTTCTGAGACAAACGTCAATACGCAACAATGAAGCATTTTCCAAATATTGAGATTTCCAAACATCAATACGTTTTATGGAAGTTCGTTTACGATTAATCTCATGCAAGATCACCGCGCTCCCCGTCTTGCCGTGAAGTTTGCTAGCTGGGCTTGGCGTGAGCCTCGAAGGAACACGCGGGCAGAAGATAATCCTCACGCAGATCCGGCAATCTCTCAACTACGATAGTACTGCGTTTTACGACGGTTGTCGTAAACGGAATGGAGTTTTCGCAGAGCGCTTTAGCCGTTACAGAAGAGCTCGCCTGAGAGCTTTGAGGACGCGAATGAGGGTCTTCGCCCGTCCTCCAAAGATGAAAGTAGCCAACACTCCGCTCCGAAAGCCTCGAGGACGTCAAACTCAGGCGAACGCGAGCGTTCATTACTTCCACGCCGAACGGAGCGCGTTTAAAGTGCGTCTGCGTTGATGCCGTGATTGGACATATTTCGTACGCACAGCACAACGATTCCGGAAGCAGCCCTGAACTTGCTGCTAGGTAAACTAGGCTGAATTTTGAACGACCTGGTGGAGGGGCTGCGTGCAAGGGCGTTCAAATGCGTATTAAATCAAATTAATTTTATACACCAATTTTATTTTATAGAACCCACAGAAATGAATTAGTTTGTATTGTAATGTATCATATTAAGATATCTATTATTGTTCCAAACTAATGTCATCCCAAGGTTGTAGTTGTCTTTTTCTTAGTGAATGGTAGACGTTCTTAGTGAATGGTAGAATTGTAGACGTTGTTGTGCCATGCGATGAAAACGTCGCAACCAAGGAGGTAGACAAACGTCTTAGCCGTCAACTAGCCACGTACCTCCGAACTTCTGTTACCGGTGACGTGCAGTCACTGTGACCGGAAAAGTGTTAGATTATATTCGTTATTTCATTTCACATCGAATTAACATTTTTTTCACATTAACAGAGGCATCATAAAGAGAAAATAATATAATTTTTAATTACTCACTGAGACAATATCAAGTTACATATTGCGCCATTTTTTTCTTCACAGTTGACGATTGAAGTACGCATAGAAGGGCTTTGAAACGATATTGACTACATAAAATAACCTTTATTTTAATAAGAAAATACACTGTTGAATGAAAATTATTCAGTAAGTATAAACATGAATTACCAAGTATAAACTTATACTACTGGTGACGTGCGATAATCGAGACCGATCCGTAACTTCAACTGATTCTCAGAAGCAAACGGCTGCAACTAGATAAGCTAGCCCACGTCCGAACACTGTCTAGAAAGAGATGAGAAGGTACTGTAAACCAAAACTTCTTGCGTTGCACCGGTCCAGAGGACAGTGAGTTTATTTTTCCTAGCTGGTCACTGTGACCGCACGTCACCAATTAACGGTTAAATACAAGAGTTTGGAAATCGAGATCATCTGAATATGGGGTGTAAAGGCACAGGTCGTCCCGACAGTTATCAGAAATCTGGGATTTGTTCCGCCAATTTGTGTAAGAACTTGGCTAAACTCCCAGATAATTCAAAAGACTGGGAAGTGCAAGAAATTGTTTTATTTGTAACAGCCCACATTTTTCGCAAAGTATTGTGTAGGCACCGATAGTCCCCAGATCTACTCCTTAGGAAGCTGTTGCACGCCGGAGTAGACTTTATAGTCAACCCATTCATGACATCTCTAGTCCTGAATTAAAGGAATATTCTTCTTCTTTGCCTGTTGCCGTTACTAGGGAGTCGGTGCTAATGGGTGTGGGTTTTTCGCAAACTCCGTTTTTAAACAGATTTGGCGAATGTTTTACGGCCGGATGGCCTTCCTGACAATCATTCACTGTTGAAGACTGACTGAATTGAAAGTAGTTAACATTAAAATATTGCAATGACCTAAGCATTAACAGTTAAAGACTGCGTTGGTTGCAGTTGACACTTAACACGAGTTTGAATATGCAACATAGCCAGATGTAATAGTGCTGAAATAAAAGACAAGGCATATTGAATACAAACGGATTCATGGTGATACATCGTACACTTGAAGATTTCACGTGCGCAGGACACGTGTTGTGATGCGCCTGAAGAGCGGATGAGAGCGATGGTTGGCAAGCACATGGTAGCGACTAGAAGTCCAAGTATGCCGTGAATTATAATTGACGACTGTAGAAGTTACATTATATGCTTCAGAAGCGGTCGCAGCTGCACAATAGGTGCAAAATATTGCATAGAACACGTAGTCTAATAACTGTTCATGCCGCCAACGCACTCACAGTTTGTATGTTGATATATGTTTATGATAACATGTTTCACAGTACATTATGGTAGAAAGCTTACCATTGTTACGTATTAGCTGAGAATGGCAGATTGCCAAGCAACGTATTTAGTGTGTATTGTTCATCAGCACTAAGACGCCACTAGTGGATTTAATGCACTTTCAGTTATGCCGAAACGATTGATTACGTATTAACACGTGTTAGCTGATAGCAGTTCGTGGAGCTATATAATTAAGGCGCGTGGCTCAAACGTTTATGTAGAAATAAATGGTTACGCATAAAGCATAAAACTTACTTGCTTGTTGTAACATCTGTTCAGGCTTGAAGTAATTGACAGTAAATTGCAATACAGAGTTAATAATTTCCACATAAGAGCTGGAGAATGATGTATTCGCAGAGCTTATGCAATTACGATGTAAAGTGAGATCGCTGTATTGAAGAGAGTTTTAACATACCACCCCCGCAGAAAACATGGGTTTTGACCAAGAAAGATGCTAGAAGGAGCTAGGGGTATTTGGGATTAAATATTAATTATAATTATAATGTGAGATAGATGTGGAAGAGTGTACAATGATGAACCATTGATGGTGTTTTATTAATGTGAAGATCGCAATGATCTATGGGCGTGGGAGAATGAGCTAGGCAGTACTATGTGGCAGAGAAAAACAAAAGTTTCAAGTGAGGGAGTCACAAAACCGTTTAAAATGAGGTTTTGTGCAAACGAATGAGTGGGAGATATTTAAATTAAACAAACAAATTAAGCTTTAAAATAAACAAACCCTAATGAAATATACTAGGACACGGAGCTTAAAAATTAAATGACAGAATAAGATTAACTGAATTAATGATAAATAAAGAAATAGATTAAATACTAATTAAACTATTTAAGCTGAATAATTAATGTTGGCAATGAAATGAACACGAGACATGGCTAACCTAAACTTGCTAACACTAACACAAAATGTACTGAAATTATAAAACTAAGAATTATATAAATGCTTAAAGTATAATTAAGAAGAGGAGGAATATATGCTAATTTAATCTAAAACAAATTCAGGACATAATTAAAATATAAAAGACACTGTGCATGGAAAAGACGTATTTGTAGCTTAAACCTAGCATGTGACCCTGAAGTATGAATAATGAAGATAAGTCAATGTCATAAATGGAAATGTATAGTTGAAAAGATTGACAATGTGCAATCTGACAAAATTTAAGTAGCGGTGAGACTTTAAAACAGGCAGGTAATGTGGCTAGTAATGGCAGGGGTAGCACTAGTTGTGACCTAAACAGGTAAAAGAGCGGAATGATTTTGCAGCTTACATGTAAAATGAAATGTGACAAGTGGTTGGCATTCTCCATCCTCGCAATGAGGAATGTGGAACTGAATGCCATGTGCGCCACAAATAACCTAATTGTGGTGTGAAGGTGCACAAGTAAACAAAGGTCAATGCAGTAACTATGGGGAGAATTGCTGGCATACTTATAATGAATGAATGACCAGAGCTTCTGTCGCAAATGGACAGCTGATAACAATTGTAGGTTGAGACATGATGATTTATGAAGAAAATAAATTATCACAATAATTAAAAGGTTGACTGAAATGGGTTCACCATTAAATGGTTGCGTTGAGTGATGGCTGAGTGCCTTTGTCATGTGAAAACAAAGAAATTGCAATGTAATATATACATACACTGGCTTGATCAAATTAAATTTAGAAATTATGAAGTAAGCTAATGATATAGGCTTACTACCCTTTCTCATTAAGAGTTTGAGAGATTGATAAAAATTTACAAGGTTTGCAAAATTGTTAAAACTGAAAACAATAATTCTGTAAATAATTAGGAGAAAGTAGACAATGAGGTTGCAAAAACTTGCAAATACATTTGGAGGCAGGGGATAATTTTTCGCAACAATGCAGCCTAGTTTTGTTTCTTGAAGAACAGGGAAATTGTCATCAGTTTGATCTGTTGACGGGACATCAGCGTTTTCAAAAAGATCTCGGCTCCTAGTAGCAAGTCGATGAATTTTGAGAATCTGAAAGTGGGATCAACATAAACTAGATCAGAGGGCAAGTTCCAGATGGAACAATTAAAGTGGTTAGAAACAATTTTAGACATTTTGAGCATGATCGCGCAAGGAATTGTGATTGACAATTTCGAAAGGAAATTAGCTGGCCTAATTGTGACCAGGGTACTGTGTGAACTTGTCATGTGTTCACAGGCAACACCTGATATAGTGCTGACAGAAGATTTAACTGTTGGCAGCCTGAGAGCCTTCACAGCATCCCAATTTATTAAGTTGAAAGCACTGCCAGTATCGAGCAGAGAGGCAAAGTTTAAATCCCATAATTACTGCCCTTCCCGTTATCTCTATTGTAGGGATAAGAATTGAGCTGGGCAATCAAGTTATGCTAGTACCGACAGTAACACTTGGCAGGTGAGTGGTGGGAGACATCATTAAAATGTAACCTGAGATGAGGCTTACTGCAATTGACAAATTTTGTATTGCAGAAATGATTAGGTTACTTGGGGTTGAAGCATTTATTGCTTCTCCTACATATTTGGATAAATTCAAACCGATCTCTGGAGGCAAATTCTAAAACGGAAGAGCAGACTTTAATTAGATGCCCAGAATTGGATTTAGGGCAAATGGGTGACCTGTTCTTGCTGCTGCTGTCAGTAGACTGAGAAGAACTTGTTGTAACTTTAGAATTAGAATTAATTTGAGGATGAATTTGTTTATCAAGGACTCTCAGACTCCGTTGATATAATTCTAAATATTCTAAAAGTGAATTAAAAGTGAGTTCCCACTGCTTCAGAATGTCTGAAGCTGAGACGATATGATCAATCGTTTCTACTTGTTCCGGTCAAATGCAGCATTTAACATTTTGGAAAATTTTGAGAATCTCATCATAATGACGGGTTTCCACGCCTGATCTTGGGCAGCTATTACAACTGTTTCCGATTCTGGCTTCATTTCCCCCTATTTAAACCACGTAAATGATTTATCTTTACTTTGTCCATTGTACAATAATACTCAAACTTGTCCATTGCTTTTATGTATTTTCATGGAGTGATTTGTCTCTCCACCATTTCTTTAAAATATATTGTGTCTCACATTTCATGTAAAGTAGCATCAAAATCTCAGTGTCTATGTTATTCTGCGTGTCTTGCGTAGTTCGCAATCGTTCTTGCTATACTTACAATGCCTCTGTTTCCTATTCTTCGGTCAGATTTCACGACCTGCCTCATGAGCGGGTCAACTTAATAGTAAACTACGTACTTTCCCATCCCGATCATTGCATTGTGCCAGGCGGCTTCAATTTGTCTGAGGTCTCTTCCTCCTCCTTTACGTGATATTATTATTATTATTATTATTATTATTATTATTATTATTATTATTATTATTCCTCAATATCACGACTAAAGATGATACGAGTCGGCTCAAAATAATATCTGCTCCAGGTTGCAACCAGCTACCTAAGGAGCAGACCTAGGGACTATCGGTGACTCTACAATACTTTGCGCAAAATGTGGGCTGTTCCAAATAAAGCAATTTTTTGCATTTCCTGGTCTTTTGAATTACCTGGGAGTTTAGAAAAATTCTTACACGAATTTTGCAGAACAAATTCTGGAGCTCCGATGACTATCGGTACGACCTGTCTTTTACGTCCCGCATTCGGCTCACCTCGGTTTACAAACTATTTAAGACATGTCTCTGCCTCATTAGTAACGAAATTTTGATCGCAAGGTACAGCAACATCGACAAGTAAATACGATTTTTCTCCAAATCCGGGATAACTATATCCAGTTTGTTTGCCGCTATCGTGCGATCTGTTTGAATTTGTTGATCGTACAATATCGTATACAATCCAACGGACGTCACCGGTTTTGGTGAGTGTTCGTACCATTTGGGGCATGTGTTTGGATCTTCGAGGGCGGTACAGATCTGCCAGTAGAGGTAGCTACACACCCTGTCGTGTCTTTTCAAGTATTCGGTCTTTGCAAAGTCTGGACAAGCTGAGACCATATGATCAATGGTTTCTACGTGTTCCTGGCAAATGCGGCATTTATCATCTTGGGAAATTTTGAGAACCGCTTTATCATAATGTCGTGTTCTTAATGCCTGATCTTGGGTAGCTATTACAAGTGCTTCCGATTCCGGCTTCAATCTTCCACTTTTGACCCACGCAAATGATTGATCTTTAGTGATCTGTGCTCTGTCCATTCGTTTCATGTATTGTCAGTGGAGTGGTTTGTCTCTCCACGATTTCTTATACATTTTTTGTGTCTAATTTTTCCAGTTAAGTAGCATCAGCAGTTTAGTGTCACTGTCATTCTGCGTGGCTTGCAGATTCTTGTTCGCAATACTTCTTGCTACACTAATAATGCCTCTGTTTCCCATTTTTACTTTCCCGTATACGTACGTATACACGGAGTGATATACGTAGTATAGGGAAAGTTATGTAATGCTGCGCGAAAAAATGGCCAATTTTCGGCGGAAAAAAATTAATTGCCGGGCCGTGAAAACAAGTAAGTGGATAAATCCAGTTGCTAAATTAAGACAAAAAGTCCCCTAACACGTGGTGTAGCCAGAAACCCTGTTTTCTAGGTCCTTGACACCGAAAACCCAATTGAAAGGAAAACGTCCGTCTGAATGTCCGTCTGTCTGTCCGTCTGTGAACACTGCTAGCGCCTAAACCATACGTACGATTTCTTCGAAATGGATATTCCCCAGTCGATCTGATTCTAGTCAAAGCTTTGAGATTTTGAAAACGATTCTTCAAAATGTGGTGGTACATTATATGAAGCCCCTCGGGGATTTTCAAAATTTTCTCAAAAACGGCTTCAAACTTTTTCTTTAAATTTCTTTTATGAATAGAGGAAAATACACTTTTTAACATGGCATAGGTCCGATTTTCACGTACAGCTCTGAATTTTCGAAAAGTGTGAAAGTTTGAATTTTTTTCGGCATCTTTCTCCAACTACAAAATTGAAGATAGAGATTTTTTCTTCAAATAACATTTGTTCTGCATATTGAGTTCTTTAATATAGGTCATGTAAATGTTTTTCAAAATTTTGGTAGTTTTCTTGCAATATTGCGTGCAATATGTGCAATTTTAAAAAATTACAAAAACAAAATTTTCTCAAAAACGGCTCCCAATTTTTTCTTTAAACTTTTGGTAGGGATAGTGGTAAATGTACTCTATCAATGACATAAAAGCCATTTTGGTCTATCGGTTGGTTTTTTCAAAAATTACAAAAATGTAAATTTTTTTACTTGTCTCTCACGTCGTTAATATTTACATTATCTGCGATTTTTTCACATTATTATATTTACGAGTATATATGCTTTAAATAATGTCAAGTAAAGTTTCTCGAAAACACTACCGTTTTCTGTGAAAAGTAGCTCAAATTTCGGCATTTTCAGAAGTGTTCAATTGCCATTTTCTCGTATAGGGCTGCAATTTTTTTCTTGAAACTTTTGTAACGGATAGTGCTAAGTACACTCTTTAATATAGCGTAAAGTTTATTTTGAGTTTTTTTTTTTCAAAAATTATATAAATGTAAATTTTTTGAAAGATCTCTCACATCTTTCCGCATTTTGTAAAGGTTATTATATTTGTGGGTGTAAGTGCTTCAAATAACTTCAAATAAAGTATTTTGAAAACTCAAAAATTTTCTATGAAAATGAGCTTCAAATTTCGCATTTTTAGTAGTGCTAAAACGCCATTTTCTCTTAAACGGCACATAATTTTTTATTCTACCAATAGGAAACCGAAAAATTAAGAAAATGACAAAAAAATGTACTTTTGGCGATGATAGATGGTAGCTGGCAAGAAAGAGTATGTGGCAATTCCGAATAGCTAGCGAAGACCCAAGAAAATAGAAAACTAATACGGGAAAGTCTGTGCCATTCTGTAGCACCACTAGTTCGTTCAGATTTCATGACCTACCTCATTTGAGGGTCATCTTGATGACTGAGTACATACTTTCCCATTCCAACTATTGCATTGTGCCAGGAGGCTTCAATTTGTCTGAGGCGTCTTCCTCCTTCCTTACGTGACACATAACGTCTATGTAAATCAGCTCGAAAGTGGGCGACATGATGCAATGTTAGCAGTTTTCTCGTTTTTCGATTCATGTTGCGAATTTCTTGCTCAGTCCAGTCCACTAGTCCGGAACTATACACGACTACAGGGACCGGCAAACTACCAATTGCAGATATTTTATTCCTGGAGTTCAGAGCAGACTGCAGGACAAGTCTCACTCTTCTGTAGTACTCCTCCTTGCGAATTCTCTCTTTCAGTGTGTCGTTCCAGAAGGTCTTACATTCTTCACTGCCCAGATATTTGTAAGTTTTACCTGGCTCAAGATCTTGAATATAGTGTGCATACAGATCTTGAATACAGTGTACATATCAACTTCAATGCTCTCTGACGTTGTCAGTTTGCCTTTTTTTAAATTGATTTTTGCACACTTGTCGGGACCAATCTTCATGCAGATGTCATTGCTAAAGCCATTCACGACAGCATTTGGGAGAAATTCGCTTCATTCTTAACAAACAATTTAAGATCATCAATGTAAAACAAATGTGATACTGGCCTTTCATTATCATGGAGCTTGTAACCAAAGTCAGCTTGCGACAACTGTCTAGATAGTGGGATCAAACTAATGTAAAACAGCAGAGTAGATAGTGAATCTCCTTGAAAAATACTCCTGTTGATGTGAATACTTCTGTTTTCTACTGCTTCCTTTCCGCTGTGTATTAATAACCTGGTCCACGACTTCATACTAGCCTTGCAAAATTCAATAAGTCTAGGATGAAATCGATAGATCTCCAGGGTCTTCAAAATCCAATCGTGTGGTACACTATCAAAGGCCTTTTGGTAGTAAATCCAAGCCATGCTCAAATTACGTTTGCGTTTCTTTACATCATTCAAGATGACTTTATTCAGTAGCAAGATTTCCGTACAGCCATAAGAGCCTTTACGACATCCTTTTTGTTCAGCTTGCATTAGATGATTCTTATCTAGATGTCTGTACATTTTGTCAGCTACGGCTGCAGTGATAACTTTGTACAGTACTGGCAGACAAGTAATTGGCCTGTAGTTCTTCGCCAAAGAGCTCTCTTCCGCTTTGGGTAGCAAATACGTGATGCCGCGTGTGAGCTATCCCGGGAGTTCCGTTGGGTTTTCTAAAATTTTATTAACAGCCCATCCTAGATGAGAATGTATTGCTGTTAATTTCTTAATCCAATAAATCTGGATCTTATCAATCCCGGGGGACTTCCAGTTTCCCATGTTCTTAATTGCTTAGAAGAGGTCCTCTTCCGAGAATTGGTGAACATCTTCCACTGTTTCTACAAGTTCATCGGCAGCATCAACTTCAAATTGAAGCCAAGATGCGTCTTTGTTGTAGGATCTGCTCTCCTCCCAGATTCCTGCCCAAAATGCTTCGACGTCATCTTTTGAAGGAGTAACAGCTTTGCCATTCGGTTTGTGAGTCAGATTGCGATAGAATCTCTTCGCGTCTGTTTCAAACAATCGGTTCTGTACACGGAAATCATTTGTAACGTTGTAACTACGTTTGTAACGTCTAATTCTTTGAGCCCATGCTTGAATTTTTTCTTTTAGCTTCTCAACTCCCATTAGCCTGCTGGTGTAATTTTCAATTTGGTATTTTTGTTCAACATTGAATATTTTTCGTTGAACTTTAGAGGTGTGCGTTGATTTAGAAGATGCCTCAGCTAAGAGTGATATTTCGCGCCGGGTGTCGGCTATCCGTTTCATAATTCTTTTCATCCGTGGGGGTACAGACCTGTTTAATCTGTTTTGCTGTCGGCCGTCGGTGTTCTTGGCTGGCCCCAAAATTACCTGAGATACTAGATATCCAGTTGCATATATGATGTGATTGATTTCAGTAATATCTAGATCTCTGCCTGGGGTCTCGACCACCTCATTTAAGATCCCACCTCCTAACTTTAGGACTGCACGCAAAAAACACAATACACATGCTTTATCATTTTCACTGTCGATGAGAAAACCGCTATATTCGCAATTTGCTAGCTCGTATATGTAGTAAATACATTCTTTAAAACGTTGTGCAATCACAATCCACGTGTGGTTGTTCACTTTTAGCGAAAAATCGATCGTTGGCAAAACGTGTGTCCGTCTGTAAACTGTCTTTGAACAACATCAACGGCTAAAACCTAATCCTAAAAGTTGGCATTTCTCAATTGATCTCTCTGATGTTGCGGCTCCTTGCATTGGAAACATATTTTGATATTTTGGGGGCACTTTATGAAGTCTAAACATTTTGACAATTTTCTCAAAAATGGCTCCACATATTTTCGTTAAAATATTTTCTCCGGAGGAAATGGTAGAATAAATACCCATGAAGAAATGGCGTAGGTCGCATTTTCGTTGCACTCTCTGAATTTTCGTAGTTAACTTTTTACGGCATCTGCCTACAACTACAATAATGAAGATAATTTTTCCTTAGTGAAGTTTTCTCATCAAAAATAGTATTTTAAATAACATTATGCTAATTGTTTTTAAATTTTGAGTTGTTGTGCATAATTTCGGTTGATAAATAGGTAATTTTTAAAGTTTAAAAAGTTGTTTTCTCAAAACCAACAAAACCGGCCAGAAAAAAATTTCTTCAATTTTGTCCTCGTACGGAAAAGAAAGTGGTAGTATTCTATTTTAGTCTCTCTAAAGTTTTGAAAATTGCAACGCATTAGTTCCAAATTCTACGAATTCTTTTCATTGTTTACGGTCGTGATAATCGTTTGATAAAATGGATAATATTTTTATGAAAGGAAATATATCTAAGGAAAGTAGTAGGTTTAACTTGAAAATAACAAACGTACTTCTTTCACTTAAAGTTGTGATCACTTATTTAAAAAATGGTATTAAAAAATGGATACTTCAATGAAATCGTGTCACCTTTGTGTGAAATTATTCTTTCTTTTCTGTATAATGTGGTTCAAATACTGAAACAATTAAATGTATTCATGTTTATTTCATTTGGAAAAGTAGGAAATGACTATTGTTTCTACAAGCGTTTCGTTTGATATGTACTACAAGCGTTTCGTTTGATTTGGTTGAATTGTCCTTTTTCAAGCTATAACTGAGTTGCTAGTGCGGCAGGAATTGTAGTGTTACATAACTGTCTCTAATAACGCGAGAAATATATGCTGTTGTAGACCTCTGAGTATTACAGGAAACATTACGCATGGCACAAGATCTTGTGCCAATTCAGACTTAGCCTCTTACTTATGAGTTGTGATATCATTACACAGGCACACACAAAAGAAACGTCAGATCCAAAGACTTGACCGAAGTTCTGTGTGTATGTCGATGCGCTGAATCCAAATCTGAAGCCCGAATTCCGCAACCGCCTTTCAGTTTTTTTGAATCGCGAAAGAACGCAGTGAAATTGTATTTTCTTTTGTATTCGTCGATTGTTGTCAGACCCATAGACTTTACTTATGTTAATGCAAGTCGACTCGCTAAATTCAAATCTGAAGCCAGAATTGCACGACCACCATCCTTTCTTTTAAATCGCGAAAAACCACCGTGAAATTGTATATTGTAAATTTACTGATGATTTTTTTTTTGCGATTTAAAGAAAACTGGAGAGTGGTGGCGCAATTCTGACTTCAGTTAAAGTTTCAGCGCGTCGACATAGAGAAACATGTGTCAAGTCTTCGGGTCTGACAACAATCTTGTAATAAAAATACAATTTTACGATGGTTTTTCGCCGTTGAAAAAACCTTGTAAACAAAAATACAATTTTACGATGGTTTTTCGCCGTTGAAAAAACCTTGTAACCAAAAATACAATTTTACGATGGTTTTTTCGCCATTGAAAAAAACTGGAGGGTGGTGGCCTTATTCTGGCTTCAGATTCGAATTACATTACAGAGAAAGTTAGGTAATTTTGCAACAACAAATGGCAACTTTTCGGCAGAAAAGTTCGTATTATAGGTTTCCTGATACCGAAATAGTGGATAATTTTTGTTCCTGGATATAGTAAATGATACATTGTCTACAAGACCCCGATGAATTCGGTACCCATGTTGTTCAAATCCAACTACGAAACAACTCTGTGCTTGTGCCAAGCACCATTATTGTTACGAAGCACGCTCTTCCATAAGCTTCTTCCCGAGATTCTTGGGCTCCAAATGCCTTTGAAGCTGGCGGAGTAAATCAACGAATAGACGAGTTTACAGCGCGACTGTCCTTTCGGAAGGACTTTTCTCATTACTCGCAAAGTCCCCGAGAGAGCGCGTGCTTCCAAAGGGAAACTTCGGAACCTGCTCAAACACGTTAATATCATGTCTCTCTCCGTTGCTCTTCTTATTGTGCCGTAATACGCGTGAGATTTCCGAAGCCTTTCGAGATCCGTCCGGCGCGGGGGCTAAAAGGAGAAAGGCAATTAAAGTTTCGCCAGAGCCAGCTGGGACTGCAGTGCCGACCCACAGAGGATGCGCGTTATGGGAGGAAAACAGTGAAACAGGAGGGCTGAGGGGCGGGGCGCTAGACGTGGGTGGGGGTGGGTGAGGAGAGAGGTGCGGGTGGGGTGAGGGGGTTACGCTTCTCAAATGGAAGCGTGTGGGAGGAAGCGAGAGAAATGGAGGGAACACGAGGTGTGGATGGTGGGTGAGGAGAGAGATGATGGCAGGGGGAGGGTGTGCTGCTTCCGGAATGGAAAGTGTGTGGGGAAGGCGGGGGGAGGGTGATGTACGGTTTACGCCTCTCGCGAAAAGCCAAAGTCGTAGTTGAAAGAGGAGTTGGGGCTTGGCGAGAAACACAAGATGTGACGCGTCTGGATGCCTTCTTCTGCAATCTGTGCGTTGCGCTCTTTCAGACACTCGTTCCAATATTTCGCGCACTCTCACAGACGTGCAAGTACTATTAAACGTTCTTTCAAGTTCAATAGAAGGTTTTATTTTGCCACTTCTGCTCTTTAGAAGAACTTTGACAATTCTAGCAGTGTAGGATCAAGAATGTTTTATGCCTTAGGCGGTAAAAATAGAAAAAATTGTAATAGAAAAAATTGCGTTCAGTTTCCAAAACGTTTTATTCTAAATTATTCGTGAATGATACATTCCAAATATTACGTATCCCGTCCATTGATGGATTGTTTAATTCAATAAAAGATAGAATAAAAATAACTCCGTATAAAAACAGTAACATTTTACAATTAAATTATACTGTTATTTTTTGGCATCACATTTTAATTTATTTAATAACCAACATATCAATTCTGATTTTATCTGGTCTGTATAACATTATACAAAGCAGTTCATTACGCTACACCACAAAATACAACAAATATTTTAAAATTTAACATTGATATTTTGATCATTATTAAAAACGCTAGTTTTTTGTGGTTATTTATGATAGAAAAAAATGTTGATTTTTAATGAGAGATCGGAGGAGTGAGAGAGTTGTCAGGAAATGGAGAGGAAGTAAAAAGCAAATGGACGATGTAAAGAAGCGAGAGAGGTGGGGTAAAGGGCAGAGGAGTCAAAGAGACGTAGTAAGGGCAGAAAAAGTGAGAGGGACGAGGTAAAATATATAAACAAGAGTAAAAGTGAAGTGGAAGGAGAGGGATGATGTAAAGAGAGAAGCGAGTGGGGTAAGGTAAAGAGAAAAGGAGCAGGGGGAAAGCGTAAAGGCAGATAAACTAAGGGGACGAAACAATGGACAGATAAGCTAGAGGGGCGAGGTAAAGGGAAGAGGAGAGATAGGGGCGAGGTAAAGATGAAAGAAGCGAAAGTAGTTTAAGGAAAAAGGTAAATGGGAGAGGAGCGAGAGGTTAGAAAAAGGGTAAGAGAGACGGGGTAACAGAAACAGGCGTGAGCGCCGAATGAAGGACAGATGAGCTGTAGGAACGAGATAAACGACAGATAAGTGAGAAGGGAAGAGGAGCGAGGTAAACGGGAGAAAAGTGCGAGGTGTTAGATAAAGGGCAGAGAAGCAAGAGAGACGGGGTAAGGATTGGAGTACGAGGGGCGACGTAAGGGATGATGGTGCGTCGGAACTGGGAACACTGCAGGGGGTGGCTTGCACGCGAGCGAGCGCCAGTCGCAGGGATGAGTGCAGGAGGGAAGGGGAGAAACGGGAGACCCAATGCTGCAGGGGGAAATTAAAAACGGAGTGACGGTCCGCGGCCGTTTTAGTCTCTTCGCGCCGCTCTCGTCCGTCGCGCGAAGCGCCTCTTTGGTTTTTTTGCCTGCGGATTCACCCGCGCATATTTCGACTGCGAACCGTTCATATATCGCTCCTTCCCGTACCACCCCTCCGATTCCCCGCTTCGATGATCTCTTTTACGTTTTTTGGCGCGCACAAAAGACACGTACGAGGATTTTGCCCCCGTTGCCTTCTCTCCATCCCGTCCCCTGCTTTCCTTCGGTCCCTTCTCTTCTCCTCTTCATATTCTTCCTTGCTTTTATGTTGCGACTAACATCTGCTGTACGTGATATAATATTATAAAATTGCTTACAGTGAACAGACTTAGTATTATAATCAGATTCTTAAAACGAGAAGTTTAACTCTTATTGGGATGGATTTTGATGGGTATTTCAGTAGTGATGAACATGACTCACTCTTTATCTATCTGATAAAAATGCAATAAACGGTTCCATTTGGTAAGTTTCCTACTTGCCTACTTTCCAAGTTTCCATCTTTCTACTTTCACTCAATTAATTGTATTATTTTTCCTTAGCCATTGAACGGCGTTTTAGTTTCTTCCTTTCCTTCTATTCATTACCCAATTTCTCATTTTTCTGTTTTTCCTTATCTCTTTCTCCATTACTTCTCTCCCTGTACTCTTCCAAAAACTTTCATTCTTTCTTTTTTCTCCAAATTATATCTTTGATTTCTATAATTCTCCTCTTGCAGACCAGGTGTTACAGACTACCTGGATCCTCAAAAGCGCTCTCCTGGGAATTCTCTTAACCTGACTTCTCTTTTTCACGCATATTCTTCTCATTTCTCCCTTCTTGCATCTGTCCGTCTGTTTTTTTCTTTCTTCTTGGGTCACACGTTCACTGATAATCACGTCGGTAAATCCTCCCAGAGCTTGTATGAGTTGCACTGAGAGATTCGTTAAGGCCTTTTGTCCGGTTTTCTTCATCGCTCGTCGGAGGGAGGCGCATATTTTGTCATCATTGTTCCGCACTTATATCTGGTGCGATGGACGCGTTTGCAGCTCATTCTGGAGGGGGAATGGACGTGCCAGTGGGCAAGAGATCTCTGCTTTTGTCGGCGGCCGCCGCCTGCTTGAAACGAGTGATACTCCGGCAGTAGGCTTTGCCCTCTGATGTGATTCGCTTTCAGTTTTTTTTCTTCCAAGCTCATGCAACAATGATCTTAAATTAGGGTTTTCGAATTTCGTTATGATGGGTGTTAGGGCTGTTTACTGAGGTAGTAGAGAATAGACGTCTCTGTGATTGAGATTTACAGGAATTAAGAATTTATTTTTGTTGGGGTGAAGATTTTGAATTACAATACCGAGAAAAAGCCATTTCAAATAACGACTGAAAAATAGTTACATTCAAAAATATTTCTTTTATGCCATCATGCAATACCATTATTCATGTATGGTATTAATAATACATTACGTCAACTATCAAGGAACAGTATTGATTGTTCTTTTCAATGAACATAATGTGATTATTTTTACTTCTTTCATGTTCCAAAGAGTCTGATGCTCCTAACCATTAGTCAAAATTAGAACAGAGAACATTTCTGACCTTTTAATATACGACACTGTCACTTTTGTGTGCAAATACAATTGAAGCACTCTTCGTATTGTGTCGAAATATTGATGGATTCGAAAATATTAAAATGCATCATCGTATTAAAAGCATTCACATGAATTTAATAATTTTAAGTAAGCTTGCCTTGAAAGTCCTGCAAGATAAACGATCTAACACCCCACTCATTTTCATTGACATTAGAGGTGTTGGATGGAGTTTGGAGATACACTGATAAATTAAAATTGAATTGAATTATTAAGGCAGTCGACTAAACAAATATTTTTTCTCAGAAGACAACAAGATTCATAGATGAGAAGTCACTGCGATACTTTGAGCGAATTCTGACAGGTAGAAATAGGTTCAAACATTTTATTTCCAATAATTACAGTGAAATCGCATCAGATAATACATTAGATACAAGCTGTGAGTTTCAAGGTAAGATATTTCTGATTCTTTGCTATAGTGCATTGAGGCTCACATAATTTGACTTACCACTCTTCTCAAACGAAAAAAGATACTGTGAAGCTATTGGAATGATTTTACTAACTTACGTTGTTTTTTTCTTTTACATTTCATCATCAGTCACCAGATTTCCAAAGCATGTTCATGGAACCGTTTTTCGTTTTTGTCAATTATCGCTAAACTATTAAATCCTACTGGTTTTAACAGACAAAGTTTCTCTTTGCTTATTACAAATTTCAATTAGATTTTGTAGATTGTAAACATTAATTTTTGAGCTAAAATTAGAAAAATTCACAAACGCGCGCTTAAACGCCATCACAGTCGCGCTTAAACGCCATTTTCTTGAAACGACTTCAAAGTTTTCAACGAAAATTGTATTTAGAACAAGGTTTAACTGTTTTTTCAACATTCTTAAAATATTATTTTTGTTCTACTATTAGGAAACCGAAAAATTAATAAAATATCAAAAAAATGTAGTTTGGGTGGCGATGGATGGCAGCTGTTAAGAGTGTTGTCAAGTCCGAATAGCTAGCCGAGACCAAACGAAATAGGAAACTAATACGGGAAAGTCTGTGCCATTCTGTGCCACTAGTTCTGAATTATGATAGGTAATTGTAGAGTTTTAATTGTTCGCTTACAATTAATATTGTTATAATCAACAATGTTTCATGGAATTAATGAGAATTAATTCACTAACCGAAATGTGGTATTATAAATGTAGGGCAGAGCAGGTATTTCTTGTTATTTTTGTTGTTCAGTCTCCGTTAAACACTTTGGCTCGCACATTTAATACAAATACTTTTTAAGTGACTACTAAATCTATTGTTTATACGGAATATTTTTGTGAATATAAGTATATAAAGTTGGAGCATTAGTTATGGAAAAAATGATAGAAAGAATCTCTTCCGAACCCATGATTTCTTGGATACAGTTTCGATTTTTTCTGTGGATTTGTCGAAGTATTGACAAACGATGTTGAGTGTGTTATCCGTTCCCATTTTTTTGTTACTCCGGACTCTGTTGTTGGCTCAGCACATGCTCTTCCGATAGTAAACTCCACTCGAATCCCTGCTCTACTAGAAATCGTGGTCTTTTTATTAGTAGCATTATTTTTATTAGTGGCATGGCATTTTATTTGTGGCACGAAATACTACCGGCACATTTAATAACATTTAATTATTATTACATTTTATATCGTACAAATTATACCTTCATAAGTAATGTTCGATAATGAATAATTAATTTGAGATTTGAAATAATAAAAATGATAATCCTTCTATCAACACTACATTGAATACAATTGAAGAAAAAATTATTTTCAATCTGACGAGAATCACTCTCTTGACATTAATAGATAATAACTATTTTTGTCGAAATAGTTCATTTGATCATTATTAACAATCTCAAAAGCAGTTACAGCTTCAGTATATATAGTTACAGTATATCGTAGTAAGAGGCTAGCATCAATTAATATCATCTTATTGATTGCAGCAGCAAAACAGCAGCTGATGAACAAAACCACACAAGCAGCACAAAGTAGCACATACACTGCAGAACAAGAATAGAGAAAACACTCTTGTATAAAACTACAATAAATTAAATAGTTTAACAATCTTCACGAATATTGCAATAGCATACAGGGTAGCTCATTGAACTTTACAAATCAAAATAACTCGAAAAATATACAAAGTACAAAAAGTGTCAAATGGCAAGTCAAATGTCAAATCTCCAAGGGCACATCTGTCAGACCTAAAATCGAACTTCCCCCGCTCGCCCCTTGAGGGAGAGGCGGGAGCCAACTTTGAAACCTTAAATGGAAACCCCCACTTTTACCCACTTAGATACGAACTCTACACTAAAAAATTACGTAGGTTTGATATAAAACATCATTTGACAATCAAATATTTGCATTTTTCAGTGAAAATCGAAAGTTTCATTTTTTGGATTTTTTCCAAGATCCTGTGTCTAACGAAACCTTTTACAACTGTCAAATGGCATCAGGCCGCACAGTTTTTTTTTCATTCTAAGCACAACGAAAATTAGTAATAAAGGTTCCAATTACACTAGAATTCCACCTTTGTATACGGTTATAATAATTTTTAAAAGACATTAGTGTTATAACGTAACTACTTCCATTGCCTATAACTAAAATAATGCATTTTTTATTCATAAATAATCCTCAAAATAAAAAAGAGTATTTGAGAAATTAATCGTGCCTTCCGCATTCCGCAATCTCGATGCAATGAGAATCTACAACTGCCTCTTATTGTCCTTCACCACTTAGTCATCAAGAAAAAGCGCGCGACAAGTTCAGTGGAATTTTCGTGCCCGAGTTTGCAGGTGCGATGGAGCCTGCTCATCTCCGCTGGGCGGTGGCGTTCGCGCGTTGCTTTTGTCTGGGGCCATTTGCGTTGGCGCCTGGATGGCGCATTGGCGATCGACACGGCCCGCTGGTGCGGTCTCGTCTGTGGACGGTGGTGTGTCTGCTGGTGTCCGGATGCGCCATTGGCTACATAGCATTGCAGGTGTGTTCGTCAAAATAGCCGCTGTTACTATATCAGCAAAATTAATTTTAATGCAAAATACATGGTCATGGAAAGTACAAAAGCTGATTGTCAAAGTATAAGTGCTATGAAAATTATACTACTATATTTGTCAACTATATTTGTAATATAAGAGCATTTTCTTTAATTAGATGCTATTGTCATGTGCTGCAGTTACTCAAGACTATATTAGTATACTCGCAAGCTAGACATCGGACTCCAAAACTTTCCTGTTGATCGTCGAAAATAGTTGCATAAAAGAGTATTAATACAAAGTCATTTATTCACAAAAGATTTAGGGCATCTTTTCAGAATATTGCATTTACTTGATTGTATTTGCATTCAATTCAACCTTTAAATCCTGAATATTTTGGTAAAGTCATTTGCAGACATTTCTGAAGTAATTGAATTCATACTCTCTTAATCTATAAATTTCTCGAAATAATTGTCTCTTAATAGGAAGAGGAGTAAGCAAGGCGGAAAATTTATAGTGCATTTATCTTTATTAAATTACAAATCAATGTTTCTATATTGACATTTCATCTAATACCTAGTTTAATTGTTCTATTGCACGTTACAAAGAAGAATGTTGAAAAATAATTAAGATGTTATTGAGAAGTACATAACTCATAGCTTGTGATAAGGAAAGACATGTAAAATGTTGAAGAAAGGGGACGAGAAATTCTTAGAAACACCAACTTTGAGAGAGCGTGGAGAAAACATCAATAGTAAATTACTAACAAAAAAAAAGTTTTGACAGAAAATGTTTCAAAATTGAAAGGAGTTGCTGAGTTAAACCAGCATGGAAAAGTTTGTATGTTAGGGCTATATGCTGTAACTTTTCCTTCAGGTAAGGCTCAATAAAATATATATTATTAAATTGTTACTCAATGTTTGTTTAGTTTCTTCACAATATTCGCTTTCGCATTCTCTTTTAACCAATACACTTATGAAAGAAACACACGGAAATGCGAGAAAAATCTAACAGGAGGGTAATACTATTACAAAAACGTGGAATAATTATAACTAGCTGGACCAGTGCAAATCTTTCGCACTTTGAAAATCTTTGTTTTAAAATTAAAAACAGTTTCGAACTGCATCATCTCAAAAAGCTAGCCCTTAATCGGTTTGTACGCCCGCCATATAGTGTGTGACTGATCGTTCTAATATTGCTAAATGTTGAGATTAAATTTCATGGAAAATAATATTTATTCACTTTATTTCTAAAATGAAATATTATTTCTGACAGTTTTTCATTGTTAATTTACACTGATTTTGAGTTACTTCTCGTACATTACCACTCATAATACGGAGTAGGTGTCCAAAGGAGAGCTAAATATAAAAAAGTAATTTGCTTCAAAAAGGTATCATTGAATAGAATAATTCTTAAGTTTTTACTCCGGGAATTCACCTCTTCCGTGTTCTTCCAATATGCCCCACCTACTTCCAAAATGTCTCCTCACCAACCTTTCAAAATCCATTTCTTCAGAACGTAACCGAGTATCGAGAAGGATGCAGCTGAATGCCTTCTGCGAGGTTAACCAAATATCAGAACACGCGCTGATGTTATCTGACATTTATGGCGATAACAGTTTCAGTAGCGTACTAAGTACTCCAGCGCGAGTAACTGAGGGTTAAGAAGGAACACTAAGAAAGAATCCTGGCTGCGTAATGTCTGAGATGTGCACGATTGTAATATATGTTGCAATATTGTTTTCGATGTCATAACCTGTAAAGTTCTATGTGTATCGTCTTAAATTTGATCCAGTCCTGGAGGCTAATGGGCTATCCTTTAGCACATTTATAGGATTTTGCGCCGATGGCTTCTTAAAAATTGTAAACTACATTAGACACAGCAACCCCAATTGTTAACCCTATTAGTCACGAACGTTAATATCTCGTTTTTTTGTCAAAGTGAGCCTCATATTCAATAGCCGCAATTACTTTCAAAATGTGAACAAGACGTTGTACAATGGTGGATCCAAGAGGGGACCTTGAGGGGCTATCATGAATATTCTCGTACGTTTTATATTTCAAGATAACTAGTAAAAAATATAATCTCAAAACTAATTATAGGGGATTTGAACTGAAATTGCCTCCCTTCAAATTCATTCTAGATCATCCCTTGGATAGAGTAACAAAATTAGTCATACTTTCACTAAAATCGAGATATTTACAAATAGCGAGCGACGAGTTGTGATTAATGTGGCCTAACTCATGATGGAAAGGCTTTGGTGAGCTATTGGGCGTCGTATCCGACTTCATTCAATGAACTTCAGGCACCAGTTTGCGTCACAATATTAGCAAGAATGTTAAATGCAAGTAGATACCAAAATTATCACATTGTTGTATCACAAGCCATTGGAACAGTTATAAGAAGCGCTTAAAAAGTTTTGCAGAATCTTTTATTTATATCACCCTCATCGTGTCATTTTTCGTTGAAAATTGCCACTTTATGTCAATTTCAAAATGTTTCTCAACACTTCTCGCTCTTCATGCAACACGACGGTCAGTGCCTAGTCTGTCTTATCAAAAGAAGTGCCCTGTTGTGGTCACGTGGTTCGTGTCGTAAAATGATGCAGAGCAAAAATAGGTTCTCCGGACTAGCTCACCCATATCTCTCCACCATGACCTAACTCCTCCCGAAATGCTTCATTTGAGGACATTCCGTGCAGGGGACCGAGACACGCCATCGCTTCGCCAGAATCGGCGGCGCCATCAGCATCACCGAGTCGGTGGTGACGCACGTGGAGCCCGTGCAGGGCATGGTGCTGGTGCTCATTTTCGCCACCAGAGCGCGCCGCCGGCTGAACAGCGCGTTCCGGACGCTCGCGGTGCTGGACAGGGTGTTGGGTGCGTAAAATGTGGTGATGTGCACTCTTAATTTTTGTTTAGAACATTTTTAACCAATTGTTTGTGTTTTTACTTTTCCGTATACACAACTAAATACGGAGTAATACACATAGTATAGGGAAAGTTATGTAATGCTGCGGAAAATCGATTTCCAAATTTCAACGGAAAAACAGGTTCCGGGGTCTCCTGATATCGAAAAAGTGGTTCTTTTCAAAACGGCCGTTTGTCCATTTCTGTCCATCTGTGAAAACTACTAACGCCTGAACTATGCGTAGGAGTTTTTACAAATTGAAGAAACACCTCTCCATCTGGCTCGAGTCGAAGCTTTGAGATTTTTAAAGTTACGTTTTCCATCTTGAAATACCTCGGAAACAGTTTTGGTAACCAAAAAAAACAAAATTTTTGAGCATTTTTTGTTATTTTCATAATAATTTTTTAATAGTTGATCTTAGTATAAAAATAGTTTTGTACAATTTTAAAAGCCATAAAACTCTCCAAAAAATTGCTTGACAAATTATTTTTTTTCAAGAAAGTAGTAAAAGAGCTTCGAGGTTTCCAAATTCTACTAAATTTTCGTTTTTTTTCTGAAGTTGCCCAAAATTACCAATGACATGTTCTAAACGTCATATAGTAAATAAAAATCTATTAAATAATAATGTTTTTAATACTTACTTCGATTAAACTCACGTTTAAAATTTTTGGTGAATATAGTCTGGTTTATAGCGACATTTTCCCTGTAAAAAGTAGTAAATTCGTTTTCGTTTATGTTAACTGCTTATGTTCCATCACCTTTGATGCAGGTAAACCACCGTTAGTGGTTCCAGTCTTCTACATATTTAAATAGTGTTTGCGTTTGAGTCGTGAAATATAAGTGCAGAAGTCATTTTTCATAAAATAACTTTGCTGTTTCTGTTGAAAAGTTGAGAAGTAATTGCATTATATCATTATTTTTCGTGAATATGATAATACAGTATTCTGGTGATATCTTTACATAACAAATGGTGAACTTTTCTATAGTTTTTATCGATTTGTATTCCTCAATAAATTATATTTTGAAAAATGATTTGGATGAGTTTTACACATATTTACAGTATTAAGAGATAATTTAATATGATTGGCAGAAACGCCATAAACTTTTGCTCACAATGTTCAATGTGACTCTATTTTTCTGCCCAGGCTTGAACCCAGTTACGCAGGCAGCGAAGACACGAAGAACTCTTGTCGTGCGTGCTGCAACATTCGTCATAACAAATATCATCCTCTGGGCTGTCACGTTTCGGGCCCTGGGAGAGACTCTCAGTTACAAATACTTGATGTGCGTGTCTATTTTGATCAGCAGTGGTTCGCTGTGCATGTACCAGCTGCACTACTTTGCGTCTGTTGCTAAAGAACGAGCTAGATACATAAATATTCGTCTTTTACGCGGTTTTGGCGCGTCGTCTCAAGACCAATTGGAAGAACTTGTTTTTCGACACGCTATAAAAGTTGCTGCAGATCGCTCTGCACGAAATTCGAAGGCAATAATTAATGTAGGTCGTTCTGACTTCGACATCAGTCGTGTAGTATCAGTATCTAATGTGCAGGGAAAACAAGAGTCAACAATAAGCTCCATAAACTTGGAAAGTTACTTCAATGTGAAGCCATTCAAATTGCCTTGGGTAAATCCAATGTATCAAAGCAATCCTAAGAAGCCAAAAATCGAACCACAGTTCGAAAAAGTAAATTTTATTGACGACTACGACAATAATGCACAAAATATGGCTTGGAAGAGCAAGAATTTTAAAAAATCAACAAATCTATTTGGGATGAAGTCAGTCAACGATGGCACAATTTTCGACTCTAACGTGTCAGAGAGTAAAACGATTCTACTGCATGCATCGGAGGAGGCCATGGTGTTTGCAGCTCACGAGACACGTGTGTCTCACGGGCTCCTCTGCGATTACTGCGAGGCGATAAATTCCTTATACGGATTTCCTGTCCTCATGGAAGCTGCCGCCATATTGATATGCTTGGTCTCATGGATCACGATAATTGTGACAAGAGTTTTCCAGGAACAGGACGTGTTCGCTGGGGTACGTTGCACTCTTCAGGGAATCAATTACTGCATGTGGACAATCCACAACTGGCTCAGGGCAAGTACCAAACACTCAGTTCTTTATACGTATGTATTTTACCAGTTTATTGACTATTATTTGTTTTTGTTTATTAGTTATTATTTGGGAAACGGTATAGTGATTGGCCACTTAAGAGTTGTGACCACATTAACTCATTTGAAAAGTAAAATTTTGAAAATATGCTACTCACTTTCGACTATCCAATGGTCCTTTTACTTATCCCAACCGTAATGTGTATCTGGAAATGAATATTACGTTATTAATTATTTTTCATAAAAACGTGTCATTTTGTATAGTAATTGGCGAGAAATTAAAGTGATTGGCCACCGTGATGACAGTAATTGGCCACTGAATTATTTCTAACAGAAACAAATAGTATAACGATATATTCAATTAATTATTATATTACCCATGAAAGCACACAATTTATAAGATACAGATTTAATATAACTTTAATATTTAAGTGCTATTGGGGTAAATCCTCTATTTTTAAATATGAGCATATTCGACTCAATTCTATGTCAGATGTGTCTTCTGACCGTCCGTCACAGGGAGTGTGATGGCATTTTTTAATAGAAATGGGCGGAATATGCTTCAAATATATTTGCAGAATACCTCGCTTGTAATCCATCCGTTGTCACTTTCAAATCTCTCAGCCATCTGGGACTGTTTCAGCAATTTTTCTGGTGTCCGTTTGTATTGATAGATATATCAATGGATTAGTAGGGCCTTGGAAGTGGGGATAAAACCGGAAAAATGGCTGAAAGAGGAGTCCTAACCTCCTCTAACCCTAAGCAGGATAATCCTGCAGCACTAAAAGTGCAAAGGGTAAATTAATTAATTAATCAATGGATTAGTGACAAGTCCACTTGCTGCAAACCAGAACAAGCCTATCATGTTGTCTTTTGAAGCTCTTTGTTTTACCGAGTAAACATTCTTATTTCCTTTTTCAGATAAAAACTTCCCTGTAATTGGATGATTCAAAATTTGACTGTTCTCCATTAGAGACCCTTTCAGGATCATTTATTTTCTCACCCAAGTTACTTCCTTCGATGTACCCTAGAACTTCTTCAAATCACATTCTGATGTCTTTTTCGCTGGCACATGAACTAGCAGCTGTCACTTGTCCGTTTAGTGATTATGGGATATCTTCTTAAAAATGTCTCGACCCAGCCTTCACATGGACGGTTGTTGTTGAACGAATTGGGCAATTAGTTTAGCTGCTAAAAGTTGTTGAACGCTACTCTGTAGATTTTCCTTCTTCTTTGGAAAGCCTTTCCGGGCTAGTTCAAGTATACACCTAACAAGAATGTCTTCTACTTTAGATAATACAGTATCAGAACTTGTGCTGTTTTGTGATCTAAATTGTTAAAATGAAACTGGAAGCTTGTTTTCGGAACATTAAATGATTTTCCAGCAGAACGCACAGATTACCCGTTATTTTTAACACATTTGATGACATTTTCTGTGGCTTCTGCATCGTACTCCTGCTTCTTTGGCATTGTAAAATATCTTATTCCAGGCCCATACAAGTATACCCATATATTACCTGTGTGCAATAATATTAAACTACGATATTTCCCACCTCGTTTACAGTTTGATATAAACAATGGGATCACACTGCATTTTTCCTACGAAATCTGAAATGTCAGATATTGTTAGTTTTCTACGTCAGGTCGTAAAGCGATATGCTACACGTTAGAGGCAACTGAGTGACGTGTATCGCTCGAAGTTTAATGAGTCTTTTAGCTATTACACAGTTTCGTTCTATGACCTTGATATATGGAAATAGTTTTGAACTGTGACGGCATAGTATGATGCTGACGCTAAATTTCCATAATTCTACGTCCTCTTCGTGAACAGGTCCTCGACTAAAGCTGCACATCTAAGAGGTTGAATTTTGGAAATAAAGAGGTAGCAGCTCATTCAGCTGCCACAGTCGGGAACCACTTCCACATATCGCGATGTACACACGATCGCTCTCATGTAGTGTTTGCTGATATTACACTACTGTAACAATGTTCGCGGACGCGCAGGAACCCAAAAGTGAGTTCATATCGTCTACGGTTTAATGATTCATACTCTGCCAAAACTGTTGTTTACTGTCCAACGCTGAGACTTCTATCGACATTCTGGAAGTAAACGATACCCAACCTTACACAACGCGGTTTTAAAACATGTTCAGTGGATGATACGACAGTGGGCGTGCAATGTTGGCGGACGATAATTCTGATGTAATATCGTTTTTCTAAATTAATTTATCGTAATGTAGTTCTCGCATGCATACAAGTTTAAAAATGAGTCCATATCGTACATGACTCATCATTTAGCATTGCGCAATTACTATTATTTACACCCGCTGAGAGTTTCATTGACAATCTGAAAATACTCCTGGAAATAAACGATTCCCTACCTAATAACAACGCAGTATTACAAAGGTAGAGAAGATGGTGCCCGCGTAGTGTGCGATGCAGTTCGGTGGAAAAGTATGGTGTGATATCCTTTCCCGATATGTCTCGTGATTGCGAACAATGATTCTGATGTGTTGCTTTCCTATTTAACCCTATCTTTGAGTTTGGGCGTGCCCAGAGGCTAAAAGTGAGTTCATAACGTACATAATTTATTGCTTCACATTGTGCAAAATCTACTTCTGGAAGTAAAGATACCCTATCTTACACAAGGTGATATTACTAATGTGCAGATGTTGTGTTCGTGTAGATGTGCGATGCAAGTGCGGCAGATAATACTGCTGTAGTTTCGCTTCCCACGTCTCTCTACTGTAATGATTTACACGTATGCGCGGGAGCTCCATAGTGAGTTTCTATCGTACATTACTTCTTGCTTAATGACGTGAAAAAGCTATTATTTACACCCACTCGTTGAGACTTTCATTAACGTTCTGGAAGTAAACAATTCCATACCTTGCATGTAGCGGTATTACAAATGGGCAGACGATGCTGCTCGCGTCGGCGGGCAGTTACAGTTGAGACGGATGCGTCTAGTACTTGAGTATAATTTTCTGATACCAGTCACGTGATCGCTCACGATAATTCTGATGTAGTATCGTTTTCCTACATTATCGTCCTATCGTAACATATTTCACGCATGCGTGGAAGCTCAAAAATGAATTCGTATCGTACATAATTTATTTCTTCACCCTGTGCAAAACCTATTATTTATACCTGCACGCTTCCATTTACAATATGATACCCTACATTCCAAAACACGGTATTACAAATGTGCAGATGATGATGCTCGCGTCGGAATGCGATGCAATTGCGGTAGATAATTCTAGTGTAGTATCGTTTTCCTGTACAACTATCGTAATAATGTAGTTCGCGCATGTGCAGAAGCTCCAAAATGAGTTCGTATTGCACATAATTTATTTCTTCACCCTGTGCAAAACCTATTATTTACACGTGCACGCTTCCATTTACAATACGATACCCTACATTCCACAACACGGTGCAACACAAATGTGCAGATGATGATGCTCGCGTCGGAGTGCGACGCAACTGCGGCGGAGGCAGCGAGCACGGCAGCGCTGGCGCAGAAACTGCAGCTGCTGGCGCCGCCGTCGGTGGACGCGGAGCTGCGACTCCTGTCGCGCCAGCTGCTGCATCGGCGCGCGCGCTTCACGGCAGACGCCGGCGCAGGCGGGCTGCCGCTCGACCGCTCGCTGCTGCGATCGCTCGCCGCCGCCATCGCGGGATACGTCGTGGTCGTGGTGCAGCTCGGCGGATCCGGCGTCAACTCGGACGCCACGGTGTAAGAGATACAGGTGGGTTCACTCCCGGTCTAAAACTAAGGCTAATGTGAGGCTAGTTCTCACAGTTCTCGCTATGTAAGCGCTGCGAACGACTTGGGCAATTTTGGGACGAGATGGTGATCCATTTAATAGCTTTGTAACCTCTGGTGGAAGCCACTAAAATCGCGAGACGCCATCATGAATGCCCAACTCGATCGTGCGAATGTACGGATAAGCGAGGAACTAGCCTCAAACTGGCTTAAAAAATTTTGTCCAAAAGGCGGCTAGTTGACACACCTATATATCTTACACCGTGTCGGACGTGCAGCGTTAAGAGTCCCTTCGCACGGAGCCGCTCGGCAGCGTTTCCGAGTGGCGCGGCTGTTGGTTTAACCCTGCAGTGGTAACGTGACTTTTCGAAACAAAAGTGGTAACGTGCGGTGCCTCCAGACCCCCACACTCTTTTCATGATATATGCTAAATTATTAAAAAAAGAATTAATTTAACATTATTCTTACATTATGAACAATGTTTTGCGTATAATTAAACAATTTATTAAGAATTCACTTGCTAAACAAGTCTGAGAATTCATCAGGAAAGCATCTAATTTTTGGAGTTAACTTTTCTACTGGTCTGCTTGTGTTGTCACATCCAAGCCCATGTTTCGTAGCACAAATTGAAATCTTTTCAAATTCAAAGTGCAATGGAAAATTTCAATACCCACATTATCCACATTCCACAATTCAACAATATTTTGATGCCCTGATTTCACAGATCCAGCCAAAATACATGGCCCAATCATTTTTATTCCTCTCTAAATCCATTTAAATTTTGATATTGGTGGATTCTGTAATTCTCTCAATCATATCCAAATCAATAAACAAAGAAAGCTTTATCCCGGTCTTTTGGAGTTGCGTGCAGACTGCTTTTTCCAGGGCGGTGAGTAACGATATTGCGTTCCCGCTTTCAGGAAAAGTTGGTGTATTCTTCAACTCCTTTTTTAACATATAAAGTGACCTAAAATGTTCGTAGTACTTCAGTATTAACTTTTAATGGGAATCTTAACGTAAAAATATAGCATGCAATACGTTGCTAAACTAATAGTATGTAAGCGACTGAAGACATCTTTGCTAACGTAAAAGGTAATGCGGGGATCCCTGGCCATCCCAAACAAAAAAACTGCTTGTTACACGGAAAAAACTTACGAAATTGGCAAACTGAGAGCACAATAAATATCATGATACAAAAACAGAAAGGTACTCAAGCAATGGTCATGGTAGCCAACGAGGGAAATACAAGAAACGGGATGAAAGGATCGTGGGGGTCCCACAGACCCCCGCGTTACCACTCCCGGTTTAAATGGAGGTTTCCATGAGTGGCCCAGAAGCCTTGCTGCCGCGCTTAGTGGCGAACAACCGCCTCCAACAGCGCAGACGAGCTTCCGCGACTCTGCCAGCAGAACGGAGTTCCAAATTACAGCCTTCACCCTAGGTCACTTGGAAGAGCTATTGTGCTTAGCTCCTTTATGGACGCCGTCACATGGAGCCGCTCAGCAGCGCTCCGGATGCTGCGGCTGGCAAAGCTGTAGTTCATAAGGAAGTTTTCACATGAGTGGCGCAGTAGCACTGCTGTCTCAGTGGTGAACTCCCGCCACCGGCAGTGCTGACGCGCTTCCGCGCCACTGCCAGCAGAACAGAGTTACAAATGGCAACTATCTCACTAAGTCCCTTGAAAGAGTCACTGAACTGAGCTGTTTACGGCCGTCTTCACACATGGTCTCTCAGCAGCGCTTCCGAATGGCGTGGCTGCTGACCAAGCACTGATTTACATGGAGGCTTTCACATGAGTGACGTAGTACCGCGGCTCTGCGCTTAGTGGCGAGCTCCTGCCACCAGTAGAGCTGGCGCATTTCTCCGCCTCTGCAAGCAGAACACAGTTCCAAATGGTAGTCATCACACTAGGCCACTTGGAAGAGCCCCTGAACATAGCAGTTTAACGGACGACTTCACATGGAACCACTCAGTAGTGCGAATGGCGCGTCAGTTGATTGAAATGGAGGTTTCCACATAACTGGCGCAGTAGCGCTGTTGTCGCGCTTAGTGCCGAACTGCCACCACCAGAAGCGCTGATGCGCTTCCGCGCCACTACCAGCAGAACAGAGTTCCAAAGCAGCCTTCACACTAGATCACTTGGACGAGCCACTGAGCATACCTGCTTACGGTCGCCCTCACATGGAGCCACTCGACAGCGCCACCGAGAAGCCGTTTTGACAGCCCTGCAGCAGTGGGAGCCGCAGTGGAAGACTTCTGTGAGCGCAGACGTGTACCGAGTACAACCTTGTTAATCACGAGACACGATGAACGCAGCAGGGTGAACTGTCAATTCCCACATACCCGAGCATATTGCCCTTTTCGTACGTGACTAGGCGTAATAGCAATGCCACAGAACAATCGTACAAGGAAGTGAGGAAGAATAATATTAATAATCAATATTATTGTTAATGAAATATATTGCGTGTTTTGTCGCATAGAAACTTGCTTCTTCTTAATTACTCTTAACTGTTTTGACGTTGATAGTTACGTCTGTGTCATAATCTTCACAAACTGTTCCACCTTCACGGAAACTAGTAGCTGGCAGCAATGTAGTAAGTTTAATAGCTTTGCTGAGTAGACGCACAACTGTTCATCGAACTTCAATGCATTTCAATGACAAAGACATGTTGCATATGATGGTTTCTGTTTGAACCATTATTTATTGAATTATTTTTTATTTAACTCCGAATTTTTAATATTTTAGTTTTCTTTGAAACATTATTATATAGTTTCCAATTGTGCGCTGGAAATCGGTGATTTTTGTTAGAGAAAACCCCCTTTTGTGGGGCCCTGGTAACGAAGAAACGAACAAATTTCATTCCTATGGACAGTAGATTTCTTCCTCCGACATTTTGTGTAGTCAGACTCAAGATTGGAAGGTTTTAGATGCAGAAAAATCGATTGATGTCAAATGTGTCTCCAGATGCGGTCTGTCTCCCGATGTTTTGGTCTTCGTGCCCGTTTGTCTGTCCATGTGTTTGTCCACAGGGCTGTCTGTCTTTATAGCGTCATTGCTAGCACCTGAACCGTTCAAATGATTTTCTTCAATATTAATATTCCACAATCGATTTAAAAAAATCTCAAGGCCCTAAGGGTTTAAAACAGACATTCTGATTTTTGGGGGTACTTTACATGAAACTCAATATTTTTAACAGTTTCTCAAAAATGGCTCCATTTTTTTTCCTTTAAACTTTGTCCTCGGATACCGTTAAGGAACTATAAAAATGACGCAGGTCCCAGCTTGGTGAAATCTCTGAATTTTCGAAAATTGCAAAAGTTTTCACCCCCTTCCTACAACGAAAATTTTGAAGGTAAAGATTTTTCTTAATGAAATCTATTACTCAGAGACAGGTCTTAAAATTTTTCGAAAATTTGAACAGTGTTTGAATAATTTTGCGTGAAATATAGGCAATTAGTAAACAATTATTTTCTTAAAAATGGTTTCAAATTTTTCTTTAAATATTTTTCTCCAATGTATCAAAGATCGGTAAACAATTATTGCTGGTCGCATATTCGGCCATCAAAAACGAATTCAAACATTGCTAAAAATAGATGAATTTCGGATAAAAATGAAAATGAATTTCAAAAATTGTAAAAAGAAAAACAAATTGCAAAAGTATAGCATTGACAATAGACTTTTCTTAAATTAAATCTGTTTTAAATTTTAATCTTTTTATTGGCTCATTTTTTTAAAATAAATGAGTTTTCGCATACTTTGTATTTCGCATACTTGAAATTAATGCACTTTTTTAGAAAAAATCTCGAGCAAGTTTCAAGTTTTATTTCATTTCTTAACGGAAACGCTTCCAAATATTCACAAAACTGTTGTTTTATTCCTGAACTCTGCTTTCCATCCTTTCACATTTTCAGATTTTATGTTTTACTTAAGGATTGAAAACACAGATTTGTCATAAATCATATCTATTGAAATAATTTTGTTTCTATCCCTAAGTTATTACTATATGCTTATTAATATTGAAATAGTTTGTTCAAAATACGCAATATTCATTGTGTAGCTTCAATTATTTATTTTTATTGTGTTTTGTTTCAAGATCCCATTAATATCCTGTAATAGAAAACTCTATTAAATGGAGTTCATGTAATAAACAATGTTATTAAAATTCAAACTTATGACAAATCCCTGTTTTCAATCATTCAATTCTTTCAATCAAAGAAAGACAAAAAATCTGAAAAGGCGGAAGAATGGAAAGCAGAATTCAGGAATTTAATGTGAAACAGCTTTGTGAATATTTGGAATATGTTTCGTATCTTCAAATACTAAGATCCCTTCTCTTCCCTTCACCGAGCGCTCGTTTGTTGGTGGAGCGCTGCGTGACCTTGTGTGGTGGACTGTTTCATTGAAAATATTCGTTAAACACTAGTTGCAAAAAACTTTCAATTACTCCAATAAAATGCTTATATAACATATGATAATATATATCATTGGATTTGTCTTTTTACGCTCGTTATGATAGGCCGAAAAAAATGTATAGTCCCCTCTTGAAAAAGCAAAGTGACCTCAAATATCTCTTAAAATACAAGTGATAAAATAGAAATGAATACACGTATCAATTAGCCCTATCACCTTGTGCACTTTCGTGAAACCTACTTTGCATTAACTTTAACCGTTGAAAAGTTATAGGATGTGCTAGAGTTGGGTGACTCCTGTATATTTAAAAAAAAATAACTCAGTATAGTTTCTAAACCAGTTAAAAAAACTTTATTGAAGCAGTAATTCGACTGCTCCTAAGGGCAGCATTGCCGGCTTTCTGTTCAACCAAAACAACGTAACATGGAATTTAATTTCGTAAATGCGGTTTCAACCGCGAGCGTGTCTTACTCCTAAAGTCACCTTCCATGTGACATGTGTTTTCCGAACGCAGTCTGCAAACAACATTCGAGAGGTACATGAAGCGAGGAACCACGATATACTGCGACCCAGGTGTGAATTAGGGTAATTGAATTCGGCGCCAAGGTCGAAGTAAAGCTGATGTTACAGAAAAACTTTTCGAAGCTCATATAACTCCAAGCCTCATTGAAGGCCTATGTATATCAATTGGGAAATCAAATATTGTGTACAGGTACGTACAGTTTCCATTAAGTTTCTTTAAATATTTTTGCTCTTTTTAGAACAACATCAAGTGAATTTAAATGAGTTAATTTCTTTTAACTATTCGTTGACTTTTTGAATTTGAGGGCCATTTGCATTGCTAGGCATGAAAAAATAAATAAATTGTCATTCAATTTTGTTCAGCATTCCAAAAGCAGCATCTGCCAAATACACGGCTCAGTTGGTACAGTTCATATGTCTACCCCAAGAATTAATTTTTCCTTATTTTTTCGAATATACAATTCTTATTTACTGTGATACGTCAGTTTCCCCGCCATTATATCGATATTATTTTGGCGTTTATTTATTTATTTATTTGGCCAAGAACAGTATATGTATATGACGTGTGGGGAAAGAGATTATCTGCGTACATTTTCTTGAGGCCCAGAATTTAAAAAAATGAGAAACTAGAAAAAATAATTTAGAAAATAATTATTATTTTAGAAAACAAATTGAAAAATGTTTGTTCCCAAGTTATAGAAAATCAATTTCAACGGTGAAAGAACTGCTGATTTGATTTTTCTGCGTTGCTAAAAAAATAGAAATGAACATCAAATCTATTCCTACCATTACAAGCAAAAGGAGTGCTCAACAAAACGTGCGCACAGTGAAGGTACATCCAGAAGCAAAACAAGGGGACATCTCAGCATTTGCAGCAAGTGCGTTACGACTTACACAATAAATAATCCAATTCTATATATTGTCTTTGTGTGTGTGAGACAGTGGCGTAGCATAGTGGGGGAAGCAAAAATTCACAAATAATAATAATAATAATAATTATTATTATAATAATTATAATTATTATTATAATAATTATAATTATTATTATAATAATTATAATTATTATTATTAATATTGCGCAAAGTATTGTAGAGGCACCGACAGTCCATAGATCTTCTCCTTAGGTAGCTCGTTGAAACCTGGAGTAGATTTTATTTTCAGCCGATACATAACATTTTTAATCGTAATGTAGTGGAATAATAATAATAATAATAATAATAATAATAATAATAATAATAATAATAATATCTTGTAAGAATTTGAGCCATTTCATATTTTTGTCGCACCTACGATTAGGATCGATTGAAATGTACACGGATTCTTTTATTACTTATTCTGTGACGACGTTCTGAATGAGTAATAAAGACATCTTGTTCATTGTAGCGGCTAACACCGTGTGTACTGACTTGTAAGTATTCCCCGTATTTTATTTTGTGCTTTGTTTGTTACTAATATTTAGTGAGAATGACTTCCATCGTATAAATAATAGTGACTTTTATTGACACATTTTTGATAACGAAACCAGAGATGCTAACTTGTGAAAATGAATTGAGACGGGAGCTATTTTTCTCATTAGTTAGAACATCTGTATAAATTTGTGACTCTTTTGAGCATCTACAGTTGTTGGATAAGTATACTTAATTAAAGTGAGTTACATTATAAGATTCGGACGACACTAAATGTAATCAAGACTGCATCTGCCGAAACTGACTTCGATTGCAGACATTTATTGATGTCGCAACGAAAATAATGCGGATCCACTTAAATAATTAAAATGTATTGTGAAATCCAACCTGGGAGATTCTCTGCTCAATATTATAATATTGCTCCGATTATTTCTTACAATTACCACAAGCAATGTCAGCTGTCAGAAAAGTTTTTCAAAATTGAAATTAATCAAATTTATTTGAGATCAACAATGATTACTTTAAGGCTAACTAATCTGACTATCTTGTCTATGGAAAAAAGATATGTGATCAGCGTTACCAGACGTCCCGCTTTTTAAGACTACCGCGCGGTACAGTCCAAATCACGCTTTTGTAATATAATTGCATCTGAATTACCCTAAGCAAAAAATACAACAAAAAAGAAAACTAGAAAAAAGTACGTGACAGAAATCTCAGCCATAGTAGCGGGTGAGCCAGTCTTCGCATGATGCAATAGGGTGAGTCGGATCGTCGGGTGGGTAGGTCGTCGCGTTACATCATGCGTCGTCGAGCTAGCAGTGTCGATGTAGCAGTATCAGTGTTGGTAACTTTCAGTGGCAGATAGATAGATATAGTTTATTTAGCCTTCTCGGCTATTTTTTACATAAATTACATATTTACATACATTGCTTACACCTATAAGTATACTCTATTAACTATTTACAAAATAAATTTTCTACTTTTATGTGTTTTATAATTTTCTTTTAAATTCTTTAATTTGTTGACAATTTTTTGGTCAAATAGTCTATTTTTGGCCTGTTCAGTTTTACTAAAATTAATTACTAAATGTTGTATTTGTCTTGTTTTCCTTGTTTATCATTCACTCTTTGGATTTTGCTTACTAAATCTCCTATTACATGGTTTTTAATTAATTTATTAAATATTATAATTAGTTAATTTATTTAATTAATATATTAAGCTACACAATATATACATTTGTGTGCTTAAAATTACTGACATTAAATAAATTTACTACAATCGTTATTATATAAGTTTACAAAAAATACTATATTATTGATATAAAATATGTTAATAATGCACAAATTAAAACAGATGTTAATCTTAAATAAGTCTGTTAAAGCTCTTGAATTAAAAAATGTTCTAAAAATGCTTAATTAAAAATTTGTATATTCCAATATATGAATATTTCTGTTATTTGGAATAAGGGGATGTACACTGGCCAATGTTAAACTCATGTTACTCATTATAACACAGCTGTGAAACAATCAAATGTAACCAAATTAAATTACTTTCAATACAATATTATATCATAAGCACATGAAAATTGAAATCTTACATTTCGTTATGCGGATTCTAAAGAGGAGTACGGTGAAAAGTAAAGAATTAGCTTATATGTCGCTAGTGCGACCCGTGTTAGAATACGGCGCGGTATGCTGGGACCCGTACAGAATATCGCAGCAAGGTAATCTAGAAAGGCTCCAGCGCAGAGCATTAAAATTCACTTTCAGGGGTACAAAAAATAAAGGTGCATGGGAGTCACTCGAAAAAAGGCGGATTAAGTTGCGACTCTGTGCTATGTACAAAGCATACAAAGGTTATCCTGCTTGGGGTGAAATTAATCGTCGTCTAGGAAAACCTACTTACTTCGGTCGAGCGGATCACAAGCACAAAATTAAGACAAGAGTGCAGAAAACGGATGTTGGGAAATTTTCATTCACAAACAGAACTATTAGAGACTGGAACAGTTTGCCTGCGACAATCTTTGAACCCTTTCCTCAAAACCTGAGAAAATTTAAAAATAAATTAGTTTCCTAGCTATTCATCTATATTTTATGTCATTGTATTATTGTTAAGTTTCTACTGTTAAATAAGTAGAATTTCCTATTAAGTAATTTGTCTAATTGTTATTATTATTAGTAGTAGTTGTAGTAGTATTGTCATTATTATTATTATTATTATTATTATTATTTATATTCGTGTAGTGCAGTGCAGTGAGGTGCAGTGTTGTGTAGTGGAGGGAAAGAAATGCGAAAGAGATGCATATCAGTTAAGTGTTGTGAAGTGCAGTACAGTGAAGTGAACTGAAGTGAAGTGGAGTAAAATGAATTGGAGTAAGGTTTGCGCTGTGAAATTATGTACCATTATTCTTAATTATTGTTTGTTTTTTTTTTCTAAATCAAGTACTCTCTTGTAATTTAAATATTCTGCCACCAAGTAATGATACTTCATTGCAGAATTAATAATAAATCTAATATCATCATCGGTGCCTCCCTTAAAAATCTAAATATGTATTGAAAATTGGATACATTTCCCACTAACAATGCCATAGTTTTACTAAGAGCCTTATATAATCAAGAAGTCGACCAGCGGAGAAAAATTTCTCTCTTAGCGGATTAAAAATTAACAGCTCCACAAACGATGAAACTTTTCCTCCAAAATGCCATTTTTTTCAAATTCATATGCATTACATATTTGCACATATTACATTCTTGTTCACCAACATTATGTAAAATGCAAAAAACAGAATAGTTAACACATTTAACACCTTCAACTACTGTGGGAGAATGAGTTTGTGAGAGAGAGAGCAGCAGACTTCTTTTGCATTTCGGGAATATCCTGTTCTCTTTCCCCCAACACCTTCGATAATTCAACTTATTGAGAGGGATTGAAGGACCAGCTTTGGACAGGTTGCATCTGTTGTGTAAGATTACTGCTATTATAGCTTAAGGAAAGCAAGTTCACAATTGACATAAAACACATATATTAAATTCAAGCACAATAGAGGTACAGTGATTGATCAACAGTTAAACATGCAGGCACTTTCTTCAGACTCATTACACATGGTTAGACGGCAGTTCAAACCAGCGTTGCTGGACCATCACGCAACACGTGGCACAGGCAGCATTTCAGGCAGTGGTGTTGTATTCCCCTCGCGTTAGGCGATACAGGGGAGAAATGCTCAGAATGAAGAACTGTCGCAGTCTGGCGCTCGCCAGAAACGCACCATCACATCACACGTGGTACAGGCAGCATTTCAGGCAGCGTTGTATTCCCCTCGCGCTAGGCGACACAAGGGAGAGGCTCGTAATGCAGATTGCTGCAGCTCACGGTTCCTAAACGCTGCACCTTGAACTGGACGTGTAGCGTACGTCGAAAACAACGCTCGGCGAGCGTTGCACAAACTAGGCCTTAAACTAAACCTGTAGCACATGTCGAAAAACAGCGTTCCGCGAGCATTGCATTCAGCGCGCATTGCCTTACGCGAGCATCGTTACCACGAGGCTCTGACCAGCTCTGACCAGACAGAGACCAGACTGACCTCGACTGCGTCGGGTGACGCAGAGAGGGAAGCTCGCAGCCAATGAGCGAGTGTCATTGAAAACTGGGCTTTATGGTTTGAAATTGGAAACGTTTGGGTTACGAATTTAGTGAATATTTTACGTGTGATTTTGAATGTTGTTTTACGACCTGTGCCAGCATGAAGCCAATGAATTTGTACTGCTCAATTATTTTACGGACGTGCTTTTAAAATTTTAAGGAGTCGTATTCGCTCCGCTGTCCCCCCAGAAATATTGTAATTAATATTATTTATGTAGTGTGCTCCGACAACTACCATTGGTACATATCACCTGTATGTAAGAGAAACCACGGTGTAAGATATATAGGTGTGTCAACTAGCCGCCTTATGGGCAATATGTTTGAAGCCAGTTTGAGGCTAGTTCCTCGCTTATCCGTACGGTGCGCACGATCAGATTGGGCATTGGTAATGGCGTCTCGCGCATTTAGTATTTTCTGGTGTTTTCTTTGCAAGAAAGCAATCAATTCACCGTCGCTGAATACACATAATTGGGGAACGGCTACTGTAAATGTACCGGGATCTTTTAAGACCTATTATACTCGCTGTCAGGGGGTTTAATGTTTTTGAAATATTTTGTAGCGAGAGCCATGCATATTTGCAATTATATGATTTAAGTATCAAAGAATGAGTATTTCCATTTAAAAACAGGAGTTGGAGTTCTAACAACAAAAAATAGTAGGGATTACATTTACGAAAATCACTTAAACAGTAATTTACCATTTATTTGACATTCATGTTGCTCAGCAATCAACAGGTTTGTTTTTTTGCAACAGTATATTCATCACTGACCCTCATTTGAAAATCATTTGTGTCAATTATAATTTTCTAGTAATATTTTACAGATTAAAAAACTGTAGTTTATTATAATTCAATACAATTCTTTATTTCAATATTAATAATATTCAATTTGTACATATTATTTTCTGAAATAATTACAATATTATGACTTACAAGTCTCAAAATCACATAACCTACTTACAAACAGTATACATATACAGTTTACATATATTCTTAATTTCCTAAATATATTAATGTACATAAATGTTACATAAGTAACTTATAAATACATTTTACATTTATTGCAGAATTATCATTATTAACATTCATTTGCCTGTACTTAAATTTCAAAATGCTATTGGATATGTACAAAACATTCATTGTAAAATTGCTTTGACAATAAATTTATGAAAGAGAATAATTTACTTTTGAGAAAAGCCTTATGTTATTCTTGTAAGTTTTCATGACATCTGGTGACAGGTAGAATATCTTAATTTCTGTTATATGGGGCTTTTCTCACACAGAGTTATGATTGTGTTATTGTCTATTTGTAGTGCTACGATGGTGAATAGAAGTAGGCCATGTTGTGTTTCAATTGAAAATACCATGGTTCTGGGTGTTGATAAACATCGGAAGGCAAACATTGTAAATTATTGAAAGTATTTTTATGCGTAACACATGACCCAATTTGTGCTATAGTTGTAACACATTGTTTTTGTAGTTTTAATATTTCTTTCACCTGAAATTCACTTGCATTTTCACACAATTCTAAATTTTACTGTGAAAAAGTTTTCATACTATTTACGAAACAGTTTACACGGTTCTCTGTTATCTGAATTATGGTTTCTCTATTTACTTCTATGAAAACCTAACAATCACTTCATTACACTTCCCACCATGTTATTAGTTGAAACTCAACATGGCTTCAAAAACATAAAATTAATTTCAAGAATGAAAAATGAAATTCTTGAAGATACTTTTTTGATTCACTGAACAGAATATTACCACCATGTTCTTACTACAATATTATGTACAGAACTTCTATGCCTCTATTGAAATAACGTCAGTTGCCTTTTTATAATCATATCTTGTCAACAATATTTGCAAAAACACATTCTCTGGTTCACATTTCACAATCATGTCCTATGATTTTAGAAGAACCAATTTTGTTTATTCTCAAATATTTTTTCAAACATCAACAAGTTGGTCTGACACCCTTTCGATACATTCAATTAATCTTCTTAATGAATTACAGTTGCTTCTCTCATTTTTTTTCAATTCCAAAATTCAATTTCAAAATATATTTTTTAATTATTAGGTAGTAAATTACACTTCATGAAGTTAGCAATTTAATATAATTAGGAACTTCATATAATGATGGTTGATGGTTGATGAGGGTTGATGGCCCCCATCTCGATCAGGTTTTTCGTCCAGTTTCCCTGATCCTTGAGCAAATGCTGAGATGGTCCCTTGTTTTGCTTCTGGACATAAATGTAACTTCATTATTTGTGCACGTCTTCTGAAATTCGGTGGGAAATATAGTTATTCAAATGATCGTTTTTCATATTATCGCGGCAAAAAGTATTCTTTCATGAAGAACATAAGGGTTCAGGGCAGGAATTTATAGCTAATTTACCTTTGAAAATATATTTTATTATATAGGAGCGAATATTTTGTCAACAAAACTCGAAAAAAAACTCTCTTTTCTGTATTCAAAATTAGACTAGAATATGGTTTAGGATAGAGACCACAGAATTATGAAAACGTGCACAAAATTCACTTCTCCCCATAGCTCGTCATACGCAGTTTTTTAACTGTTTTTGACGTAAATAAATAAATTAGAAAAAATCATTAATTAATATTAATTAAAAAATAGTACACAATAAGCAAGATATACATTTACCATAGCAATAAAGTTCAGTATGAGGATCACATTCGTCATATATGTTTGATGAACAGGCATGGTGTTCCAATGGCAGTCTAAGTGTCTTTGCCCAACATAACCACTGAAAGTTCAACAAAATTAAACGAGAATGAAAAAGAATAAGATAAACAAATAAATTCTTACATTTATTAATCTTAAAACTACCATTTTAATTATAACAAATTCTATTTTCAGGTATAGTCTGTAAATCATATCCTCTACAAGTTACTTTATTATTTTTTTCATATTATTGAAAACGCATACCAAATGCTTGTTTACCATTTTAAACATTCCTCGAAACACCACCTGAAAATCTATTTTGATTATCTTCCATTTTTAGTGTTTAGCATGCAAATTCTGCAATTTTCAATTTGCATTCTGCATTATATTCTTTCATTGTACAATTTAAGTCCTGGATTTTTTTTCCGAATTGGTGTATAAATAATGACTATACCAGTTTGGTTGTTTATTTTCACACTATTGATTGTGTATGATTTTACGATGATTATGTATCTATTTGATAATTAACTGATAGTGTAAGGTGAATAATTGGTATATGAACTAACCACATTTCGCATAACATTTTCATTGTTGAAATTCTTGACACAATATAATCATTGTCATTTAATTTTCTCCTTTTCTGGAGAAAACTTCAACTAATTTCTTTTTACTGCATCAAGAAAGGTTCCATTAATTACAGAGAATCATATCATGTGAAAATAAAATATATTTAATACAAAGTTGAAGAAAAACGAAGTTGGAGTTTTACAGGTTGGAGTTTCACAACGTTTCGGAGATATTTTGTCTCCATCATCAGGTACATTTTGACTTTCAAATCAATGTGTTTTATAAATTGTGGTAAAATGTCATATCTTTTACCTTTATTAAATGTAAGTTTTACGTTTGTGAATAGTACGTAAAACAAACGAATATAATTAATGTCTATAATTAATGGAACCTTTCTTGATGCAATGAAGAATAGACAATCAATAAAAACGTATTACTATTTCTTTTTAATATCTTGATTTTCGACTCACTTTGGAAACTTCTAAATTTACTTCATACTCCGGAATAAAGTTTTTACTACAAAGAGATCAGTCAAGTCTGCTGTCCGCCGTGCTACGAGTATCAATAGAAGCCATCTTGTCCCAAAAAAATGCCCAAGTCGTTCGCAGCGCTTATATAGTGAGGACTGTGAGAACTAGCCTCACATTAGCTTCAGTTGTAGACTGGGAGTGAACACACCTATATCTCTTACACCGTGGAGAAACTAACCATGCCAATTATGGATGTTTTCTTATTATTTACATTACTAATTCATATTTAGCCTATTCTTTCAAACACCAACATCATTGGAGTCCAGGAATTTGAATGTACTAAATTATTGTGAAAATTTACAGGAAAAAATTAATCTTTAAACCTCCTTTTTTCTTCTATCTTTGCAAAAGCAATATTGTATATTAAAGCATGTTACAAGAAACAAGTGCAATCCCCAGAAAAAGGCATTGAGTACAAAAAATTACTGAATCTTTTTCAACTTGAGTTATCTCAGAAAACAGTTTTGGATAGTAGGTTTCACTTGTATTCAGGTATTTCAGATAATACCTTGTCCAAAAGAACTGCAAGTTACTACGTATGGCTGATGAAAATCCGAAGATAGATCATTTACCAAGAATTACTTAATATTTGTAACAGGTATCGAATAGGTCTTCAATTATTAAGAAAATATTTTCACTGTTGTCTGTTCAGACATGTGAGCAATTTTTTGATACACATTGATGCCAAACTAAATTGAGAGACATTACCAGTGATTAACATGTACAAATGATTCTCATTTTTCAAACATTGGCTAACTTGTACTTGAGCCATTATACTCTCTATTACTCTGTCATCCCGCAGAGGATGTTCACATACAAATGTATATATATTTTGACCGTATGGGGAAAACACCAGCATTAGGCAAATCACAACATTCGAAAGTGGCGCGCAGTCAATGAATCGTCGTGGGGTAAATCAAACCGGAGCCGTGAACGAGCGCCTGACACGAGGGATTGGTCGGTCACATCGAGCGGAGGTCAGTCGGGAGCGAATGGCGGACAGGTAACGAGGGGAGATGGCGACAGAGGAGTGATGTGATGATGTTATGGAAGAAATCGGGAGTAATCGAGGCAATTTGGATCAAAGGAAGGAGAAGTGTGAGAAACTCAGTGATGAAAGTGATTAAGGATTGTCATAAGTGTGTTCGAAAAGACATAATCACAAAATTTGGCTAGAGAAGTGCAACATTGAATGGACACGTTGGCGATACTGCAATTGCGACAAGGTGGTGTGAGAATTAGAACATTAGTAGTGATAGTGATTTTTGGGGAGACCAGTGGGACGGAGGGAACACAAAGGAATGATTAATGTGTTACGGAAATAGGTAAATGCAATCGAAATGAGAAAACGATCTTTTATTAATCCTCAACCAGTCGGTGTAGCTGTGCGGGTGAGGGACCGCGTTGTGGAGCCCTGCGAGCCGAAACTGGAATTCCGACGTGTGGGAAAAGAAGTTGGCGGCGAGACAACGCCGGTGTGCGAGGATGGACCGTTAGCGACACGTGTGCAGACACAGAACGACGCCGGCGCCAAGGCCAGCTCACGGCAATGGCATCGGGTAGCGGCACGTGGCGTCGCATCGCACGGAAGGCAGAAACAGTGGAAGGATCAGATAAGTAACGATAGTTATGAATAAGAATGGATGGGGGTCGGATATGGGATATGCCGGTTCACGATGCTCATCGGAGTAATAAAGAAAAGCAACAGTGTCTGTGATGAGAGCGGATGGCATGTAGTTTCAGAGAGATGGAAGTATCATGAACGGGAATAAGAAATGTAAAAACAATAGGAACAATCAGAGACATATAATGTAAATCGTTTAATTAGTATTCATTAATGATCTGCGATCATTTCAGTAATGTAAATTGTATTATAAATGTAAATTGTTATTCTGAATAAATCCTGTCTGTGTAATAATAGATTCATCGAATTCAGACATGCTGGTTAAAGTATCCCCCTTAAAGACTTCCTGTACCCTAATGAACAAAAACTTTTCATGATATGTGCATCCCTGAAGACCGATAAAGGTAAGTGCGGTCACTATATATATTATATATTATATATATATATATATATATATATATATATATATATATATATATAAGATGCAAGAAAAGCACACTTTCAAACTTCCTTTTCAAAAAATAACTTTGTGACTATTTAGTCTGTTGCAGTCTTAATTAAGAACATTTTGAAAGAAAATGACACCGGCTCTTTGAAATTCTGAATTTAAGGCATGTTTATCCCTGACTGAATTCACACATACATATTCCCATCTTTCTCACACGATTTGTATCAATTCTTATAACATTCTTTTTAGCGACAGTATTGGAACAATGCAAACCACTTGTGAAAATTATCCATAACCTCCAACGACATGCACTGAACTTACCATTTGACGCTCAAACTACAGCACATGTGGTTGGTGGAAGAATTCATTTCAGTGATACTAACTAGTTTTTAAACGTGGCAATAAATCATATACTTCCTGAACAGAGAATTATTGATCAGAACGGACCATGAGCAACAATGTACATACTTTGACATATCACTTAAAATCCAAAATTACAACAAAGCAATACTAAGAGATTACCAAAATTGACAGTATTATATTTTGTATCATTGCTGGAATGAATTTCACTTCTAGCATGTCGTGCACTCTCTTTTCCAGCAGGTAGGGAGCCGTCTGTAATATAAAAATAGGTGTTATTGAAATTAAAGATATGTACTGCTGTCTCATCTTCACAAATCGAGGTTTCTGTACTCACCAGTTCGTGAATGAATGGTAGCTGGACAGGTCCTGCAAATCAAATAGAGACAATTGATTGAGCAGAACAAATTTTAAAGTTTTCTTATTACTACATATCATTATTGCTCAATGTATGTCACTTACGCATGTTTGCTGGTATGCTGTCTCTAAATGTCCTAAGCTCTCCATTGGGCACCTCAGGGCGTAGTCAGCAAATTTTATTGGGGGCCGCACTCCTCACAGCTGTTTTTTTGGCAACATTTCTGACAAGACGTGTTCCATGCACACATACCTCCTTCTTGCTAATGTCTTCCTTGGACCAGAAGTTAGCGTTAGGTCCTAATGGCCTTCAGATATTTGATAAACCTATAATAATATTTGTAATAAATATATTGCTACTTAAAACAAATATTCAATTTAATGTTATTGCAAACAAAAATTATATGACTTTATAAAAAAATCAAGGAAATAATAATACAGGGTTAAATTAGGGTGTACGGTACACCCTTAGAGAAGCGATGCGAAATGAATAAAACTTAGCGATAGGCGATTTTCATCCCTCATAAACATTTAGTCGCCCTCATGCGCTTTGTCTCCGCCGCATTATAATGCCAAATTACTTTCAAAGGCAAGTTTTCTCGCTTCGATCCAAATCACGGCGAGGTTCGGGCCTTTGGCCCCCGCGTTCACTATAAACAACCTTGAGTCTATCCACCGCATAATTGCCAATACACTTTTATAAGAAATAACTTAAGAATTTTATAAGAAAGCCTCTAGTATTTAAACTGCGCAGTTCCAAACAAGTGAAGATGCGCGAAATGCCGATTTTCTTAAGTGGTACCGTACACTAGACTTCAGCCTAATAATAGTAAATAATAATCCTAATAATATGAAACCATTCTAAACGAATCATGCAAAACATGAATAACACTTACTTCGTAATTTCTACTGAAATACTACACGTCTTGTATTTTCCGTATCTCCCACTCGGTTATTATGGCATTTGAAACAGAACAACGCTTAAGATTCGGCATATTCCTTCAAACCCTGTTCGAAAATTTGGAACACCATCATGCAACGTTGAACCACAGCAGCAACGACAGACCGTTATACCATATCGTGGTCGTTACTTCAAAGGAATTTCAAATCTTGGGGGAACTTGCGAGCATTCACTCACTATTCTCGTCAAATGGCTGCACATTTGGAAAGCACACTTTCAATTGTTCTTACTTTCCCGTATACGTACGTATACACGGAGTGATATACGTAGTATAGGGAAAGTTACGTAATGCTGCGCGAAAAAATGGCCAATTTTCGGCGGAAAAAAATTAATTGCCGGGCCGTGAAAACGAATAAGTGGATAAAACCAGTTGCTAAATTAAGAAAAAAAATCCCCTAACACGTGGTGTGGTCAAAATCCATGATTTGTTGCCTCTTTATACTTAAAAATCGATTGACGGCATTCCGTCCGTCTGTCCGTCTGTGGTCAACGCTAGCGCCTAAACCGTTCAGTCGACTTTCTTCAAAATTGATATTCCCCAGTCGACCTGATTCTAGTCGAAGCTTTGTGATTTTGAAAAAGATTCTTTAAAATTTGGGGGTACTTTATATGAAGCACCCCGGGGGGTTTCAAAATTTTCTCAAAAACGGCTCCAAATTTTTTCTTTAAATTTCTTGTATGAATAGAGGAAAATACACTTTTTAACATGGCATAGGTCCGATTTTAACGTACAGCTCTGAATTTTCGAAAATTGTGAAAGTTTGAATTTTTTTCGGCGTCTTTCTCCAACTACAAAATTGAAGATAGAGATTTTTTCTTCAAATAAAATTTGTTCTGCATATTGAGTTCTTTCACAAAGGTCATGTAAATGTTTTTTTCACAATTTTGGTAGTTTTCGTGCAATATTGCGTGCAATATGTGCAATTTTAAAAAATTACAAAAACAAAATTTTCTCAAAAACGGCTCAACATTTTTTCTTTAAACTTTTGGTAGGGATAGTGGTAAATGTACTCTATCAATGACATAAAAGCCATTTTGGTCTATCGGTTGGTTTTTTCAAAACTTACCAAAATGTAAATTTTTTTACTTGTCTCTCACGTCGTTAATATTTACATTATCGGCGATTTTTTACATTATTATATTTACGAGTATATATGCTTTAAATAATGTCAAGTCATGTTTCTCGAAAACACTACCGTTTTCTGTGAAAAGTAGCTCAAATTTCGGCATTTTCAGAAATGCTTAAACGTCATTTTCTCGTATATGGCTGCAATTTTTTTCTTGAAACTTTTGTAACGGATAGTGCTAATTACACTCATTAGTATAGCGTGATGTTTATTTTGAGTTTTTTTTGTTTTTTTCAAAAATTATATAAATGTAAATTTTTTGAAAGATCTCTCACATCTTTAATATGCACATTATCCGCAATTTGTAAAGATGATTATATTTGTGAGTGTAAATGCTTAAAATAACTTCAAATAAAGTATTTTGAAAACTCAAAAATTTTCTGTGAAAATAAATTCAAATTTCGCATTTTTAGTAGTGCTAAAACGCCATTTCCTCTTAAACGGCACATAATTTTTAAAAGAAAATTGCCATTTATGGCTAGGTTTTTGTGTTCTTTAATATTCTAAAATTAATGTTTCTGTTCTACCAATAGGAAACCGAAAAATTAATAAAATGACAAAAAAATGTACTTTTGGCGATGATAGATGGTAGCTGGCAAGAAAGAGTATGTGGCAATTCCGAATAGCTAGCGAAGACCCAGGAAAACATCAAACTAATACGGGAAAGTCTGTGCCATTCTGTTTCTGTTTTTTGACAAATAAATAAATAAAATAAATACGGTTCTGCTTAATTTTTCCAAAATACGAGTAGTTTTTCTTTAATTTTGTGACAAACGTAAGAGGCCGCTCTAAATTTACTGCGCTTCGGACAGCTGGATGCGTCGTAAATTAGAATGTGCAATTTTGTATATTATTTCTTTCTTCGTTTCTTACATTCGAACTTTTTTATAGACTTACACATTAATATTTTAGAAATTGTTTATTTTGAAATAAGTAAAAAGAATTAATAGCTCTCAGAATAGCGACAATGCAGGGTCTGCAACAATGGAATTCACTTTGCGCTCGCGAATATCTGTGAATTAGTGTCATTGTTGTGACCTAATGGAGCTGTATGAAAAGGAGTTATAATTGTCTAATTTACGTTGATATTTGCAGGCAAATATTTAGTTTTGCACCAAATGCTGTACCATTTGTACTGAGTAGAGAATTTGTTGCATGGTTTTAAAATACTCTTCCCTAATCATGGCCCAATGGAAGGCATTTCTATATTTCCAGGGTATCAGGCTTCTTTTTCCAATACAGGGTTACAAAACTTTTGCATTCTATTTTTATGAAGTTGTAGAATTCACATAGTTCTGACAACACTGCAATGGAAATAGTGAGTTCCAAGCGAAGATGTTAGTAGCGCATAAAGTGCAATATTACAGTACTACTTGGCTGTTTCCTCTAATACGGGAAAGTAAGTGCTGTTGTAGCACCACTAGTTTTATTAGTTAGCAAAAGTCGCTATAGATAGGATGGGTCACGATGGCGGACCTACTCATAATTCCCTCTTCCTCCCCCACCACTACCATCTGCCCCCATGTATATACATATACTCCTAGATGGATGACTGTCGCTTAGGCGGTGAGGCCACCCAAGGCGCCATTTTGCACGGCAAAAACCTTGTTCGTATTGCCAAAAGCGGTGTGTTGTAGTGAGTTTTCTCTTGAGTGATTAGTGAAAAATTTTTTGTTTTGATTTTTTAAATGTTTTCATTTTGAACTTTACTTAATGTAATTGTTATTTTCAAAATTGGCTCAGGAAATCAATTATTTTTTGCCTTTGTTTTATCCATGTTTTACCACTATAAGGTGGGTTTCACAACAATATCGTGTAGTGGAATCTTAGTCTTAAGTGTTCATGTTTTGAACATGTATTTTAATCTATTCATTTATTTTCTAAATGTATGTTTTGTTCTATATCCTGTTATGTAAAATTAAAAGAAATATTATTTATTATTTGAATATTTTCTTTCAATGGTGAAAGGTACCATTTAAATGTTCGTTCCAGCAAAAAGTTTTGTATTCACATGCAAACAAAAATTTCTGCCCATAAATAGTACATATGTACTATATTTTTCTACGTGTTTTCTTTTTAAATCTCTCTGCCACCTCCCAAATAAAGCAGTTATTTACAACCATCCATTTAGAAAGAAAAAAGGGATATTTGGATTTTAACGCAGTTTTTCTAATCACATGAACAATAAGTACGTCTTATTCTTATATTTGAAAACGAAATTTTGAAATAGAGAAAGAATCCTTAATAATACAGCTGCCGTAGTAATAATAATTTACTGTCACGTGCAGTATTATCATATAAACTGATCTCTTCTGAAGTAGAATAAGAAGCTTGTACCTGTAAGTTATCATAAAAAACAAGACCTCATTTTTGTAAGTCTCCGGTAACACTACGTCAATGGTGTTCGTAGTTTTATGTAAATTATAAAATATATTTTGACAATTTGTTGTTGCCTACTACATTACTTTCTTATGATGGAACAGAATCATGTTAATAAATACAATGTATACGTGTTACACTCGTAAAACTTTACCGAACTGTCATGGGCTTTATTTGACATTCGAACCTTTTGCCGTGCAACATGGCTCCCTATACGGCCTCACCTCCGCCTATTGGGAAAGCGCGGAGTCAGACATCTAGTGGTATTTATATACATCATTTCCACCACCACAACGCTCAAATAAGGAAGTTTCCCAACCCAATAAGTGACTTACCCCTGGTGCAAATTCTATGAAACAAAAGGTACAGTGATCTTTCTATTGTTATGCACAACCAACTCTCGGAGTGATTCTGAGCTGTGATTACTGCATTGTATGTGTAAGAAACTACAACTGTAAAATGACTCAGTCCTGTGAATTCTCTTGTGTGAATAAACCTGTGTTATGCACATATTTTATCTTCAACCACCTACATATGAGTTGCGAAGTGTTTTTCTCCGCCTGCTTAAAGAACAGATATTCATACGAACTGTCAACTATTAATGTACTGACCACGTTAAATGCAATCAAAAGAGCTCTAAAATTAAAGGCAGAGTGAAACAGTGAGTTTTTTCATTAAGGTCATGAACATATTTTTGAACATTTTAATAGTTTTCTGGAAATATGGCATAAAATATTTGCAATTGTAAAAAATGAAAAAAACAAAATTTTCTCAAAAACGGCTCCAACTTTTTTCTTTAAATATTTATTAGGGATAGCGCTAAATGTACTCTATGAGATGACACAGACGCCATATCTCTGATCTTTTGTTTGTTTGTTTTTTCAAAAATTACAAAAATGCAATTTTTTTACGTCTCTCACGTCGTTAATGTTTACATTATCTGCAATTTGTTGACATTATAATATTTATGATTACATGTGCTTTTAATAATGTCAAGTAAAGTTTCTCGAGAACACACCCGTTTTGTGTAAAAAGTAGCTCAATATTCTGAATTTTCAGACACGCTCAAACGCATTTTCTCGTAAAAAGGCTCTATATTTTTTCTTTAAACTTTTTGAACGAATAGAGCTAATTGCACACTTTAATACGACGTAAACTTCAATTTGGGATATAATTTGTTTTTGCAAAAATTACACAAATGTATTTTTTAAGTTTTCTCACACCTTTAATATGCACATTACTAGCAATTTGTAAACATAATTGTATTTTTAAGTTGAAGTGCATCAAATGACTTCAAATGAAGTGTTTCGAAAACAAAACTTTTTTGTGAAACAGAGCTTCTAATTTTGAATTTACAGTAACACTGAAACACCATTTTCTTAAAACGGCTCCAAATTTTTCAAAGCAAATTTTCTTTTAGGGCGAGATTTTATTGTTCTTTAATATTCTGAAAATAATATTTCCGTTTTACTGATAGGAAACCGAAAATATAAGAAAATGTCAAAAAAATGTACTTTGGCTGTCTATAGATGACAGCTGACAGTATGTGGCAAGTCCGAATAGCAATCCGGGAGCAAAGGATATAGAAAACAAAGTCGGGAAAGTCTTTGCCACTCTGTAGCACCAATACTTTCCTTTACATTTTCTCTACATATGAATTAAAAAATGGTAAAACTATGGTGCAATACCATTTTTCGGGAGTTTCTCATTTTTTTCGAAAATTAAAAAAAATTATAACTACTAATTTGAAGATTGATATTTTTGCCTCAGACAAAGTCTGTTGTACAAAATTAACTCTTTAAAAAGGTCACGTACAATTTTTTATAAAAGATAGTAGTTTTCAGGTAATTTCTGTTTGAAATTAATGAAACATTAATGGGCGTCCTGTGGTAAAGGTAACATTGTAATATCGGGAGAGAGTATGAATTGTTATAGCACACTATTTTTAACGAAACGTTGTGAGCTCGCTTCGCATATTGGATATGTCAAACGTCCTACTTGGAGAGTAAACTGTACGTCACTTTTGTGCTGCTGTTCCTTGCCGCTTTGTTTGAAGATGAGCAAAGTGATGATAGTTCTTCGGACAGTTTGGATTTGTGGGCGCAAGGCACACCCATTAAGAAAATTAAATTAGGAAAACGTGGGTTGACAAAATTCAACATTATATGGGAACGTGATTATAACTGGCTGAGCAAGGTAAAATCAAACGAGATTACAGCATGATGTCAACTGTGGAAGAGAGAGGAGCGTTTCCCATGATGGACTAAATGATATCGAAAACAAGTGTTCACGTAAAAAGTGCGAGCTGTCACACTGCATAACAATTAACAAACTATTTCGCAAAGCCAGGTACGTCTTCTGATTACAAAAATGCCTATAAAATATCAGCTGCTGAAATTTGACAACGTATTGATTACGTTGTTTGTGATTCAAATCTGTATAAATCTGTTTCGATACTTACAATTAAAATGTTACTTATGTTTTTTTAATTTGTCCCGATTTTTCCAAACAAGTGACGCGTTTTTCACTAATATTTGTTAAAAATCACGACTTAGATGAAAAATAATCTGGGAACGCTGTCCATGGTGCTATGGATATTGTGTAATACATTACTTTGCTCTTAAAAAACGTTGACGAATGATGCTTACGAAATACTTCAAGACATACGTTTTGTTTTTTATTCTAATAATTATATTATTTTCCAATAAAAATATAAATACTAACAGTATCGTTCTAGTTCTAATTGGAAATCAATTTACGTTTTATATTCAATTTGCAAATAAATTAATCTTGTTGATCGTCCAGGTGTCATCATAAGCACATCATAATCATTATCGTCGTCAAAATCTTATGTCGGATTTTAATGAAAAGTTTTTTTCTTTTTACTTTAGAACGATGCTTTCTATTATATAAATTCATTTTATGTTTTGACAAAAGGAAATGACAAATTTTCATGTCATTTTATTTGCATTTTTCTTTGATTTCGACTAATAAGTCATTTTGTACCTTTATCGTTAATTTTTAAAGAATTTTCACGAATTTATTCAATTTTAATATCAATTTTAATGTTACTTGCTTCAAATAATATTTACGAGATGCAAAAAATATTTTTAACAGAAATCCTGAGTTACCTAATCAATTTCTTTGCTCAGAAATTGTAATGTCAGTAGTTGTATGTAATTTAAGATTCCTGTGACGCCTTCAGCACCAATGTCGATTCGGCGGATTTCACGATAACTAAAAGCAACGTTTCCAATCCAGTCCAAACCAAACGTTTACCAGCTGAGTTCACTTGAACGAAACGAAGAAGCCTCTTGTTAGCTTAGCATAATATTGAACTTGCGCTTGTCGAAAGCAAATATAGTGTGGAAATTGCATTAGATGAATATCTCCACAAAAGAAAGGTAAAATGTTGCTACAAATGTCAATATGACAAATAATCTTCTTCCTAAGGGTAATGTTCGGTTATATTAGCGAGATTTAAAACAACCTTTTCGCAACATAATAGCGTATAATAACAGCATCTGAAATGGTTTTCTTCAGTTTTTGATTGTACCACAAGAGCTTGCGTGAAGTATCCTAAACTTACTCTTAAACCAATCAACTCAATTCCACTCTCAATCACTCTTGAGTTCCACTATCTCCCAGTACGGCTTTGAAAAGAGAAAATGTAATAAAATTGTTGTAGCTAAAACAACTGTTTGTAGGACTTGCTCTTACGTATGTGTACCGTATTACACAAGAATTTGAAAAAAAAATTGATTTGCTGCTTCAAAAAATTATTGTTTAAAATTACAATGACCGTCGTAATATATAATGTAGGAATGTTTAGTAAGAATTGTATTTATAATTAATAATTTAGTCTGCATTTACTGACTTCACAAACGAGCATTGCCTTTCCCTTTTAAATGTTTCTATATCTGCTGTTGTCGCATGTTCGGGACCGTGTTCTACAGATGTCAGATTGTTGTCGAGGAGTAGTGTGCCGTGCCACCATCGACCCCATGGAGACCGCCCACATGCGGCTGGCACTGCGGCTGGCGCGCAGCGTGTGTCTGGGGCCTTTCGCACTGGCGCACCATTGGCGGGGTGATTTTCACCATGGCCCGCTGGTGCGCTCTCGGTTCTGGGAGGCGGTGACGCTGCTGGTGACGGCGGTGTCTACCCTGCTCATGGTGATGTACCTTTCGCTCCTACGCAGCAGCATGTCCACGGTCTCCGGCGCGCTGATTGTCACTGAATGGATGGCGACGTACCTGCACACCGGACATGGACTGGTGCTAGCGTTGATATTCCTTACTAGAGCGCGTCCCAGAATGAACGAGGTGCTGAGGGTGATGGCATCGTTAGACGCTTTGCTGGGTGCGTGGCATAATTCGTGCTTTCCTCGTTTTATACCCTTGCGATATGTATAGAACATTCTTTGATGACGTAAATGATTTCTATGGCGCAGAAGGCCCAAGCCATGTGATACTTCTAGAAGTGGTTTCTTGTTGTCCACCTCCCTTTTCTAAATTGGGAAAGCAAAAAGTTGTGATGAGATGTGTTATCAGAAGGAACATTAGAATGTTATAAATTTCCATTGATTGCTATTACCCCTACACACAATTCTTACATCCTGATCTTCTCAAGTAGTAGTTTGTCGGAGGGGGGTACAGACATTTTTGTGTTGCATTCTGTATGTTTTGGGCTGCTACATCAGACTTTTTTAACACTTCCTGAATGTGACTTCTGAGAAAACTGTACAAAAATCTTCTTTTAACATTTTCTCGTATAACTTGCAAGAAACGTATTTCATAAAAAAAGATGTTCTATAAAATTTAGATAGATTAACATTTTAACGAATTGTGTCTGTCAAGTATTTTTCGTCGGACAAGCGGTTTAGGTGCTAGTGCAGTTTTGGCAATAGTTTTGCAATTTGCCAAAAAGTGTTTTTTTTATTTTTGCACGTCACAAATACACACATTTAGCGAAAAAAGTTCCTGTGCAAAAATAAAGTAGCACATTATAGATAATACAAGACATTTCTGGTAAACACTTTTTTCTTTCACATGAATTGTGAAACTTTAAGGCACGCTAAAGTCATGTCTATGTAGGATGTAGCGTCTAAGACAAGACCAACTCTCTCATTCTTGTGCTAACACCTTTTCATGGCGAATTCATTACTGCCTGAGATATGGGGTAATAGTCTGAGGAAACACATTATATAATATCCCCAAATTAAGATCGCAGACAAAATTGTACGAGTAATACGAAAAAGTCATCCATGTGATTTCTGAAAGCTTATTTTCATTAAGCTTGTAATACTATCATCATTCAAGTTCGTGCACAAATCAATGATTTTGTAAAAATTATATCGCCATAGTCATCAGATGTCATTCTTTAATTTCAGCAGCTGTCATAATTAATAATTCACTACAAAAAATCCACAGTACATGAACATTATTTTACAACATATTGTCATAGGATATAACACTAAATAATTACACTCAAGTTTAAATGCCAACTGACGTCGACAAAAATACAAATTCTATTGCGTGGTAGCAAATATTTCGAATTATGAAATACTAGCTAGCACCCGGTGTGTTGCTGCCGCAGAAGAAATAATTGAGTAAAAATTCCTCTCCCCCTCTCTTTTCACCCTTCTCTCCCCCTTTTTTCTCCTCTCTCATTTTCTCCACTCTCTCTTTTCCATCGGCGATTCTTTCCCCCTCTGTGTCTCTTTTATCACTGTCTCATTTCTCCCTCTCTGTGTCTCTCTTCCCCCACCCTCTGACCCTTTTCCCACTCTCTGACCCTTTTCCCGCGCTCTCATTTCCCCCTCTCTCTATTTTACTCTTTCTCCATTTCCGCCTCTCTCTATTTCCCCCTATTTCCCCCTCGAATTCCTCCTCTCTCTATTTCCCCTCTCTTTATTTTCCTTCTCTTTTGCTATTTTCCCTTTCTTTCTCTATCTCCTTCTCTTTCGTTATTTTCCCTATCTTCCTCTATTTCCTTCTCTTTCAATATTTTCCCTCTCTCTTTTCCCTCTCTTTATTTCCCCTCTCTATTTTTCCTCTCTTTTTCCCTGTCTCTTTTTCACTTTCCTGTCATCAACTGGCGCCGTCTGCTCCTTGTGTGCTCCTCGAACTCGCCCCACGGCACACGGCAACGCCCAGCAACAATGAAGCGCATGTGCGTTGGGAATTGCATTTTTGATTCATTGATTTTTATATATTAGATTAATTTTCTTTATAATAATTTTTCTAGCTGAAGAACTCCGCATTGCCGGGGTATTTATAATAATTTTGTTTTAAACAAGAAGAGAAGTTCCCGCCCTTTGGCAGAGCCTACTCCTATCTAATCTATTGTATATTCCCTCCGCGCTATCATGCCCTCTCTGCCTTGCTCCAATCTGGAAAAACCTGGTCTTCAGTACACACTAAAACACCTCTCACAAAAAAATATTTAAATTTTAGTCCTATTGGGATTCCAGCCCCCCAACACCTTCCTCTTTATAACTGAAAATAATAAACAGATATAAAGTAAACTAGTGGTGCTACAGAATGGCACAGACTTTCCCGTATTAATTTTCTATTTTCTTGGGTCTTCGCTAGCTATTCGGAATTGCCACATACTCTTTCTTGCCAGATACCATCTATCTCCGCCAAAAGTACATTTTTTTTTGTCATTTTCTTAATTTTTCGGTTTCCTATTGGTAAAAAGAAAATATTAATTTTAGAATATTAGAGAACACAAAAACAAGGCCGTAAATGGCAATTTTCTTTTAAAAATTATGTGCCGTTTCAGAGAAAATGGCGGTTTAGGGCTACAAAAAATGCGAAATTTGAAGCTCATTTTCACAGAGACTTTTGAGTTTTCAAAATACTTTATTTAAAGTTATTTGAAGAACATACACTCATAAATATAATAATCCTTACAAATTGCAGATAATGTGCATATTAAAAATGTGAGAGATCTTTCAATAAATTTACATTTATATAATTTTTGAAAAAACATAAAATAACTGAAAATAAACTGTACGTCATATTAAAGAGTGTAATTATCACTATCTGTTACAAAAGTTTCAAGAAAAAATTTGCAGTCATATATGAGAAAATGGCGTTTGAGCATTTCTGAAAATGCCAAAATTTGAGCTACTTTTCACAGAAAACGGTAGTGTTTTCGAGAAACTTTATTTGACATTATTTAAAGCATGTATACTCGTAAATATAATAATGTGAAAAATTGCCGATAATGTAAATATTAACGACGTGAGAGACAAGTAAAAAATTTACATTTTTGTAATTTTTGGAAAAAAAACGATAGACCAATGAGGCTTTAATGTCATCTGATAGAGTAAATTTACCGCTATCCCTACCAAGAGTTTAAAGAAAAAATTTGGAGCCGTTTTTGAGAAAAACTTTGTTTTGTAATTTTTTAATGTTGCACATATTGCACGCAATATTGCACGAAAACAACTAAAATTTTGAGAAACATTTACATGACCTTTATGAAAGAACTCAATATGCAGAACAAGTTTTATTTGAAGAAAAAAATTCTATCTTCAATTTTGTAGCTGGAGAAAGACGCCGAAAAAATTCAAACTTTCAAAATTTTCGAAAATTCAGAGTTATCCGTGAATATCGGACCTATGCCATGTTCATAAGTGTATTTTATTCTATTCATACAAGAAATTTAAAGAAAAAATTTGGAGCCGTTTTTGAGAAAATTTTGAAAATCCCCGGGGGGCGTCATATAAAGTACCCCCAAATTTTGAAGAATCGTTTTCAAAATCTCAAAGCTTTCACTAGAAGCAGATCGACTGGGGAATATCGATTTTGGAAGAAATCGTACGTATGGTTTAGGCGCTAGCAGTGTTCACAGACGGTCAGACGGACGTTTCACTTTCAATTGGGTTTTCGGTATCAAGGACCTAGAAAACAGGGTTTCTGGCTACACCGCGTGTTAGGAGATTTTGTTTCTTAATTTAGCAACTGGTTTTATCCACTTATTCGTTTTCACGGCCCGGCAATTATATTTTTTTCCGCCGAAAATTGGCCTTTTTTCGCGCAGCAATACATAACTTTCCCTATACTACGTATATTACTCCTGTATACGTACGTATACGGGAAAGTAAAAATTAAATACATGTCCTAACGTTCATTCTGTTGGTGGAATTTTATGTATTATACCAAAACTTTCAATCAACTGCCACATTATAAATCTTACTCTTTTTCATATTTTTTCTTCTCACATATTTGTATAGAAAAGTTTGAAATTGATCTCGCCGCAATCGACGTTTAGAAATATAATTAAAATAATTTTCATTGAATTCTAGTATCTAAGGAGTAGTTTTAGGGTCCTTGATAAATCGTGGCTGACCAAAAGAAGCCATTAACTGCTTATGCAATTATATCTCCAAAATTCCGAAATCACAGTGGATTCTGGCTTGATGACACTTTATCACTTATTTAAAATAAGAACCTTGAAAACCAGCGTTGTCACGCATTAAATTCCTCCAAATACCCATTTACCAATACTGTTTTACTTTAATTGTACTGCCGTTTTACTAAAAATTGTATTATTGCCGAACTGTCATCAATTTAATCGTTCCTTCAACGCCCAAGGATACTCTCAGCTATTCCTCTCTCTACTGTATTAAAACACTTCTCTGAAGCCATGCATCCCTCCGTCTGTTTCAGAATAACACGTAAATCGCATTGTTGCTTGCCTAACCTGCAAATACGTAATAATGTTTTGCTTAATTTACTACAACTAAACATGTGTGCATTTATACCTTTTTACGGCCATGTGAACCACATTCATCAGAAAATGATATCTTCCAAACATTTAGTCTCTTGTATACTTAATGCACTCACGTCTACATGCAATTAAAATCAATATTCAAGTTACTTTTCGAAATAAAATGGAAAAAAATGTTACTATTATACAAAAACAAATATTTTGGGTTAGACAATTGACTGTGAAAAATAAACAAACAGTCCTCTAAATACACAATTCTTTACAATAAAAGATTTCAGACGTCGTCTTCTGGTGGCGCGCAGCAAAACTATTGTCATTGATGCACTTTCCAATGTGATGTAACGCTAGGCTAAAAATGTCCAGAAAAGTAATTATTTTGTAAATATAATAAGGCTTATGGTTACAAAACATAGCCTATAGTACTCCAGACAGTTAAAGGAAGCTATAACTAAAGTGTCATAGGCATTTGTTCAGTAGATTTAGAGATTATCGCGCTGTAAGTCAAGGTAGTTCTGTCTTTATATATTAGTATAGATTATCAACCACGATTGTTGGTACCCCTATTTAATATTATACAAATAGTAAAGTATAGGGGGGGGTGAATATTAAGGATCTCAAAATAAGTGCACAGATTATCTTTCTCTCCCATGCGCCATATACAGTTTACATTTGTTTGACAATAAATGTATTTAATACTTTTTTCTGTTTAGGTCTCGATCCATTGAATGAAGCAATAAAAATGCGACGCCTTCTGCTCCTTCAAACAGCAGGATTTCTCCTGGATGGGGTTGTAATGCTCAGTGTGACCACCATTGCTTTAGAGCGCTATTTTGGCTATGCATGCGTTTGCTGCATTGTATACTCATTATGTATCAGTAATATGTGTGCCACTCAGCTCTATAATTTTGCGCATCTTGCCAGAGAAAGAGCTACAAAAATCAACGAGAAATTCCTGCTTGGGTTTGGTGCTAGAACTGAACGTGACCTGGACGATATTGGCTTTCGTCAAGCAGCTAAAACTACTGGCGAACCACGAAATATAAAGATATGTGGTGGACGACCTTTCAATGCCAATGTAACACACAGCAAACACAAAATCCCAGATGTGTTTCGTTATAATGAAAGAAAATCAGTCAGACTCGTTTCAGATGAAGTGACTTATCACACGTGTTCGTCAGAATTTCCTTCGACGATCGAGCGAAATGATTCCACAATAAATGAACATCGGGGTTGTAAATCCCCCGCCAATTCGCGCTCAAACATGCCGAATGTGGTCAAACATATGTTCAGAACAGAACACGACAATACGCGAGGCATGTTATCGACTCTTAAATCCTTCAAAATAGGCGGAGCTGACTTTCGAAGTAGTAAACGAGAGCATAAAAGAAAGCAAAGAAACGTAACTGTCCGGCCAGCGTGGTCCTACACTGGCAACTACAGAAAAATAGCTCTTCCCTTTTCCGAGAAAACGAATACAAGACTTTTATCAGCATCTGATACAAGTTATTCCAGTTCAAATTCTACATTTAGAGATAGATGTGTACATCAGTGGCATTCTAGAAATGCGGAGGAGGTCATGTCTCGAACGGTACATGAGACACGCCTGACTCATGGCCTTCTGTGCGATTTCTGCGAGGCTGTGAATTCACTGTACGGCTTCCCCGTGCTCATGGAAACTGTCGTCACACTCGTCTGCATGGTGTCGTGGATCACCATCATCACTACTCGCGTCTTTCAACAACAGAGTGTTTTTGGACATGATGATCACCTACTACAAGGAATCAATTATTGCCTTTGGGCGCTTCACTTAGCGCTAAGGGTAAATGCAGTTTAATTTTTTTGGTTTGAAGCAATATTCCTGACAAAGTAACTTTCCTTAAGGCCCTTTTACATGGTACAGTATTCGCGCATATTGGACGTACAGAAAGCGTGTAGTTCAAACTGCAAGATTTCTCCAGAAAAACAATGTTGGGTATCTTCTCTTTTTTCGTAAATTAAACGTACTGTTTGACATTAGTGCGTCTAGCGGCAGAATCGTTTACTAACGAAATTTGTTTACGGCGGAAATTGTCCAGCCCTTTCAATTTTGTGGTTAGGTTAAATGCGATTGTAAGATTTTGTCTTTTGGTGAGGTGAATTCGAGTTCTCAGATTTTCAGTTCAGTTTATTTTACTGCCTTTTACGGATGTGATGTTACTGAATCTCACGTCTGCAGCACAGACTTTCTCCATTCGGAGAGATTTTTCTGCGCACCCGCTAAAGCCTTCACAGCCACAATCATGCTAGTAGCGACGACGATGTCAGTCTTTGAATTTTTCTCATGTTTAATAAATATTTTAAAAAATATGAACAAAGTAATTCAGAACGCAGATACACAAATGTCGCGCATAAATGTACTCCAAGCCTCTACATTTCCGTGTACGAACAGTTCAGAACACAGGATAAATTGAAAGGGGCAGTGACCGCCATTATGGTGGATGATTTGCGCGTGGATTTCAAAACTGACTCTGCGATTGCGCTCGTTTTCTTCATTATCTTTGTTTTTGAGCGACTATGACAGAAATAATAATGTAAAAGGAAAAAAAATAGCTGTTAATGGATAATGTTTAAAGGGTTCTATGACACTAAAATAAAGATATGCAAGTTTTCACACTAAAGGGCTTTAGTATTTACAGTTAATTACTATTAAGGCATACGTTGCCTCTTAATATTTCGTCCTGAAGAATCAAAGTGTACGAACTTACCCACTGAATTTGAACTTGAACAATTATTTTATTTGTTCGTGCACCTACTATTTGCCGAACTAACTCACAAGACTTCCCATACGATATATCCGTCTTACCCACTCATGTGTTCAAGTGCATCACTTTGTGTATTATATCACTTATGTTTTCAAACAGTTAAATAATATAAGCACCAAAAGGAACATATCGTTTTTCTAAACAAATGACTTGCCCTACCACGTCACAATCACGTCTATGACGCACGCACGCTTCCATTACAATGGCGTCCTTCTAATTATTCCACGACAGCAGCGTTCTCAGTGAGTCTATAGTTTAATTCTATCCCAACGTCTTTAATGCACACTGACGGCGCAATTCAGCAGTTCATTCGTGTGCCGAGAGCGCCTCTGGTGATGCGACGTCTTGTGACAACTCGTACAGAATAGGTGCAAAAAATGTGTAGATCGAGTAAACACGCCTTTTATACTCCTAATTAGGGATCTTGAAGTTTCTGTACAGTTTATGTACAAGAATCTATATGAAAACCCTACCGTATAAAAAGGCCTTTACAGTCATTCCCGAAAAAAAATTAACAAAAATCATTGGTACAGAGCAATTTGTGAGCTATTTTTAAATTTTTTCGCCAAAGAAAATAAAATGTCATATCGTGGGTTAATTATTTTTATCCCCATGATATAGATGACTACTTCCTGGTATTGAAGCAAATGTATTTTGTAGATGTTTGTTACAGTGAAAATAGAATGCAGGTAGAACGTTTTGGTGGTGTAAGAAAAATGTAGTGATTTCTATTGGCAAGGATAACTTTTAGGTAGACGATGAAACACCTACAGAAACGTCGACACAAGACGTGTTGAGAACACAGTCATACGTGGACGAAGGTTTCAGCTGATTAATCTCAGTCACTAAAACTCCCTCAATAAATTTCTGTTCAGTCATCATGTTCATAGACAAGTGCGGAAAAATTAAACAACACTGTTCCCAATATCAGGAAGTGTACTTTCTCAATACAGGAACAATAAAGTTCAACCGTCAAGTATCTCAACTCGGGTTGTGAGGATGTGGAAAAATAGTTCAACAATATTGCTGTAATTTCATAAATATTACAAGCATATTATAAATATATGTTCTCCAAGGAAATATTTTTGTCGACACACCTAGAACATTTCAACAAAAATATGTAGGTTGTATCAATACCCTTCCTGAGTATACTATAGTATCTTGGCAATAATAGTCGAAACATTCATTTTTAATTCCCACGCAATTACAATTCAGGATATATGTTGAATTACTCCAACCTTCAATTATTAGTATGTGAGGTGAGCGTTACCTTGTTATGGATCTGCTTTGCTTCTTTAGATTCTTCTTTCTGGAGTAGTAGAAATTAGTGTACAAGGAATAATAAGAATTGAATATATAACTATTTGAACTTTGAACTATACACAAGACACTAATAGAAATTTGTCAGGAGACGTTTCGCTGTCTGTAACCACCCAGCTTATTATTCCGCTTATTATTTCCGGGGCAACACGTCGTCATAACATTGATTGTCATGGGCGGGTCTCCACAACACTCCGTCGATGTTATGGATGGACGAGTCGCCACAATTTAATTAACTCATTTCCAAACACCTTCAGTCGTAAGCAGTGTTCCAATGTGCTCCATAACTTCCGCAGATGGTGGTGCTGGCGTCGAAGTGTGACGCTGCGGCGGCCGAAGCGGCGCGCACGGCCACGTTGGCGCAGAAGGTGCAGCTACAGGCGCTGCCAAGCGGTAACCTTGGCACAGACGGGGGAGTCGGCGCTCAGCTGCAGCTGCTGTCGCTGCAGCTGCTGCAACGGAGAGCTCGCTTCACGGCGGACGTGGGCCCGGCCAGCCTCCCGCTCGACCGTTCGCTGCTGCGGTCGCTCGCAGCGGCCGTCGCCGCGTACGTTGTTGTCGTGGTGCAGTTTGGAGGATCCAGCGCCAGCACCGACACACGACACTAAGGATTGAGTGATTGATTTGTGTTTTCCTACTGCTAAGGTCGAATTGCCCAGAATGTTCTTCAAACCAATAGCGAACAACTGTGGCCCGATGACATGGCGCATTGGCATCCATAAACAATCCATGTTTGTTTAAAAACATGTAAAATCCAGAACGGCTTCAAATGGTCTCCAAGAAGCTGAACATAACGATTTCCAGTCAATCATTGGATCAGTTGGACCAGGGGGCCCAGTCCATTCCGTGTGAAAACAACTCACACCATTATGGAGCCACCACCAGATTGTACAGTTCTTTGTTAACTTGGGTTCATAGCTTCGTGGGGTTTGCGCCACACTCGAACTCTACCATCAACTCTTAGCAACTGAAATTGCGACTCGTCTCAGCGATTTTCCAGGCGTCTAGGGTCCTATCTATAGCCACGAGCCCAGGAGACGAGCAGCAGGCAATGTCGTGTTGTTAGCCAAAACATTCGAGTAACTTTTCTACAGCAAAAGCCCTTTCTAGCCACATTCCGCCGGACTGTCCTAACCGATACGTTCGTCGTCTGTTCCATTGTTCTTTCATGCTGTTGTTTTACGCAGTGTTGCTTATCTGTTAGCACTGACAACTCAGCACTACAATGTCACGGCTCTCAGCCATTAAGTGAAGGCCGTTAGTCATTGCGTTGTTCGTGGTGACAGGTTATATCTGAAATTACGTATTCTCCTACAATTACTTGTTGCTATACATCTCTATAAATCAATAGTCTGTCCCATACTCTCTTTTCCTTCTGCAGTCTGGGCTTAATTGATTCTCAGTCAAAGCAAATATGAACAAAATGCAAATTTTCCGAAATAGATTCCTAGGCACCATCACTAAAGCCCCCTGATACATTCCAAATGCACAGAACCATAATGAACTTGGGATTGTACCCACTCCCATCCACTTTTCCGTCCTAACCGTAACATTATGGTCTAAAATATTACATATTCGATCAGAAATCCACTTTTACATAGCTAAGAAGAATCCGCATCGCAAAACGTTAAAAAAAAGTTACTCAGAGAATTGTTTGGCCCCAGTATACACAAATTTAAGTGTCTTTTCACATTTATCAACTAATTAATCCCAATATTTTATTTTAGTATCTTAAACTAGAATTTTGTCCGCTGTGCGTCATCTGGTATCTTGTAAATATTCTCTATTTACTGTATTTGTCTTACTCTCCTGCGTAAAGCCAAAGACCATTTGACTAAATTTAAAAAATATCGGCATACTTTTGACCCTGTTTATCTTGAAATATTGAGTGCACAAACGATTTCCGAAATGCAATGTCTCTTGCTTCTAGCTCCAACTACCATTCCGATTTTAAAAGTCTGTTAATTCCCGCCCGGTGGCCGTAATCGCTTCAGAAACCTTTGCAAATTTATCACTTGAGTAGAAATGAAAGCTCTGCCAATACAATGCCCTTTAATACTGTAGGTAATACTACCGCCTTCTTTATATTTGCATATTACTATCCTATGACTTTTGTCACAGTGTATTATTATTGTTAGTACTATTGTTCAGTAATTTCAAATGTACGCATTTAAATTCATTTGTATTTTTTATGTTTTCAAACAATATACATAGATGAATAGGTGAAAAATAAATTCTCATATATTTCGATGTTTTCTAGACTTTTGGTTTCATTTCTTTTACAGAGGAAAATTCACACTAGTACAAAAATTTCGCAATATCAATATTAATTTTGAAGTATTTGTTTCTTTTTTATTAAATTAGTAATATTTTATTAAATTTGGCAAAACCACTAATTAAAATTAGTAATATTTGTATCAAATTATTAAAAAAGGCATATTTGACTATGGCATCTTCTGTTTTATTGAATAAATCATCGAAGTATTGAATTTTTTGTTTACTCATTCTGATAACTTTCTTTGTGAGCGAATACAATCATCTTTCTTGGAACAAAGAACTTATTTCAATAGTTTGCTGCACAATATATCAAATAAAGACACATTCTAACTTCGCACTGACGTACCTCATAGGCTGACACTAGTACATCGTTTCAATTTTCAATTAAAAAAATCTAAGCGAGATATGTTTCTAATTTCATACCAGTAACGTTTACATTACGTCATTTACATGCTGGTAAGTTGAAGATCGATAGTTTGAACATAGATACCTTCATTCCCTGATATCTGGAAAATTTTCACTTCAAATCACTTTCTCTGTTTATTCCCTTCCCCGATACAAAACAGTTCTGAAATTCCAAAATTAAGGTAACTGAAATTTTAATTTTTCTTTTATATGCGAGGAGTGAATAAAATTGTTGTATTATCATTACTGAAGAATGACTAAATATTGTATGTAATAACATTGGACAAAGCCTGTATTGTAATGTTCGAAGTATCAGTAGAATTAACCATCCATATTTGGTCGGACAAGTAAGCTGTTCATTATATGAAAAACCCTAATTTATTTGTTTATGTATGCGCATCTCATTATGGCCAAGTTTCTGTACAAATTATCCCAACAATATATTTTATTTTATATTTGTAGCTTGTGATATACGTTCAGCTCATAGAAGCCTCCATTTCTTCGAAATTCTATGCAACTGCGCTATCGGTTGTCGCGTGTGCACTTCCCCTTAGCACGCCCACGGCCCGCTCCGGGCAACCGGGGCTTAGGAACATTCCAGAAAATCTTAGTACTTTACAAACCTAATTGTACAATGTATGCCATAAATCCTATAATTTGAAATGCTTCACAACTATATAATCCTTTGATTTGTTAGTTACAAATTGTTTAATTACAACTTAAAAGATCATATTCATGCTCTCTGCTGATTCCCCGTTCACGTTGTGCGCACGCAAACACAGCTACCGCCGCCAGCGCTTCGAGGCGGCAGCCCAGTCTTCTGCGCTACAATTTCAAGCGAATGAACAGGTCTTATACATTGTGCTAATTTGTACAATGTGTTCAATGTGTTACTGCAGCAAATTACAGATAGTTATTTGAGGCGGTCTACGTAAAAAGGGCTCATATGCAAAAATACTGTTTTGAGAAAAACGGAGTTGAAAGTTTTGTTTGTGTATATAAAGTTTATGACTTTTGATAACGAGATAATAATAACTAAAATATAAAGAGTAGCTATTCGACACATGTTATACGCATTAAAATTAAAGGCACAACTCGTGCCTTACTTTAAAATAATAATTTTAATGCCGGCGGTTTTGTGCCCTTTTTACGCAGAATAAAATTTACGTAATGAAATGGAATAAAAACGCCAAATACATGGAAAAAACTCTTTTAGAAACAATATGCTCTAAATAATTTTGCGTAACAAGCTTTTTGGTAGCAACCACGTTTCCCGATGAAGAAACATATCCCTCACCACGCGCACGATTGACTTTAATTTCTTCATGCTTCTTATTTAAGAAATTTTTATTTCTATCTTAAATAAGACATCAATTCAATTCAATTCAATATTCTTGAGTTTAAAATAAATTTTCCTTTTTCTTTTTGGTGTAAGACCATCACCAACTCCTCCCACATTTATGTCGCTATTATCACTCATTTTCTAATAATAATAATAATAATAATAATAATAATAATAATAATAATAATAATAATAATAATAATAAACACTTCGTTCAAAACTAAAAACGATAATGCCTTCAGTTGCAACTACCCGCTTTTCATGTACTCTGCACAGCTACTTTCAAATATGGATACCAACCTCAGTTTTCAAGATATACACATTAAACTTTTACCACCTGCACTAAAAAACATGACGAACTCGAAAAGCCATTCTGCGTAAAAAAGGTCTATAAGACTAGGTGCCCTTTTTACGTAGACCGCCTCTTGATCAGTAGGGACATATAACGTGATAAGTTTATATATCACATAATTAGCGGCCAGTATTTACTGCAATGCTCGCTGTTTCCAAACCGTGTATCTCTACAATGTTTAAGCGTACATGTGCAGAAATAATTTCAATTCAGACATTATTTTAATGTGTTTCACTGACTTCAACGGCAGGTACCCTCTTAACTATGAACAAAGTGTAATCCCCAATCTTACGCAACAGCTGCCAAGGACAATTTTCGTGTTACGCGAGTGCATTCAGTCGCCAGTCACGTAACAACATTAACTACTTACTCGGGCATCGAAACTGAACAAGTGCTACCAACTACACACCATGATAAGGTGCCATCTCTCCACTCGCGTGGCGCTCTCCACAATTCCGTGTGGTAACACTGGCAACCACACCTGTGAGCAATGGTCAAAGAGTCGTCGGACTTGCTCATGTGTCATCGCCCGCCACCATGATCCAGGTTGTATCACATCATACCAATGTAACAAATTGTTTTTTTCCTTTTATATTCTTTTTAAAATTCATTCTAACAACCATTAGTATTTTCTATAATTGATTTGTGCTACCTCTTGTATCTTATTGTGATTTAATTATATGTATTAACTTCACACGTGTTTACTCATTTCTGGGTGATGGGTAATGCCTTAATTGATTCTCAGCCCACTGCTACATGCTATCGCTACATGTATCTCGCCAATATTGTTTCAAAATTTTATTGCGTATTGCTTACTATTTGAAATAAAAATAAAGCAGAGATGTTCCAGAATTTTTTATTTGGTTAAGCTTTTTTACATGAAAGGTATTGGGAAGACAAAACAAGCTGCGTGATAATCGCGTATGTGGGAACGAGAAGCGAATGTATTTTGAAGCAACACTAATTCAACACGTTCCTTCTTCCTATTAAAATTATTATGAGCACACAGTAAAGTTAATTTTTTTCTAGAATGCAATCCTATAGATAACAAAACGTGGATATCTTTTTTCACAATATTCCTAAACGTTGATCATGACGTAATTTGTACGCATTTTTGTGATAATTTCTGGTGCTTTCTGTTCCTTACTGACCGCTTCAGAAAAGTAAAATATAATATTTTATGTTCTTTTCCATTTAAAATTACGCGAATAAAATGTTCACTACTTGCTAATGAAATGACGATGTACTGAAAATCGTAAAGCGTAGGTCTTGAACCTCTTCCGGACAATTAAAACTTCGTCTGAAATATACGTCGCAACCAGAGTGAAGACTGTGCATAAAATATATTTTAGGTCACTAGAAAAAGCGGTTATTTCAGGCTACGAATAGCTAAAATTTAAACTTTTAGCGCTTGTGCTGAAATTGAAATGATTGCTTAGATGAATGTGTGAATTCAATAAATACTTACTTTTATCTGAATACATTAGCTACTACTGACCTTAATGTAGCATTAAGTGAATAAAAATAAAATAAAATTTGGTAAAGTTGACTTTAGTGTATGATACACGTGATAAAAGTGATTTTATTTTGCTCGTAGGATTCGGACTCGTGACTCGGTCTCAGCCTCCACGCAAAAATAAAATGTCATTTTACCATTCGTATCACAAATAACTAATCTATTTATTAGGTAAAGTTTAAAGAAATACAAATAAGTATTCACAAAACAGAATGTTTATATTTCTGTTACTAATTTTGAAAGTAATTTGGACCTCGAAACTAGTATCTCAATGCAATAATTCAACCAAACACGGCTTATCGTAATAATTCATATGACAGTTTCATCTCAGGAATTAGATAGCTGACATCTTCGATGAAAGGTAAATAAAAGTACCTAAGTATATCAATATTTTATTGCACTTATAAAAAACTAATATCAAATTTAATTTGTATTAAATGTTGTTACAAGAATGACATGACACACGCTGCCTTCATTTGCAAGATAGGATGAGTTTACTGGACACGATTCAGAAAATTGCCAGTCACGAGTTTATTCAAGCAAGAAGGCTCAATGTTAAGTCAGCAAAGAGTTCATTAGAAAGAAATGCAAGAATCTAATGAGCGTTTTGTAACTTATTTTTAAAAGAAAGCATTTCACGATCACATTAGTTGGTTGCGTTTCGAAGAAGCCGATCCTTCACTACTAGGTAAATATTACATGAGAAATATTTCATTTTTGATTTGAACATTTTTATTTTTATTCAGTTTATTTGTAACAATATCTTTTGCTCCATCAGTACAAAACCTTGACCATTATGCGTCGAGTCGTGAACACTGTCCACTAATCAAAAACAAATCTACGAATGAAAAATGAACCAAAAATTTAATTAGTGGAATGTAATATGTTTCTGATGTACAGTCTTTTCCCGTATCACCATTTAATATTCTTGAAAGCATGAAGTTTTATTTTTACAGTACACTGCACTTTGTTTATGATTCAATGTAATTATGCATGAAATTTCTCGATACTCCACGTTGTATATTTATAAGTTACATAGTGATTTCAGCCAAAAATAACTATAATGTATTCACATTACACACAAGGTCATTATTTCATTTTTTAATGCCACTCATGGCGGTACATCTGTTCTGTTGACATTTTGAATGCATGTAAGATTAGTTGCATTTTCTATTTATGAGTGCACGATGCGATGGAAATCCATGAACATTATTTTGTCTTTATTAGATTGAAGGACTTGGGAAAATAACACAATAAACCACACCATCCACAGCAAGTCCTTTGTTATTCACAAACGTTAATATGTCTGTTATGGGGCAAGTGTGGCTGGCCTAGATATTATGTATGTCTGGATCATATTTATAAAATTCTTGGGATAGTAATAACACTAGGACCAAAATCGAAGTATTCATATTGTTAAACAGCGTTGTGAGTAGTCAGCGTTTTGGGTAGTTAGTTTTGGGTAGCTAGTGTGACTTATCTTGTTACTGGCTCTAAGCCCTTCAATTCATCGATAATAATCGTACAAAAATATCGTACCTTGTTTCGGAGAATCGTTTCATTTCCAGTAGTTCCAAACATAACGTATTTACGCCAGATACTGTTATGGTCATTATTTCATTTACGAACATCCGCTCGGGGAGTTACTGTGGTTTTATTGTAATTTTGAACGTATGTAACCTTAACCGCGGAAGATTTTTGTTATATTACTATGAATGCACCAAACTCAGTTCGAATTGCACGAAATGTTTTCATCATTATCCTATGCCGATTACCGAAGGAGAGTCTCGCCACTAGCAAAAGCAAGTCTTTTGGACCATGGGGATGGCCCATCTGCGTTTGTGGCTAGAGCTGGCGTGCTGCGTGTCGCTGGGGCCGTTCACCACAAGACCTTTAATTCTAAAGTAATAATCTTAAAAAATACCATTCCCTTCTTTTAGATAATCTTCAGAAGTTCCACGTGTAATGTATTTACACTAGATACTGTAATGGTCATTACTCCATTTATCTACATCCACTCATGGAGTTACTGCCGTTCTGTTGTAATTTTTAAAGCATGTATAATTAGTCCCAGAAGATGTTTATTCCTTTGCTATGAATGCATAACCCTATTTGAATTGCACAAAAATTTTTTCCTTTCACCATTATATTGGCCGAGAGTCGATTATCGAACTATAATCGACCGAGAGTCTCGCCGTTAGCCGAATGGAGCTGGCCCATCTGCGCGTGGGGCTGCTGCTGGCGCGCTGTGTGTCGCTGGGGCCTATCTCTCCGAGCCCTTTAGTTCTAAACTAACAATTCGAAAAAAATACCATTTCCGTCTTTTAGATAATCCATTCCGTCTTCTGTAGTGAAACTTTTTTTCATTTTAGATACTGTTACGGTCATTATTTCATTTATTTTCAGCCGTTCATGCGCACTTATCTACTCATTGTAATTTTGAATATATGTAAGATTAGTCGTGGAAGATTTTTGTTCTTCCTTTTCTATTCATCATCATCATACTAAAGGCCAAAAAGTGCCTTGTTGTTGCCGCCATGACATTCTGTCTTCCGCTATCCTTTTCATCTCTGCGTTATTTCTGAAATATTGTTCGATTTGTAGTTGTTCTACAATTTTCATTCTAGGTCTCCCTCTTCCTCTTTTTCAAACTATTTTACAGTCCAAAACTGTGATTAGGAATTGATTATTTCTAAAAATGTGTCCAAAGAATTTTTCTTTCCTGTTCCAAATGGTTTTTAGTAAAGATGTATTCTCTTTCACTCTAAAATTACGTTATTTGAAATTTTTTCAGTCCAGGAAACTTTCAGTAGTTTTCGCCACAACCTCATCTCACAATCTTCTAAACGACTCCTGTCTGTTTTTAAAAGCGTCTATCCCTGACACCTATATAATAGGACTCTCCAGAGATAACTTTTCAGAAATTTCTTTCTAATATGCAAATTTAGGTTGGTATTTGTGAGCAAATTTATTTTATTTAGGAATGACCCTTTCTATTATCAGACCAAATTGCACGAAATTTCTTTCACTAATATATTATAAGGATTATTGTTGAAAACCAAAACCAATACATTAAATTATTTTTAATAAGGTGCTGTTGCCATTGAACTACTCTGTTAAAAATTGTGTCGCTTCATAGCACGGAAACTAAAAAGTGACTATCGTAGTCATGATTTTAAAACGTTATTGATTTGTATTATTAATTGTTTTTGCCATGTAAGAGTGTAGACTTAATTTGTTAATTTAATAAGGCACACGAATGCTTTGTAATGTGTTTTAATTAGTCATAATAAATTATATTTTGAAAAGAAGAGTCATAATTTATAAATGAGCTAACAGAAGAGAGGCTAGTCGATTAGTCCACAACAAATTGATAAAAACCAATAAGTATTTTGGTTTAAGCCGGCTGGCTGGGTTTTCTTCAATTATCGACCGCGAGCCTCGCCGGAAGCCGAATGGAGCTGGCCCACCTGCGCGTGGGGCTGGCGCTGGCGCGCTGCGTGTCGCTGGGGCCGTTCGCGCTGTCGCCGCGGTGGCGGGACGGCTCGCGCCGCGGCCCGCTGCTGGTGCGCTCCCGGCGGTGGGAGGCGGCGTCGCTGCTGGCCACGGCGGCGTGCGCTGGCGTCGTCCTGCTGCACATGACGCTCTCCAACCGCAACTTCGCCGTGTTGACGGGGCCCCTGGCCACCACCGAGTGGCTCGCCACGCACCTGCAGCCCCTGCAGGGGGTGACCATCGCGCTCATCTTCCTGGCCCACGCTCGCCGCAGGCTCAACAAGGTGTTTGGGGTGCTGGCGTCGTTGGATGCCCTGCTCGGTGCGTGAGCTGATTCTTTTTCTCCGTTAGATTGACATTCTTCCCCATTCTTCATTTTTGCATTCTTCATCTTCTGCTCCTTCTTATTTTGCTCCTTTTTCTTCATCATATTCTCCTTCTTCATCTCCTTCTCCTCCTTCATTCTCTCGTCTTCCCTCCATATCTCCTGCTCCTTCTTCATTACATGGTGCATGGATTGATATTCTCCTCCATCACCTTGATCTTATTCATCTTTTCCATCGTCATCGTCTTCTCTTTTATATTCTGCTCCTTCTTCATCTTCTGTTCTTTCTTAACTTTTTACTCTTAACTTTCTCCTTCTACCCCTCATCTCTTCTGTAATGGTAGGTGAAGTGGTGAGCGGAGGTTTAAATCCAAGATTGTGAGTTCAAACCTGGTCGCAAATGAAGATCTTCACAAGCAACCTTATCCTTTGAACGCTTTTTAAGAAAGGAACCAATTCGTGTGGAATTATGTTGCAGACTGGTGGTCAGGGAAAGCCAGCCGTGCACTTATAATCTAATTTAAAGCTGCGAAGTAATGAAATAAATCCGTGAAAATACGAAAAGATCCCTCGTTTGCAAACTAAAGTTTTTGTCCCATGTCGTATATTTCCGACTTGGAAGAGAACCTCGTGCTTGAATGATAATTTTAAGCAAAATTTTGATTGTTCCATGTTAATTCTCCTAGTAATGCTGGTGATTAATAGCTCTGCACAGACAGCACAATGACGACAGGCTTACGGAGTAAATAGAGGCAAAAAGTGCACTGAAAAATGTAGATGCTTGGCTGCCTAGATGCTTAGGACTCCGATAGTATATGGCTCTCGGTTGACCAAAGAAAAATAAAGAAAGCAGAAGGAAAAATATCCCATGCATTAAAATACTTCGTATTTCTTACTTTTTTCATCTTCTGTTTTTTGTTACTCTTTTTTTATACTGTTCTTTGCCAATTTTTTATTCATTGTAATATTTCCATACTAGTGAGAACCCGTGCGATTAAATCGCACGGTTAGCCAAATAACCAAACTGTTTTCTGCTTAAATTCTTTTTTTGTATTCCAGCATTATAAACGACCTAACCTCACTAAGATCACTAACCTCTCATATTTCAAGATTTCTATTCAATGTAGAAAATCACGTTCACGTGCTTACACAACCTACACTAAATTGAAACAAACGAAAATGCTTGAGATTGCAACATTCACTTGTTTCCCGCCACCGTCCGAGTGTAATTTTCTTCCGATAGATTGCGCGGCAATCAGATATTACAGATCCCGAATTACTACTTTTTTTAATATTTAGTTATTTTTAACGCCTTTTTTCAATACGAATGTCCCATGTGCAGGTGAAAAGAAACACGATTTTTCAATCCATTGCTTCTTTATACAGATCGGTTTCGTATGTCGCCCAATTTATTGAAAAGACCAAACAGCCCTTTGAGAAATAATATATAAGATTCTTCTTTGTTAATACATTCGTTATTTTTATCACATTTTGACCATTTTGACCAATTATTTTCATATAAAAATATATTTTGATTTAGTAATGTGACTAATCATTTAAAGATGATAGAGTTATGAAACAATGAAGAATGATTAAAACCCAAAAAAACTGTAGTAAAAATATTAGTAAGTACATTTCAATCATAATTTTTCGTCCAAGTAAATGAATTTGCTTCCATAATAAAAGTGAACAGTTTTTAGTTGGTCATTGATGTTACAAATTCTCAAAAGAAATAGTAGAGCGTGTACACTTTATAAGTCGTCTACCACCACACTATCTCCGCCAGTAGCCAGTTTGCTGCCCAGGTGCACTGACCCTTTGCAGCACTCCCGCCATCAAAGGGTACGACAGTGTGCACACAGTCCGTATATGCTTAGCGTTTTCCCGGTCCTTATACACCTCAGAAAGTGCTCAATATCTTACTCTTTGCCCCTGTTACTCACCAGACACCGACAAAAAAATTCTGGGAAATTTCCTGCAGCACATCACATGGAATCAGATATGTGCTGCGATGAGATAAAATCACCATTTGCGGATTGCGATCTTCGACAATATACCCATTATGATTTTTCTGTGAGTTTATTTGAAGTACACTCAATAAATTCACAAACTACAGACAATATTAGTGAAATTATTCATTCATTTTATTGAAAATATATTTAAGGGGTTGGTATACTACAAATTAATTTGTGCAATACATACCTCATTCTCGAACTCTCTACAAACCATCCTTAACATTTGTGGATTGACTTGATACATCACAATTATGAAACATGTACATTAAAGCGGAACGTTCGACAGGCAAATTCTTGGCAATTCCCAGCAAGGGAAGTCTTGCTTTTTGAAATAGATATTACGCAATGTTCGACGACTTATGAAGTGTTCTTATTATATTAATTGATTTTTTTTAAAAGAAGCCCCTAAGCTCATGTTTTTTTTTTCAGGTCTTGATCCGTTGGAACAAGCTATAAAGATGCGACGTGCGCTAATATTACAAGCTGCTGGAGTATCTCTGGCGGTTATGACAATTTTTACTACCACCATGGTGGGAGTAGCACCGTATCTCGGCTATGAGTACATGTGCTTCGTTGTCTACACGTTCTCTATAAATAACACGTGTGTTGCTCAGCTCTATAATTTTGCACACTTGGCAAAAAATAGAGCTCGAATTATAAATGCACAACTCCTACATAAATTTTGTATCAAATCTGAACAACACCTCAATGAAATAGTCTTTCATCACGCCGCTAACATTATCGGCGATCATCGACATAACAAGGCATTTGGTGTACACTCATCCAACGACAATAGCAAACACTCAATGCCAGGATTATCTCTCAATGGTGACATCTCTGTCAAAAATAGTTTAGATGAAATTAATAATCAGTCCAGGAATCAAGAATATCCGCCAGAACTGTTTTCGACGAATACTGAAAACGATGACGAAAATGAAAGTTATTACAATAAAACAGTAGTTTATACACACGCAAGTACATTGGATGTAGCCGGAGACACACCCAGAACAGCACAGATAAAGAAACGAGGTATCTTTGCGTTTCTTAAATACTTCCAAAGAGGTGGCACCGACTCCATAAGCAATACACGATCATTGAAGTTCCCTAGGGGTCACAAAATAAATAGTAAAGTACTACCAGTACGGCCGCTTTGGACACCGAGCGGGAACTACAGAAACATCCTGCTGCACGTTTCCGAAAATGCGCCTACAAGACAGTCAGTTACTGATGACAAGAATTACGTTCCGTTCCAATCATTGAGAGGCAGATGTCTACGCCAGCGTTATGCTGGAGATTCGGAGGAGGCTATGTGTCGAGCCGTGCACGAGACACGTATTACTCACGGCCTCCTGTGCGACTTCTGCGAGGCGGTGAATGCCTTGTACGGCCTCCCCGTGCTCATAGAAGCGGCCGTCACCCTCATCTGCCTGGTGTCGTGGATCACCGTCATTACCACGAAGGTTCTTCGGCAACAGGGCGTGTTTTCTCAGCAGCATGGCGTGTTGCAGGGATTGTGTTATTGCATCTGGGCCACTCACAACTTCTTAAGGGTAACTAATTTTTAATTTTGACTAATGTGGAACTTTATGTATTTGTAGTTTCGGTTGAATTTTCGTCCGTTCGATCGTCGCCACATTGAATCATGGTTATTGTTACTAATTTTTACTTTCTCGTTTGTTTTATTTTGGTTCCGAAACGACAAATGAGAAGGGACAAATCATCCAAATTATTTTAATCCAAATTAATTTCGAAAAAAGTGTATCATTCTGACATCTTGACTGACTTATCATTCTGACTGACTTCTTGATAGAGCGCAAAGAGGTTCAGTCATTTATGGATTAGTGTTGTAGGATTGTAAAGTTAAAAAATATATTTGTGTATATGAAGGACTTCGTGGTTTTAGTGAAGAAAAGATTAGCTTATCGGTCTGTTATTCTCAAATTCGCGGATGAATTTTTTATGGGCAAACAAATTCTTTGTATGCCTTCCTGCGAATGGGAATTAAAGCCGGCCGTCGCAAGTTGTAGATTTAATTAATATAAATTATACCAATGCCTAAAAGAAGCCTCTGAGCTGAATTAAGATCGCCTTTTTCTGGCCTGAAAAACTTATTTCGCTAGTAGATGGCGTAAGGAGCGCAGCGAAATTTTCCGTGGCCAGGTAAAAAGCGTAGGCCTGATGACCTGACCCTCGACACCGAAAATAAGATATCATGGTTGGGGGCAAACCATCCGTCTGTCCGTCTGCCTTTTTGACCATCTGTCCAGCTGTCTGTCCTTCCGTCCCTCCGACCGCTAGTCTAACTGACCATGAGTCTGTTCGTCCGTCAGTCTGTACGTCCATTTGTCCGTCTGAACGCCTGTCCTCCAATATTAATATTTTATTTCCTCCAATATTAATATTTCTGGATCAATTTAAAGGAACTCGAGGCCCTCTGAGTTTGTAAATGATATTTTGATTTCTGTCCTCGGATAGTGAAAAGGACGCATAAGAGAATCGTGCAGATCTCATGTTCGATGAAATCCTTGATTTTTTGAAAATTGCAAAAGTGCAATTTGTTTGGCGTCTTTCTACAATATTGTAGAAAGTGATTTGTTTTCTTAATAAAAAATATTATTTAAATACAAATTTTAAAATATGTTCGTATACAATTTTGCAAAAAAAGCCATTTCGGATAACTTTGCGTGAAATTCAAGCAATTTTAATTTTTAAATTTTTTTTCTTAAAGACCGCTCCAAGTTTTAAAAAATTATTTTTTATAAAAAAAACCGTAGAAACATTGGGTCTAGTCCCATATTTGGCGAAAACTATATTTGAAAGTTGGCAAAACATTAACATTTCAAAAGTAGAAACTTAAAGACAGAGATTTTTGCTTAAGACAATATATTTTCAAAGAAAGTGCTTAAAAAACGTCATGTACATTTTTTTGAAAAAACGTGTCGTTTTTACGAAATTTCTGTTTAGAATTAATACAATTTACTCGCATAAACGACACATTTTCTCAAAATCCGCTCCATTTTTTCCCTTATTTTTTTCACGAATAAGACACATTAAAGAAGACACTTTAAAGAATGGCACACGTCTCAATTTTGTTGAACTCTCTAAATTTTTTCAAAATTACAGATTTAGAAATAATACCAGAAAGTATGTGCTGTTGTAGCAACACTAGTTTCTCATAATAATGGGGTATCTAGAGTCATGCCCTTCGAATAAAGTTTTAAGTACCACTCAATGGAGCCAAAACAAGTACACAAGAAACATGAAGGATGTATTGAAACACAAACGTATTCATAAAAAAACTTGAACAATTTTCATGACCTCTGATATTTGATATCTTGAAGCGCTGTCATATTAATTTCAGTATTTTGCATATTCTTGTTTGTAACATCACAAGGAAGGTGTATGAAAAAATTCAGCTTAACAGGTTTTTAGGAATCAGATCTATACACTACCTTCTCGTCTTACTACGTTTGGATGGTAAAGAGAAAGAATTGTAATTGTGCGGAAATTGGCAATTTTTCGACAGAAAACGTCTTATTCTCGCGCCCTATTAACAAAAAGTGGATATATCTTGTTCCTACATGTAGTAAATTACATACTCTAAGATTTCGTGTAGTCAGAATATACGTTTTGTGAGTCCATGATACAGCAAACTGGACAGAAAACCATATGTCCCATCTGTACATCTGTTCCTGCGTATACGTGTGCACGCGAGCGCATCTGTCTGTCAGTACCAAAAAAAATATTATTTGGCAGAGATGACCCACTTAACAAAAACGTAGACAAAGCAGTTTCGTTAGTTTATGAACGAAAATGCCTATAGAAGACCTTCAATTCAGGGTGCCTCCATCCAATAGATAATTTTGACAGACATTTTTATTTAAAAAAGTGTAAAACCTGTTATTGAGAGTTTGTGACAAACGTATACATCAGCTCACTAATATAATGGAAATGTGAATTTATTTTACAAATATCTCTTTCATGTCACATGGAACATAGTGTATTTTACATAGTTTTCAACAAGCAGTTTGCACTTTTTCTTTTCCATTAAACGAGACTTATACATATGAATTTGTGACAATTTTTATTTGGTAGAACTAGGTGCCAGTTCGTACCCGAACTTTTGTTCGAGCGATCACAGACCCTCTATAATTCTGTCCAAACGAACAGAGTGGATCCGTGTGCGGTCGACATCGCATTCTGGCTAACACGGCCAATTCCAATCTAATATTTTAACAATCGCTCTAGCGGGTTCGAAAGCACTACGTTCGACGCACGCTGGTGAACACGAATTTGCAAGCTGGCAGAACAGAATCCAAAGCACTTGGTTCGAGTGAGCTATTCATCGAGAAGTAGACAAAATTGTTTCGTTAATTTATAAACGAGAAGCCTAGTAAAAAATACAGCTCGAAATTTACGAAATTATGGTTGAACAGTTTAAAAGAAATGGTTAGCATGAATCGATGATTGTCAAACCTCACTAAAACAATTCAAATCTTTGCGGTTTTTTTTACAATATGTCAAAAGAAATATATCACACATTACATACAGCTCTAAACAATCATTTTTCATTACCTGTCGCCAATGCCTAATGCTTTGAAGACAAATGCACCGAGTACTCGACTGCAGAATTGCCACAACCGCACGTGAGAACTAGTCAGCCATTCGCCCGCGAACTTTCTTCGATCGAACGTGGGTCCACTACAACCACGCCCGAAGCTGCAAGGACAGGAATTTGGACGTGACTTCCCACAATGATGTCCGTTAGCACACACACAGAGACACACACAGACACACTCAGACACACATACAAACACACACACACAGACACATACACAGACACATACACACAGACACACACACAGACACACACAGACACAGACACAGAAACACACAGACACTCACAAAGACACATACACAAACAAACACACAAACACAGACACACACACAGACACACACACAGACACACACAGAGATACACACAGACACACAAACAGACACACAGTCAGACACACACAGACACACATAGACACACACACAGACATAGAGACAGACACTCCCTTATACTAAACTAAAGTCGAACGGCCAAGCCTCCCCTCCCTTCCCGATAGGCTGGCTCAACCAACAATGAACCACACCATTTGCCTATTGATAAGGTTTGGGCACGACGCGCCAACTGGGTCGCCCATTTGTGCAGCCTTGCCCAACCTTTACCGTCAAACAAGCGTAAAATGAGGGACGTTTAAATGCGTAAAAGGACACAAGCGTACCGTGGCACACGAGCGTTGAAATTAGCGACAGCTAATTAGCTAATTATAATTATCGGACAACGGACATCAAACACTAACCAACGTCCATTGTCCACGACCTTTTTCCAGTTTTGAGTAATTTCACTCGCATAATGTTTAACATAATAACATTTGAGAGTCCGTGCCATCCGTGATTGTTTATTATTTACCTGCGGTCACCCACAATTCTATACGAACAACGCACGTACTGGAGTACCCGTGCCCTATAAAGCAATGCACGTACTTTTGACAAATGTTGATGACGTCAGTTGCGCGACCGCTCGTGTGCCACTACCCTTAATGTCGCAATGCACTCCGTGACGTCGGCAGATGGTGGTGCTGGCGTCGAAGTGTGACGCTGCGGCGGCGGTGGCGGCGCGCACGGCCACGTTGGCGCAGAAGGTGCAGCTGCTGGTGTCGCCAAGCGGTAACCTTGGCGCAGGAGGGGGAGTCGGCGCGCAGCTGCAGCTGCTGTCGCTGCAGCTGCTGCAACGGAGAGCTCGCTTCACGGTAGACGCGGGCCCGGCCGGCCTCTCCCTCGACCGCTCGCTGCTGCGACAGTTCGCCGCCGCTGTCGCTGCCTACGTGGTCGTCGTCATGCAGTTCGGAGGCTTTAGTACCAACAACGACCCACAGCATTAAGGCCGCCTTCACATGGAATCACTCTGTAGCGCCGTGTCCCTTCACATGAAACCACCGGGTAGCGCCACTGAGCATGGAAAGGAAGCAATAGGGAGCCATCTTTCTCGACGCTGGTGACAGCAAGACGGTCACCATTTAAATTACTGAGCTCAGTGGTGCGTCCGAGAGGCATAATGTGAAGACTGCCAATTAGAACTATAGTCCTCTAGAGGTGTAGAAGCGCGTTGCGCTGCTGTAGGCCGGAGGATATGCCGTGCCTCTCGTGTGAAGACGTCTATTTAAATTAATGTTTGCCTTTGGTCGGAAACTGCCGAGTGGCTTCGTGTGAAAGAACCCTAAACTGTTTCCGCGGCAACCTGGCGACTAATGAGACGTTCGGGAGAAAATAATGGTATTGTTGAGAGCCCATTCTTGGGAACACTATCTTACACGGAACGATTTATAACTGTTATTGTTACTTGCCAAGCTCATTTTTCTTATCAATCTAATATACCTATACCGGAAGTGGATTGTCAGTTAGACCTGAGAATGGTTCATCCTATAATTTTATAGAAACCTTATATCAACACACTTCAAAGGCATAAATGCCAAGTAAGAAGAAATGCTATTATAAAAAAAGAATTGCTTATTTGAGTGTGTTAGTAGTCCGGTGGGTTGTTGCAAGTTGCGTTTAAAAAAAGGTTTTCACTCTTGATTGATGTTCGATTAACATGCCATGGTAATTTCAAACTACAGAGGTACTAAAAAAATCGTGGTAGGTATTAACATTTGACTAAATTGACGTTTTACGTTTATTAGGAAATGGAATGTGATATCACTGTTTGCACGAAACTAGCAGCACATGCAATAATGCACCAGTAAATTTTCATTGCCATTTTGTGCACATTTTTAAAGTTATCTAGGAAAGTAATTTTACCACCTTTCTTTATAAAAGCGTAAAAATATCTGAAAATAACGCTTCAAATGTTAAATGCCTTTACTAATTCTAAACGTTTTAAATTTTTTACATACAGTTTTTCTGCAAAAGATGTTTAAATTATTGAAATCACTGGTTTATGACACAGTCATTTCTGGCAGGCTCATATTGTTCTTTTTTACTTCGTCTTCTCTATCTTTGTGTTTATTACCGAGGCTTCAGCGATAACTCCGACTTCACTAAAAGTATTCGAATTTATGCGGCGACTGTTTGAAAAATCAACACTCACACCATGTCTTTTCTACCTAAGAACTGTGAACGATTCAAATCTTGAATTTCTATCAAACTGTCATGTTATTCATATGTTGCTACCTAGCATTTGCTTCGCCTTCAAATTCAGGTTCTTCGCTGTTAATTACGGCGTCTTCATGGACGAATTTTACTGTTTTTTTATCTTTTTTATCCACATTTCATTGTTCTTTTCGTCTTCTTTCGAATTATCTATTTCCTTGTCATCGTCACCTTTCTTTCATTGTCTTTCTGTTCTTCCGCTTCCTATTCATCATCATCATCATCATTATCATCTCCATCATGATTTTTCTTATCATCTTTATGATGTTTCTTCATAATAATATTTCTATCATTCAGGATAATTACATTGCCGTTGTTTTAGACTTTAATCATCGTCAGCCTCTTCGTCTCCAATGATATCATGTCTTTCGAAATCATTGGCATCAACATCGCCTAAACGCATCTCACTTCATGATTTGCAAAATTTCATTTCCGTGTACTGGGCTGTCGTCCTGTGGTATTAGGCTATCGGACGCCAACAGTTGGTCCCAAAATCTGTGATTTCCTTTAGAAACAAGTCAGTGGTCTATGAAAAAATATAAATATCATTTACATATTTTTGTTTTATTCATTAAATAAATCCAAAACTCCATAAATTTATATCGAACAGGCGCCAACAAATATGAACCTAAAATGTGTAATTGGTAAAAAACGCTACTTCAACTATTTTGTAATAATTGGTAACTTTCAAATTAAGGTAGAAATCTTTAAATATTTAATTATGAATTATTTATGATTTAATTACATTTAAATAAAAAGTGTAATTTTCATGTATTAAGTAACATGAATTGACATGTTCCAATGTATTTCTTTCTTTCAAATATCGGTATTATTGGTCTTCTGAAATTAAATTTCTTTTTAATGGTCGCGAGGTCCCCAAGGCGACCGATGAATGGGGGAATTTGCCGTCTATTCTGGCGCGCAGAAAAAAACATTACTCTGCGTCGTAACCCAGAAGCGAGGTTATCGAAAAATAAAACATTTACGTTATGCAATATTTTTAATGCGCTGTCGTTTCTTCTTGGGTGATGTTGCAAGGATTATGAATTATTAATAGAATATTGATGGTATAAGATATTGTATAGACTTCATCAATGATGCACTTCAAACCGAATACCGAAACCTCAAGTGGGGCACATTTTTACACGAGGCTAATTCAGTCAACCGCTTTTAAAGTGAAAATATAAAGAAATGTTTAGTGTACATATATATATGTATTACAATTGCCATTTTACTTTATCTGGCATTTTCCACAATATCTCGTAACTGACATTTCTTTTGACAGCTTCAGGGGATTACGGCGACTATGTCCAACGAACATAATGAGAAAAGTTTTCACGTTATTTTCAAGTAATTAGAACTTTCTGTCTACGTTTTTAGCGGTGAAATATGTCACCTTTGCATATATTTTTTTCAGAAAGGGTATAAAATTAGACCAGACGATGGTAGTCGATTTGAAGTTTGTTTTTCTTGCTTGATTCCTGGATGTGTGTTTCTTAACTTCGGCCTGCATACGGTGCAATTGCCTGTTGTTGTACTTTTAGTGGAAAATTTTCGGCAGTTTAAATAATATTTTAGAAATATTATTATTAGGAGAACATAAATCTAATAACTATTGTATATTTAGAATATTAATATTGTCAACCCATCCAATTCTCTAATGTATCTGATGTGATTTTATCAGTGTAATACTTAAAATGTAGACAAATTCCTTCAAGTTAACATGAAAATATATCAGACACTTACTACTGAAATATCATAAAAAAGAGATTATTTTTATGATGTTGCTTGTAAAAAACACTATTAAAACCAGGAAAATAGTGTAGCAGAATAAAAAGGGTAGACGTCATCACGGATACAGGAGATTCCAGATCACAACATAGTAGTGCATATATAGCTCCCTATTGGAGAAGCCTTCCCTCTCCATTTTTCGTCCGTGACCTTGGTGCGCCAAGAACGAAAAACCCAAGTATATCTGCAAACGACCAACGCCGCCCGGGCTAAGAACGAGCAGGCGAGGGGCGCAAGGCAGCCAGCCGGGTTTCTCCACACTTTCATCACCTGATGTGGACCGTGGGCCTTTATACACTGTGTGTTCTTGCTGTACCTTAAAGTTGTTGCCTAGGGTCCCTATCGACTAGGTCAGGTATTGATCGAATAAGGAAACACATGTCTGCACCTAGGTAGCTCTCGTTGGGGCCCAGGAGCCCTTACTACGCCCGACTCGGCGGCCCCGATCCCAAACTGCTAATAGGCATGTTACTAGCGGGGAATTAGTTACAAGCAGGCACTTCGGTTGATTGGTTGACTAGTGGTTCTAAAGCGCGTCAACTTCTAAAGTCACTAGTCCCGTAAGTGTAGTGTATGGTTTTTTATGGCGGGAGGTGGCTGTGAACTTCCCGAGACACATCAATTGATGGCTTGGGTCACCTAAGCCGGGAGGGCGCTGTGTACAAGACTCACTTAACCTGAACCTACGCCACTCGTGAAAGGCAAAAGGATGAGAAGAGATTACAAAGGCAATGCGTGGGTAAGAGTACTTCCCCATGCACCACAACGCAAGGGGAAATATACATGTCCAAGCGTTAGTTCGTTGTAGCACACTGCCGATTTAGCGATTACGGACGTTCAGTCCGGCATCTTTAGTGTATCACTGACGGTTTGCATTCCAATAACCATCTGTAAATTCTATCATAGGGTGCGGTCCTCTAGTAATAAGTACAAGGCTTAGAAAGTGAACAGTTTTATATGAACCTCAATTACAATCTCTGCTTTGTGAATATGTTACAGTTTCTAGGAATGAGGTATTTGCTAAGTATTAGGTATAATTTAGGTAATAGAAAGTTTCCGAGTAATTCCCATTAATGTCATAAGGCGCTGTAGGAAATACTATGACAATTATAGTTATAGGATACACTATGACAATTCGAGACTTCTTGTGAAGGTATGTTACAACTTTATTGCACTTATTTTTCCCAATCCAGTAACTTGTTTGTGGTGTTGTAATGTCTATTGTTGTTTTCAGTTGATGAAATTTTACCTAACCATTTTTGTACATTTAAATAACCATCTAAAAATCTCTTATCTGTTAATTCGGTGATCTCATAATCTACAATATGACTAAAATTCAAACTCACTCATATCCGTCCTTTGTCTGTAGAGAAACATATATATAGAGTAAATATAATTATGCAAATATAAATATGTTGATAAATATGTTGTTTATGATTGTTAAGTAGATATGTGTTAGATTAACATAACAAATGTACATGCACAGATTTTTTAATAGAAATTTCTTTTATTGTACGCTTTTTGACAGGTCTACACTGATCTGGTGCATGCAATTAAAAAAGGTACTACAATAAAAATTTTGAATATCAGGGATATTATTAGTACTGTGTAGTCGACGCCAACAAGCTGTAATATGGATAATATGTAATTAGGGGTTTAAGAGTCTATTTCAAAAAAAATCTCTACATCGAGCAAGTTCTCTCAAGGTTAAACGAAGGGATTATCACATCAAGAATTTGGATTTTTTTCTTCTTTGAAATTCAATATTCCAAGGGAAACTGGAAAACAGCTACATTTGTGATAATATACTGAATTATTTCATCATGCCAGTAGCATACCCTTCCCCAACAATAAATTTCCTTTTTCATCCTACATCTGTTTTATTTGGAACTTAAAACTCACAGACATTCTCTATATGTAATGACTTACGTAACTACTACTGTTCGTCATCTGCTAATGATTGATACTTTTATAAGATAATCACTTTCTTGTGCACCACAGTAAATACTTCTCCATATCGTGCAAATCTCAGCAGAAAAGAAAGCTCATTAGTGAGCTGTTATTTAAAAGTAATTAGAAAGATGAGACATAAACAACAACTTAGTAGAAGAGATAGGACTTAATTACAAAAAACCACACCTCGCCTCAAGAAGTTTTTGTAGAGATTCTTCTCAACAGAAATTTCTTTATTTTTCTCTTCAGCAGCGAAGAAAATGGGAGACGCAGAACTTTTTTATTCTTCCTGGTACACAAAGAACTGCTATAGCCCTAAATCTCATTTATCGCGTTCGTGTGGCATGACGATGGCCCTGGCACATAGGCCAAGCTCGAGATAAACTTTTATTTACTCAACCTCGTCCTTCCATTTCCCGAATGTCTTTCTTACGATGCGGCGAATTTGTCCAACTCGGAACTCATGAATTGGGTCTAGACATATTACTATCGCGAATACTCAGAGATATGGAAGTGAAAATTTTAAAACAATAGTAAGCTTGGTATATATCGTAAAATCTTTATATTTAGAAAAAAACAGTATCTTCAAACATAATAAAATACCATGACTTGTCTGTTATGGATTTTGTGAAATGTAAATATTAATATTTATAATCACATGTATGTTGCGTTTTTGACAAATTTAAGACGTTCAAATAATGTTCTTATGGAGTAATTATGACTTGTATACGTTGATCATATCATGTACGCAAACAATTATCATCAAAGATTAAATCCATTTTGAATAATGACCTATTTTCTGTCAACATATGCCGAGTTTTGCAATGTGAAAATAAAGATATATCCTTCAGTAAGTTTGTTAACTCTTGCATAAATATAGTAGGCATTTATCGTACGTTTCACAGCCATGGAAAGACTTCTAAGACTTCTTCTTGAATTGACAAGCGTAACTTTTAATAGTGAACACTAATCATTTGAAATAAAATATATTTTGCAATATTTAAATATTTAGTTTTGGTATTCTGTCGGTTTTAATTTTTCCACAATTACAATAACAATATTTAAAGATAATTAATAGAAATTTTAAAAAATGTTCAGGGAAATTTTATTTCCGCAACAATTCGTTTTGAGTACCTATATATGTACACAAGCTCTATTTTGTTTCAAGTTCAGTTTTGTGACGATACAACATTTAAAACCGCGAAGTATCCACTTTAAGTATCTTAAAAGTACTCAAAACTGATTGTTTAAATACTTGTAAATATCTAATGAACTATGACCGTATTACTGCAGGATCAAATATATTAATACACAGAAGGTAAAACTGTTATCTATAAATTTGTCATACGAGTTTTAGATAGATCAAAACTTTCAACCACCAAACTTGTTACTTAGTTTTTCTCTCGGTATTTTACATTGTTTTGTGAGTCACAAGTAAGTAGGAGAACATGTAACATTAAAATAGATTCACAAATAATATGAGTGAGGAAAAATTATTTTTATCCACTGAATGGCAGCTTAAGAAAATATTTAAGTGTAAGCATTTAATAATATTAAAGGATACAAATTATTTTAAGTGATTGTATTTCTTGTAACAACTCTTTAATCTAATATGTATATTTTAATGTATAAAATTTGAAAATAAAACATCTAACCTATATTTATTAATCTTTCTCCAAGTATTACTTCTTTTTACTTAATAGTTTACTTACTTTTTACTTACTTTACTTAATAGTTTAAATAATAACTTGGAAAGTACGTTTAAAACATTTTTAATACGTTAATTTTAAAATAAATTTACAACAATGTAACGTTTAAATCATATTTATATTTATGTAAAAATATTTTGTAATCCGATACATTTTGAAAACTGTCACCGCTTCCCTCTGGACCCTCCCTTGCTATTTCTCGTACGATTTCCAAGCCGTACTCCTTTCGCGTTCGATTTTGCCTCTCCACACCGGCGAACGAGCGTTGGCTCGAAAGTCGTTGCACTAAAACGTAATCCAAACTTCTTAACTCACCGAAACACACAGAGAGCATAAAACTGGCTCGTATTAACATCGTAACACCCCGACGCCGCCCGCTTTCCGGCCAACCGTAAACTAGCGCCTTAGGCTTTCTGCTATTCTCCCCCGCTCCCAGTACTGCTCCAGACGCTCCGTTCCCGCAGGTTGCGCTGAAGCACGCGCACTGTTGCAAACCCTCCGAGTTCCATTTTCTTTGTCGTCGTCCAACCTTTCGTCGTATCGCATGGTGCACTGAGATGCAACCTATTTTTTCTTCCTTCTCTTTGTCTATACCATTCTAGACACTAAATGAAAATTTATTATTTCTTCTAGTAGAATTTTTGCAATCGGGTGGTAAAGAACTACAAATTACAAACATTACAATTGAAAATATTTATGCATTAATACTTCAAATACCTAATTTTTTTAAATAATATCAATAATAGTTATACGTTTATATGTTTGTAGACGTTCTAAACAGTTATTAAAATCATTAGCCGTGATTATTAAACTGCACTGCATTATATAAATAATAAAAATATGTAACAAGTAACAGTAAAATTTATTTTGACGTACTAAATTTGTAATAAATACTGGATTTTCTAAATTGTTTTTATTGTGCCTACTATTACGTATTTCCATATATTTATTTTCATTTCAGCATCATTACATTTATTGTTTAAACAATAACAGTCAAAAAGTATTGTTGGGGTAGTGGATAGCATTACTTTTTCCAATTCATTTTATTTGATCGTGCCCATTTTTATTTTTTCTTTCTGTATACTATACGTACGTATAGCATTGGGAAAGTTATGTAATGCTGCGTGAAAAAACGGCGGATTTTCGGCAGAAAAATTCTTATTACAGGGCCCTAGTAATGAAAATGTGGATAAATCCAGTTGCTAAATTAGCAAAAAAAACCTCCTAACAGGTGGTGCAGCCACAATCCCTATTTTGTGGGTCCTTGATACCGAAAAACCAATTGAAAGCAAAACGTCTGTCCGTCCGTCCGTCCGTCCGTCTGTCTGTGAACAACGCTAGCGACTAAATCGTTCAGCGGATTTTCTCCAAAATTGATACTCCCCAATCGATCTGAATAATCTCACTGCACCTTGAATTTGAAACCGATGTTTTAATTTTGGAGGGTACTTTATATGAAGCCCCTGGGACATTTTCAAAATTTTCAAGAAAATGGCGCCAACAATTTTGACTAAATTTTGTTATTGGATTAATTCAACTTTTACCGGCTATTCTGGAGGTAAGAGGGAATCTAGCAAACATGACGCATTTCCTTTACCGTACCTAGCATAAGGAGTATTCTTATTTAACCCGAGTGGCTGGCATTTCAAGAATTATTACAGCAGTTTTAAAATAAAGGAAAATAATGGGAAGAGAGGTCCGAAGTCATAGTTAATACCTCCTTCAATACTTTCTAAATCTAAATCTGTGTACCAACTTCTCTGAACGACAATATCTCTCTTTTGAATATACTACAATATACTATTTCTCCCTGGCCCCAGTTTCAAAGTATAACTCTGCACTGACGTCTTGTCGTGTCTGACTGCGTTATTGAGCCGTACTCGTCCCCCTTGCAGTGGCGTAGCGTCAGGGGACGCTGAGATGCTGAGCATCCCCGTATATAAGAACCTTAAATACTGTATTGATAATCTTACAAGTGGTCTGTTGAGCGAAACACGTTTTGTATTAATTTAAAATTGATTTCCTATGATTGAATTCGGCGGGCTGTTGAAGCTGGCCTCTGATTGCTTGGAAGCTAAAATACTTCAGCGTCTGCCGCCAGATTGCGACGAGCAATGACGCATGCGCAGATGGCGAGGTCCCCCTCTCCCCTCTTCACCCCTGGCCCTGAGAAACCCGACTGCTTTACGCTAGCGTCTACTGCGGAAAGAAGCTCGTTTGTGCACGAGAGCGCAGCACACTTCAGGCGTTCAGTAAATTATCTTTCTCTCTCTCACTCGGGAGTCCCCGCTTGGTCATGGGTACAAACTGTAGAAATAGTGCCTGACTACTATTTCTTAATTAATATCCAAGAAATTGTATTATCTCTTAAATAGATTACATATTATTTAAGTCTGCAATGTATAAATTAACAAATGGTCTTATTGCCATTCGCGTATAAGAATTAAAGCTGAGCCATTGTATAATTTGCTTTCAAGACATCGGCAGCCCTGACTGCTGTGAGGATTTTGTGGGAAGCGCCTACACCGTCGTAAGCAATCGAGATCGTGGAAGTAGTCCCAGTGTATCTGCCTTGTGTTGCGTTCGCCTGTTAGATGAAGTAGTTGATAGTGACATTTTGTGTGTTATTGTTCAGCATCCCCAAACGTGTGAGTCACGCTACGCCACTGCCCCCTTGCATGAATATGCATGTGTGAATTTTGTACTAAAAATCCACTTTTCGCTACAGTTATCACTAATCTACCTGGGACACTAAATATAATTTTGCGATATCCATCTCGTGCCTTGATTTTGTCCCCGCACCTCACACTCATAAGATTATCCACCGACACTGCCACTTGCCTTTTGTGCTTATCCACAGTCTCGCCGATTCTTTCAGTGTGTTCTACTCCACAAATGTAATGAACTATCACTTTATGTGTTGCTGTTTCCTTTCATTTACCTTAACATTATTGCAACTAATATTCAATGATTTTTGACCCGTTGTAATTATATGTCTTGTACATTACTGATAACCAGAGGTAACAATGTATTTTTAACAAATTAATGTGTAATTTTAGCTATGGTTCACTATACTAGTATTCATGGACATAATGTTTTATCTGTTCTGTAGGCCTGATGAAGGCCATATAAATGACCGAAACGTCAGCAATGTCAAGGGTTTGTTTCTTTAATTGAACCAAACTCAAAAACCACAAGATCTAACTGATTAATTTGATGATATTTTTGTATTGGATAACTCCCTTCTTAAACACCGTTTCTGGCATACGCCCACCGCACAGAATACACACACACACACACACAGACCTGCGATTTTGAAAACAATCTCATTTCACTTTCCATACCTTTGAATCAAAGTCACATGCAAAATGCCATTTTCTCAGCATACCGTTCATACAAAAGTGAATCCTGCTCGTGCAATTTCTATGCAGAAACAGTGTTCACCATTTTATCTCAGACGCAGTGAAAAGTGTGCACTCCCACACGCATTCTTGCCACTCAAGTATCTCCTTTGTGCAACATCTCTCTATCTAAAAATGCAGCCAATGAATGCACGACAGTCTCGTACGCATATACGTCGCATGCCTTTGAGGCCATACGCCCCAAAAAGGTTCCCAGAACACTACGCCCTTGAATCAGACGCCCTTCAAAAAGATTCTATAGCACTCGAGCTGTATGAATATCATTTTTGCGGGGATAATTTATCCCTTGGATAGATATACTTCGTATGGAAGAATGGTTTCGTGGTCAGAATGACAAACTTGATAAGAACCTGACATAATTGAAGTTAGAGTATCTCAGAAAACCTACGTGACCCTATTCTTTAGTCCTTGTGATAAAATATTATGAATCATAATTTAAGAAGTGAATGCTGTTACTTTAGACAATAGTGATCGCATGGATTACTATTACGTGCATGGTACTGTACGTATCTATCTAAATATTAACGAAAGTATGATTTTATTAATGGAAAAAAAGTCAATAATATTGAATGGACTATTCTTGTAAATCATGGACCACTCGCGTTACGATTTCAAGGGAGATCATTGAAAGATGAGGATTATTTTTAAGTTAAATAATAAAAGTTAGTTTTAGATATCCTTAAACGATCCAATTTTTCACAGAAAAGCTAATTTATTAAAAATTATATTTTTCACCTCAAATATAATATTATAAATATTTTTCACCTTTAAATGTAATATATAAATGTAAGTTGTGTGAAATTAGGTATAATTTTTACAGTGAATCTTTTACCAGCTAATACACTCTTTTATAAACCATTTACATGAGTATTCTTAGCAAGGGATCGTGTACTTATTCATTGTCTCATGATTTATAATTACATAACTTACAATTTGTTGTAATTTCTAAAAACTGTCCAATTAGTTTGTACCTAGCATCTCCTTTGTTATTTGCGCTTTGTTATTTTTGGGTTGGCAGCGGTGCAGTTGTACATGTAGAGAAAATGCTAAGGCGATTAGTAGGAAGGTAGCCGTGATTCAGAGAGCGTGGCTCAGTTAAAACGTTTTTCGAGAACAGGAGTTGCGAGTGTGGACGCGAGCGTCGTGATACGGGCTGTTATAGAGAATCGGACAATAAAGTTCTTTTTGTTTAAGACTGTGACTTTTTTTGAACTTATAAATATTTACAATAAATTTATTTATTATTATTTACCTTACATATGTTATTTCTCTTAAAAGAACACATTACTAACGCTCGCATTTAATGTATTTCTATCCATGTCAAACTGCGATCTGCGGACGGCTCACAGCGAACCCGGCCTGGCGGCTGGCCTGAGGCTTGTTTGCTGGCGCACTCACGTCCACGCTTGGTCAACTACAGGAGGGCGATTCACGCTCTTGCGATTCGCTGGAAGTTGCATCTGCAACATTGTTGCCAATTGCTCGTTTCCGGATCTCACACGAAGGCTCAGCGGTAAATAAATTCGTCAAGCAAATATGCTGGAAGCAAGTAAAAACTAGATCACTTTTATGCAACATTCTCATTTACTATAATTTACCAAATGCTTGTTAATACAATACCTGTTAAATACAAATATTACCATCTCAGTTAAGTTTTATTGTGTCCTCATGCTTCCTCTTTCAACCGTTGCAACGGCCGTTAGGTAATGGAAGGAGACGGGTGCCGGAGTAACACGTATTCGTAGGCTGTTGTGTGCACGTGAAGATGTCGTGAGATATGATCCTGATGATTACGTAGTTTAAGAGGGGATGCAACCGATTCTGGTCGAAAAAATTAATCATTATACATGTTTGTTATTATCCTTGGGATTTTGTTTACATGATATTAAAATATTGTTGTTGTAGGCCAAGTGAAAATATTATAAAATATTTTTTAGTTAATGGATGCACGCCTCAGGCCACGCACTTTTTTCTGTTAGGTGTCAGATTTCAGAGAATGTTGGCGATTTTTGAAGGCGCAATTTAAATTTGGCGCCTAACCTACCATATTGAATTGTATATTGTTCTGTAATTCACCCAGTAGATGTCTCTGATGTGTTGGTTTTTATTCTGGATCGGTTTACGTGCGCTTCGTGTTTTAAAGGTTATATATGAACATTATCTCACGTGTTCGTGTGGCGTTTTCTTTGAGAATTTTTGTTTTGGGGTGATTCGTGTTGGGTAGGCCGAAATCAGTTTTCAAGAAACGTAAGTTTACGAGGAACATTTAAATCAGGTCTAAAAGTAGTGTTTCTGTGGAATCAATTTAATTTGCATTTACGAAAAAACTTGGCGTGGATTGCTCCCGAGACAATCTTCAAGATGAGGAGAGATTCAAGCCTCAAAAGATTCAAAACATCTGGAGGCCGCCTATTATATTTAGAACTTCTTTCTGCGGGATTAAATACTGCTAGTGTTTGTTCTAACTGTATAAAAGCAAATACACTAGGAACGTAGTCGAAGTCTCTCGTAAAGGACTTGCAAGTGTTTTTAATATTGTATGCTCGTCGTGTGATAACAAAAGAGTTTCACAGTTCCAGAAAATGAGATAATGGGTTTTATGAATTCAATTTCAGATTTTTATATGGAATGAGAGATATTAGCAAGGGTAGAATATCTCCTTATACTTTGTGTTGTGCTATGAACATGACTCCACCATTTCTTAGGTTTGACGAACTGAACTCACAAGATTTGAAGTATGTAAAAAACAGCAAGAAAGTGTATGGAGAATGCTACAAGTGAACGAGTGAAGCAGATAGAAGAGGATTGTGCTATTAAACTTTCTGATGAATCTGTAAAAGATATGTCTGTTTCTGTAGATGGGACTTGTATGAAAAGACGGCATACTTCATTGTATGATATTTCATCTGTCATTTGCATAGATACAGAGAAAGTTTTTGGATGTAGAAATTATGTCTAAATATTGCCATGAATGCCAAACACACAGAAGTTATCGTAAGATGAAGAAAAGTAGTGGAAAAAATCATAATTACAAGCAAAATAATAGTGGCTCAAGTGGAGAAATAGAAAGTAATAGATTTGAATATGTTTTTTCGCTCTGAAATATTTCATGACATTAGGTATGTGAACTATCTTGGTGACGGAGATTCAAAATCGTTCAAAACTGTAGAAAATAATTGTCCATATGACTGTCCAATTAAGAAATTAGAATGTTAGGGTCATATACAAAAACGAATGGGCACCTGACTACGATAATTAGTAAAAGAAAGAAAGAGGAATAAGCTGAATGATGGAAAACCTTTTGGGGGTAAAGGTAGACTTACTCAGAAAGAGATAGATTCACTGCAAGTGTATTATGGCAAAGCTATAAGGAAAAATAATAGCAGTGTTGAAGCGATGTGGAATGCAATGTGGAACATGTTATTAGCACATTTTAACCATGTAACATCTTTTATTGACTTTTCTGCCATATGTGGAAATATTTATTTTCTGTGGTGTTACGGATAAAGACTGAGTTTCTATAAGTACAAGTTTTCAGTAGAAGAAAGCAGTTTTGATTGCTTTCATTGTGTTTAATTATGGAAGCCATAATGGGTATATAGGCCTACTATGATTTTGTGCTTGTGAACCTATGTTTTTTTAAACCTTCAAAGTCTGAATACTCGTATTACAGGTTGTGTACTACTAATTCTCTTGTAGGTGTCAATGTAATTTCTAATATACATTGTAGGTTCTTATGATGTTAATTCACTTCTCCTACTCGTGTATGGCGATAACTGGTCGGTTATCTTACTTGGTAGTAGCATTAAAATTCAGATAATATTTTAGTGTCACTGATCTGAAATGAATAGAAACTCATGAAGAATCAAGTTTTCAAATGTCCATTTGTATATATTCTAATTTCCGAAAATATATTCGATTTGATTGCCTGATTCTGTGTAATGATGCCTGTTGACGAATAACTTTTTACTTTAGCTGTGCAATGTGTTAGTAACCCACCTAATACTAGAGATGTCCTAGAACTTAAGTTCCTATTCCGTGCAATATTAATTTCAGATTGCTGCATGAATTCCTAATATACAGCGGACAAATAAATGATCTTAGGTGACAAAAAAATGTTTATAATAGAGCCATATTTAGGTATCTACTGCTCATGACTTCTTGGCTGTCCGGGATACACCGCGTCGTTGGCCGATGTCATTGCCCTGAGGAAGCCTGCGACATGACAGGCGAAACGTCGGCCTCTAAGACGACACGACGTCACACAGACAGTCAAGAAGTAATGGACTCTACATGTACATCTACTGCTCATGCTCGTACAACATTATTTTACTCATGCGGTAAAGTTTTGTACGGGTTCTTTCACCCTGCCACGACCATTTACAATAAAATGTTTCGCTTGTGTGCATTAGAACTGAGATGTTATTTGGAATGGAAAAGAGTGTGTTGAATCAGTTTTCGGGAATATTTCAGAAAAGTCTTTAGAAGCGCGAGACACAAAGAACATACACAATATGTGAATAATTCCTTTTCGCTTTCCTACAAGCTAACAAAGTTCTCGTCGACCGTCGTTTTAAAAGAAGGGGAATTTGAAACAGGAAAACATCGACACGTACCAAGGTAACAACGCTATTTGCTGTAGCCGAGTGAAACGGTATCTCTAACGACGGCACTGCCTTCCCTCATTTTGTTTGCACGTGACGTGAACAAAAAGCGCCCACGATCTGAGGACAAGTGAGCATATTTGGGCTGTAGGCGGAAAAAGGAGGGATGTGTGCGGTGCTGATGTAGAGATAAAAGCTCCCTGGGCACAACAATCCCTGCCGGCGACTCTCGTGAACATGCGCGTCGCTTCAAAAGAAAACTCGTACGGGGTCCATTAAAGAGGAGCTATTTGCAAGCGGTTGCGAGGGGCGACTTGATGTGAGTGTCACGGGCGCTTTCAGCACAGGCGTAAATCACGCTTGTTCTGCGAGGGTGCGGAGAGCCAAGTCCGCTAGGAATGAAATTCTTCAGTGTTAAACAATACCTTACTCGAGGCTTTTCACGTCGGTGTGACTACATACATTGCTGGATTATTCTGTTTTCTAGAGTATAATGCTATGGCCATTAGTACCGTAAGAGTAGTGTATTTCATATCCCAGGAGTTGGCGGCGTTTCGACATGCTAGAACGTCAGATCCGGTGTTGAAGTACACGACGAATTGCAGGATTTCCTCTTCTTGGTAAATCCGTTAGCAAGCCACAGCCTCAGCCGGAACAAGCTTTAAGTTCGCAACTCTCCTCTCAGCATGTTTCGTGGTGTACATGTAAGTGTGTAAGGAGAAACACTGGGAAATGGCTGAGGAAGGGATGATCGGGCTTGGTCCGTGACCCTTTTGTTAAGAAACTGCTGCAGCATTCTCATGTTGTGGATAGGAGAAATCAGAGCAGCCGGAAGCTATAATTCTCTTCTAGGCAAAAGCAGTTAATATCTATCGATATTTTCTAGAAAATCCATAATCATCTTATCGGACAGAGGCCCTACTGTGACATCAGCTATTGCCCTGAGCCATCTCAGGCCGGTACTGTGATAGCGTTGTACATCATTCGTAGAGATTGCCCCCCAAACAAAACACAAGCTTTTTCTATTTAAGTGATTGTTAGGTGGTATATCATTGTTATCTTCTCGTCATTATTTGTTTAAAATTTTTGGTGTACTTTTTCCTCACTATATTGTAGTGGAAAGCATTGAGCTAGATGAAAAGTATTGGAATCATCTTAACAACACGATCTCGAATTTTCGGTTGTAAATTCGGTGTTCACCTCGCCTCTCTCACTTCCGCGCCCCTGTCGCCATCGCCGATGCAGTCACCATCCTCGCCACTCTCGCTATCTTCGTCGCTCTCGCTATCTTCGCCGCTCTCGTCACCCCGCTGCTCTCGCCTTCGCCGCCGCCGTCGTCAAGCCCGCTGTCCTCGCCACCCACGCCCTTCTCGCACCGCTTTCACCATCCTCTCCCCTCACCTCACCCTCATTACTCTCCCACTCTTCTCACACCGCTCGCTATCCTCACCGCTATCACCATCCGCACCAGTAACACTACCTCGCCTCTCTACCACCCCGCTGCTCCCGCCAACCCTGCCACTTTTCGTCACCCCCGCCGCCCTTCCCACCATTGTTGCTCTCGCCTCCCCGCCCCTCTCGTCATAACCGACGCAGTCACCATCCCTGCCACTCTCGCCATCCTCACCGCTCTCCCCCCCCGCCGCTCTCACCTTATCCGCCGCCGTCGCCGACACCGCTCCATTCGCCACCCACACCCTTTTCACCATCCCCTCTGCTTCCCTCTCTTCACTCCACCCCAACACTCTCCTCACACCTCTCGCTATCCCCACCGCTCTCACCAACCGCGCCACTATCACCATCCCGACTCTCTCACCACCCCGCTGCTCTCTCCATCCCCGTCGCCCTCACCTCCCTCACTGTTCTCGCCTCTCCGACCCTTCTCGCCATCACCGATGTAGTCGCCATCTTCGCCTCCCTCGCCGTTCTCGTCACCCCGCCGCTGTCGCCATCTCCGCCACTCTCGCCGACCCCGGCGCCCTTGCCACCCAAACCCTTTTCACCATCCCCTCCGCTCTCCGCTCCCCACCCCTCTCTCCCCCACACGACACTCCCTACATCTCTCGCTGCCCCCACCGCTCTCACCCCCGTCACCCGTAACACCGCCATTCTCACCGCAGTCCCTGCCCTTGAAGCTCTGTCTGGCGGCGCCTCTCCCACCGCTGTAACTGTGTGTTTACTGGTGGCTCTGGCGGCCCGCGGAGGCGCAGGCGGGAAAGAGCGCTTTTTGTAAATAAAAAAGGAAGGTGGCTCCATCGGCGAGAGAGGGGGGAGCGCCGTTGCCGCGCTGCTTAACTGCGCCTTCTGTCCGCGCTCAAATATTCATGGGAGGGGGCCCGAGTTAGAGGTGGTGGGCGACGGAGTTGGGAGAGGGGTAGCTGAGGGGAACAGTGAAGAGCGAACGTCACGTTGATGACAGCAGAATGAACATTAAAATGGGGGATGGCTGCGATATGCGCTTTTCAAGTAGTTGAGAGACGGCTGCACGAAGATACAGAATGTCTGTGAAATATTGGGCTAAATCGAAGTGAAATGTGATATACGGAATATGATTTTTTGCTGGAAATCAGTGTGCTTGAAATCAATTTAATGTGATGTTCAATAAAAATATTTAGGGGAGTTTAGGTTACATATGTACCAAACAGCAGGAAATGCCACCACAGGTCTTCAAAGCCAATAACGTATTTATTATTTAGATATTGAATTGTATTGATTTATTCGTATGTTTATATTCTTATTGATGTATTCGTATTTATATTATTTACTTATTTCACTAAAATCATTTGCAACTTGTGACTCTCACCATACGTTAAGGTTGAGACCTTTTTATATCGTGAAACGTTTCCTACTTTATAAAATTGATGGCGATAAATGAGGCGTTCCCACAATCCAGTGACTACACAAATTGGATAATTTACTATGAACTGTAGTAACTAAAGTAGAATTTTTCACTCAGAAAGTCCAGACACCTGCATTAAATTGAAACTATGAGGTTTGATGACTGCTAACAAGGACATCAAATACTTTAAACTTTGATACACTAAATTAGTTATTTCATAATTTTAGCAATTGCTCATGCACACGTTTTCCAAGAAATTTCGTGTCAATACATGTAAGAGACAGCCTTTCTCTGCTCGTTAAGCCTTACTGCTCTTGAAAACTTTAAAGCGATTAGAAATTAAAAGATATTGGTGCCAAATACCCGTAGAGAAAATTATTGTATTGTTTTTTGCCGCCGGTCGTGCACCCTGCCAGTTGTCGCTGTAACTAAAAGCTTACGTCTTTTGCTACGTCTCAAAAACCGAGCCTGGCAAAAGGTGACCGCCCCCAGAAGAGTGCAGATTAAGAATAGCTATCAGAGCGGAGGTCGCGCATCGGCACTGCACGCAACTAGGCAAATTCCTAGTTGCGCAGAATTATGGTACGGTGCTTAGATAAAAAAATGTACACTATTTCTTGGAAGAAAATAATGTTTTATGAGTCTAAGCTTATGCCAAAACATTTCAAATATTCTTGTTCTCATCCGATGCTGCATATGGTGTTTGTTGCGGTTGTGTGCGACGAGTCAAATCGCGCGCCTAACCGCCAGCGCACGGCGGCAAGTGGCAGAGCAGCGGACCGTGGAAAGAGGGGTCAAACAAGGAGAAGGCAGCTGGTCAGCGAAGCCCCAGAGCGGAGGCGAGGCTACGCCGCTGGGACCAATAAAAGCGGGCTCCGCCGCCGAGTTGGCAGGCAGTTTCGGTGTAGAGTTCCTGGCGTGAGTTAGTGTGAGCAGCTGTATTAGATTTTGGATCCGGTAATTGTGTGTTGGACATTCTTACGGATTATTGTTGAACGCTGCTTGATTTGGGTACATCTTCTGGAAAACGGTAACTTGGCTTGTTTTTATGGAATTATTCTTTGGTTACCGGAATTGTAATATTGCACTGGCATTTATTTTGCTGAATTGAAAACCTGAATTGACGGATTTCTCTGTTTTCCTGGACAAAACAGTGTTCACTTTTGGGCGGGTAAGTCTGGATATTCTATATGAACATTGACTATCCGAACAAAAATAGTTGATGATAGTGGCCTGATACAGCGATACAAGCTATTGATTGTATAAAACATTGGGTCCCTAATAAGTTCTGAGGCTGTTCTGAAACACCACACGTGAATACTGAGTATCTTTCTTGCTCGTAGCATTGTATTTGCTGTGTCTTAAGTAGTAACTCACGGAATATCAGAATATAGTCGTAACATACGGTTTGAGAAAAATCGAAATTGTTTCATTGCTTTTTGGATTTTCATCCAGTTTCTGGGTGTTGAACAAAACCGTAGAAATTTCTCACACGGCCACAGGTGGCATAGTATTCCATAAATGTATGCGTAAATTAATAGTGTTGTTGATTAGAGACAATCATAGTAATATAGCTTCGTATCCCTCATCCCGGAGCACTCTTACAAATTTGATTCCAGCAGGCGCCAGAAACGTACTGCATATGAAAACATTATATCACCAGGAGAGGTGGCTCAGTGCATCAGCATGATGTCACTGCAGTGTCTCCGACAGGGAGGTCCTAGGTTCGAGTCGCGACGGCGCGGCGGCAGGGTTTTCGACACTAGCTTGTCAGCTAGACCGAATTCAGTCACTGTCTGGAGGAGAATTCTGTATGAGTTTTCAGGCTTAAATGGTCCCAGAGAAAGTGTATCACACCAACTTCATGAATATCACCCATTATTCTAACGGCATTGATTTAGGGACTTTTCATTGCACTTTAAGTTTAGTACAGGTCCAGTTCAGAGAAGTCAACCGTCACCGAAACTCCCCATGTGTTGGCACATACACGCCGAAAAAGAATTTGTTTAGCTGCGGTAGGCATCTTTTCATTTGTTTTATTTTCTACCAACATGTTCAAAACTGCACTCTTGAACGCATAGAAGCATATATACACTTTCTGAATTGAATTTGTCGTTTTGTTTTGATATTCTCATCGCATTATTATTTTTTGAATTTTTAAACGAGACAACGTAAATAATGCCAGATAAGTGTGATAAAAGTACGCATGCAAATCGTGTTGAACTGTATTAAATAGTGCAGCAAGATACAATGTTATTATTCTATATGAGAATTCGAAACCGAATTAGAACGAGAAAGGATGATGAAAATACATTTCAAACGTACATGTGAAGTGATATTTTTATTTCAGGTAACATGTTTATGAAATTCGACAAATCTTAAATTTTCGTACTAAGAAATAGATTATTCGCATTACCACATGCAGGTATTTTGTATATTTTTGGTTATATCTATAAATTGTGAATTGTAGTACACACGGTAATTGAACATATTTTAATTAATTTTGTTTGGTCAAATAATGAAGCCATATTTGAATAAATTAACATTACAAATGTATGTGAACCTCTAAAATTCGGTTCATATTGACTTCACAATATTCTTTCAGTGCTGTGAAGACAGTACTGAATATTAGATGATTGGGAAGGAAGCAATTGCAAGATTCATCCATAAAAACTCATGATGGTAACATTCAACATATAAGTGTATACATTTGTACTTTGTATTGGATATAGTTAGCAAAGAAGAAATAATAGGAAACTTTACTTACAGGGAAAGTTCTTTCAGAAAAAGAAATTTGTGAGAATATCAGAGTCAATTACGATATATTCTTTTTCCAAGAATCTTAACCTTCTTTGTTCAGAATTCTGAAATGAATTTTGTTTGGAAAATAAAACTTAAATGTATTGTTTATAGGGGAAAATATGATGTAAATTACCAGGAAGAATTATTTTCGTCAGCCTTATTAGTAATAATAATAATATCATTAGTAAAAATAATAACAATATCTGTCGATGAGAATTACTTCAAACAATGCATGACCAGATACATTGCTCTAGCAATTCGTATTCAATAAATCATATGCAGATTTATATTGCTTTGAATACACAATTACGAATTACATACTTTGATACTTTCGCACTTGTTCGGGCCCACAGCAAAGCAGTAATAAATACGTTTTTCACAAAAACAGAGAAGCCAAAGAGAGACCAAAATGTTCCAGACAAAATCAAACGGCCAATCCATAATTGGTCATCGCCATCCCCACCTCTGCCGCGCGCGAGAGCCCTTTCCTAACGTCTCCTTGCCCTAACAGAAACTCGTCAGGCCACTGAATGGCACCTGAGAGAAGCACGCGCGTGTCGAGGGCTCCCTGCGGAAGCATGTAAAATAATGTATAATAGTGCAGCTTGAGCTGCAAACAGCTCGCACACATTCATTTATTCAATCGTGGCAGTAAGCATCTAAATTGTATCTGTCACTCTTGCGTAAGTTTACGCCCATAATTGTTAACTCAACTGTGTAACTAGCGGCTGCTTCTGGTCAGCACTAAGGTAATTACTGCAGTGTACAAGGTCCCTGCAAAAAAAATGTACTTGGACAAAGCGTAATTGACGCGCCAAGTGAAATCTTTGTTTATGTACTGTGTTCCGGTAAGTGACAATTCAACAAATCTGCAAATTAAACCTTGCTTGTGCTGGAACTTTACTTTTTGTGTATCCTGCGACTCCTGCGTCAATCCCACATGAGCCGTCAAAGGGTTTCGGGACCACTGTACTTCGCACCATTTATCATACAGTCCACTTAACGTAATATCAGTATAGTAGCCCCAAACAACACTCTCATGGAAATATATATAGTATTTTAAATGTGAGATAGTATTTATTATGTAAACCTATATTATATTAAACATTACATAATGCAATACTTTTATATAATATTAATGTAATTATGATTATTATATTTATTGAAAATGTTTGATATTTTACAGTCATGGCTGACGCAAAGAAAGGAGTGTGCGTAGTACGCAATAAGAACCAAGATTTATTAAGCCTGGCGAGAAGTCCACGAGCAGATCTCTAATGTATGTATCATAAGTAAATAAGACCAGTACTGCTGACGTTCTGTGCAAAATGTGAATATTTTAAAAATACATATTTATTTTCAGGTTACATGGTAAATGCAGTATATTATTATTCTTGCATTTTAATTTTCATCGTTTCGTATTCATCTTCATATATACCATTAAAATGATTTAAGCAGTTATCATATAAATTAATTTGTTTCAAGTGTTAAAAGTAATTACTAATGTGTAGTTGAGAAATTGCTGTGAACTGAAGGTAATACTGTTTCATGGCTTACTCCTTATCACAGCATGTTCAATTCAACTGAAAATGTGTGATCTCAGGCAAAGGGATACTTCAATAAGAATGTCCTTAGAAGATCTTTGCTACAGAATGAAAAATACCAGAAATCTTTGGAAGTAGGCTTTAGAGCACGCATCTTAATTATCTAAATTCAATGAAACATTTAACACAAGGAAAACGAGGTTCAATGTCTTAAATTTAATAAAGTGTTATGAATACATTGTTTAATTTTTTAAGGTGTCAACTACAAACTGGAAAAGTGCAGTGGAGTATTCTGAGAAAATGATGGTTATAAATAGAGAGAAGAATGGGGTAGACTGTGAAAACAAATTTATAGTACATTTGATCAGGGGCAATTTAGATGATGATTTCACAAACAAATTTACTGTAAAAATACTTGTATGAAATTATTGTGAAATAAACTTACTTGGTAAACAATTTTAAATAGTGTTTTAACTCTTCTTAGTTTTCACTATTGAATGTTGAGATGAAATATAATATTGTAATAATGAAATGTAGATAAATAAAATTTAAGAAACACTCGGATATCAATTTTTTAAAATTTCTCTTCCATTCATTCTATATTCTTGTCAATCATTAAAAATCTGTTTAAACATTAATTTATTATTTATTCATCTAAAGCTTTCTAATTATATTGGCGTTTTACAATGAAGTAAAACATTAAAGTTCTCATATTTCAGCATTACGAGTGTCAGGAAAAAAATTATCCAAAAAATTGGTCCAAGTGATAATTACTTCAATGTTTCAAAAAATTCAGTTGATTACAATCAAAGTTATATCATTATAACGTTTAATTTAATTAACAATCTTTACTTTTCTCATGAGAAGTTCCTGATGACATTTCTCCAATTGCGTATGTTTGAATGTAGTTCCAAAGCCCAGCTTCGTGTACGTTTTCGAAGTTGGCAGGACCGAATGGCTGCCATATTGAAAATTCTAGGGACCAAAGCACGCTGGCACGCGATCGGCTGCTCTGATCGGCAGTTTTTCGTGGTTTCTCCGATCAACACCAGACGAATGCTGGAGCAGTACCTTAACCAATGCGCCACGGACCGCGTGCAATCTTCCTTTTCTCTTTCTTTCTTATACTCTTCCCTTATACTAACATGCCCTTACACTTGAACCGTTTTTACTTTCCCGTATACGTACGTATACACGGAGTGATATACGTAGTATAGGGAAAGTTATGTAATGCTGCGCGAAAAAATGGCCAATTTTCGGCGGAAAAAATTAATTGCCGGGCCGTGAAAACGAATAAGTGGATAAAACCAGTTGCTAAATTAAGAAAAAAATCCTCTCACAAGTGGTGTGGTCAAAATCCATGATTTGTTGCTTCTTTATACTTAAAAATCGATTGACGGCTTTCCGTCTGTCCGTCTGTCCGTCTGTCCGTCTGTGGTCAACGCTAGCGCCTAAACCGTTCGGTCGATTTTCTTCAAAATTGATATTCCCCAGTCGATCTGATTCTAGTCGAAGCTTTGTGATTTTGAAAAAGATTCTTTAAAATTTGGGGGTACTTTATATGAAGCCCCCCGGGGATTTTCAACATTTTCTCAAAAACGGCACCAAATTTTTTCTTTAAATTTCTTTTATGAATAGAGGAAAATACACTTTTTAACATGGCATAGGTCCAATTTTCACGTACAGCTCTGAATTTTCGAAAATTGTGAAAGTTCGAATTTTTTTCGGCGTCTTTCTCCAACTACAAAATTGAAGATAGAGATTTTTTCTTCAAATAAAATTTGTTCTGCATATTGAGTTCTTTAATAAAGGAAATGTAAATGTTTTTCACAATTTTGGTAGTTTTCGTGCAATATTGCGTGCAATATGTGCAATTTTAAAAAATTACAAAAACAAAATTTTCTCAAAAACGGCTCAACATTTTTTCTTTAAACTTTTGGTAGGGATAGTGGTAAATGTACTCTATCAATGACATAAAAGCCATTTTGTTCTATCGGTTGGTTTTTTCAAAAATTACAAAAATGTAAATTTTTTTACTTGTCTCTCACGTCGTTAATATTTACATTATCGGCGATTTTTTTACATTATTATATTTACGAGTATATATGCTCTAAATAATGTCAAGTAAAGTTTCTCGAAAACACTACCGTTTTCTGTGAAAAGTAGCTTAAATTTCGGCATTTTCAGAAATGCTCAAACGTCATTTTCTCGTATATGGCTGCAATTTTTTTCATGAAACTTTTGTAACGGATAGTGCTAATTACACTCATTACTATAGCGTGAAGTTTATTTTGAGTTTTTTTTTGTTTTTTTCAAAAATTATATAAATGTAAATTTTTTGAAAGATCTCTCACATCTTTAATATGCACATTATCCGCAATTTCTAAAGATGATTATATTTGTGAGTGTAAGTGCTTCAAATAACGTCAAATAAAGTATTTTGAAAACTCAAAAAATTTCTGTGAAAATGAGGTTCAAATTTTGCATTTTTAGTAGCGCTAAAACGCCATTTTCTCTTAAACGGCACATAATTTTTAAAAGAAAATTGCCATTTACAGCTAGGTTTTTGTGTTCTTTAATATTCTAAAATTAATGTTTCTGTTCTACCAATAGGAAACCGAAAAATTAAGAAAATGACAAAAATAATGTACTTTTGGCGATGATAGATGGTAGCTGGCAAGAAAGAGTATGTGGCAATTCCGAATATTGACAAATAAATAAATAAAATAAATACGGTCATGCTTAATTTTTTCAAAATACGAGTAGTTTTTCTTTAATTTTGTGACAAACGTAATAGGCCGCTGTAAATTTACTGCGCTTCGGACAGCTGGATGCGTCGTAAATTAGAATGTGCAATTTTGTATATTATTTCTTTCTTCGTTTCTTACATTCGAACTTTCGAAATATAGACTTACACATTAATATTTTAGAAATTGTTTATTTTGAAATATTTGAAATCAGTAAAAAGAATTAATAGCTCTCAGAATAGCGACAACGCAGGGTCTGCAACAATGGAATTCACTTTGCGCTCGCGAATATCAGTGTATTAGTGTCATTGTTGTGACCTAATGGAGCTGTATGAAAAGAAGTTATAATTGTCTAATTTATGTTGATATTTGCAGGCAAATATTTTGTTTTGCACCAAATGCTGTACCATTTGTAGTGAGTAGAGAATTTGTTGCATGGTTTTAAAATACTCTTCCCTAATCATGGCCCAATGGAAGGCATTTCTATATTTCCAGGGTATCAGGCGTCTTTTTCCAATACAGGGTTACAAAACTTTTGCATTCTATTTTTGTGAAGTTGTAGAATTCACATAGTTCTGACAACACTGCAATGGAAATAGTGAGTTCCAAGCGAAGATGTTAGTAGTGCATAAAGTGCAATATTACAGTACTACTTAGCTATTTCCTCTAATACGGGAAAGTAAGTGCTGTTGTAGCACCACTAGTTTTTTAAACTAGTATAGCTACGCGCTCAGGGTTATTTTACCTGAGAGTTATTGAAAGGAAATAGGGACGCCGTTAAATAAACCCAACTGTTATGAAAACCTGTAAAATAACTGTACACTTCCGAAAGTAAATTTTGAAAAATTTCATAATTATTCTGAACGTTTACGCAATTATTTTTGTTCGTTCATGGACATAGAACGTTTATATTTGTTTGGTAACAAAGATAGTTTTTTTAGTTATAATTAAAATATTCAAATAAATCTCTAAAGAATGTAGTACAAGAGATAACTATTTCAAATTAAGTTCAGCAAATGGCAATTCAATCAAATTAGGAACTGAGTATATATATAATGTGTGTAAATAAGGGATCACATTTCTTTTCATATTGAACGCTCCTCAAGCTGTCAGTGCGTGTGGGATCATCCACCACGTTTCACCTATTTTTAAAATCCAGCTTCAAAAGATATTTCACGTAACCAGTTTCCGAATTTCTAATAATTTGGGCGCCAGGAAATGGTAATAATTAAATCCCTGAATATATATTATCAATTCTCGTCAATAAAAATCCTGCTAGCTCGGTCGATTGGGTTCTTATAAAATAATTGTTGCTTCTTACTCCGCGACCAATCACTCAATCTGCCATTCATATGAAGTCATATGAATATATATTCATATGAATCTGAAACATCTACTCTAAGATTGCACGTAATAGCAAATGAAAATCAGCTTACTTTCAACTATGAATTACAGTTTATTAAAAATGAAAGATCAATCAATTAACTTATAATGGCTTGTTTTAAATTATCATTTGGCCATGAGTATTGTAGTGATACCGAATAGATTCAAGTTTATTCTGCCGCAAAATAACTCCACGCAGGCGGCGACGCGAGAGATGCGAGGCGCCACGGGGGCGACCCGAGGGCCAGGCGAGGCGCCACGGTGTCGGCACCCTTCGCTCCATAATTCGTCGCGGACACGTGTGCCCCAACTCTGGGTAGCCGCTCTGCACACGACCCCTTCAGTATTTTTCCACGACGCCTGGAACTCTTCCGTCAACCTCCCTAGAGATTCCTAGCCCCTCACACCCCCCCGGTCGTTAATAACTGCCCCTTTTCGACGCAAAATTAAAGCGAGAGGGAGCGATAACCAGCCCCTCTCTCACTCTTTTCTCGGCCTCGAAAACATCCTCTGATTGGGCAGAAAATATCTAATGCGCAGTACCCTTTCGCCAATAGCAACCAGAATTCGGGTTTGTTCTAGAATATTCCAGAGTCACAGGGATAATTTTGGTAGGGGGAACGAGGTTTCCTAAAACTTGGAGCGACGAGGCACAAAAGAGAAGCTGGGGAGCTGTGTTCAGAATCGGACGCAAGTGGCGGCCGCAGGGGGGAACCTGTTATATTCTGTTGTGGCGTTCGGTTCGATGGACTTAGAAAAATTATTAAGTTTCTTGTAGAGTTTGGGTACAAGACTTCTGTGACGAACGCAGGCCGCAGAACAGTATTATGAACATTTGACAGCAATTCGTATTATATTACGTCCGATTTACGTGCGAACTCGAGACTCTCTTTTCCTTAGTGAATTTGTGCGATAATTCACGGGCTCATTAGTATCAAAGTATTGTGAGATCGACCGGGAATGAACCGACCGTGTCAGTGAATGAACTGTGCTGACCCATTCACCGCAGCGAGCAGACGGCGCTTTTGTGTTCCGGCCGCCTTGGCCGCTACCCTCGCAAGTACCTGATCTGACCTACATTTTCCGAGCGGCGCCCCTCGCTCGCCACGAACCTCGCAGCCAGCTGACCTGAGGTCGTTCAACTTCAGTGGGTGGCGCAGGCCGCCTAACAGAGGTATTTTCTGTTTGAGTGTCTTATGTCGTACCCGCGATCGAGAGGTGTGAACAGTACATCAGACAATCAGTGTTGACTTCCTCTCGACCGGGCGACGAAGAGGAGTTCCCGGCCGCGCATGGCCGTCAAGCGGGAATTCGCGCGCGAAGAAGAGTTTCATCTGATTGTAATCACTTTGTAATTTTTTGTTCTCTTATGTGCATGACATTTCATTTTTTTGTTTTATTTCGATTTTGGGGGCATGCTCGCCAGAGTTATCATCACCAGACCATTAGCGTTTTCTTTTTTTTAATGAATAAATTCAACTTGTTCTAAATTCACATGTTTGACTTCTCATTCAACCTAGGCCACCGGCTTCCTCCATCTTCGCCGTTTCAGGTAATCTGTCGACTGAGCGGGCCGGCTACCCGTCTGAGGCGCCCAACCGAAGACCCGAGGGTAGTTGCAATTGGCTTTCCCACCGTGGGGCTCGATTAACGCGAAATAATCGTAATTTTCATTTTTTAATATCCCAGATAAGCGCCCTGAGATTTCTCTGCCTAAATTATTAAATTGTTTAAATTATTAAGATGATGGATGGAAGCACGGTGTAGAGAAGTTAATAACTTATGGTCTGTTGAGGATGTCATTTTGTACTGTGTTTTCCTTGTAAGTGTCATTGTCTTGTGTTGTGTTGTGTTGTGTGAATACCGTGTGCGCGTACTAAAACAAGTGAAACCGCGTAACATTGTAAAAATGCAGGACGAATCAGGTATTGACGTGACGGGTGAAGACAGTTTTGAGGAGCCGTCGACGCAAGGTCCCACCTTAAGTGAGATCTTGCGCGTTATGAGAGAAATTTCAGATAACACTGTTGCCAAATTTGAGGAGAAATTTTCAGACATCGCCGCTAAATTGAAAGAAATTAAAGACCAGTCAGATAGCAATGTCGCAAAATTAGAGGAGAAAATCTCAAATAATGCCGCGAAATTAGAGGAGAAAATCTCAAATAACGCTGCCAAATTACAGGAAATGTTAGATGAACGGTTCACAGCACATGAGAGCAAGTGTGAGGACAGATTTAACCGAATCGAAAGTCATTTGGAAGCCCAAGCAAATAAATTAGAAAGTCTCGAGCAAAAACTTAACCATGAAATAGGGATTTTAAAGAATCAGGTCGAAGGCAGATGCGGGGAAATAGAGGGGAACGTAGAAAAACTCAGTCAGGAGTTGGGAAGGGCACAAGCGGAAACTACCGAAAATTTCAAAATTTTTAAAATCGAAATTCAGACCAAATTACAGGCATGCGACGACAAAGTAGAAGCGTGCTGTGAGTCGGTTACTGAAAAGATCATGAAGTTAAGCAGGAAATGGGCGAAAAATTTAATAAAATCGGACAGAAACTCCATTCAGAAGTGTCGCATATCCACGAAAAGTTCGCGCAAGTAGGCAATATTAGTGAGGAAAACATCAGGGAGAGAGAAGCCAAATTAAAAAGGGAAATTGATCGTACTGTCCTAGAATTGGTAAAGGAGGAAATTGAAAAGGAACGCGAGAATTACCCAAATCCGAATTCTGGTGGCTCAGGCCTTCGCTTCTCGTGGGCTCCACCGCAAAACCTGTATTTTTCCGGAAAACCCGATGAAAATCCCAAAGTTTTCCTTGACCGGGCGGAAAATTACATGAATCTCACGAAGGCGGTACCTTCACACTTGAAGGCTAAATTTATGCAAGAATTGTTGAAAGGCAATGCATCTTATTGGATTTCCGCTTTAAACCCTTTCCCTCAAAATTATGAAGAGTTTCGGGAGAAGTTTCTGAATCGATACTGGGGCGAACAACGGAGATATGAGTTCGAGCGGAAGATTTTAGAATCGCGATGGGAAAACCGCCACGGGCAGTCCTATTTAGACTACGCCATGGAGAAAATCTCCGCCATCAAGCTGTGTGACCCGCAGGCAAACGACCGAAAAATCATCTGGTTACTGACAGCTCATTTCCCAACGTATGTACAGAATATTGTCAACAGCGTGGAGTGTAGAGATTTAGAACGTTTCCAAGAACTGTTGGCACAATTTGATAGAACGCGGGACAACTATCACAATGAGAACCGCGACAGAAATCGCAGGCCCGACGGAAACTACCAAGGCAGGCCGCAGTGGCATAGAGATAATAGGGCCGGAGGGAACGAGGCAGATGATCGGCGAGCGCCGCCCGAATCCCGTGAGAACCGTGGACATCGCGATGAGAGAGATGGACGGCAAAATTCATCCCGGCCGGCTTCAACAAATTAGAAACGTCCCAGCTGTCTCGGTATCTGGGTGACGGACGAGTTTCTTTAGAGATACCATTTCATGCGATCATATCAGTGAATTATGCCTTTTTTGATTTTAACGAAGACGAGGATGTGACTATCAAAGAACGTGCCAGAAAATGCCCTATTATTGAATCCTTTATGGGAAATTTATGTGTCCAAGCTCTTATTGATACTGGTAGTGAAATTAGTGCTGTGTCAAAGAAATTTTATGCGCGACTTATAAGCGAGCGGATTCCAGTACCGACATTACCTACCGTCAGATGCTATGTCATAGGGGTTGGGAGAAAACGAAGCAAGCCAATTTCAATGCAGGTCCTGATTTCAATTAATATAGGAGATATGTTGTTTGATGTGCCCTGTCTAGTAATTGAAGATCTTAATCATGATGTTATTTTGGGGGTTGATTTTTTAAGAGAAAACGGTGGAATAATAGATTTTTCCAGAAATGTTATGAGTTTCGGTGCCGGTAAAGAAATTATTATTCAAGATGACGGGGAAGATAGGATTGATCTTAGCATTTCTAGTGCAACTTGGAAAGGGGGGGAAATTATTTGCCAAAATGTGCAAAAATGTGATTTTTTGAACTATGATGAACGCTCCCAGTTGCAGACAGTGCTACTTGATTATTTACATGTCTTCGGTCGCCCCGTTCATCCAATTAAAGACTTTTGTTTTCGAATTAGGGTTACCGATGACTCGCCGTTTAAGATGAAAAACTATCCTATTCCACAAGCTTTAAGGGGGGAAGTTGATGAGACCGTCAGAAAAATGATTGACGAGGGCATCATCGAGAGATCAGTGACCGCCTATCTAAATCCGATTGTCGTTGTAAAAAAGAAAGACGGAGGGGTCAGAATTTGTTTAGACGCTCGCAGAATTAATGAAGTGACCGTTCCAGAAAATGAGGCGCCGCAGAATATTGATGATATTCTTTGGAAGTTTAACCAAACAAAAATTTTCTCAGCTTTGGATTTTTCTAGTTCGTACTGGCAAATTGCTATTCACCCAGACGACAGAAAATTTACAGGATTCTTTTACAACGGCCTCACTTATGTCTGGAAGCGGATGCCTTTCGGCCTAAAGAACAGTGGCGCAGCCTTCATTCGATGCTTAGATGGAAAATTAGGTGACGAACTCAAACGCTTCGTTACGCCTTATATTGACGACCTTGTGATTTCATCTCGAAATTTTCAGGAACATCTTTGTCATTTAAAGCGACTGTTAGAATGCCTTTCTACCAATCAAATGAAAGAATGAAAACTTAATTCCAAACTTTATTAATCTCTAAAATAAACTCGCCAGAACCGTACAGCTTACCGAGTAGTTCGTGATAGCCGTGCCTTCACTGTTTAAGAAATAATATTTGTAACCGTAGATTAGGGAATTCAGATTTTCTTGTAGTTTATTAGTTTATTTTATTACTCCACCATTATTAGGGTTAATGAGTTTAATTTAAGGGTAATTATTTGAATAAGACCTTTTATGTAATTGTTATCACAGAAATTAGTCGTTAGAATTCGGTACCACTTTTTTAAATTTTTTTTTGACGAGATAAGCATCTCAGGTTTCAAAACTTCTCACCACGCCTTACGAATTTTAAAACACGATGCATATCTCTACTGCGGGAAGGGAGGCCAATGTAGTGATACCGAATAGATTCAAGTTTATTCTGCCGCAAAATAACTCCACGCAGGCGGCGACGCGAGAGATGCGAGGCGCCACGGGGGCGACCCGAGGGCCAGGCGAGGCGCCACGGTGTCGGCACCCTTCGCTCCATAATTCGTCGCGGACACGTGTGCCCCAACTCTGGGTAGCCGCTCTGCACACGACCCCTTCAGTATTTTTCCACGACGCCTGGAACTCTTCCGTCAACCTCCCTAGAGATTCCTAGCCCCTCACACCCCCCCGGTCGTTAATAACTGCCCCTTTTCGACGCAAAATTAAAGCGAGAGGGAGCGATAACCAGCCCCTCTCTCACTCTTTTCTCGGCCTCGAAAACATCCTCTGATTGGGCAGAAAATATCTAATGCGCAGTACCCTTTCGCCAATAGCAACCAGAATTCGGGTTTGTTCTAGAATATTCCAGAGTCACAGGGATAATTTTGGTAGGGGGAACGAGGTTTCCTAAAACTTGGAGCGACGAGGCACAAAAGAGAAGCTGGGGAGCTGTGTTCAGAATCGGACGCAAGTGGCGGCCGCAGGGGGGAACCTGTTATATTCTGTTGTGGCGTTCGGTTCGATGGACTTAGAAAAATTATTAAGTTTCTTGTAGAGTTTGGGTACAAGACTTCTGTGACGAACGCAGGCCGCAGAACAGTATTATGAACATTTGACAGCAATTCGTATTATATTACGTCCGATTTACGTGCGAACTCGAGACTCTCTTTTCCTTAGTGAATTTGTGCGATAATTCACGGGCTCATTAGTATCAAAGTATTGTGAGATCGACCGGGAATGAACCGACCGTGTCAGTGAATGAACTGTGCTGACCCATTCACCGCAGCGAGCAGACGGCGCTTTTTGTGTTCCGGCCGCCTTGGCCGCTACCCTCGCAAGTACCTGATCTGACCTACATTTTCCGAGCGGCGCCCCTCGCTCGCCACGAACCTCGCAGCCAGCTGACCTGAGGTCGTTCAACTTCAGTGGGTGGCGCAGGCCGCCTAACAGAGGTATTTTCTGTTTGAGTGTCTTATGTCGTACCCGCGATCGAGAGGTGTGAACAGTACATCAGACAATCAGTGTTGACTTCCTCTCGACCGGGCGACGAAGAGGAGTTCCCGGCCGCGCATGGCCGTCAAGCGGGAATTCGCGCGCGAAGAAGAGTTTCATCTGATTGTAATCACTTTGTAATTTTTTGTTCTCTTATGTGCATGACATTTCATTTTTTTGTTTTATTTCGATTTTGGGGGCATGCTCGCCAGAGTTATCATCACCAGACCATTAGCGTTTTCTTTTTTTTAATGAATAAATTCAACTTGTTCTAAATTCACATGTTTGACTTCTCATTCAACCTAGGCCACCGGCTTCCTCCATCTTCGCCGTTTCAGGTAATCTGTCGACTGAGCGGGCCGGCTACCCGTCTGAGGCGCCCAACCGAAGACCCGAGGGTAGTTGCAGTATCTTTTTGTTATAGAACCTTTATCCGTTCTTCTTCGCGCGCACGACGCTTCCCATTCGACGTCTCCACGTAGAATCTTCTTGTCGCCGTAGTCCAATCTTCATTCTTGCTGAAGTCCAGGAGGATCCAAGACCAAGTCAAACTTCTTAATTCAATAGTAAAATTTTATAAGTCCACACTTGTAGCTGCACCGCGAAAATATTCTAAGTTCACTTTCCAGCATTCACTCCCACGAAATATTACAAGTCTCAATAAGTACTACTCGAACTTAACACAGGTCTCAGCGATCCGTTCACCACCACGACACGAGACGAAATCAATTAATTTTCTTCTTGTCAACTCTTGAAACTTCGCCTTATTTCTCTCTCCTTTGTTTTTCAAACTTTTTCCAAACGTCCGTTGACGTCACCCTTCCTGTCCCATTTCTGAACCAATTACAATCTTGTGGTCACCACGGTGCACCCCCATACCCGCTTTTAAACAATCTCATCTCCCGTATTGCTACGATGTCACACTGCATGTTTGCACCATAGCAACCCAGCTCTTGCAGTATCTACGGAGTCACTTACGCCCGTCTTCGAATGAACTCGTATTGTCCGCGTTGCTACGGTGCCACCTGCGTGTTTTCACCCGGTAACTATGGTGCACCTCTCGCCTGTCTCATAATGAACTCGGGCTATTCACGTTTCTACGGTGCCACCTGCGTACCTGCACCATAGAAACCCAAGATTTTTGCTGATATCTCCAACATTTTGTCCTTTATTTACTAAATAAATGTTCGTCTTTTATGGTATGACACAATATTCATATTGCTTATGTTTAAATAAAGAAGTTGCTACAATTTTGAATTGTGTCTGTGTGTTGTTGAATTTTAAGTGGTTGTGCTTATTTTATTGTTTCTTCCATGTTTGTTTTGTGTGCTCCTTTATTTCACTACTGTTTGTTGCATTCATTGTTGAATTCAATTCTGAAGTTATAACAGTTTAAAATCAAAGAATGTATCGTAAGCAATTTTTTTGTAAAAGAATACATGATAAATTCTTGCCTAAACTTATATTCGACTATTCCTTTCATTCTTTCGACCGACGAATACTTAGACGAACGAACATATGGGGCAGACAAGCAACGCCCGAAGTGACATTTCGTGACGAAAGTTGTAAGTTGTCCGGTGACCGCAGTTGTATTCCACCGTAAGTTGTGTATGTTGAAGTGAAAGTATTCGAGTAAATTGATGCATAGAAAGAAAAAGTAGAATGAGTAAATCTGCGAGTAAAAGGAAGAGGAAAGGCGCAAAAAATTGTGTTCCTCACTGAGCAAAATTAAAAAACCTTAATTTGGAATTTTATTGTTTCCCAAAGTGCGAGTGGGAAAGAAAGCATTAATGGCACATGTGGACAAATTAATGTACATGGTCTGTGTTCTAGCAAATAACAAAGGACCGCTTCTGCGTCATAAGTAATTTAATTAAATTTTATTAGATATAGGTGATAACATTGTAAAGAAATGTGTAATCTAAATAAAACACTTATATTTATTATTATGTAAACTTCGTTCAAACAAAACTGTCCTTAAATTAGGCAGCTACAAAGATTTTTAAGATCCATAATTTAGCTTCAAGAGCTGGTATAAAATAAGTAAAATAGAAATTTTCAACTTTGGGAATAAGAGATGATAAAAAATCTTCATTCCGATGAACAAGAATATGAACGTGATCGACTGATGAATAGACAAAAAAAATGACAAATGTGTATTGCAAGTATGTATTTAGATAAGTGAAGCTGAGTATAATGATCATGAGAATCTTTTAACTTTAAATCACCGTTTTCATTAAATTCCAAATACGGAACAGATACAATTTTTCTTCCGTGTCAATTACTGCACGATTTTTACATGAGTAAGGGCCAGCGGCGTAGCTTCAGCTGGTATCACCTGGGGCAAAGCTAATGGTGTCACCCCTCCATAACTTACGTATAAAAGTATCTATTGCTGCATAGATTTTACATTATTTTATTAAAAATACAAACATATTTGCACATAATAGTTATTTATAGTATATTAAAAATTCTATGTAATTAAGAATAATTGCAATATAATTTTTAAATAAATGGTGTAAAATTAAACAACTTATCAACAAATGTAAGTTATTTATAAAACATCTTTACGAGATTTTAGGGCAGCAAACATATTTATAATTTCATTAAAATCTATCTTTATTGCAATGTCATTTTCTATTGACAGTAGAGCCAAATCAGTCTTGATTAATATATAAAATGTTTAAGTAAATGATTTAAATTGTATAATTCCAACTATAAATATTTTAATTGGTGTAACCCCTAGAATGGTGTCACCCGGAGCGCGCAGCCCCCCTTGCGGCCCCCTAGCTACGTCACTGGTAAGGGCACTTGATTTCCAACATTTCAAATCCTTGCCCATTCTTAATTATCCCATCAGGACTGCAGGCTAACTATGGCTGCTTAAAAGAAATTATAAGACCCGTCTTATTCCCGCATAGGCTTCCTTTACACTATGTACATGAAAACTTTCTTCCCTTTATTTAAACTTTTCTGTTGGAATATTCCGACATCAATAGGTTGAAAACTGCAAGTAATAGTTATTAGCATTATGTCTAATATAATATATATTAATAATATGTATAATTCGAGAATCCTGTGCGATATACCTATTTTCACTGTACACACGGCAATACTCACTTCTACTTCGATCACCGGATTATTGCGAATTGCTGCCGCTAGAGCGCAGTGTCGTCGGAAAAAATTCAACTTGCTTGCATTAACTACGACAGACGAACATATTTTATTATATTTTATTATATAGGAGCTAATATTTTGTCAACAAAACTCGAAAAAAACCCTCTCTTTTCTGTATTCAAAATTCGACTAGAATATGGTTTAGGATAGAGACCACAGAATTATGAAAACGTGCACAAAATTCACTTCTCCCCATAGCTCGTCATACGCAGTTTTTAACTGTTTTTGACGTAAATAAATAAAATAAATAAGACCCTCGTCATAGTTACCTTAGACTGTAGATGTTACCCAACATCCGGTAATTGCTTGAAATCCACACTGAATTTTCTTGAGTAACTAAAAAGCCAAGAGGTGACAATACAATTAGAAGAAATGCAAGTCATGATGTGGTCTGCAGTTGTTTTGTGCGCTAGAACATAAATATTCTTTCATATTAATGCTTTAAGTTAATTATGCTGTAATTATATACACCGTTTTAAATTTGTTAATTATTTTATTAATTATTATTGAATGTTATTAATTAGATTAGTTGAATACAGAGGTTACGATCCTCATTGTTATTTCAACAGTCCGAACTGTAAATTCAACCATGCATTTTTCTCAATGAATCGTATATCAAAAATGTTTATTATTTAATATGACGACAAATGTTTATACCTAACTGTAGGACATATATTTAAAAATCTATATTAATTAACTCTTATTCTTAATTCAAATGCAATCTACTGTGCAAAATGAGCCCCCACTTTTATTTCGATTTTAAAAATATGAATAAAAATATTTTTTAAAACAAATATATCTTTATCTTCAACATCGGACAATTTTTTTAAAATGTACTTTGGGCCGTGATAGATGATAGGTGGCGAAAGGGTGGGACAATGTAAGTTTGCCCAGACCAACGAAATTAGAAAACTATTAGGAGAAAGTCGGTGCCATTCTGTAGCTCTAGTTATTTTCTCGTATACGTATACAGAGTGATATACGTAGTATTCAGAATGTTATATTGTAATGTTGTGGAAAATTGATTTCGAGATTTCGCCAGAAATACACGTTTTGGGTGTCCCCTGATGCCAATTTTTTTTTCCCTCCAAAATGTCCATTCGTCCGTCTGGTATGTGAACACCACTAGCGCCTAAACTATAGGTACGAGTTTTTCCAAACTGAAAAAACCATTGTCGACCTGGGCTGAGTTGAGGCTCTGCGATTTTGAAAAACATTCACTAATTTTTGGGGGTACTTTACGTGAAGTTCTCGGGACATGTTCAACATTTTCTCAAAAATGGCTCCAAATCGTTTCTTTAAATTTCTTGTGAAAAGAGAGTGAAATACATGTATAAAGACGGCATAGGTCCGATTTTCACTGATAAATCTGAATTTTTAGTTGCAAGAGACTGAATTTTTTTCGGAGTATTCCTAAAACTACAAAATTAAGATTGAGATTTTTCATTCAACTAAATTTTTTTCTTCATAATCAGTTCTTTCGTTTAGGTCATGAACATTTTTTAAACATTTTATTAATTTTCGCGCAATATTGCGTCTAATATGTGTAATATTAAAAAAATATCAAAAGGACTTTCTCTAAAACGGCTCTAGATTTTTTTTAAACTTTTGGGACGTATAGTGTTTAATGTACTCTATAAGGTGACATAGACGCTATTTTGCTGCATTCTTTTGTTGTTGTTTTTTTAATTACACTGATGTATTTTTTACTTGTCTCTTACGTCGTTAATATTTACATTAGAAGCGATTTGTTCATATTATTGCATTGATGAGTGAATGTGCATTACATTATGTTATATAAAGTTTCTGGAAAACTCAACTTTTTTTTTGGTGAAAGTGAGCTCAAATTTCCGCGTTTTCAGAAACACTCAAACACCATTTTCGCAGAAACGACTCCAAGTGTTTTCTTCAAACTTTTTGTATGCATAATGTAATAGCGCTGTTTAAGATGACAGAAAATTAATTGTGCTGTATTATTTTGTTTCTTCAAAAATTACACAAATGCAATTTTTCTAAATATCCCTCACGCTGTTAATATGCACATTTTCGGCGATTTGTATACATTATTGCATTTGTGAGTGGCAGTGATTCAAATGACTTCCAATAAAGTTTTTCGAAATCGCTATAGTTGTCTGTGAGAAAGATCTTCAAATTTCGCATTTACAGTAACACTTAAAAGCCATTTTCGTAATAACGGCACCAAATTTTTCAACGAAAATGTCCATATATGACGAAGGTTTAGTCTTCAATAACATTCTTAAAGTAGTTTTTCGATTCTGCCAGTAGGAAACCGAAAAATTGACGAATTGTGAAAAATATTCGGGCGGCGATAAATAATAGCTGGCAAAAGGATGGGGCACGACCGAATAGTTAGCCCCGACCAAAGAAATTAGGAAACTAACTAGAAAGTCTGTGCCATTACGTAGCTCCGCTAGTTTCTTTTTTTTGGCCCTAGATCCGTGGTGGCATCTAAATCAAAAATAGTACGAACACAAGTTGTAGTGCCAGTTAAAGTTTGGGGCTCATATTCGCACCATAGTTCGGGGCTCATTTTACAACCACCGCCGTATTAAAATTCTGCAAGCTAAAACCATTCTTAGATAGTTCAAAATTACAGATTGCATGCATAAAAACAATGTTTAAGACTGCCATAAGTATCAAATCGATTAAGATTTGTCCCACAAGGAGAGGCCACATGTATAATTATGATGCACAACTTATGAAATTTAGAGTAGCCAAAAAACGTGCGTGGTCTGGCAGCGTAATTCTGAGATTAACACACGTGGCAGTCAAAGGGTTAAAACATGTTGTATTTCATTTGTTAATAATCAGTCTAAGGAAACTCAAACTGAAATTAAAAGCTAAAAGTTGCCTTCTAAAGCTTTTAGAACCGAGAAAACTCAAACACCTCTGTTTCACATTAGCTCTCATTTACAATTGAACCACAGAGCTATGATGGCAAAAATAATTATTAAACTAGTTGTTAAAATCGTTCCTGCTAGAATATTTGCTCTGTATGAAAAGATACGAAGGGGGATCATATTATATAAAACGCTCATATCACCACCTTTACCTCTATATCTATAATAATTCTATCCATCTATAATCTATATCTATAATAAACGGGAAATACTCTTTCTTTTCGAGGGATAAAATTTGAGTGCTACGACTAGACCACGGAATTTTGGTCACTAGAAAAAAATAGATTTAGACACCTGAAGTAGGTAACAAAATTACGAAATTAGGCACCAATAGCCATTAAAATCGTCGTTTTAGACACTTAAAATAAATTAAAGAATGAATGAGCCAAGCAAAAAATAGACATGAAAAAGTTATATTTCTGACATCTAGAACTGATTTCAAAAGGATTAAGTTACGTAATTTTTATAATGCAGGAAAAAGTATTTTTACCAAAAAAACTTGCACCACACGACCCATTTAAATATTGGCCTTTTTTTTTGTAATCTACGCCTGTCCGACAAGGCTTTTGCCTGACCTGGCATTCTTCCCCTGGACTTCGCAGACCACCCGCTGCGGCAATAAGCCTAAACCTGTCATCAGCGCAGCCGCACCAGAAATGGGTGCAATGCCCAAGAAGGGCGTGCTGATCGGAGACGAGCGTGAAACATCTTAATTAAGTTGATTGGCAGGGATCCTTTTGTTCGCTATTTTGGGAGAAAGATTTCGGTTCGATGTCGATTGCGTATTTGATCACACAATATTTGCATTTCTGAAAAGTTTTTACGTTTCTGTAAAACGAATTTCAAAATTTAGTATTTAAAATATGATCCTTCTCGAAAATCACTTGTTTTAAGCAGTTTTAGGCAAAAACATTAAAATAGGCATCAACCGCCCTTTTATAACTTTTTAGACACTATTAGACGCTTTCATTAGATCTATTTTCTCATGATTCGAAAGCATCTGCAATTATTTTTCACATCCTAAAGGAACTAAGTAGACACTTGTCCGAAAATCCTAGGTCTAGTTATGACTCATGATTTTAGGCATGAAACTGTTTAATTTCCATGTAAATAACGTTTCAAAGCAAAATATAATTGAAAGAGGATGTATTAATAAGGGATATTCAAAATAACGCTGAACATTATCCCGCGCGTTTTATAATACTGAACTAAAGTTCACCAATTTATTAATGTATGTTATTAGCTTAGGTTAATAAAATTATTGTTTGCCTAATTATTATTATATACGTTAATAAATATAATAATTTATTAACACTATTATATTTCTTCTCAAAATACAGAACCAAGTAAATCTTTTATATATAAATTTAAAGATTAATATATATATTTAAATATAATTTTTTTTAAATATTTGTCCAAAGATTGGGGGAGGCAGTTGCCCCCCCTGAATCCCGCCTCTGGTGAAGAGAGTACTGAAAAATAAATAAATAAGTAAATAAATAAACTTGGACAATAGAAACATTTACATGTGATGCACAGAAAAATAAGGTTTAATTTCTGTTATCCACAGAAAAATACCGCATTCAATTTTCAATCTATATTCATTTATTTCAAATCCATTTTATCTTTTCCTACTCCTTAGTTTCTGAAATTTTTAACATTTAAAACAAGGAAATAGTTTTCCAGAATATTGCGAAATTCACCTTTCATTTACACTCATGGAGTCAAAATTGAATAATAGATCATGGATTATTTGTAACTTTCTTCTCATACATTTTAATAAAAATTCCTGCAAAAATTGTTTTAATGAAAATTATTGATATATTTTTAAACAGGGCATGTCTGTGTGTGTTGTGTGAATTAAGCTCAGAGGGTACGTTGTAAATAACTTCAGTAACTATTTATGTATTTATTTATGGGAAATGCTGTAAACTTATCTGCTAAGATTTAAATATTCAAAACTTATTCTCTTGTATACTTTCATTTTCTTGTAAACACATGTAAGTTTGTATTGAATGTAAAAGCCTTGCGAATTTCAAAATAACAATACCTATAAAATTATTGGAAAGTCGTTATTTCAAAAAAATGTGTAGAATGCGAATCAAATATTTGTTTAATAATTCATTATGAATGGTAACGTGTATTTTTTTCTGAAACGATACCAAGGGAAATTGTCCAAACATCCTGAAATCCACAACTCTTCTACAAATTCCCTTTATAAAGAAACATCAGCTCATTCTCAGCAACGCGTCAAGCAAAATTTATGTTTATTCTACACAAGTTGCACACAATAGCCCTTCGAGGGGCGAGGGGCGAGGGAGCGGGCGGGAGCTTGCATTCCGAGTAACGAGGTTTTCGTTAATCTAATCAGCTTCCCTGGAAATTCAGAACGTCGACGCAGCGTCCGCATTTCGAGAGAACGCTTCCTTTTATTTACGCTTCCAGAGGACGTGATCGAGTGTGATGACGCAAGTGCGGGACCCTGGGGCCGTTTCGAGAGGCTCCCTCCACCCACGACTTCAGGCCCTGCTCTCGCTCTATTCGGTCGATCTGACCGAACCCGAGGCCCTGCGAGTTCGAAACACATTTTGTTTTTCAGGGAGTACTTTACATGAAGCCATAATCACTTTTCAAAATTTTTTCAAAACAACTTAAATTTTTTTAAATGTTTTACCCCTCGGAAAGAGCAAAGTACTCTTAAAAAAAGATCAAACTTCAAGATCAAACCAAGATCAAAACAAAAGAAGAGAAGAAGTCGTCATTACAAGATTAAGGATCGGTCACTTTAACCTAAATTACTGTCATCTGTTCAAAAACTCCAACCCTGAGCCCTGGCGCTACCATGTCTACTTCTCATATTATTCTCGAGTGTCAAGGATTTGATAATGTTAGAAAATCATTAAAAATAGAAGGCAGCTTATATTCTTTGTTCAAATCAGAAGAAGGTTGTAAAAATATTTTGAAACTACTAGAAATAAGTAAATTGTTTAAGGTAATATAATAATGAGGCAAATTTTGTAATGATATATTGATATAATGCTTACGGTGTAATGATACCATTGTTTGTAACCTTATGTAATGTAATGTACTGATGTAAACAAACTGAGGTCGCTGATGACCGAGCTGTTATAAAGCGACCATAAAAAAAAAGTTCCCGGTTTGTGGTTGGTGTTGTAGGACACTCTCTTTCCGGGGTCTATTCTAACGAGGTTTTTGAGAATAATAAAGGCAGTGTTCAATGAAAAGTATCATGGCGAAAGCATTGTCATTGAAACTGACGGGTTGACGAGCAGATTTACACTCTTCCTTTACAATAATTCTGCTGGAGTTTTATCGAACGCATGGGCTCTCACCTCCGGAATTTTAAACGCCTCTTAGCGCGTGCGCCGTTTGCTAAATATCCGAAATCGTTCCTCAAATGGAATGGACGGGGTGTTTATCGGTTTGAAGAACTGACGAGTAAAACGAAGAACAACTTCAGTTTGCAGTAGTCTGAATTTATCCTAAGAATACTCTTAGCAATGCTCCCCCTTTTAAATTTCTTGATTTAAATGTTTTAATGTTCGAAAAACATAAACAAGGCACCCATCAGTAATTGTACGTCTACAAGGGATAAAATAATATTGTTGTTCCAGCTGCGAACAAAACTCAGCTAACACTAAGGGATAGATCAGTGGAATTCCCCTGTCAATTGGCACCCTGAGTATGAGAATCTTTGCAGTTGCTTTTTACAAAATATTTCAAACTATATATTACAATTGTGTGCAAATTAAATTGAACACTTAACACAGATAAGTGATTTATTGAAGAGTAAATTGAACGTAAATTCTAGAAAACCTTAGGCGAAATATCACCACAGACATTAATAACGGCATTCACACGTCTCGGCATGGATTTCACCAGTTTTTCACGTACTAGTTGTACAATGCATACCATCGTGACATCTCTCATATTGTAAATAATGACACTGAACATAATGTCATTTCTCATAATATATTTTACAACTGTTTTATTGTAAAAATCAAGAGTATCAAAGTCTGAATAATTTCGTGACCCCACAAGAAAAGTTCGTTTTTAGAGTAACAGACTTTTAAAAACACAATGTTAATCACAAAGAATGTGGTATTGTCCCACAAAAGTATCAACTTAAGTAACAGAGCTCACAGTCTCCATAAATGCAATTAAATACGTTGCAGTAAATAACATACACTGACACGGATTTTGTTGCTTTTAAACAAGCATTCCAATCTTGAATATCAAAGTATCTTTAAAACATGAGTGAGTACAGATTAATTTGCACAGTACTATACAACGATTCTCTCTACTCCCTCTTCCTCCTGTTTTATCTAACGAAAATAACTTCTTATTATTTCTATTTTCTGCATTTATTGATTGGAATCTTATGGCCATTATTGCTTGTAATACTTTTATATCAAAAAATTAAGCAAACCTTGGACCTTTACGTTTCTATGCAGTCTTTTTAAATTTTCACTTTCCTTTTATTGACTTTGCTGCTTACTTGACGAATAACTTGTAGTCCAATAATACCAACTCTTTACAGACGTCGTCCACGTTCCAGCTGCATATCGTCCTCCACACTCAACTATATGAATACATTTCTCATTTCAACTTTTGAATCGAAATTTCAAAATGCGTATACTTTATCGAATAACTGAAATCATTATGCTTATAATGTAACGAACTTAATGTTAAAATCTCTTTACTAAAAGACCAATTAACGACCTAACTCAAAGCTTATCAGGATGCAACTGTACTGCTTCGCTACCTCGCTTGTTCTCCCTGTAATAATTTCAATCTTGAATGACCACTGCTTTATGGTGTAGCGGATATCAGTGTCATGTACGTTTATTGTTGCTCAGTTCCACGCCACTTTTCAATTCTTAAAAATGGCCTGCGCTACCATTCGCTAATTTCTTTAGATACTTTTTCTTATATTGTTCATTTTAAAATCATTAAATTATTGTTTTATTTATTTATAATTTCCTCGAGTTTCACTAAATATACTCAAACCTTTTATTTCTTTACTTACTTTTAATTTCTATGTTGTCTCTAACACGGGTTCCTATCTAATTTCGATTTTAATCTTCGTTTCACTTTCATGGCTCCCTTTATTGTCATTTGACTACTAATATTTCCCATTTTCACAATGTGATGAATATGTCTCTTCTCAAAGAGAATCTTTTTAAAGATCCAAACTGTATTCATGCTTCCAAGGACTCAGGTTCCCCCTAACTCACAGTTTCTAATAAACTGTAAGGTCTCTTTTTTGGAGACTTCTGCGTGAATGAAATTTCTTTGCTCTAAAACAATTAATGTGAATGGAATGGTACGGAAATACTTCAGTAAGAATGCAAATTGTAATAGGTGTTTAGATAATAAAGCAGGTCCCATAGTTTAAATCTTCTTCTTCTTCTGTCTAGCCAGGATTAGGCCTGAGGCCTGTTTCGGTCTCACCATCTCTTCCTCGGTCTTCCCACACTTCTTTTGCCATATGGTTTATATTCCATTGCTTGTTTTGGAATTCTTTCTGGTGGCATACGAAGGACATGCTCTCTCCATTTTTACTTTCCCGTATACGTACGTATACACGGAGTGATATACGTAGTATAGGGAAAGTTGCTGCGCGAAAAAATGGCCAATTTTCGGCGGAAAAAAAATTAATTGCCGGGCCCTGAAAACAAATAAATGGATAAAACCAGTTGCTAAATTAAGAAAAAAAGTCCCCTAACACGTGGTGTAGCCAGAAACCCTGTTCTCTAGGTCCTTGATACCGAAAACCCAATTGAAAGGAAAACGTCCGTCTGTCCGTCCGTTTGTCTGTCCGTCTGTCTGTCCGTCTGTCCGTCTGTGAATACTGCTAGCGCCTAAACCATACGTACGATTTCTTCCAAAATCGATATCCACCGATCTATCTGATTCTAGTCAAAGCTTTGAGATTTTGAAAACGATTCTTCAAATTTGGGGGTACATTATATGAAGCCCCTCGGGGATTTTCAAAATTTTCTCAAAAACGGCTCCAAATTTTTTCTTTAAATTTCTTTTATGAACAGAGTAAAATACACTTTTTAACATGGCATAGGTCCGATTTTCACGTACAGCTCTGAATTTTCGAAAATTGTGAAAGTTTGAATTTTTTCGGCGTCTTTCTCCAACTACAAAATTGAAGATAGAGATTTTTTCTTCAAATAAAATTTGTTCTGCATATTGAGTTCTTTAATAAAGGTCATGTAAATGTTTTTCACAATTTTGGTAATTTTCGTGCAATATTGCGTGCTATATGTGCAATTTTAAAAAATTACAAAAACAAGATCTTCTCAAAACGGCTCCAAATTTTTTCTTTAAACTTTTGGTAGAGATAGTGGTAAATGTACTCTATCAATGACATAAAAGTCATTTGCGTTTATTGGTTGGTTTTTTCAAAAATTACAAAAATGTAAATCTTTTTACTTGTCTCTCACGTCGTTGATATGTACATTATCGGCGATTTTTTACACTATTATATTTACGAGTATATATGCTCTAAATAATGTCAAGTAAAGTTTCTCGAAAACACTACCGTTTTCTGTGAAAAGTAGCTCAATTTTCGGCATTTTCAGAAATGCTGAAACGCCATTTTCTGGTATATGGCTGCAATTTTTTTCTTGAAACTTTTGTAACGGGTAGTGCTAATTACACTCATTAGTATAGCGTGAAGTTTATTTTGAGTTTTTTTTTGTTTTTTTCAAAAATTATATAAATGTAAATTTTTTGAAAGTTCTCTCATATCTTTAATATGCACATTATCCGCAATTTGTAAAGATGATTATATTTGTGAGTGTAAGTGCTTCAAATAACTTCAAATAAAGTATTTTGAAAACTCAAAAATTTTCTGTGAAAATGAGGTTCAAATTTCGCATTTTTAGTAGCGCTAAAAGCCATTTTCTCTTAAAAGGCACATAATTTTTAAAAGCAAATTGCCATTTATGGCTAGGGTTGATTGTTCTTTAATATTCTAAAATTAATGTTTCCATTCTACCAATAGGAAACCGAAAAATTAAGAAAATTACAAAAAAAAATGTACTTTTGGCAGTTATAGATGACAGCTGGCAAGAAAGAGTTTGTGGCAATTCCGAATAGCTAGTGAAGATCCAAGGAAATAGAAAACTAATACGGGAAAGTCTGTGCCATTCTGTAGCACCACTAGTTCTTTATGGTGGATCGCCACTTCGGTTATTGACTGCATCCTAGTTCGTTGTTTAGTTTAAATACTGAGTTTAAAATATTTAAATGAAAAGACACTTGAATATAAAGGGAAATTATTCCCAAAATATTAGTGGAAAAATAAAAATATCATCGGAATGAAACGCGGTATAATATTATGGTCTTTGGATACCACAATAGTATTTAAAGGTCACGAATAATTCGCCGTAAAATGGGTGTGGTTGAATAAATTTGTTCTTGATAAGAATGAGTTCCCTCCATTCTTTATTATTTCAGTGAATAAAAGTTATACTGGAAAAGCATTGAAACATACTGAGAATTTGTCTGCAACATTTACTTTGCCACCATCTCCTTCAACGCTCCATCACCTTTCCTCTTTCCAGATCCTTTTGACTTCGCTCTGATCTTCTCTTCTCTCCCTTTCACTCTCGCCCTTCTCTCACTTCTATTCCCCGCTCCTTTTCAACTCCCAGCCGCCATTCGATCCACTGTTCCTATCACCTACGCTACTTCTGCAGTCTGTAACGACCAACCCTTCCACTGGTACCACCAAACGCTTTTCTAAATCTCTTCGTCCATACTCTTCTTCCAGCCTTTTTTCAACCCTTTCTCTTTTTCTTCTTTCCCCATCTTTCGTTTTAGCCCCTGTCTTCTCCGTCCAAATCGCGTCACTCTCTCCATATCCCGTCACCTTCTTTGGCTCCGTCCAAATCGCCTCACCCATGGTGTTTCATCATTTCCCTATAACTATTTCCACTGTATTTGGCAACTCCTCCATGACCCCACTTCTGGAAGTGTCTTCTCAATATCTGGTCACTGCTATCTGTACCTCCGTTTCATCCCGTTCTGATCATCCTCTTTCACCTTTTCTGTTATGTCTACTGCCCCCTCCGGTTACCATTCCTTCTCTTTCGTCACCATTTCTTCCGCTCCACACTTCCTCTTCGTCTATCCCTCCTCTTCCACTTCCACTGCTGCTTCCACAACCGTCGCCAACTCCTCGACAGTGCCGCTTTTGGCGGCTGCCTCGGCATCCGTTGCTCAATATCTGGCGGCTGGGCTGTAGGCGGCGCGAGGCGAGGCGAGGCGAGACGAGGCGGGGCGAGGCGTCTGCCGGATGGATATTGGCGCGCCTCGCCCGCGCCGTGGGGAAGAGGCCGTTGGCACCAGCCGACGCCCGCCGTTTGCACGCGGCACGCGCTCCGCCCCCCCCCCCACGCACTCTGCACGCCCCTCAGGCTCCTTCGCCCCGCCCGTCACCCTGCCTCTCACTCTGCCCCTCTCCGCGCCTCACCACGCCCGCTCACCGCACCCACGCGCTGTTTCCCCTTTAGATGCCTTCGCTCCGCTCCCTCGTTCCACCCCTCACCACGCCCCCTCGCCACGACCGCCGCTTCGACACGCTGAAGGGTGAGATCCGGAGCGGACCTACAGGCCGTCTTGGGGGATTTTCACAACTAGTGATCTCCCACCAGCGGGACACCTCCGCAGTTGGGACAAAGTCTGTACTCCGGAGTGGTCTTTCGACATTTGTGGTTATGTAGTGCATGTAACAGTCATTGTGTGTAAGTAAGGGGTGAGAATAGAATTAGGGAGAGGAAGGAAATATCGCGCATGATTTGTGGTCCGTTTGTTAGGGTACTGCTCATGGGAATCTAGGATCGGAGCAGCCGGACCCTACAATTATCCTCAAGGCAGCGGCTGAATTCGGCCTAGATATGTAGCTGATTAAAACATTCTGCCACCGTCGGAACTGGAACCCTAGAATCTCCCGGTCAGAGACACGGCAGTGGCATCAATTGGTATCCAAATTGAGTAGTTCGGTGCGGTACTCTTTAGAACGGGGAAGAGCGGGAAGGAATTGAAAGGGACGGGACGTGTGCTTAAGAGGGGGGCGAAAAGGAATGGTGTGAAGCGAGGAGTGGCAGGGAGTGTAGGAGGAGGAGACAGAGGGGTGAACTGCCGGTGCGGAGCGTGTCAGATTGGGAAGGATTGGGGCGGGGCATATCGGAACGAACCGGGACGAAACGGGCTGGTTGGGACAAATCGTGACGAGGGCGCACGGGGCCCGACGGAGCGACATAGTGGCGATGTGACGTGAGGAGGACCAGAGGGAAGACGAAAATGGTAGTTGTATATGTGTACTAATTCTCAACTAAACAACAACAAAAAAACAATTATGATTAATATCCTTGTTAGTAGTGACTTCTTATTGCCTACGATGTCACACTAACGAAACAGACATCTACGTCTTAAGCGAGTTTCAAATCTATAAACTAAGTGTAGAGTGACTACCTTCGCAACAGTGCGTCTCTTTAGAACGGTTGTCAAGCGCTGCAGCGATGAAAATTGACACCGGAAATAGAAAATGTAAATATTCATCGGCAAGAAATTAAAAACGCGAAGTACTCAAATAGAAATTTGTGTTTCATTCCAGTAACCTCGATATTTGCGGTATTGTTGAATATTCATAACATTTTGTTGTCTAGAGGCTGCAATTTTACAGTTTATTGGTTTTCGTTCGTCGTTATTAGGAAATAAAAACTACATGAAAAGAGAAAAATGAGAACTGAATTTTGGATGTACATTGAGCGTGCCATGTTATCAGGATGTTTCAAACATCGTTATTTTCACTGCTCGATTTTGAAAATATTATCACGATATTAAGAAACATATTTTTTATAAAAATATGTACATTAATATTTTGATATTTTCATTCTTATAAACAATTTTAGAGGTTATTCTTGTTCTTTGTGATTTAAGAAGTAATTGTAATTTTAAATTAGTATTAATATTATATTATTATTATTTTCATTATCATTATTGTAATTATTGCTTATTATTACAGATATACCACGATACACCAAATTTCTGCATCGCATCTCGTTCAACATAACAGAAAATAAAAACGTGGCGCTCAGATGGGTTTCAGCTTTAGCACAGAAAAATTAAAATTGTTCGTTAGATTATGATATATTAAATAGCTTTTACTGCTAGAAAGTGCACTCTAGGAAAAATATTTTTCCTTGTTTTATTCGCGCAGTGAATTCTCATCCGGCATTTTATACATCTAAAAATCATAACGTAGTATTACTTTTATTCATGAGTGTAATTCAAAGTACGACAAAAACTTATCTACAACTAGTCAGTGTTGTCTCTTTTTTTCAGACCATACAGTTCCTTATTTTGCGATTTATGTACTTCTCTGAAAGTTTCTAAAGCTTACGTATACGCTCCAGCACAAAGATTTTTCGATTAGCTGTTTAGCCTTTTCTGAAACATTTTGCATGCGCCTTCTTTTTGTATGTCAATGGCTTAATGCACACACATTTTATGTCCAAAATTCCTAGTTTAGAGAAAACAGTATATTAAAGTTTGTAATGGTGCAGTTGCTTAAGGAGCGACAGTGTTTGCTTTCTGGGAAAACATGATTATTCATAGACATAATTTCTTGGTACACTAGGTAGATATGAATGAATTATATCCAAAAATGATATTAACTTAAAGATAACCATGAGTGGATTACAATATGTGTACCATCGATGTCAGATACGAGAGCAGATAATGGCAACCAGTAGAAGAAGAAAAATATATTTTTATTTTAAAATATTTTTTCTGTCTCCTAAATCTTCGCGTATTCGTGCGACTTTTGACCTATTCATGTGTCATATGATATTGATTGATTCCTCCCCCTTCATTGTTTGATTTCGCCACGCGACGTAGATTCCCGCCGAGAACCCTCTTGGCGGTTTAATCTGCAGACGTTGGGAGCGCTGCTCTCGCGAGAAGCAGCGGCTTTAAGAGCGCCGCCCGGCTGCTCCAGGCTGCCTCTTGGCGCAGCGTTGTCCCGCCCACATCTCCCTGCCCTCCTCTCACTCTCCACTCGTTCTCTCCCTCTACACTCCACCCCGCCGTCTCTCCCCGCCGCTCGGCACGTCTACGCCTCTCCCCGTCCTGCAACACCTCAACCCGGCTCGCCTCGACCTGTTACATACCGCGCAGCCTCACCTCAATCTGCTTCTCTCCGCTCTGCTACGCTGAGGCCATTGCCACTTCCCCAACCTCACCTCGCTCTGCCCGCAACCCCCTTTACTCTCCACCCTGCCCTTCCACGACCCGCTCCGCCCAGTTCCAGCCCGTCCCTCTCGCCCTGTTCTAAATCCTTCATTTCTTCCTGCAAAACCCCCTCCCCATACTCGGGTCTTCTTCCTTACTCCTCCATTCCTCACCCCACTCACATCTCCATTCCTCCACCCCACCCTCATCAGTTTGCACCCTTCCTTCCTTGCCACGATCGTCTATCCTTGCTCTTCTTTCTTCCCCTCTTCCCCATCTTACCACTCACTTTCCTCCGCTCTTTCCCGCCTTCTCCCTCTCTTCCCTCTTCACCTATCATACCTGCATTGTCTCTTCCTACATCTTAGCCTCCTCTCCACTGCCTGACCGTGCTCTATTCACACCCTGCTTCACCTCGCTCCCTTCTTCCCATCTCTTTTTCCACTCTCTCTCCACTCTCTCCACTTCCTTTTCCGCTCTTCAAGACGCCTTGGTACAATCCATTTTCTTCCTCTCTGACTCGTCTAGCTTAACTCCACTCCTCTTCGCCCCCGCTCTGCCCCGCATGCCACAAATCCCCTACCAGCTTGGAACTTCGGGCTGGCTGGCTGATCCCCTCGAAAATTTGTTCCGTTGCGGACTGCTTAAGATATTTGTGCAAGTTGATAGTACTTAAACAGGTCCTTAACTAACTTTCGGTATGTAATTCTGGCAAGTAATCGGCACTTAATTTCTGGGTGAGGATAGAAAACGTAAAGCAGCAATGATCACTACGATAAAATTGTAAAAAAATCTTTTTTGAAGACTAACTTATTTTTCATTCACAAATATTATTTTAAACCTTTTCTTTTTCTGTTGGTTTCATTATTTCTACCCATTTTAAGTCAGAGGTAACGAATGCCGTAGCACATAGCGATTAAGATTTGATTTATACACTTGACGGATGAGAGGAAGAAATTTTAAAACCAACACTGTTGTTTCATTTGTAATTTTGGCAAAAAATATTCTTCAACAGTTAATGACATTTAAAGACATATTTCATATCAATAAACGCAGAATAAATTATAACCAGTCTTTTAGGATTACGTTACTCAGTTAAATTTTTGCGACTTCGCTATCGACATTGCTATCCCTAAAATGCATTCTAGAATTAAACAAGACAAAAATTCAACGGGTTTGCCGATGTAATTGTAGTAATACACGATGTAATAAAAATAAGACTTTTGCTATGTTTTGTAATGTACAATTAGTTTCAATTGCTTAGATACTATATCAACCAAAAAATTCAGGAAAATCAGAAGGATAGCATATTATTATCCTTACACATTACCCGAAAACAGTAAATCATTGGTGCGTTCACTTGCAATAAATTGATCAAAAGGCGTTATCGCTTACTCCTCCATCGGTGCGTATTCTCGCTTCAGATGTCGGCACGACATCACTCACAGAAACATAAGACGACGCTCCCTCTCCCAAAAGCTTTGGAGAGCGTCAGAGAGCGCGCAATCGCTTTACGCATCACGCACGCCCTCGCCCCCACGCACCAAGACGCCGCCGCCTTCGCTCGCACGCCCGCGCCGCCGTTCATCACGCACCGGGGAACCCCCGACCCACCCCGCTCGGCCGCGCGCGCTTCTCATTTGTTACTGGAGCGTCCCGTGGCAACAGCACCAGCGCCCCTAGCGACGGCGGCGGATACAGTGGCGGGCGCGGCAGAGGAGGAGAAGGTGAAGGTGGCGGTAGTGGAGAGGAGGGAAGATAGACGAGGTGGAGACGGTGGAAGCGAGAGTGGAATAGAAGTGAGATGGATGGATGGAGATGGTAGAGGTCGAATCGATGGCAATTATTTATATATTCATTTTGCCATATGGGTGGCTCATGGATAGCGTGCTAGCTTTCTGTGAGAACGTTTGGATTCGTTTTCTGATCGGGACAAGAATGAAGCTGTAAGATTCCCATTCAAATCATCTCAGTTTCTGTAGCTGCGTGAAAAAGCGAAGGAGATCCAGTAAGCTTGTTACGGTCATAATAATGCATAATGTTCGCCACTTAATTTTACCCCCTTACCCCCATATGTGGCCATAATAAGCATTCATTTATTGATTTATTTGATGTTTAGGGATCCTTCAACAGATAAAATCATTACAGTTTATCAGTGATCTAGTGAGTAGATACTAGTTACAATGTTAAGAGCAATATGCGGAGAAAACGGGAGAACTCCGAGAAGAACGTCCAAGATCTCACTTTCGCCACCATAAACTCCACATGCGTTGGCAGGGTGTTGAGCTGGGCAACGGTGGCAGTGGAGGAGGAAAAGGGAGACGAGGCGTCAGGGGAGTAGGGCAAGGAGGAGACTTTGAAGGAGGAGAAGCGGGAAAAGAAGGTGCTGGAGCGGTGTCGAGGATGCAGATGGCCAAGAGCGTGTGGGGGTGGCGGGGTGGCAGGGCAGCGGCACAGCCGGACAGCAGGAGCGGCGGGAGCGGCTTGGTAGCGAGGTGGCGGGGGCAGCGGGGGTGGCGGTGCCTTCTGCGGACGCAGGGGTGTTGGGAGCGCTGGGGGTTGTGGAAGCCGCACGCGGAGGCGAGCGTTGGGGAAGGCGAAGCAGGCGGCGGCGGGAGCTGCGCTTAGCGCCTGATGTAATGAAACGCGCTATCCATCTGCAGGAACAAGCCTTCCGCCCCGCCCCGGCCGCTTCCCCTGCAGCCGGCCAGCCGCCCGCACGCCCGCCCGGTCGGTCGGAAGCGCGGGCTCCCCACCCCGTCTCGCGCTGGGGCCGGAATGGTGAAATAAAGAGGGTGGAAAATGAAATATATGTGAACAGGCTGCCCCGCCGAGAGGGAACCGCTGTTGTGCTGACGGCTGTCGGCGCGAGTCCGCTGGACCCTGCATTGCGGGGCTGCTGATGAGGGGAACGCGTCGGTTTAAAATGATATGTGTTTGCTTAGTCGGCTTCTGGCCTCGGTTTTATTGTGGAGTACACTGCTGAACCTGAAATATTTTGCACTTCATAGACCCCAGGAAGGTATAAGGGGAGAATTTTGCGTGTAATGTCGGGCTATCGGAGGATCTTGCAAATGTGCAAAATTTTTCTTCTTGAATTATGATAATGGTAATACAATTAAGTAATAATATAACTCGCAACTACAAATACGAGTATAACTCATATATATAAGTAGGAAGTAAGCAGCATTCACACGTGTGTTTTCAGGAACGGTCAAAATTATTCAGCTCAACCACGTTGAAACGAATCATTTACTGAGCATACCCTACAATTTTATTTGGTGTAAACGGTTTTGCTGTTGGTCCAAGTCCTCTCATTCGTTCTGTACAGTGTTGCAATGCTTTCAGTTTTGGTAACAGTAGATCTCTTCCACCACGAATATTTTGTACGCACAGGGGGTGAATTGCGTTATGTCAATGACCATTGTGTGACTGCTCGAATTCTCGCCTGGATAATTTCTCAGCCTAGAAAGTAAGAACTTGACTTTGACCCAAAATATATTAGAAACTATTAAATTATTTTACCAAACCAAACCTGACATTTATGTATTTCATTTCCGACTATAAATGCAATTGTATTATTTTTTGTTTGACGAATATATTTAGGTGTGAACAAACAAATGATATCCTGTACTTGATCACTGAAGAAAATGCAAAGTAGTGAAATGGAAATATTTCTTCAGTATAATTCTAACAGATTGTCTTGTATTATGAAGTAGGCCACAGCAATCCGAATCAAGAATTTGCAATGATAATTATCAATGTTAATATTATAACGGTAATTAGCAGTTTCAATTTATTGCTTCTCGTTCGACAAATCTGGTTTTCGAGAATTAAAGTTAGATTTACTAATTATTGATATTAATATAATGATGTTTCCATCATTAAGTCGAAAACGATTTATTTTCTGAAGATTAATAAATGATTGCTGTATTTCTATGTAGACAGATAATGGAGAATGGTTGAAAGAGAGGATTATATGACAAATTTCAAACATTTCTCATAATATCATGTAGAAAACGCTAGCGAATACCTTTGTATAATTGAAGTATTGACAATATAGATTATGAAACAATCAATTGTTTATAAATTTCTTTTACCTAAAACCAACCTCCAATACAGAACCAAAAAACCACCTGATATTTTATGAGTATCACTCGCAATCAAAGCAATAAAACATTATCGCCATCACAAAACCGTTAACCCATTTAACCAATTAGTTCGCCCTACAACACTCCGAGTGTCAACCCCGCCGCCTTTCCCCACCAGCCGCCCCGCCCGAGCTCTGTCGTTCATTACCATTAACACGCGATAACGGACTACCCGCGCCTACCCGCTTGTTTATTGCCTACGTAATACGTTACCGCGATACGGCCGGCCGCCGGGATAAGGAGAGAGTGGGAGCGAGCTAGGCAGTGTCCTGGCTGGCGGCATAACTCAAGCATGCGCTTCGAGCCACTGAACATATCGCTGTCTCTCGCGGTGACCACGTGCTCGCCTAACGTAAGATACGGCCTCAAGAAGTGTGATGGATGGACCCAGCACCGACGGACGTTTACGGCGGTTTTGATTTGAGCAATGGTATTACGCGCGGTCGTTCGCCAACCGGTTCCTCAATGGAGGAACTATGTTTACGATGGATGGGATGGAACTGGCGGAGCTCAGTATTAGCCAGTCATGTGCTTGAGGTACTGCTGGCGTTCGGTAATTTTTTTCTTGATTAAGAGTACGGAGAGTACTCTTGATTCTCGGAGATAATGAGTACTGGTGGTGAGTAGAGGGTAAATTGAGACACAAATTGTGTATATTGACGTACAATTTAATGATTATTTCTTGGTAACATAGCTAATTAGTCTGTTCAAACCACTGGCCGTATCACTGCTTTCTTTAGAGGCCTCGTCCACATACTCGCGTCAAGGTACTGCCTCCGTACGAGGATTGATTCAGCAACAATTGATTTTTGTTTTTAATTCTGGCCCTCAAGAAAATGAGCGCAGATAAATTTCTTTCCCCACACGTCATATACAGTTTTTACTGTTTTTTTGACAAATAAATAAATAAATAAAATAAATAAACAACTGATTTTACAACGCTTTTCACTGAAATATTACAGACGATCGTTCGCGAAGTAGTTCCTCAATTGTGGAGCACTGCGGTAACTTTGAATGAGATGGAAGTGCGTGTGATTCAGTTATTGCGCGGATTCAGTGAAATTGTTGTGTGGTACATTCTAAATGAACCTCAAATAATACATGAGATATAACACAATGTTGTATGAAAAACAAGGAAATAGAAATCTATAAATGAAATAGGATGATTTTGCTCTTCGACACAAAGGATCTAAATCATCTTGTCTTTTCATAAGAAATTAAATTTCCCCACACAGGTAAATTAACGCTGTTAAAACGATTTTATTTATACTTTATGAATAAGTAAAAAAAATGGTTGGTTGAACTGAAACATTTCACTGCCATAAATAGTATAATCGTGTTGTAACACTGTAGTTTCGTAGTCAAAGTTAGACACATGAGTAAATACATTAATGGGTTAAAGGGAGATGACTAAGTTTTCCTGGATGAAGCTAATAGAATGGAGGAAGAAGCTTTTAAAAGTAATGGAGAGAAGAATACGTGTGAAGGAGTTATAAATATTAATAAAGAGTTAGATTATTTTGTGAAGTAATAAATTATTGATAGCTTCTTTGGCGACAAATCTTTTCATTATTAAAATTAACTTATGTTCTTTTTAAGGTCTGTCCTTACCTCTGTCTATATAAACCCAAGTTTCTTGCGTATGGTTAATTTGAGAAGACACATTGTTATGATATAGACCATATTACTTTGTTAGAATAGAATAGAATATTTTTTTCGCTACTTAGGATACATGAAATAATTCCGGTGGTAGCATTTTCTAATTAATTAATCTACATAAAACAAACATCAAACCACTACATAAACACAACAAATGCACAAAATGAACATCAAACAACATTACTAAATACAATTATATAAAATTAATGTATTAACCCCATGCTAAAGCTAACCTTAATATAAAATAAGAATAATACAAGAAAATTAATTTTAATGTTAACATATTCTAAAAAATACAATTTATTAAATCTAATTTTAAAATTTTTGACATTCTGAGGGAAAGTCTCCAGCACTGTTGCAGGTAATTTGTTCCAATTTTGTATGGTTCTTTTAATAAATGAGAATTTATCTACATCTGTTCTCTGTTTTCTTTGCTGAATTTTGAAGCCATGATCTTTCCGCGTGACGTATGTTGGTTTTGATAGCTTTTCCCGAACTTCACCCCACGACCGATCACCCCTTATTGCTTTGAATAACGCACAAAGACGCGATTTCTCTCTGCGTTTTTCCAAGGGTTCCCACGATATAAATTCAGAAATAGAACGTCCCCTCCTAACAAATTTTGCGGCATATTTTTGTTCTTTTTCGAGAGATTTTATTTGCCCTAAACGAGCCATATTCCAATATCGGACGTACTAAAGACGTGTACCCTAATTTCCTTGATTTTCCACTTGCTTTCCTATGTACTCTAAACACAAAATTCAATGCCTTTCACACCTTTTTCACTACATAATTTACGTGTTCTGCCCATCCCAGATCCTCCTTTTGGACAATTCCCAAATATTTACAGCATTTAGTCCTCGGAATATCCTGATTTCCTAATTTATATTTCACGTCGTCCGTCGTTCTAGAATGCGCAAATCTGATAAACTTCAACTTGCAGGGATTTAATATCGTTTCATTTGTGGTAGCCCATGATTCTAGCTTATTTAAATCACCCTGCAATATTTCTGTATCATTTGTGTTCTTAATTTCCCGATAAATTATACACTAATCTGCAAAAAGGCGTATTTTTGATTCTATTCCCTGCCAAATATCATTAATATACGCTATAAATAACAACGGACCTAACACACTTCCCTGTGGCACTCCGAACGTTACTTCTGCCCTCGAAGAGAAATTAGTTCAAATTCGCACCCGTTGAGTACGCGAAACCTTTCCGTTTTTTCAAAATGGAAATGTAAACCGTGTTGATATTTCATGGTGCCTATCTCAATTAATATTTTAATGTGTTTATTGTTTTAAAGATTAATATATTTCTTAACGTTCTAAGAAGCACTTAGAAAAAGAAAGTTTCTTTACATTGTCTTATTTTCCTGAACACACAAATCAATGAACTTTTTAAATTATCAGTCTAGGGAAAGTATATTTTTATTGAATTCTTTGTATGCTTTTATTTACAAGTTTCGAGAATTAGTACGTGCGAATAAGCTATTACTCTGGATGTCCCCATGTCAAAAGATGTTTTCAGTTTTAATTTCAGAAATGTATTTGGTCATGTTGACGGCTGGAACTCAAGTGAGGAATTCACGAGAAGGGCCCTCGTTTGACATTCAAGTGATGAACTAACAATGGTGCTTGTTTTGGAAGCTAGTCTCTTGTATGCTGTGGACGCTTTATGCCATGAAGCTGAAAACGGCCAGCGAAAGATCAATAAACAAGGCGTTATTTAAATAACTGTATTCAAAAATGGGGCTGTTGTGTACATACACAATTTTCGTAGTTGATTTGTTTTCTTTTGAAGAGCAAATGTCCCCGTTTATTATTTTACAAAAATTGTGAAAGAAAACAAAATCATTTTCACTCCAATATTTAGTAAGAAACCTCTCAAAGAGTATTCATTAATGTAATATTTGAAATACTTTGTACTGGAATAATATTAACTCAATCTACATTTTCTTGATATTATCTAACTACATCGATAAAATGCTACCTTTTTAGAAAATGAAAAGCAAGTTCGATCGTGCATTTCTTGCTGCGTGATCAACATTTGAATCATCTTCTTATCCTTCTTTTTCTTTTCTTCTTCCATCATTCTTCTTTTTCTTTCACTGTCATACCCTAAAAAACGTTGACAACCCTAGTACTATTCTCCTTTACGGAACATGTGCGATGAAGGATTATTCACACACTTACGAGACATTGTAAATGATTTGCGATAAATTATATTACATTTGTTTCCCACACACAATCACGAGATAAAAACAAGATTTGTTCAATTACAAAATAAAAGTCTCAACTGCTCTATTAGAAATTATTTGCGATAATTGGGCTTCCAGCTCATACACATCACCTTGGAGTTTTAACTTTACACTTCGTGAATTTAACTTCATTTTAATTTTGGATGATGCGTTATTTTATCCACTATGAGTATCACTAAATAAAAATATGTTAATTAAGTAATTAAATATTGCAAGGAACATTGAAACTGAATATTACTCAAACGAAGTACGTCTGAGATTATTTCAGTGAGAATATTGCCCATACGAGGTAAACACATTTACTTATTAGGATATAACACAATTGAATTAGCAGAGCGTTATTATTTGAGTAACGGTATAGAATTGACCACGTATGATTGAAGTCATGCAAGATCACTGTTACAATACTGCCCCAAACAAGGATGTATGTTTATGCTTTCCAAGGAAAAAATTAAAGACTACTTGTTCATGCCAAATTTACATTTCACGTTCAACAGTACTAAATATTAAACAAGAAAGAAAGGAATTGTAGCCACTTTTAAGACCATTTTGGAAAATTTCAGGAGCTTCACATAACACAACTTATGAATCAAAATTGCAGAGCTTCCAGTCATTCATTCTGGTAAAAATCCTACGAATAGTTTAGGCGCTAACGTTGTTCATAGACAGACAGAAAATCAGAGTCAGACGGACAGAAAGCCAGCCAGTCAGACGGATGGATAGATGGACGGACGGACGGACGGACGGACGGACGGACAGGCAGGCGGACAGAAGGACGTTTTGGAAAAAAAACAACTTTCTCGTATCAGGTGCTCCTCAAAAGTGTGTTTGCACTGCCCAGCAGCTGCGGGTACCTGCGAGATGCTTCCATGGTCACGCCCAATATACTTTACACCAATGCCATTCTATTACCTAGTGAACATGAAGAGGGGAGGTCAACGTCGGACTCAAGACTAAATTGCAAAATAATTAAAGGGAAATTGTTTATATTTAAGAAATAACACTACATGTATTAAGAACGAATTAAAATTATACGCAAGTATGTATTAAAATATTTTCAGTTTTTGAGGTGTAGTAAAGGCACTTATACTCCGTACTCTGAACATTTTCTTTAATAATGTCTTGTGCATTTTCTGTACAAATATGACATCTTTTAAAGAATAGTTTAACATTTACAATGTTTCTCCGAATGTTTGATTGATTAGTGATTATGGGTGCGCCAACAGCTAAGGTCATTAACCCCATAAGGGTAGTGAATGCTTCCATCGCGGAAGATGGAGGTGAGTTTATCTCGCTGGCTGGCGAGATCCGACGCCAACCTGCGTCGACTTGCGGAGATGTTTCCCAAACAGTTATCCCTCACCAGCCGAGACGAACTCTTAGTAACGGGTGAGGATAGTGCAAGGAAGAGGAAGGAAAGATTGCGTGAGGTTCGTGGCCCGTTTTCAGGGTACTGTTCCGGCACTCGCCAGGTGTTGATCTGAGAATCCTCAGAAAATTATCGATCACAGTAGCCAGTCTCTTGAATTCTCCTATAGACAGCGGCTAAATTCAACCCAGCGTTCCAGCTAGTGTCGAAAATCTTGCCACTGCCGGAATTCGAAACCTAGGATAATCGGTAAAAGGCACTGCAGTGACATCAGTTGATGCCCTGAGGTACCTTTGCCGATTTTTACGAATCGAAACTTTTGATTAGATAACTGCGTCACTGCTGATGTTGTAACTCACTATATTTAAATTAGACAATGGAGTCAATCACTTTAGTATCTTCCCTCCTGTCGAATCAGGGTTACCAGACTGGGTAATTTTGTCATCATAATGGGGATTGTTTCATCGAGGCGAAAGAATGGAAAACTTAAATGGACGAGCATATGATTGGAGACTTTTTGGAAAATAATTTAAATCCAGAATCGAGATAGAAATATTATTCTCTTATTTATTATGAATAAAAAGAAACATTAGGCGTTATTCTCTCATTTTTATGTACAACAAAGAGAGCAATAAACGACAGGCCTAGAGAAAGAAAAACATGGAGAAAACGAATACAGTATACGGCTTCGAGCAGGTTATAGGGCAATGATTGGTTAATTTGAACGAATTCAATTTATTAGGAGAACCAATGGAGTTGTCAGAGACAGCTCAGGTAGTTGGTTCATAATTTGGAGAACATTTTTCGTTTTAAATTTGAGGAATTTTGTTTCATTGAAGGGGTTATTTGGGTAAATTCCGTAGTAGTGTTAGGGAAAGAGCTCGCAACTCATTTGGCAACCCTGAGTCGAGTTGACTCCTCAGACCAGAAGCAGCAGACCACACCAGTTGCCCGCAGATAAGCGTTGGACCAAGGCTCACTAGTGGGTCGTCCACTTGACCATCACAGGTCTAGAGATCTCTTTTTAATCGTCACGCTACTATTTTTGAAATTAATTTTTTAAAAAAGGTCATTTTCATATATATTATCCTCATGTCAAGTGTTGGTGCGTTTCAATGCTAAGTGTTCGCGTATTCTAAGTGTGGACGAAAGGAAAAATAATGTATTTATTCTTTACTCAAGTTTATGTTCATTATTAATGAGAATTCGTAGAAATCAAATTTCACATATGTGAATATACAAATATTTGAAAACAATAGCAGAGGATATTTATTTACTGCGTATTGCTTTCGCAACGGTCGTTATTGACGTTTCTTTTGTAACAACAAAAATTTCCATTTATTTTCCCATGAATAATGGTATTTAAAATATATCATAGTACTTGAAAAGGAAAAATAATACAGTTTTTGATAAATAAAAGCTTCACTGTCTCTATATTTAGTGATATTAAGACACGTTGCTGATATTAAAGCTGTGAATGGACATAAAACATTTTGACAGTATCCAATTTTAAAATAGTGTGGCCCAGTTTTGATGTTGCATAAATATTTTAGAAAGGTATTTTATTTGTTTTTCACTAGAATGATCTTGTCGTGTGGTTGCTTTCCAGTTTCACAGGTCAGAGATATATTTCGCAAGTTTGTAGAGCATCAGTATTCCGGAACAACAGTTTTGCGATCATGTGAAATCGTAAAATTTTACCACTTATAAATACATTTAGTAACATCTAGAATATTATATATTATATATAGATAAGAATATTATATATTACGTAACAGTTGTGTGAATTATTTCCCGCTCATGTTACGTATATAACGTTTTAAGACGCTGAGAGCAATATGCAATGAGTTAAGTAAAGAAAAATAAATCAATTATATATAAAATAACTAGCATAATAATTTACATGACGTGTGAGAAACAGGCGATTGGCGCACAAGTCGAGTCTGCCACCCAAGCGTACGCGAAGGGCGACAAAAGACAAACGCGCGATTCACCAAGTCTTGCATACGGTTTTGTTTTTTAATGCCAAGTTAGAAAGATGTTTTGGTCTCACTGATATTTCGCGCACTCTTCGTAATGTATCTTACACTCTTCGTATTGTTTCGCACATTATTTAGAGTGAAACAAAAACTATTTTGCACACGAATAGCACTACAGTATCAACCGGGTTTTTGCATGGCGCGGCGTGATAAAAAATGATTCTGGAACTAAGTTTCAAAAGTAATATTTAACCCACTTTCCTCTCGGGTACACTTGCCATGTGGCCTTCGAAACTTGCCGCTTCGGGAAGGTACCCGAAGGTGTTTGTTGTGATGCTGCCTACCTCGATGTAGTGTGGTGTTTCACCGTCAGATAGTTTTGTCGCCTAGATCGCGATAAGCTAACAGTTCGGTTTTGGTAACTGCCAGGTGATGACGATGAGTGTACTTTCTGGAAGGTTGGAGCGTGCGGAGTAGTGGCAGTGGTCGGAGCCACGAGTTCAACCCAGTGGAAGTGACACTTGACGCAAGCACGAATATTTTATTATTCTAATTATCTTTGTTCTAATTGAGGGCAGTTTTTTGAAAACCCGACAAACGCAAAAGAAATTCATTACACGTTATACATCGTTTGGGCATTTTTTGACCCGTTTCATCTTACCTCAAATCGATTTTTGTCAAAAACTCGTCAAATTCTATAGTAAACTTTAGTTATAAGCATTCAAAATTACAAGATTTGGCTGATCCACAGTTTACGGTACCCCGAGCTGCCCCCGGCCGTCGCTGTCACGGCCTGCATGATACGTTCGTAAGTATTGTTCACTTCTGATTCTCGAGTCGTGAACGATAGATTAGTCATTTATGCGGTACTTTTAAACAACAATTTTCCTTAAAATTCATTTTTCACACTAGAAATGTAATTTTATAACGAACACGGTTCCCTGTTAGATAAATTATCTTAAAAATAGGTAGTATTCCCTTTAGAAGAAATTCTGTTGAAGGCGAGAGTCCCGTTTAAAAGAAGTTTTCTTAAAAATGATGGAACATAAAAGAGCATAAATTTATTATTCCTGTACTAGTAAATTTACTAAATTTTTTTTCGCGCATCTTCACGTGTTTGCGACAGCGCAGTTTGAATACTAGAGCCTAGAAAGTGCTTACTGAGGTGATTTCTTATAAAAGTGAATTGGTAATTATGCGGTGGATAGACTCAAGATTGTTTATAGTGAACGCAAGGGCCGAAGGCCCGAGCCTCACCGTGACTTGGATCCGGGCGAGCGAAGCGAGAAAACTTGCCTTTAAAAGTAATTTCGCATTATAATGCGGCGGGAGTCTGAAAATTTTGCTTCTCTAAGGATGTACAGTACACCTTACTTTAACCCATAAGTGAGTTCAAATGAGTGGTAGAGAGCCGCGTTGAAAAGAATGTAAACGATTGATCTCTCGTCAACGATAACGTTCCTCCGCACCGATTGGAAGAGAATCGAATCATGTCATGGCATAGTAATCGAGGAAGCATAACGCTCGGGATACCGTAAACTGTGGATCAACCCAAGATTTAAGCAAAAAGCCAAATAAATAAATGCATTCTCAACATTCGAGTTGATTTCAACTATTTTTTGCATTTATCGGGTTGTGAAAAAACGATTATGAATTGCTAGCTCACAAGATCTGGTGTGTAAGTAGTAACATTGAACGTTTCGTGAAGTATTTTCTTAGGAGTTCGGTTAACTGTTATGAGGAAAGTTTTTAAAATTTATATACAAAATATAATATTTAGAAAAATTCTTATTCAATTTCGTGTCTTCAATGGATTAACATTTTTCGAGTTGAATTTTGGTGCGTCTTTCCGTGGGTATTTAGATGGGAGTAACTAGTAAAAGCATGTTATTTTGAATGTTATATTCAAATTCGACAAACTACATTCACTGCCTTGGTGGTGAGACCTCGTGGAATAATCTTAGCAATTGCAACTCGTGACTGCTAGAGAAGAAACTACTTGAATCGCTTTCTATAAGCACTCAAATTGTATTGAATTGATTATAAATTATTATCCGCAGTGTTCTTTTGATACGTTCGAAGACCCAGGAGTTCAGTTTTTAACTTTATAATTGGTTTCGAAAATAATATTCTATTTAAAGTATAATTGTATATTATGTAATATGTTCTCTAGGTGCACTTAAAGTTTCACATTTTTATTGTTTATTAAGTTTTAAAAAAATGTTAAAGTTTTTAAATTTTACTACAAGAGCCAGAACATATTTTAACCCGAGAGTGTTCGCAATAGATCTGTGAGATCCAAGCCACAATACTTTTATGTTTCTGAATTATTACTATGCATTAGATGTTTGATACTTCTTGTATTCCTTCATTGTGCTTTTCTGAGAACGCCTGGCCTTCCATTTTTATCCTTTTGATGAATCATTTCCCGTGAGCATGTTCAAACTCGATCGCCGCGCTATGCGACACCTGTCAGATACGTTACGTTCACGCATTGTAAGCACTTGGCGTAAGCGATGCGTACCGTGGCATTTTAGCCGTGTCTATGAGAAGTGCCTAATCAGAATGTGTAATCATTTTTATTATTTAGGACCGAGTGTTCCAATTTCTTCCCAATGAGAAACATGATGTGCAGGAGACGCCTGTAGGAAAATGAAAAAAAAAATGCGAACCTTGTAAAATGAAAAAAAAGACAAACATGCTAAATATTTTTGTGAAAAATGTAAAATATATGTTTGCTTAGAACATCCCAAAATCATTTATCAAAATTATATTTAATATAATTTAATAAGATGTTTAATGATTTTTGCGTGTACTTTGTTAATTTTTACCTTCCTCTCTATAAGTTTTCAGACGGTTTCTGCAGCGTAGTATTCATTAACAATAGCATTAGGGGACACGTCAAAATGAAATAAAATACGTATTTCATAAAATAAAGCTTCAGATCACTCGCATTCATAAAAAGTTGCATCTGTATCTTAGAGAGACATTGCGGGCACTAGCGTGAGTTTACCTATTGCTGGCACTCCCGGGTTAGGAGTAATTAAATTTTCAATAGAGGATAAAGGAAAAAGTACAGATAATCACTGTTTAGGTAGTTTAGAAACAAAATAATGAACAGAAATGTTGTCGGGGGTACAACTCCTCTCAATGGCGCTCTCCCGACTTTCGTTACTGGACTTTCAACAAATATTAAAACGAAACCAAATAAATTAATAATGTTTCTTACCCTCAAAAAGAAAACTCAATTTCGTTTTAGTAAAGAAACGAAACGAAACTGGGTCATTCCATGCAAAATTTCAGGTTTTCTGACAGTGAGTCTCAGATTTTTTTCATATTTTATTACATTGGTCTACTAATGATGAACAGTTAAAAGACAATTTATGGAATTAATATCTTCAGCAGTTTAGCAACAATTACGGGTTAAACATGGACGATGACACAATGTACTCAATAATGATAATTATTATGACGTTCATAAAATGAATAAAACTTTAAAAACGGGCACACTATTTTGAAGATAAATGATCATATTTTAAGCAGTTGATAATATATTAAGGATTGAGATATTTGTTTATAATAAAAATGCTAATACATTAAACAAATACATTTTTCTTCAAAAGTAACATTTTCTTTTCTTTCATATTTTACACACTGCAAGAAGAACCAATAAATAACTATTCTGCAAACTGTCGCGATGGAATCTTAAAAAATGCGTAAGTTATTAAATAAACAGTATACGCGCATTTTGCTCTTAAGGTTGAAAGTCGCGTGCCTTTGCCCAGCGAGGGGTGACGCAAGGTCGTAGGCAGGCACCGCCAAGTTCATTCCCTAGGGATATCCATCGATGCCTTCGAAGGGATCCTGACACCAGTTTACAGGCTTAGTTTTCGCGTGTTACTGTTCAGTGATACATCGTGATAGAAAATGCCAAAGATTGTGAATACGTTTAACACGCTTTGGTGCTGCAATCCATTCGGACTTGAGAAGCACAAAAGTCGGGCGGGTAAGAGAAAGATAACAGAGGCGATGCGGAAGAAAATATCGAGTTTAGTGGTAGGTGAAGCAATATGCGATCGGTGTCGTCACAAAATATCCAAAATGCCCAATGCAGATCTTAGTGACTCAATTGAAACAGTGAAGTGAAAACGTCAAGTGAAGAGGAGTACGTAGCCCCAGGAGTTGCAGAGGAAGCCACTATCAGTAATGTAAACATTTTGTATCCTCTGGGTCAATCACCATTCTCATTGCAAAAACAAACCCGGGAGAAATCGTACGCAAGGAGAAAGGTGAGTGCCGTAAATAAAGCAATTTCTGAATTATTTCATGTGAGTACAGAAAGCAATGATGGAGAAGAAATGTTGACACAATTCAAAGAAACATTTTCAAATGTGAAAACAGCTAATTAGAAATATATGATTTGAACGTGTTTTCCAAAAAGATGGAATGAACAAAAAATAATGGTCGAATTTGGCGTATCTCTTCATGTAGCTCTAACGGCAAAATTAACACCTAGAGAAGTAGTTTTGCGAAATCCACCATCGCGCCGCGGAGGAAAAAAGTAACGCCGAGTGCTGACGAAGAGCGCTGGGCGCGGCGGCTCTAGCTCTATGAGTTCGTTCACGGAGCGCCGGTAAGATACTTTTATTCATAACTTTGAAACCATTCAAGATTCCATGATGAAACTCACAGAGTAGCTTGAAAGTAGTTTCAGCAATTTTTCTCCCAAAATTCAAGAATTTAAAAATATTACATTTCCACTTATTGCATTTTTTAGAATTTGTTTACTTCCTAATTGTTGAAGACTCACGGTAAAAAAAATATCTTTAGAGTAAAATTATCCTTTACATTTCTTCTACAAATAGTGTCATTTTCATATTTTTTGCTTGTTTGCATATATCGAAAAAAAAATCGTAACGGAATGTCTACAGACTGCTAATCTAATATTTCAAGTGTCCATTGTTGCTAAACAATGGATGATGAGACAAAAATTTTGTACCTGGTTCATGCAGGTATCATGATAAGTAAGGTGGCGAAATATTTTTAAATTCTGAGATGTAGTGTCACATTTCCTACTTTTTTGCATGGAATGACCCAACTGTCTTCAACGATCTGTTCATTCTGTAACGAAACTAAATTCGCGCAGACTTTCGTTTCGTTACTTGTAACGAAACTAAACTCACGAGAAAAAAATGTTAAAAAATACCATTTCTGTTTCATTAAGGTCATTAAACCATTACAAAAAATTAATATGTATTGTAGAAAAATATAAGAATCTAATTTAAGTTACCGTCAGAGGTGAGGGGAAAACATGATTGCACAGCTCCCCTACAAACGCTCCGGCTCCGTCGTCCTCATCTTTGCCTTCCCCGTACCCCCACCCCAACTCCGCCTCCAGCGACTCCAAAACTTCTCAACCCTCCTCCACCTCACCATTGTCCAGTTATCAGCCATACCGTCCCCATCACCATTATCTTCACCAATCCAGCCTCTACCACTCCCGTTCCCCATCACCATCCGTTTACTCCCCCACCATTCCCACTCCCAAGGTTCCCTCCCCACCGTTCCCACCCCCACCGTTCCCACCCCCACCTTCCCCAACCTCATCGTTGCCATCCTCCTTCCTCCTCCTTTCACAACCCCTAAAGTTCCGGCTCCCAACGCTTCCCCACCGTTCCTAGTCCCACTTCTGTCGCCCCTTATCATTCTCCCCACCGTTCATAACCCGCACCGTTCCCACTCTCAACGCTTCTCCCGCCCTCCCTACACCAACTGTTTCCACTCTCCATCAATTTCATTCCTAACGTCCCCACTTTCATCATTCACACTCTCAACGGTTCCCCCCACCGTCCCGTCCCACCCGCCGTTCGCAACCCCAACCGACCTCCACCGAGAGAACCAACGCTCCCGCCGCCGTACCCAGACCCACTGGTATCACCCCATCACCCCACCGCTTTCACCACACCTTCGACGCTCCCGACGCTCCCTCCTACTGCATCCCAACTCGTCCCAGCCCCGCCGCCCCCGCCTCCCCCGCCGCCCCCGCCGCCCCCGGCCGTGTGAGCGTCGCAGGCTAGCACGGAGCGCGGGTGGCCGCGTTGCGCCGGATGAGCGCACGCCGTCGTTTGTCTCGTGGCAATCCGTCGCGCGCGGCGTGATTCGCGCCGCCTGCAGCGCGCGCGGTGGCCGCGCCCATAACCATCCGTCAGCCGACGCGCTCATCGGCGCGCGCGTATTTCTGCAGGCGGGCGACGCGACGCCACGCCACGCCACGCCACGCGGCGCACACTGGGCCCTAATGGCACGGAGCACTTACAAACAGAGAAAGAAGAGAAACTATGAACGAAGTCAAAAGAGCAAAGAAATCTGGAAGAAAATAAAATAAATTATATCAACGAAAGAATCGAAGAATATAAATTCGTAAACACAATACACTGCAATAAAGAAATTGTAATAAAAGAAGAAAATAAGAGAACAGAAAAAGAAAAATGAAAACAACTAGAAAAATAACACTATCGCAAAAATGTATTTCCTCGTATAATGAGACGTTTTCCAGATGCATTTAATTTAAACTAAGTACCTTATTTTCAACTACTCTTTTTGCTGAATTCTAAAGCATTGGTGTTCGCTAGATATTCACTTTCTAGGAAATATGTTCCGGATACTTCCTGGCATTTGCTTTGTCGTAGAATATAATTGGAACGCAACGAACGCAAAATGAAGACCTCTGTAAAGGATAATTTCATTACATTAAAAATCGTTTCGAAAGCGTGTAATACATGCTACATGTAATTTTACTGTTTTCTCTATTCAGTTCTAAATCACTAAATATCACTTTCACGAAATGTTAACAAAAATATAATACTTTGAAATGAATTGTTTATTTTAGAAGTATTTGACAATAATTTTCAAGATACATTTCTCATTCACAACCATTTATTTTAATTGGTTTCTTTTATATGCTCGAAGCAAAATATGGAATTCCTTGAAGGAAAAAGCCATCTTTTGAATCAAATATTTCAAGCTCTTTGTGTGGAATGGTAAATATTGTTACGAGTATACTGAGAAATCTTCCAGAAACAAAAAAAATCCTCGAAAATAAACAGAAACATTGAAACCAGCTAATAAAAAACTCAGCAATTTTATTTTACGTTTAATTTATGTATATCTACATTCTAACATTTTTAGAAATATTTGTTGGTGCACTTGAGGGCAAATGAAAGAAAAAATATTCCGCGTGGTTTTTGATGACATTGCGCCCCACTGTGCGTCACCAGTTGGGATGGTGGCGTCCGAGTCGGTCGTTTTTTTGTTTTTTTTTGTTTTCTCCCCCTTTCTGTTTCGCCGAATTAATTTATCCACGGTTTGCGTGAACCGATGCGAGAGCTTTTAATAAAACACTGTTTAGACTGGCGGAAAGGCGGGGCAAGGGAAGCAAGGGAGGATGGGAGAAAGGCATAAAAAGAGACGGACGGGATGAAGAGATGTGTGGGAGAACTAAAGGGAGCGGTGCCAGTTTGTGTGTGATAGGAACAACCACTGCAGGGGTACAGCTTCCTAATCCGAAGGTAGGATTTTTGACCGACTCGTTTTTTACGTCCATAACCCACGTTATAAATTAAGTGAGGCGAAGTTTTTAAAGGGTTTAAATTCACGCGAACTTGGTTGATCGGGCTCCGTATGTTTATATCGCTGGAAGTGCATGAGGTCAGATGCTGACTAGAGAGAGAATAGAAAAATATACTGTGAGTTATAAAACGGGTGGTTGGACTTGATTTTTAAACAATCCATTAGAAGCTTTTTAAATAGTATTATTTTCTGATAACTCTAATAAACTTTTCACGTTTTATTCTTGTCATTTGACGCGAGGTATGGATTTTAAGACATTGATGATTCTATATATTGAATTATGTTTGTTAGAATTTGACTTATTAGTGTCTTTGGGACTATTCAATAGAAAACTAAAAATTCTGAATATATGTTGAAAAAAAGAAAACCTGATGTGTTTGTAGGTGTCGTTTAAGATTTTTGGAAGTGATGTATCCTTCTCAATATCTAAAATACACATTGTTGAAAAGAAATCGCCAATTATTTTAAATTGGTAAACTTATATACATTTTGAACCGGGAAAAATAAAAACTAGCCTACTCAACAAATGGAAGCACCCCCAATTATTATAAATCGAATAATTTAAGATGGTTTCTGTGAAACCGAACTCCTCAGGAGGGTAAGGTAATGTTAAAATTTATAAAGACGATTTGAGTTGATCTTATTGAAAGGTAAATTTAAAATAACCAATCACCAATGCGCTTGGGTTCATTTATAGTAGAACTTGTCTGTTTTATATACTCGTCTGCTTTTCTCTCACATGAAAATGGATGTTTTATTCTCGCTCGCGAATTTTATGCAAAGTACATTGAGTAGTAAAATGAGCTTGTGAAACACCGCATAACCTAGTTTATGCCTGAGTACAATCTACCATCTCCTTGCATTTCCCCAAAAGAGATCGCATTATCACATCAAAGCCTCGTCTCAGATATCCTTTGTTTGGAAAACACTCAACCCATCAAGAGACGCACACCTTCCAATAGCTCGCGTGTACCTATCATTTTGTCTAACTAGGCGCAGAAACATACGACGGGTTTTGGCCATATGGCTCCATGGATTTGGCTCTGGAAACACTTCGATGTTTTCTGACTGTTTTCTGACTGTTTTTATTTCTCAATGCCTTGAGTAACTTACCAAGTTCCTTACTTTAAACTTTAATATTTATAATCATAATACGTAGTTTTATTTATCCCCTCAATTTTGACAGCCTCAGATTGTATTAGAAATTGCCAACTTACCTGGTTTTCCAACACTTTTTAACTGTTATCTTCTATTACTTTTTTCTTTACTTTATTATCATTGTTTTTCTTTTCCTCCATTTTTTTCGTCCATATATATTACGTTCTTAAAGTTTTGAATCATCTAGTTAGATTTAAGTTTTCGAATTAAATCTATGTTAAATGCAGTCTTTTCATAAAATGACTAATAAAATGCATCAGAGTTTGTTGTATTCGACTTGCATTTTTCTTGTCCAATAAAGTTACGGTTTGTTCACTCTAAAACTAATTCTTTTACTTTCTAGTTCCTCACGTTGGATTTGAAAAAATTCAAGGAAGTCACCCTTTTGTTGTCATCCTGTGCAATGTGCAGTATTTTCGTGAGATATATAACTTTGAAAGGAAACGCTTGATTAAACTCGAATTAAGATCAGTTCCATATCGGGTTTGGACTCAATATGTATTTATTTTTTCATGTGAATAACTACCCTGTCACTTTTAAAACTACATGCATATCATCCTTTTTTTGTTAAAGAATCAATAATACTGAGGTTAGTTTTGTAGTTTTTCCTTCCAATTTAATGTTCCTTTATTAAAATATTTTACAAACATTTTCAAATGAATTTTCTGGTCGTATTTAGTTTATATGGCTTAAATTCACGTTACTCTTCTGCCACGTGAGCACAATTACACAGAGTTTCATTTTTGATGATTTAATGGACTCAATTCGTTACCAACGAACATTTTTTATTTATATTGTCTATAATATTTAGTTTTATCTCATAACTTTATTTATTTATTTACCGTCTTTTGTTTCCAATCACATGATGTAATGGCAACTCTAAAATACTTAATCAGTTCTTGAGAATCTTGTTCTGTAAAAGCAAAATAAGATTCAAGCCGTTTTAAGTCGAAAAGTGCACTCAAACCCATCCTTGCGATTTGACTACAACTTCCTACGCAGTTGCTGTGGACGTGGTGAATGGGCAAGGCCTTTTGTGGCCATGGGGGTGCAGCTCTGCCTCTATTCTCGTGCCGTGTTTCCCGTATTCGTAGAGCTCCTACACATGAGCGTTGCGTTGACGCGCGATAAGTAACGAGCGTCGTAGAAAAACAGCGTATCATGTACGAACGGCAAAGGGTACACAAGCGCTTTAGCCGTTCCTTATAAGATACTGACAATTACGATGCGCGCTACTTATCGCACGACAAACGCGCGTTAAGGTAACGTTCGTGTGACCTAGGCCTTAGTGGCACCGCTTGCCGTGCAATTTTCTCCGTTCCAGATGATAACGATTGGATGAGGGTTGCTCACATGCGATAAGTGGGGTGGTACAGTCGGCGGTGGCCAGTTGTAGTGGCCCGCGTGCTTATTGCCTTTCATTACAGTATTGTCCGGTTTAAATATAGTGATGTGAGACACCAGTAGCAGTGATGCGGTTATCCAATCGAAAGTTTCGAGGCTTAAAATTAGAGTAATAACGAAGCTCCCGACTGGATAATGGCCCTCGCAGCTGATCTGGCACAAGTCACTGTATCTAAAGTGGAGATCAGAGCCGACCCACTCCAGCGCCATCCCTTTCTCTCGACTGGCTACCAAATCTCAAAATATGCGATTTTTTTACAATAAAAACCTGCATATTTTTAACGGAACATAATGCATAAACAATTAAATGTACAGCAAACGTAAATTCATTTTAATACGTACTTGACTTTTGACACATAATAATATAATAACAATAAATTTAAAAAAATATTATAAAATAATTATAAAAAATTTATTCAAAGAAATTTTCGAATATAGTATCCTCAATTTTCGAATATAGTATCCGAAATATAAAATATTTCGAAAATAGTAAAGAAAAAGAAACTTAACAAAAATAACCAAGGAATGCCATAAAGTTTGAAGTATTGCTTGTTCGATTAAAGAGGGACTGATGCTCACTTAAATATAGTTAGAGGGTTAAAGAGTGTTATGGCATCGATTTATTGGGGATATATTGTAAGAATTACATTAATTTCCTCTCAAAGCTAGTTGCATTCTATATTTCATCCACTTTCTAAGTACCTTATCATCTCAATATCCATGAAGCCATCATGTATGGAATAGTATAGAGTAATTACTTCCATTGCATCTTACCGGATCACGCCGATTCTGGTCGGTGGACCGAATTCTGAACGTTTTACAGATGAATATTTGAGCATACAAAGTTCCTACCCCCTTCCCACGCTCCTGTCTTGTGACTGTACCTTCTTAATGGAGCTTCGTCGCTTCGTGGTCACGGTCCAGGGCCAAATCTCCGTACTCGCAGAAATCCTTTGTAAACGCACTCGCATATTTTCCAGTTCCCTGTTCTTTCCGGGATTGCCAGTGGGTAGATTTTTTTTGAAAACTTCGCCGAAATTGTCGCTTGGAGAGTCGGTGTTGTCTTTTGTATTTGACCTCTTAGTCGGGAGTCGGGATACAAAAGTTTTCTTTGTATTTGATCTCTTAAGAGTACGGAGTTATTAAATATGAAATATACCAAAATCGTTACATTGCATTTGTGATTGCATTTTTTGGTCATTCGGTTAATTGTTTACCAGTCACTCTTTGTGACATTTTCTCCCAGGGCAACGTTGATGCGTAATATTTTTGGAACCTCAGACGGTTACACGATCAAATTAAGAATAATTGAGCTTTACCGCTCTTGAAACAATGATTTACAAAGTTTAGTATGTTCGCTCAGGTTCGTCTAGTAACGCATATTTTATATTTATATTCAATTCAATAGAAACGTATTGGTTGCATTTCTGTCGTGCCTCGTTTATTTTCACTAATTATCAATGTTTACAAAACATCGCGAGCTTGTTTGGTTCTATAATAATCACTGAATACTCACTGTGTAACCAGGAGTTTACCCAAAGAAACGTGTTTCCGTAAGCGTGCCGTGTTTTGGCGATTTCCCAAGTTATCAGTACACTAGTCAAATGGACCACAAAATAATGTATTTTGATCAAAAACTGAAGAATCCCACTACAATGTAAGGACTTTTCTATGTATTCACAATGATCTCCTTGCCGTTACTCACCTACAGAGTGTGAACAATGGACAAGAAAGATCTATAAATGTTAAGAATTGTGAAGCATATCTACGTTGCATATCATACCTAATACTGCAATATTAAGAATTAAACTGTTTTTATATGTCTAGAGGACATTCTATCAGAATATTTTCTCTATTATTTTAATTTTAATTTTTCAAGTCTTTTTTTCCAGCTCAAGTTCCATATACAATGAACTTCTATATTTTATTAAATAACATTGCTGATAGTAACCACATTGACCTTTAGCGGCTAGATTTTGAAACATGGTCATTGATTTTGCCGTTCAGGTTATTATTAAAGGGCGCAAATGTGTTAAGCGAGCTACTGGGTTAAAGAGAGATATCGCTGTAGTTGATTGCGAAATATGTTCTCAAAAACCTTTGAAGATGTTTGATGCAAGTTCAAGGGGTATTTTGGTAATAATATTGACGATAATGCACGTATAACAATTTGTTACTTATTGTGTACCACATTTTAAGTAGATTTTGTTTCATTTTTTATTTTAAAGTTTTTACATTTACTGAATGAACTAGAATTTAGGCTTTTTATTTCAGATCGTTTGATGTGGTACTATCTCAAATTAGAAAATTATTTTATCATTGCATTGACATTAGTTCACATGTGACGAAAAACAAAGTGTTCTTTCAATTAAATTTTTGAAAGATCCATTTCTTCTAAACAAAAACCAATTTCAAATTATAATAATTACATTATGAAGTTGCTGTTTCTACAAGAATAATTTATTTATAATAATTAACATTATAAATTTTGTCGATTAAAACACAGATATAAGTACAAATCAGAACATAACGGTACTATACACTCCCAACAAATTGCGACGTGTGCTCAATCGGTGTAATCGTTATACAGAATTAGTCTATAAAAAATTCCACTTCGAATATTCTCTAAAATGTAAGACATTGAGATGGAATTTTTACGAAACGATTTAGGTCAAAAGAGCTCATCAGTTGTACACATTCACTTTTTACAGCATTTTAAGGATATTAGACTCACTCTTTTTTTTAATGGAACACCATATATTTTGCTCAAACAGAAAGATCTTGAGAAGACAAATTCATCACCACCTTATATTTGATATTCGATGAATAATGAACAGCCCAAAATAGTATGAATGCCGGCCTGGATAGACGCGGTCGCTAAGACTGAAGAGCCGTTGTTGCGTCGTGCTTGAAGGGTAGCGGGTTCAAATTCCGCCCGGGGCATGGATGTTTGTGTGTGTGTCCATATACCGTTATCGCTACCTCCAATGTTACAGTTGTCGCCACATGGCCTTAGTAGTTTAATAGCGGCCTTAAATAAGTAAAAAAAGAAAAAAAGTATGCAATCAGGCGTCATACGAAAATCGGAAGCCAGCTCATGGCGTGGCGCCAGACCGCTCAGCGGTCTCTAAGCCACAAGTCGCAGGGTAGTACAGTCACCTTACCCACCACCTGGCTCAACTTTTCCTTTCAACAACGATCCCGGACAAGCTCTCGTATGTTACAACCATTTAATGTATGTGCTGAGTTCTCATTTCGTTTAAAGTATCGAAGTGACAAGAAAATTACCGTTTTGTTTTTTTTATTAGTAGCGTCGTTCATCAGACAGATTAAAACATCTTTGATTTTTAAGAGGAGTACACTGTATCGTGTCTTGTAGGGTAAGTCACTCCACTGTAAATAAAAGGTGCTAAATAAAAGATGTTCTGAAAGTATTGTTCGTCAATTCGCACGGCGAGCTCCTTGTTTCGGATTTGAACACTTTGGTAGATTTTCAAAAGACAATGAATATACAGAAATATTTTTCACTGCTTCACTGAGAGAATCACGCTATTTCCGCGCAAGAGGGTATTCAACTGAGATGCAACTTGTTCAGTAATAGAGATATTGACACGAAATAATTTTGAAAAATATAACTATCTACTTTTTTGTCAGTACATTTTTGTGGACTTCATTTAAGCCTTTAATAAATGGAAATAACTTTTACTGAAATTACATTGTTAATAAAAATACACGTAGGTGGCAAATTTCTTAAAGTTTCTATGTTTACTGCCCGCAGAAACGCGCGGTAGAGCGACAGATATCTGCTCTGCACTCCACGTCATTCACTCTCGGCATTCGACAAATTGATTTTTCACGATTTTTAGACTGCCTTATTTATACCTGTGCACCGAGGTGACGATTGTCTTTTTGAGGTTACAAGATACGCTACACATTTTTGATCAGCGGTTGTTTTGAACCAGTACGAATAGAAGCCGTAGAAATGTTTAGAAATCCATCAGCATCTTGTACTTCTGAACCTACTATAACATCGATTTTAAAACTCATTTTTGTTTGTAATTATTCGTCTTATACCAACTGTTCGAACAAGAAAGCAATTTCTTAATTAATTATATGTTCATCGCATATGCCTAACAAGTTATTTGTACAAAGTTTCATTTTGTATTTATTCAACTACGAAAGCGCGTTTGCCAACTGCTGTGGTCAGCATTTTGAAGCTGGCGCGCGCGCAGCTATACGTCGCACGCCACGGAACCGCTGGCGCGGAACGCTGGCCAGCGAGCGGGAAAGCCTCGAGGCGAGACTACCCCGGGCCGCGCCGCCCCTATTTAGGCGGGAGCAGGTGACGGTCACGGTAGTCGCCGAGTCACAGCAGAGAGGCAGCGCAGCAGAGAGTGAGCGAGTAGCCGAGAGAGAGAGAGCCCTGCAGTCAGTGATGGAGTCGTCGAGAGACAGCACAGCAGAGAGTCAGTGAGTCGCAGAGAGGGAGCCTGCAGTCAGTCGGAGGCACTGACAGGGAACGAGGCGGGAGCTACCGCCTGTGGAGGAGCCGCGTGCCGGAGCAGCACGCATTGGCGTCGCGACGGGCAGCCTAGGGGCCGTGCTGGAGGCACGGCAGGATAGCGCGCCAGGGGCGCACGCAGAGAGGCCGCACCAGGAGTCGTGCGGGACAGGGCGACACACGGCGAGACGGCGTGTCGGAAGAGCACGCCGTGGAGCCACGCCGGGAGGCGTGAGAGACAGTACTTGTGCCCAGCCACGCACCAGCAAGAACCAGACGAAGAAGTCCCCTATACTTGGTTGTATGTGTGTATGAGATAGTAAGAGAATAAACAAAGTTAAGCAAGCGTGTTTCTTTCATTTGGGTAAACATTACACCAACGGCTTGCAATTCTCAGAAAGACTTCATCCGCTGTTCCGCTTACACTGCCCATTCTCAGACTTACCTGTGACATATTCGAACTCTGCGCAGCAATTAACTTATTAAAAAGTTAACTGCACAAAGCACACTGTAAGTTCAATATTATATTCAACTACTTACATTTTTATAAATGTGTTTAACTAGCAATTCAAGTTATAATCGTGTCATTATATGGCACATGCGCGCCTATTGGCTGCCGCCAGTTTCGGCGGCAACCTCCCCTCACTGCGTCAGGCTGTACGTGGTCCAAAAGGCAGTTGAGATCTGGCTGTCATGCCGTGTGAACACGTTGCGCTAGACTCACTCGTTACCTTCACATTGCAACATGCTATACATACGCGTGTGCAAGATTCTTCCAGTATTCTTTCATAGTTCAGTCATACGACGAACTAATCAGTGCCATCAATTACGTTGTATGTAAACCTTAACATTTTCATATGAACCGTTGTGCGCATTAACGACAGAACTTTGTTTTCGACCTGTTGCGCAATACCGTGTTTCTCATTACTGCCCGCCACATTGACTTTGTACATTCAAGTTGTAACTGACTATCTCTGCACAATGCAGAATTTAGCTCTTTATGTGTTACACGATAGTGTCATGCTTCCTCTTATGACAATAACTTTTCATGTACTCATGTTCAACTGAATAAACTGATTGGGGCGATTCGAGGACAATGGACGTTTGGTAGTTTGGTTTGGGACTTTTGATAGTGGTTTTAAACCATCCCAAACATTCCTCTTGGAGCTCGGCTTAAAGTTAATTTTACTTATATTCTAGTTCCTTATTCTAATTCCGGAGGACCACCTAGGCATTTAATGCAGGCCCAGGACTGCATGGAAAATGGTTAATTCTGATGTTATTGGTGAAATAAAAGGCTAAATAAAATTAATACATACTTTAATTATGAAAGGAAAAACTACAATTAACAATATGATAACTACTATTGATTAAGCAATTAAGTTGCTTGCAAGGATGCTGATGCAGACAGTTAGAAATGCACTTGAAATTCTGGTTAAATATCATCTGTTGGTAAAATACATTGCCGTTGAAGTTGATAATGGCTGATTACGGGCGGGTGATGAACCCTGGCCCTTAGGAGGCTGAAGATCCAACTGGATGCAGCACGTGGTGCCGCTAAGATAGTCCACGTGGTAAATGAAGTAATCAGGCCACGTGTCACTGCGACGCACAGCGTGAAAGGGATAGACTTGTTGATTATTGGTGGCACCTGTCAATGCAAAGCGGCCATAGAAGACGGCTACATACAGCATAGAGGCGATAAACTGATTAATTTAAGGGAACCGTTGATAAGTTCTGCCATGCATTCACATAGTGATCTTGTACAGCAGGCCATGTGAGCAACGCGTATGTACGTTGTCGCGAATTGCACAATTGGTTGATTATTCACTAATTAAGACATAGTTCCTCCGTTCAAAACTTAGGAATTGTGATACGAGACGAGAGGTTGATAAACTGAGGCAATGCGATACAATGCTCACGTGCGTTGGTGGCACAGAAACACCGCGGAGCACGAGACATCTGTCCACTAAGGAAGCCACTGGCCGACTAATTATTCACTAATTAAGACATACTTCCTCCGCTCGGCACTTAATAATTGTGATACGAGACTGGAGGTTGATAAACTGCGAGGCAACGCGATGCGATGTTCGCAAGAGCGGCACGGAATTGCGGAGGACGACAGCACGTCCGTCCGCTAAAGAAAGCATAAGCCAACTGATTCTTTGTTCGTAGGAGGGAGCGTGTGAGCAGAGGTCATGTGATTGGCAGGTGCGGGGAGCCGCCGTCGCCGCCGAGGGCGATGGAGGCGGTGCGTGAGAACATGTGCAGACCTGCAGGGGCCGCCTGGCGCACGGCGGTCAGAGTTCTGAAGGAAGCGTCCGAGAAGTGGCGCACCGCACTCTGGCGAGCCTTAGTAAAACTTGTTGAGCATAACACAATATAATACACAAATACAAACTATGTGCGAAAGCTCCTTAGACAATACACTTATGAAATAATAATAATATTAATAATAATATAATAAATAATAATAATAATAATAATAATAATAATAATAATAATAACCCACCTAGGGAGTACACGACCTTGCAGTTGTGTGGAGCTTGAAGTACCCCCATGAGCCTTAAAGCTATGTCAGTGGTAGCCTAGCTACCGGTAGGGCCTCCCTTGCTGAATAGGTTGAAGGTGAGGGGTCAGACGAAGAAGTACTCCATTTCTGAGGAGAGTGGGAAGTAAGTAGAGAGGGAAGGGTCATGAACCTTTGGACTTCCTGTTGTCGGCCCATAGAGGGTACAGGAGAGAAACTGGGTTGGCACACCAGGCCACTGATTAGAGTGGAGGCCCGAACCTTGCATTAGCCAGCGAAGGAGGCTGCCTTCAGCAGTCAGTGAAAATCCCGTAGGGTTAGTAATGCCGACTGGCGATCGGAGGGACCCCTTGCTGGGCCCCTGCGGGGGATGCCCCGAGGCCACTATGGGTCGCAGTAACGGATGGCAGGAAACAACCCGAAGGTTAAGTGTGATCTGTGAACTCGAACTTGCGTCCCGCAAATCTTCAATTCAAACCAATGAGACAAAATGGATAGAACAAGAAATGTAATGAATCTTAACGTGCCTTGTTCTACCAATGTCCCATACCTGCTCAGAAACCGAGCTAATGTCACCTTGTCGACGTCTGGCCATCCACGGATTTAGTCCCAGGGACCCAGAGCCGGCAGTAGCTCGAAGCCATCGTCAGAGATGGACCCGGGATGAATTAAAGGAGGTGATGTGGTGCTTTTACTATGCAAAAGCGAAAAATGGGGGCTCAGAAATAGAAGTCTTCAAGGTATGGAGAGAGCGGAACCCAGATATGAGACCTACCCTAGACTCAAAGAAGCTTGCCAGTCAACGTACGATACATACTCAGCAGTGGAAAATTCACAGCAGAACAACTTGCTGACATTGAGAGAAATGCGGAGTATGTACTTCGCTCGAACTATCCACATGACGAACATGTAGAACTTGAAAATGATGATCCCGTGGAAGGTTCATCTCTTTCCAGTGAAACACACGTCAGTGATGAAAATCCATCTGGCAATGAATTACACGATAAGGACATGGTGCGAAATCTCCTTCGGCGCGAAATAGAAAGAGTTAGTCAACTTCCATTTGAATCTCGCGAACCGTTGAGGAGAATATACGAAGATGCCAAAGCTAAAAGAGTGATAGGAAACAGTGAATTCTGTCTTAAATGAGGTGGTAGAGACCCCAGGCAGAGATCTAGATATTACTGAAATCAATCACATCATATATGCAACTGGATATCTAGTATCTCAGATAATTTTGGGGCCAGCCAAGAACACCGACGGCCGACAGCAAAACAGAATAAACAGCTCTGTACCCCCATGGATGAACAGAATTATGAAACGGATAGCCGACACTCGGCGCGAAATATCACTCTTAGCTGAGGCATCTTCTAAATCAACGCACACCTCTAAAGTTCAACGAAAAATATTCAATGTTGAACAAAAATACGAAATTGAAAATGACACCAGCAGGCTAATGGTAGTTGAGAAGCTAAAAGAGAAAATTCAAGCATGGGCTCAACGAATTAGACGTTACAAACGCTAGAATAGATTTCCGTGTGCAGAATCGGTTGTTTGAAACAGACGCGAAGAAATTCTATCGCAATCTGACTCAGAAACCGAATGGCAATGCTGTCACTCCTTCAAAAGATGATGTCGAGGCATTTTGGCAGCAATCTGGGAAGAGAGCAGATCCTACAACAAAGATGCATCTTGGCTTCAATCTGAAGTTGATGCTGCAAATGAACTTGTGGAAACAGTGGAAGATGTTCACGAATTCTTGGAAGAGGACCTCTTCCAAGCAATTAAGAACATGGGAAACTGGAAATCCCCCGGGATTGATAAGATCCAGATTTATTGGATTAAGAGACTAACAGCATTACATCCGCATCTGGCAAAGGCTATTAATAATATTTTAGAAAATCCAAAGGATCTCCCGGAATGGCTCACACGCGGCATCACGTATCTGCTACCCAAGAGGGAGGACAGCTCTTTGGCGAAGAACTACAGGCCAATCACTTGTCTGCCAGTACTGTACAAAGTTATAACTTCAGCCATAGACTGACAAAATGTACAGACATCTAGAGAAGAATCATCTAATGCCAGCTGAACAAAAAGGATGTCGTAAAGGTTCTTATGCTGTAAGGAAATCTTGCTACTGAATAAAGTCATCTTGAATGATGTAAAGAAACGAAAACGTAATTTGAGCATGGCTTGGATTGACTACCAAAAAGCCTTTGATAGTGTACCACACGATTGGTTTTGAAGACCCTGGAGATCTATCGATTTCATCCAAGACTTATTGAATTTTGCAAGGCTAGCATGAAGTCGTAGAGTCCCAGGTTACTAATACAGAGCAGAAAGGAAGCAGTAGAAACCAGAAGTATTCAGATCAACAGGGTATTTTTCAAGGAGATTCACTATCCCCTCTGCTGTTTTGCATTAGTTTGATCCCACTATCGAGACAGTTGTCGCAAGCTGACTTTGGTTACAAGCTTCTTGTGATGAAAGGCCAGTATCACATTTGTTTTACATGGATGATCTGAAGGTGTTTGCTAAGAATGAAGCGATTCTCTCCCAAATGCTGTCTGTCGTGAATGACTTTAGCAATGACATCTGCATGAAGTTTGGTCTTGACAAATGTGCAAAAATCAATTTAAAAAGAGGCAAACTGACAACGTCAGAGAGCATTGAAGTTGATAATGCACACTGTGATACAAGATCTTGAGCCAGGTAAAACTTACAAATATCTGGGCATTGAAGAATGTGAGACCATCTCGAACAACACAATGAAAGAGAGAATTCGCAAGGAGTAATTACAGAAGAGTGAGACTTGTCCTGCAGTCTGCTCTGAACTCCAGGAATAAAATATCTGCAATTGGTAGTCTGGCGGTGCCTGTAGTTGAGTATAGTTCCGGACTAGTGGACTGGACTGAGCAAGAAATCCGCATCATGGATCGAAAAACCAGAAAACTGCTAACAATGCATCATGTCGCCCACCCTCGAGCTGATGTACATAGACTTTGTGTCACGTAAGGAAAGAGGAAGAGGCCTCAGACAAATTGAAGCCTCCTGGCACAATGCAATAGTTGGAATGGGAAAATATGTAGTCAGTCATCAAGATGACCCTCTAATGAGGCAGGTCATGAAATCTGACCGAAAAATGGGAAACAGAGGCATTGTTAGTGTAGCAAAAAGCATTGCAAAGAAAACTCTGCAAGACACGTCAAATAACACAGACACTGAACTTCTGGTACAACTAAACATGAAATGTGAGACACAAAAAATGTTAAAGAAGTCGTGGAGGGACAAACCCCTCCATGGGCAATATCAAAAAGAATGGACAAGGTGCAGATCAATAAAGATCAATCTTTTATGTGGCTTAAAAGGGGAAGAATGAAGCCAGAATCGGAAGCACTTGTAATAGCTGCTCAAGATCAGGCGTTGAGAACACGACATTATGATAAAGCGGTTCTCAAAATTTCCCAAGATGACAAATGCCGAATTTGCCAGGAGCAAGTAGAAACCATTGATCATATTGTCTCAGCTTGTCCAATTCTAGCAAAGACCGAATACTTGAAAAGACACGACAGGGTGTGTAGTTACCTCCACTGGCAGATCTGTACCGCCCTCGAAGTTCCAAACACATGCCCCAAGTGGTACGAACACTCACCAAAACCGGTGACGTCTGTTGGATTGTGTACGATATTGTACGACCAACAGATTCAAACTGATCGCACGATAGCGGCAAACAAACCGGATATAGTCATCCGGGATTTAGAGAAAAAATCGTGTCTACTTGTGGATGTTGCTGTACCTTGCGATCAAAACGTCGTTACCAAGGAGGCAGAGAAACGTCTTAAATACAAGAGTTTGGAAATCGAGATCAGCCGAATGTGGGGCGTAAAAGCACAGGTCGTCCCGATAGTTATCGGAGCTCTGGGATTTGTTCCGCAAAATTTGAGTAAGAACCTGTCTAAACTCCCTGGTAATTCAAAAGATTGGGAAGTGCAAAAAATAGCTTTATTTGGAACAGCCCACATTCTGCGTAAAGTATTGTAGAGGCACTGATAGTCAACGGATCTGCTCCTTAGGTAGCTGGTTGCAACCTGGAGTAGATTGTATATTCAGCCGACTCGTAACATCTTCAGTCGTGAT